>CM019063.1:110709014-111314014 GCA_009667805.1 Leptobrachium leishanense
AAAGCAGATCGTCGGCATATGCTGCCACCTTATGCGTTAAAGTCTTCCCCAGCAGGCCACGTAGAAGATCATTTTGGCGACTGGATTCCAGGAAAGGCTCCAGGGAGAGAGCGAAAAGAAGGGGGGGGGGGAGGCAAGGTACAACCCTGTCGCGTCCCATTGGAAATGTTAAAGGGGCGAGGAAACGTCCTGTTGACCATTACTCGTGCTGTTAGAGGGAGCATGTCCAGTATAAACAATTATTGGGTATGCCCAGGATACATAGCATCTCAAACATGAAGGGCCAACACATTATGTCAATGTCCTGGTAAAATATTAATAAACGGTACAACGCTACGAAATCTGTCAGCGATATATATGAGTGTGGGCATGCCTGGTTAATTTATTCACCGTCCCAGCAGAAGTGATGGGAATCTGAAAAAGCCTTTAGGTCATCCACAGAGCATCAAAGGATCAAAGTCCTTTTGAACGGAGGAGTGAAAGCCTTGTTCTGCGAACCCGTTCGCACCTCTTTAGCATGGAACCAAGTTGACACCTTCAAATCAAAGAAGCAATGGTTTTCTTTCAGAGTTGGTCATAAAACATGATTATTGCATGTAGGTATCTGGAGAAGACGCACATTTTATTCTTTCAGTTATACAGTGGGCAAAAGATGACATGGGCGGTCCAGGAGCATATCTTGACACTCCTACCATGCCGCCCTGAAACCGGAGACCAAAAAGAATTGTATAATTGTAAGCTGTACGCTCTGCCATGTGCTTACTTTGGGGGTCAATCCAATTGAGAGTAATGCTGTTTTTTCCACAGAGCCCACTGCAGAGATTCTAGTTTTGTCTCTGAATTGTATTGTCAGCCATCAGTTTTTCTCTCTTATCAATTTGCTCCAACATTGCTCCCCACCCTCACACTTTCCCCTCACTATTACCAGGTTCGTATATTTCATTAACTCTGTTCTGTGTGGTTTTCCTTTATTTGTTATTTGTCATACATTTGTAAAACGGCTACCTAAGGCTTAATGTTTTCTTGCATTTTTGTAATGTGCTTTATTCTGAATAAACTTGAATATGTGAAAAAAAAAAAAAATTTGTTTTGCAAGTATAGGAATCTGTTATTTTTATAGGTGTAAATATTAATTGTAATATCTTTTTATACTGTAAATGCACTGTGGCCATTTTTTCCTTGACATAATAAAACTCCTTTATTAAGCTCTGCCTTTACCTGATATAAGAATTGTGTTACCTGAAGAGACATTTATCCAAATAGCCTTGGGGCCTTGAGTTTCGGGACAATCTACTAAATTGGGTTTGGTGGGGTCAGTCTACTAAACTGTGTTTTGTGGGTTTAATTGAACGAGGCATTTCAGGTCACCTCCGTTTCAAAGTAAGCGAAGACCTGTGATGGCAGTTAATTAAGGGAAGTGGGTAGTGATAAGTGAGCCAGTAGTTAGTCATTACTTAGCTATTTGTCTGTGCCAGACCCCAAGTCATGTGCCCTTCTGGAGTGAAGTTGTTACATGACACCAGCGGCACGCTATATTATGTTGGCACAGCAGGATGGTAACAGTCCATAATGACCGTCTAGCTTGCAAAGTGAAATCTTGAAAAAATTTTAGTTGCTTGTCCGTGTATTCCCAGATCCTTGTATTACACGTATGGATGAGAATTTGTTCCTTTGAACAGAAATCCACAATACGGCATATTACATCACAAGGAGCATCACCCTCTTGAGGCCTAGGCTGCTGAATTCTGTACGCTCTATCTAGTAACACTGGCATCAAGTCTCTGCCGAGGACGGTGTTACAAGATATTTTCTATTAACACAAACATTTTTCTGACCTGTATTTTCCCATGGGCCACAGATCCTGATGTTGTTGCGGCACCCACCTATGATGGTCCAAATCATCTAGCTGTCTACATAGATTAGGAAGGTCGTCTTCAGATGAAGCAGCAGGCTCTGTTTGGACCTTTTCTTCCAGGCGACAGATTCTGGTTGCGACTCGAGGTCCTTCCATTCTGAGCAGTACTTCCGAAAATTACCTGCAAAACCTTGTGTGTGCGCAGTGTGACAGCAGTGTGAGGTGCTGTTTGAACGTGTGATGCGTTAATGAGTTCAGTTTGATGTAGGAGTTTTATTTCTGTGGAGCTCTGTGATGTGCTCATACACACCACTTATTACTTTCCCTTTTTTTTTGGGGGGGGGGGGGCATCCTTGGTCCTAGGCAGCACAATGTCTTGAACCGGCCCTGGGTCCAATTATATCTTTAATGGTGCAGGGAAACTCATGTTGGTAATCATTGGATGTGAGTTGAAGAGAAGAGACACCAGTGACCACTTGTATTAGGAGCAAAGTGAAATTCTTCCATTCTTTATATAAAAAAAAAAATAATAATAATAATAACTTGAACAAACCCATTTTAGGTACAGTAACTACTGAAAGTATTAATACAAATTTACAAAGTTTTTTTAATGAAAATAAGCTTTATTACATCAAGTAATAAATACATACAAAGATGCAAATAGCTTCCATTTTTTTTAATTTTACCCCACCTACATTGAACAGCCTTAATGAAGAATATTGTTTTCTGTTTTGTTTTGGCAGAGACAATAGCTCTGTCCATAGAAAAAGTAGCACAGTCCTTTTTTATGTAGATGACTCATGCACTGTAAATGGACTTAAACTTATTCATGCATAGGTTAGTGATGGCTTCTCCTGTTAAAACCAGCCACTGAATCTTACATTTATGTATCCTTAATTATTTTTCAAAATGTATCTAACATGTTGTAGAAAACCTAACACAGTTTTCTCCGGAGAAAGTCGGTGGTCGTAATTATTTCTCCCAAGATCTTCCTCATTTGAATTTGTATATTATTCACCAAGATTGAGGGATACTGTATCATGGTAGCTGGACATGTTCACCTTTTTGTGTTCCCAATTCAATATATTCCTATAAAGCGTAACCTCCCCTGCAAAAACAGGAGACAGAAAGATGGAGGACATACCTTTTCTTAACCCTTCACTACCAAGTGGTGTTCCTTACATCCTCTGACTTTGCTGCCAGTAAATCCTATTTGAAAGAGGATGCCGTCTACTGGCCAAATAGCACTACTCCAGGTGTAAATCAGATGGGGCTCTGTGTTTCAGGCACAGAAGTCTCCGATGTTCAAAAAGTGACTGACATGTCTGAAGTACTGTAAATTTTAGGGGCACATTCAGGAGTCTATTTGCAAAATAATTTTGTCTGCAATTGCAATAAAGAAAATTCATTTTCTTTGCTCCAGAATTAGTCAACAATAATAGCAGGGCACTCGCAGGTGTTTTTGAAGAACAAGTATTCGGTCTTGATAGTGAAGAGGTTAAAATAGTAGAATAATTGAACACCATGAAGATGATGGAAAAACGTTGGCTTCCCAGATGTTATTGTACAACAAGTTGAATGAGGTTTGGTGCGGCTCCCCTAGTCTTGACTAGCAAGGCATCTAGTTCTAGAATGCCTTGAAATATATAGCGGTCACTGATGTATAGGGTGGAATGACATTGTTTATTTACGACAGGACAGAGCTAATAAACACAACTCACTGGGCAAAAGAAAACCCCAAAACAAAACATGCTTGTTCTACAAACTCAAAATTATTTAGCGTACATTAGAGAAAAGCGGAGAGAAAAAAAAAGTGTACAAGAAAGTATAGTAGCTAATAATGTAATGTATGCATTTCCATGGACTCTTTAAAGGTGTGAAAGAGCCATTAATACTTATTTACCTGTTTCTGGAAATTCCAATAACATGTAAAAATCTTATCTTGCATTCAGCAGCTTTACAGTACATTAAAAAGGGACCAGACCATGTCAATCCCTCTGGTTACATATTCAGAAAACTGCCCTGAAGATTTCATAAAGAAATGCGGTAGGTGTCTGAGATAATGGCACGGCTAAGACCTTGCGTTGCGCTCTGTTTCTGCCAGGCATTCCCGTACCAAGCCTCTTGCGTGGATGATACCTAAAATGAAATTGGAGTGTTAAGAACGAGCTGATCCTAGAGGAGCAAAATAAGTGCTGCCTTTCAATGGGTATATCTGTCTACAAGTTATTTTAGTATAAATTTGAGTAAAAGGGCTAAACCTCAAGACACAACTTACAGGGCTATTCAGAGAGAGGAGAAAACCTTGAGAATTGCCAGGAGAATGAACAATCTAGACCAAATAGCCAATTTGGAAAGTTAGATAAATGGGAGAATTTTTCTAGTTTGACTATTTTGACCTAGAATTTACAATTCTCCATTCAAGATCCTTCAAGGTTTTCACCTCTTTCTGAATAGCCCTGTTAGGTTCATCTGAGAAGACCATAAGGAGTGGGAAAAATCTGGATTTAGTAGGATTACATAAAATTTTATTTACCTGTTATTTTTTTTTTTTTTGTATTGTGAGAAGAAATTAAGTATATGCGACATAGAAGGACTGTATTCAAAGTCTGGTATAAACTTAACCAGAGCTCTTTTACACTTGTCATCACCATAGACTTTAATGGCTTTGGAAGTTTATAACAGCTCTGGTTAAGTTTACGCCAGGGTTGGAATAGGGCCTATGAAGTAAGGCTGCAACTATTTATATATAAACAGGGCAATGCTATGCACTCTTAGGAGATCCAAAGTGCCCGGTGCCTGTCATGTGGTGATGAATAGTAGCTTGAAAAGGAAGATATGACGGCACTCCAGGACTGTCAACTTGTAGTTTATTTGATCATGAGTGTCAACGTTTCAGCTCCCAAACCGGAGCTTTCCTCAGGACAAAAGTTATTGAGTTGTACAATGCAACAGTATGCTTTTATACATGAAGAGTAAAATACACTTACCCCACCCCACACCTGCGGCGTCGCCAGTGTCCCTGTGCGCATGCGCGTATTCATCACGGTCGCTCCCAGATGACGTGATACGTTGGCATAGCAACCCAGACGCGCATTTTCATTCCCTAACACCAAGTGCAAAAAAAAAGGACAATACAGCAGCAAAAATCAGCGCTTCATGATACACCACAGCTGCGGATTTTAAACCCCAAGGGTATAATTAGAAATAATGTCAACATTACAGCAAGACGTACATATCATGGGACCCAAACAATAAGGAACGAAAAAATCAAGATCGTCAATAAAGACCCGGCAAGAGTAAACTATGTGTCTGGGTGGCCCACTAGTAGATGGAGCCTCCCAATCACACAGCACGTCGGTACGAGGGGAGTGTTTAAAACATGGAATACATTATTTTTTCATTTAAACCATCGGGATAAATCGTACGTAGATGGTGGATCCAAAACGTTTCCTTTCTCAGTAACATTAACCCCCGGTCTCCACCCCTATGTGGCACTGGAATATGATCTATTGCAATGAATTTTAATGAACTCAAGGGATGATTTAATTCTAAGAAGTGCCACATAGGGGTGGAGACCGGGGGTTAATGTTACTTAGAAAGGAAACGTTTTGGATCCACCATCTACGTACGATTTATCCCGATGGTTTAAATGAAAAAATAATGTATTCCATGTTTTGAACACTCCCCTCGTACCGACGTGCTGTGTGATTGGGAGGCTCCATCTACTAGTGGGCCACCCAGACACATAGTTTACTCTTGCCGGGTCTTTATTGACGATCTTGATTTTTTCGTTCCTTATTGTTTGGGTCCCATGATATGTACGTCTTGCTGTAATGTTGACATTTCTAATTATACCCTTGGGGTTTAAAATCCGCAGCTGTGGTGTATCATGAAGCGCTGATTTTTGCTGCTGTATTGTCCATTTTTTTTGCACTTGGTGTTAGGGAATGAAAATGCGCGTCTGGGTTGCTATGCCAACGTATCACGTCATCTGGGAGCGACCGTGATGAATACGCGCATGCGCACAGGGACACTGGCGACGCCGCAGGTGTGGGGTGGGGTAAGTGTATTTTACTCTTCATGTATAAAAGCATACTGTACAACTCAATAACTTTTGTCCTGAGGAAAGCTCCGGTTTGGGAGCTGAAACGTTGACACTCATGATCAAATAAACTACAAGTTGACAGTCCTGGAGTGCCGTCATATCTTCCTTTTCAAGATTTATTCTAAATCTATATAATATATATATATATTAGAATAAATCTACCCGAAAATCAAATAAACAATACGGCAGACCATACAAAAACTAGATCAGTAAAATGCACTTACAAAGGATACATAAATAGTGTCTAACACAATTAAATCACCCAAAAATCTCTCCAAAACGTTCAGAAAGCTTAAAAACTTATAGGAACATTCTATATCTAAAAACTTGCTTGCATTTCGCACACAAGGTACACAAGTGCTTGGTCAGACTGATGGATTAATGCTGTGCTCCCAGCTGAAACCCATGTCTGCTTTCTCTCCGAACAAATACCGCTATGAGCGTTCGAAAAGATAAGAAGATGTCAGCAAGCAAAGCGGGGTGAGTAGGGGGGGGGCAGTCAATAAACTAAAGTGGTAAGGGTGCAAAGAATGTCCTTTTAAAATAATTTCATGAAATGAGCGGGGGGGAGGGACCGGAAGTGGAAGGAAGAGAATTTGGGCAAGGACCGTACCAGAGTGTGTGTGTGAGGGAGTTTGGGGGAAGGGGCTGGACCAAGGGGGAGGGATGGCAGCTCCAGACCTGAGAATGAGAGGCAGGGGGTGTGGGGTGGTGGCACAGGACTCCAGCTCTAAGTAAGGATAAAACACGGCAGCACAGCTCTGCCCTCCAGTGGCAGTACCTCTGGGTTCTGCGCTATAGTTCTGCTATCGTTGTAAACTAAATAAAAACAAACTGGTTATGTCTAACATAGCCCTACAACTAAATCAAACAGAGTAAAGCAGCGGCAAGTCTTCTCCAGTCAGCTCTGAAGTGCCGTCTGAAGTTATTAACATTAAACTCGGTCCGACTCTAATCAATTAGTTGTTTCAGCCCTACTATGAAGTCTTACTGAGAATTGTTTCTCCTGCACAACAAAGACTATAGAGGTTATTCAGTAAGTGGCGGTGTTGCAACATTGACAAACACTATAATTTCACCAAAGTGATAAAATCCAAAGAGCAACAGGAGAAGCTTCACAGTGAAACCTCCCCTGTCGCCATTTTGATTCTAATTTTGTGAATTGCAAGGGGTTTGTTGGCGTTGCAATACCGTCACTTACTGAATTACAACCTATAATGTTTATTTTGTAAACTGCAACTGTGGGAAATTGACATGGAAATTTCAACTATGGGACACAACCTGATCCAACAAACGACTTTGAAATATTTTCCTAAAGACAGCAATTCAATCATGAAGAAGCATCTAGTACTCAGCAATGTTTAGTGTAAAGCTTGTAGGGTTGGTGTTCCACCTCACCCAGGGATCTGCCATTTAGCTATACTTTGCATATGCAGGCCATTACAAAATAGGGGTTGTTTATCTATTATTCGTCTGGTAGACATATATTATGTATGAAAAAGGTCTGACTCCTATCAAATTCAAACTACTTTTTGGCTACTGCAGCATTAAGCACACACACCTCTTTTTAGTCTTTCCATTGCACTTTTACTGCCTGCATAGGTTGGTCGAATTTCTTTCCCCAGCTCTTCAATGATGACGAGAAGTTCTGCATACTTGCTCTGTGGCACTTGGTTGTTATTGCTACCCTAAAAACAAGAAGGGAGTTTAATGAAACAATAAAAAAAGCAAAATCATCATGATAAGTCTGTTTCTATTTTGGAATTTTAAAAGGCACTGCTTGGTTTACCAGGTCACTGCACACAAAAGGCATAAATATGCGGACACTTGAACATAATAAGCACTTTTGTGTCAGCATTACGTTATTAGGTATTTGAGACAAGCATACCAAATTATGATGCAAGAGTAATAAAATGACGACATGCACAATATGAAGAGAATAGTCAATCAAGCACACTTTATATGTATGAATGATTAGTAGTACCAGCACTATAAATAGTCAGGAACGCTTTAGTAGAGAATGAGGCAAATTCATATCAAGCATCAAAACCAGTAAGAAAAACATAGGATACAACGACGTACTTTTAAGAGCCAGTCATGGTTTATGTATGTAGATTGTGTAGCACAATATAAACATATAGGAACCAGAGCTAAAGTCTAGGGAGTCTGTGGCTACCTGGCGCCTTGACTTGACAAGCCCTACTGTAATTTGATCACAGGGTACTGATAAAGAAAGAAAAAAAAAAAAGGATCTGGTTTTATGGGGGGGGGGGGGCACTCAAAGAGCTTGGGTGTTTTACAAAGTTGCAAACCTGGTGATACATGCTGGGGTTTCTAAAAAGGAATACAGGTCAGACACCCCTTATCCAGAAATCTAAAATCCAAAAGACTCTGAAAACCTGAATTTTTAGAGCCATCTGTAGTTTACTAATTTTGTACTAGGGATGCTCTGGATGGTTGTTGCTGCTCAGGAACAAGGCTCCTGAGCACTGCAACAAACCGCGGTACACACTTTGAGCCCCTGGGCATCATGTGACATACTGTTCAGATTCACACTGACTCTAGGAAGCATGGCCGAGAAGGAAGGCTGCAGAGCGTTCCCTGTGTGTGTAAACACTGGGAGCTGGGGCAAGAGGGAGATTGCAGCTCTCCTGACTCGATCGGCTTCCTCTAAATCACTCGATTCTCCTGGATTCTGAAATCAGGAAGAATCTGGAATGCTTGGAGACTAGTACTGGTGACCGTAGCACCCCAAATGTTTTTGAACTACGGTACATGTCCTATAATACTGTCAGTCTAGTGTGTGGAAAAGCATCATGGGACATGTAGTTCCGACACATCGGCCGTGCCAAGCTTCGCCATCCCTAAACTAAACAGTGACAGGCGAAGCTTCACATTGAAGCTTCTCCTGCCACTGTTTGGATTTCCCTTTTGTGCAGCATCAGCAGTTGTTGCCGGTGCTTGAATGTTCGGCACACACCATGGATCTGTGAATAACCCCTTTAGTATGTTCTACCAATAATTTACATTTACTTATTATATATTGCTTTTGATTTGGTTATGTTTGCATTAATAATAATCATTAAATCTTCCCTTATTTTGGAAATTAACTTTAACCCATGTCGAAAATGTGTACCTTTTATCATCTGAGAAATAGGGATGTGAATTGTTTTTAGTAGACAAGTGAAGACATTGGGCATAATGCTATAGATCAGGGGTATTATTGCATGCTGTCTCAGTCCACATCTGTAGATATGTTATTATTATTCTTTATTTATAAAGTGCCAGCATATTCCGCAGCGCTGTACAATAGGCACAGTATAGACAGGGTTACAATACAATACAGTGAACAACATTTGACAAACAGTACAGGAGGAAATGAGGGCCCTATTACCGTAGGAACTCACAATCTAGAAGGGTTGGGGTTGGAAACAGGAGGAGAGGACTGCAAGGTGAGAGTGATTGATGGTTGCGTCAGTGAATTGGGTGGTAGACTTCTTTAAATAGGAACGTTTTAAGGGAGCGTTTGAAGGAAGAGAAATTAAAGGAACGTCTGACCGTATGAGGGAGAGCGTTCCAGAGAGTGGGGGCTGCGTGTGAGAAATCCTGCAGTCTATCATGGGAAGAGGTGATGCGGGGAGAAGCTAGGCGCAGGTCACTGTTTGACCTTAGGGAGCGGGCTGGGGTGTATTTGGTGATTAGTGAGGACAGGTAGTGGGGAGCTGAGTTAGTGAGGGTTTTGTAGGTAAGGATAAGGATTTTGAACTTAATTCTGCAGTGGATGGGGAGCCAGTGAAGGGACTCGCAGAGGGGAGCGGCAGAGACAGAGCGGCGGGTGAGGTGAATTAGCCTGGCGGAGGCGTTCAGGATGGATTGTAGGGGGGAGAGGTGATAGAGAGGTAGGCCAGATAAGAGATTATTGCAATAGTCAAATCGGGAGATTACCAGGGCGTGTATGAGCTGTTTTGTGGTGACAGCGGTAAGAAATGTTGGAGCGAAGATATCCGGAGATATAGTTTAAAGGTATATTCTACACTCCTGACCAGTTTCACTTTAGCTTTTTAAAGTGGCCAGGGTGTGTGGAGTATCCTCCCCTCTCCGGTGCCACTAGTTCAGTCACTTGAGACCTCAGCGTGCTCAAGAGTGCCAACGTCACGATCCCTGAGTCGAATTGCATTCGCGATCAGTCTCAGAGAGGCCACGATAGATCGGAGTTGTGCATGTGCGCAGCTCTGATCCATCATTCTGTGCAAGCCCTATGGGACTTGTGTATGGAAACTTTGCAAGTCCCATTTTGGTGCACAATTTGCGTTCCCTACTACTGAGTAGGAGATACAGGTGTTCTCATTGCATTGACTCAAGAGACGAGAGTCAGAAGTCATCCAGTTCCATGAAGCCCAGCAGATGGGGTTTAGTAATAGGAGCACATGGGTCCAGCATCAGGCTCATTCCTATATTGAGGGACTGAGGCACGTCGAACCTATGGTAGGAGTAGGAATGTGTGGCCCACTCCGCTCAAAATGGCACACACAATACTCTGGACATGGTGACTAGAGTAACCCTTTAAGGGACACTCCCTGCACCATAAAACATTACGCTCATTATCCAGGTTATGATACAAGGAGGTTTCCTGGCCATGTCTTCCCAAATCGTAGAGCTGCAGCAATTTGAGAAAAATAAACAAAAATCCACGATGTTCTATGCCAGTTTCCAATCATTATTTCAAATCTCTGAAGAAATCATAGGCATGATGACATGCCTCTTTGTCTACCGCCTTACCTAATAGCAGGTTATTATGCTGCAATGTCTTTCTTACCTGTGTGTACCCCAAGGATGGAGGCCCATAATCATTCACCAGATGCCTGTACGGTGCAGAGGATGCCATGCTGGTGGAGGGGGAGTGCGCACTTCCAACTGCATTAGAATAACAAAGATGTTGTATTTGTGGACATACACATAAAAATCAGGTGAACTACTATACAAATAACGCAATCCAAGATTATAACCACCCATTGAAACACACTGCTGTATTACAGCATACAGGAGGTATAACACAACTGTGTGCATTTATTATCGTCTCACATATGCATCAGCAAACGGTCTTTGGAAAATTAATGCATTGCTCACATTACACTTCAAAGCTTTAAAACGGCCCAGTCGTCCATCAGAAGACACACAGAGACTTAAGAAATATGTTATATGCCACAAGTGTTATAAAAAATGTGATAAATGTATTAAAATAGGCTTCAATATTTTATACACCAGTCAGGAGCCCTCAGGTAGCACCTAGCCGTTTTATCTTTATTATCAAAGCTTTTATGAAGTGATAACGTATTCTGCAGTGTGATACAAATGCAGCGAAAACCAAGCAGAGTGGCAAACATTGCAAGAGAATTAAATGTGTGAGAGCGAAAACGGGTTATTTAAAAAGAAGAATGCAAATTCTTAAAATGAGGTAAAAAAAATGATTATACACACATATACAAAAAAAGTCTACCATCACCCAAAAAAAGATGAAAGTCTTTATGAAGAAATACCCAGTGCTAACGTGCAGGTAACAGAATGTATATTGGCAGATCTTGAAGACACTCCAGGACTTGTAAGGTGGAGTGAAAATGCTTTGAATAAAAATCCATATGACACAAACACCAACTTTTCAACCAGCGAGTGTATTAATGAGCTCATTATCATTCATACCTTGATGAAGACCTACTGGCTGGTCCAAACAGCAACAGACCTTTTTATTCTTTCTCAAAAAGGACCTTGTTTATTATTCAGACACATTTTAATACATTTTATTGGTTTAAACACCTATTAGCCAGAAGTCTCCTATTTTCCTTTTTTGGGGGGGGGGGGTTCAGTTCAGTGGAATTCGCCCAAGCCACTTGGGCAGTGTTCTCCAACTTTTTCGTGGGGCTTCGGCAACTATCAATGGCGCAAAACGATGACCATATGGTGAATAGTGAATTCACCGAAATGGCGAAGATATCGAATTGCCCTAGTGCACCAAACTGCGCCAAAGTGAAAAGCACTGAAATTTCAGTGATTTGTGAATAAACCCTTAGTAGGGATGCACCGATACCACTGTTTTAAGACCGAGTACCGATACTTTTTAAAAGTACTAACCGATACCGAGTACCGATACTTTTCTTTAATGTCATGTGACGCTTTCCAATAAGAACAGACCATATAAAAATGCCCCCAGTTCACATGTATATATCCCCCCCGATATATATATATTCATACTGCCCCAGCTCATGGATTTGCCCCAGCTCACACATGGATTTTCCCCAGCTCACACATGGATTTTCCCCAGCTCACACATGGATCTGCCCCAGCTCACACATGGATCTGCCCCAGCTCACACATGGATCTGCCCCAGCTCACACATGGATCTGCCCCAGCTCACACATGGATCTGCCCCAGCTCACACATGGATCTGCCCCAGCTCACACATGGATCTGCCCCAGCTCACACATGGATCTGCCCCAGCTCACACATGGATCTGCCCCAGCTCACACATGGATATGCCCCAGCTCACACATGGATATGCCCCAGCTCATGGGTATTGCCCCCCCAACTCACACATGGGTATTGCCCCCCCAGCTCACACATGGGTATTGCCCCCCCAGCTCATGGATCCCCCCCCCGTGACGATACTTACCTTCCTAAGCGACGCCGGGAATGTCTCCGCGCGTGCGCTCGTTGGAAGGACCCCAGCCGCGACCACGTGATCGCGGCTGGGGTCCTTCCAAAGAGTGCGCGCGCAGAAACTTTCCCGGCGTCGCCCAGAAAGGTAAGTATCGCGGAGAGCAGCTGCAGGGCCTGTCTGAATGCTCTATCGGCATTCGGACAGGCCCTGCAGCTGCTCTCCGCGATGATACTTACCTTCCTGGGCGACGCCGGGAAAGTTTCCGCGCGCGCACTCGTTGGAAGGACCCCAGCCGCGATCACGTGGTCGCGGCTGGGGTCCTTCCAACGAGTGCACGTGCGGAGACATTCCCGGCGTCGCTCAGGAAGGTAAGTACCACGGAGAGCAGCTCCAGGGGCGGCTGTCCGAATGCCGATCGAGCATTCGGACAGCCGCCGCAGCCCCTCAGATGCCGGCAAGCCGGCTCAATGTCGGCTTCCGGTATCGGGAAAAATATCGGGGGGGGGGGGTACTACACGAGTACCAAGTACTCCTGCAGTACCCTGTATCGGCCCCGATACTGAGTACTCCTGCAGTACCCAGTATCGGCCCCAATACTGAGAGCACCTTTTTTTTTGCAAATCACAGAGCGGTCTCAGCCTTCTCTATGTGGTCTCTTCAAGGATTCGCATGTTCCAAATCTGGGCATCTATTAGGAGCCTAGAATATAATTTACTACTAAAATTATATATACACATGTAGTAAATTATATTATATTATAGGCTCCTAATAGATGGTCCAGAAATATTGGGACATTGGCTCTGTACACCACCACAATGGAGTTGGAATGAAGCAAACACACTGTGCTTTAACTGCAGACTGTCAGCTTTAATTTGAGGGTATGTACATCCAACTCAGGTGAACGGTGTAGGACTTACAGCAGTTTGCAGATGTGCCTCCCACTTGTTAAGAGACCAAAGGTAATGAGACAGAATAATAATCAAAGCAAACTTTCCCTTCTTAATACTTGGTTGCAAATCCTTTGCAGTCAATCACAGCCTGAAGTCTGGAACGCATAGACATCACCAGACGCTGGGTTTCATCCCTGGTGATGCTCTGCCAGGCCTCTACTGCAACGGTCTTCAGTTCCTGCTTGTTCTTGGGGCATTTTCCCTTCAGTTTTGTCTTCAGCAAGTGAAATGCATGCTCAATGGGATTCAGGTCAGGTGATTGACTTGGCCATTGCATAACATTCCACTTCTGTCCCTTCAAAAACTCTTTGGCTGCTTTTGCAGTATGCTTTGGGTCATTGTCCATCTGCACTGTGAAGCGCCGTCCAATGAGTTCTGCAGCATTTGGCTGAATGTGAGCAGATAATATTGCCCGAAACACTTCAGAATTCATCCTGCTGCTTTTGTCAGCAGTCACATCATCAATAAATACAAGAGAACCAGTTCCATTGGCAGCCATACATGCCCACGCCATGACACTACCACCACCATGCTTCACTGATGAGGTGGTATGCTTAGGATCATGAGCAGTTCCTTTCCTTCTCCATACTCTTCTCTTCCCATCGCTCTGGTATAAGTTGATCTTGGTCTCATCTGTCCATAGGATCTTGTTCCAGAACTGTGAAGGCTTTGTTAGGTGTTGTTTGGCAAAGTCTAATCTGGCCTTCCTGTTTTTGAGGCTCACCAATGGTTTACATCTTGCGGTGAACCCTCTGTATTCACTCTGGTGAAGTCTTCTCTTGATTGTTGACTAATGACACACATACACCTACCTCCTGGAGAGTGTTCTTGATCTGGCCAACTGTTGTGAAGGGTGTTTTCTTCACCCGGGAAAGAATTCTTCGGTCATCCACCACAGTTGTTTTCCGTGGTCTCCTGGGTCTTTTGGTGTTGCTGAGCTCACCGGAGCGTTCCTTCTTTTTGAGAATGTTCCAAACAGTTGTTTTGGCCACGCCTAATGTTCTTGCTATCTCTCTGATGGGTTTGTTTTGTTTCTTCAGCCTAATGATGGCTTTCTTCACTGATAGTGATAGCTCTTTGGATCTCATCTTGAGAGTTGATAGCAACATATTCCAAATGCAAATAGCAAACTTGAAATGAACTCTGGGCCTTTTATCTGCACATTGTAATTGGGGTAATGAGGGAATATCACACACCTGGCCATGGAACAGCTGAGAAGCCAATTGTCCCATTACTTTTGGTCCCTTAACAGGTGGGAGGCACATCTGCAAACTGCTGTAAGTCCTACACCGTTCACCTGAGTTGGATGTACATACCCTCAAATTAAAGCTGACAGTCTGCAGTTAAAGCACATTGTGTTTGTTTCATTCCAACTCCATTGTGGTGGTGTATAGAGCCAAAGATGTTAGAATTGTGTCGATGTCCCAATATTTCTGGACCTGACTGTACATATACATAATTTTTTTTATTACTATATTTTTACAGGTCTATTCACTAAGGGGGAATCTCGAGAGAACTGGCAGGAGAAGAGAGCAATCTAGACCAAATAGCCGATTTGGAAAGTGAGATAAATGAGAGAATTTTTCTGGTTTGGCTATTTTGACTGAAAATTCTCATTTCTCCTGAGTTTCACCTCTCTCTGAATAGACCTGATAATGTTGGGAGATTTCATAAGCTTCCTACAGAATTAGCTTTTTATCACTCAAATCATGTACCCAGATGCCAGGGGGTACCCTTCTTAACACAGGAGAAAATTGACCCTCTTCATTGTCAAGTGCAATTGCAGAAAATATATAAAATATGTACGATCCACAGTGATATTTAAAACAACATGCACCTGTAAACATGTAACATAATGATTATTTCCTACATATTTATTTTCTGTTAATCTGTATATTTGTGTTTTTAATATCTTGCATTTTATTACTTTGTATTTCTGTAACATTTCAATGTTCTTGAACCCAGGACATACTTGAAAACGAGAGAAATCTCAATGTATCCTTCCTGGTAAAATACTTTATAAATAAATAAACAAACAAAGAATATATTGTATTCCCAAACAGGGTTGCTCATGTGGGAGGGCAAGTAGCAGCACTACAAACTTATAAGGACAAGCGCAATAAACATTAAGGACAAGATTTATTTATGGACTGTGAATATTTGGAAATACGGGAGGAATTACGCCACCAATGAGTCACTGACCAACAATGAGGAACAAAGCCAAACTGGGGAAAAAAAGCCATATAAAAACCAGGTTTCTTCATTTTAGTTACTATAGCTGCTACAGTGTCTAAAGAGTTAATAAATTCAGTGAGGGTTGTTAGGAGCCAGGAGGGTCAGGGCATGGATTCAGCAACCCTCAGTGCAGGAAAAAATACCCTTGGATACTCCAAGCCCTATAACCTGAGCTTAGGGATCCCTGAGCTGAGTATCTGGTTGAGACAAAGCCCCTGCATGTGGATAGCTGAATTAGCAGTCTTCGCTCTCCTTGGTGGTTGGAGAGAGCTCATAGGAGAGGGACCAATCAGATAAAATGGAGTGCTCACACTGTAGCGGTTTCCTTTAAAACCCTAGAAGTGCCCAGTGCCACCAAGTGGTGAGTAAAGTAATTGAACAAGTGGAAGTACTTGATGTTGGCATACAGGATTCTGATGGTTTTCAGCACTTGGTTGATTTACTACAGGAATCTCAAACTCTGTCCCCCCCCACCCCCATGTTGATGGCCTATATTTCGCTTTATCCTTTGAATGTAATAGGTGGCCAGAGAACCATGGGAATTATAGTTTGCAAATATATGTGGGGAGGGGGAAGCATTTGAGAGCCTTGATTTACTGCTTGTTATAAAAGATATAGATAATTCCAAAATGCAAAAAAAAAAAAAAAAACAACAACCTGACAGCAACATATTAAACTGCTTGTCCAGGGCGTGTATTTGTATGTTAACATTCCGGGAATCATCGGAAGCTTGCATCCAAATAAAATATCTTTAGGAGATGCCGTGAATCCGCCGTGGTTTGGCAAGTTTTTCCAGTTTAGCTGCGTCATCCTCACATATTGATTTGTCAGCTATTTGAGATGCCAAGTCTGATGTATAACATATATATGTCATTTTAAAATTATTTATATATTCCTTATCTGTCAAATAGAAAGGGATGCTCATGTAGAAAGGAAAAAAAGTATGGGGTGCATGCAGACAAAATCCTATTAGTCTCCATGGTTTATTTTTGCATTCTAATAAATTTTGAAGCTTTTATCCCCACTAAAGCTCGTGTCAGACGAGCGCACCTAGTGCGGCCATGCGCCCGCACTTACCGGTGGCCGTCGCAGCCGCGTGATGCTGCGACGGGCACACGCTTGTGTGCGCGCATGAACTGCGCGCGCAGCAAGCGTCTGTCTAGGGAACTAATCTGTTGATGCGCTAGAAAGCGCATCAACGGAGCTGCAAAGCTCGATCCTCCATAGGAGGATCGCGATTTGCACAGCTGAGGGCAGTCAGCAGCAGCAGAGAGTGGAAGGAACGTCCGCTCTCACGGATGTTCCTTCCACTCTGCAGTGCGCTCATCTGACACGGGCCTAAATGAACATGAACTGATGTCGGAATGAGATTTCAGGCGGAATTATTCCAGCCGCCCTGATAGACAATATGCGCAAAACCGTTTTTTCTGCATATATGTATATTTTGTTGTATCTCCAGAAAGGTCATTATTGCTGCTGCCTCTTTCCGTGTTTTGTTTTTAAACCCAAAGTGGAATTGTTCCTGGTGTGGGTATAAATATAACTAGGGATGCACCAATACCACTTTTTTAAGACCGAGTACGAGTACTGATACTTTTTTTCAAGTACTCACCGATACCGAGTACCGATACTTTTATTTTATGTCATGTGACCGCTTTCCAATAAGAACAGACCTCATAAAAATGCCCCCCAGCTCATGGATTTGCCCCAGCTCATTGATTTGCCCCCCAGATCATTGATTTGCCCCCAGATCATTGATTTGCCCCCCAGCTCTCATAGATATTCATGTATTTGCACCCCAGCTCATGGATATGCCCCCCCAGCTCATGGATAATGCCCCCCAAATCATGGATGTGCCCCCCCCAGCTCACCTGGCACTCACCGCGTTCATACTTACCTTCCTGGGTGACGCCGGGAAAGTCTTCGTGCGTGCGCTTGTTGGAAGGCCCCCAGCCGCGAACACGTGATCGCGGCTGGGGGCCTTCCAACGAGCGCATGCGCGGAAACTTTCCCACCATTGCTCAGGAAGGTAAGTATGAACGCAGTGAGTGCCAGGTGCCTGTCCGAATGCCGATAGAGCATATCTATGAGAGCTGGGGGGCAAAGTGCTATCTTCCATAGGGGGAATTGAGCCTTGCAGCGCTGAGCGCACTAACTGCACTCAGCAAGGTGGCCAGACGGGCGTCAGAGTGGAAGGACGTCCACTCTCACGGACGTTCCTTCCGCGCTTAATAAAAGCTTGTCTGACTCAGACCTAAGCGACAAACTGATGGGTTATATTTTTAGGGTTGCGCCGATACCGATACTAGTATTGGTATCGGTGCCGATACTGGGTACTGCAGGAGTACTTGGGTACTGCACGAGTGCCAAGTACTCCTGCAGTACCCGGTATCGGCACCGATACCAATACTAGTATCGGTATCGGCGCAACCCTAAAAATATAACCCATCAGTTTGTCGCTTAGGTCTGAGTCAGACAAGCTTTTTTAAGAGCGGAAGGAACGTCCGTGAGAGTGGACGTCCTTCCACTCTGACGCCCGTCTGGCCACCTTGCTGAGTGCAGTTAGTGCGCTCAGCGCTGCAAGGCTCAAGTCCCCCTATGGAAGATAGCACTTTGCAGGCCTGTCAAACGCAAGCCTAGCGTTTTGACTGGGAGGCTTTCTGCATGTCCGCTTGGAGAGCGCACAATTCGCGTGTGCGCTACAGCGCGTGATCGGCCCCGTCTAAGCATCACAACTCTGTGATGGACGCCGGGAGGCACGTCAGTACAGACGCACCTGGTGCGCTCGTCTGACCCCGGCCTTAGCTGATAAGCAGCATGAGGATATGTGTTTGCTTAGAAAGCAGCTCTTGGTTTCATTAGGTAGGAGTCACCTGGCCAGAGGTGCCGTGACGTGGCAGGTGAGCTTAGGCCGGCTGCACACTAGACGTTTTTTTGTAACGCACTAACGCGCGTTAAAAAAAAAATCATCGTACTCGACACTCGTCTACCCCCCCTTGCGTTATCTTCCATAGGAGGATAGCGGAGCACCCGTCGACGCGAATCCTAGCGCATCGCCATTCTAGAACGCTAGGATTCACGTCGACGGGTGCTCCGCTATCCTCCTATGGAAGATAACGCAAGGGGGCGTGGACGAGCGTCGGGTACGATGTTTTTTTTTTTTTAACGCGCGTTAGTGCGTTACAAAAAACGTCTCTCTAGTCTAGTGTGCACCCGGCCTTACACTTTAATGGCCATTCAAGTAAACCAAAACCTCTGTGTTTTGTTTTGCATGGAGCCATAAGAGTGAGTGCAAATGAGAAGTTTTTTTCTTCTGTTTTATACATGAAGCAGGCTGAATACTTCTGGTCCACGCAGCCGCCCTGTTAGGGTAGGCGCTAAACCATTTTTTCTGGAAAATTTTTATATATATAAATACATAAATATATATATATATATATATATAAAAATTTATTTAATCCTTATCTGTCAAATAGGAAGTGGTGTTCGTGTCGAAAGGAAAAAAAAGTACGGGGTGCATGCAGACCAGATCCCATAAGTCTCCATGTTGTTTTTTTGCATTCTATTAAATTCTGTAGCTTTTATCCCCACTAAATGAACATGAAGAACGGATTTAGGAATGAGATTTCAGGAGGAGTGACTCCACTAAGAAAGAAAGAAATCACAAACTCTGTTATTTCACCCCACAATTTGAAATTGTCCCCGATACCAGTCAAATGACACAAACCTTGCCAGTCTGCTGATGAACAGTACACTGCACTGCCCACATCCTTTTTTTTTTTTTCTGCGGTACAGGACATCTGCCAGTGCTCTCCTGATGGGAATTACTCAATACATTGTGCGTGAAGCTGCCAGCAACCATGTTAGGGGTTTTTTTTTTGTGTGTTTGCATCTTTTGAGATATTTAATTGTGCATTCAATGACATGCACCGGTAACACGTTTTTTGTCCTAACACTGAGCTTTCTGGGTCTATTAATAAAGATAATAATCAAGATAGTGAAATAAATCCTAATAAAAATGTGTTAACCTCATCAGTGCCAGAGAGGAGCCTGAAAGGTGGTCTCTCACTGTTTAAGTATGAAATACACACACAGGAATGCCTGGACAACTTAGAAATGCCAGAGAGGGGTGATGAATAGCGTTACCTGGTGCAAAAAAACATAACGGCTATGATCCAACAGCACACCGATAATGATGGAAAGTCACAGATCTGACTGATACAACCATTACTTGATGATCCTGTGTGACAGTATAACGGTCACATTGCGCAGTATGATTGTATTCCTCGTAACGCTTTGGTGCGCTTATATATGGTAAAGTGATATACATAGTAGCAGCTGTTGTTTTACATCAGGGGTCAGCTACATTGGCCCTCCATTTGTTTTGGAACTACATCTCCTATCATGCTCAGTCACTTGTTAGATTGGCAGGATTCACAGGCGATGCAGTTCCAAAACATCAGGAGGACCAAGGTTGCTGACCCTTGTTTTACATCAGTGGCACTTAACACACTTTTTTTTAAGATGCTTTGGGGATCATGATCAGGTCGCAGTCAGAGATGGTGGTAATAGAGGCCACATTGTATGCAGAGTGCTGAGGGTATAGGGGGGCTCTCCATGGTGGCTGGTGGGAATGGAAACCAGTGATGAGCAGGAGCCCATTCATTGAAATCAATACTCTCACACACTCTGCATGCTGGTCTAAGCTGTTCGCACACTGGCTGCAGTTCCAGCGGCCGCCAGCAGGTGTCCTCGCCGCAGCGCCTGCCTTGTTCAGATCAATCAGCAGCCCTGGGGAGCCGATCATGGAGGCGCCGAAATGGACTTGATCAAAGCGCTCCTGGCGACCCATCTCCGTCGCGCCTGACACCGGGGCCACCCCTCCCCCCACCGGCCCGCCAGGCCTCCCCGAATCCAGCCCGGACCCCCGGGGCCAGCCGTGCCCCCCTTACAGAGTAAGAGCGCGGGATGTGACCTCGTTTCACCGGGCAGCAACTCGCCCGCTCCCCCCCCGGCCGGGGCCCTCCGTCTCCCCCCAGCTGTCCCCCATCCGCAGGGAGCCCCCCGACAAACTTGTCCACCCCGCACTCCCCCGGCGGTAGCGGCATCACTCACCCGGGGTCCCGTGGTTGCCGGGCAGCGGGGCGTTCAGGCCGGCCTTGTAAGCCATTCCCAGAGACATTGGTGGCGGCGGCAGGAGAGCGAGTCAGCCACAGCAACAAACGAGGCGTCCTGAGAGCGGCCCGAGCGGCTCCTGTCTGGCTCCCTCACACACTTTTTGTTGTTTACAGCGGCGGCACCGGCAAATATGGCGTCAGCAGCCCCTGCCAGGCAGCGCTTCTCACAGCGCCATGTGCAGCCAGGGCAGCGCGTTGGGGCCCCCAGATAACAAGGCGACCCAGGGGGGCCCACAGGCCTCACCCACCCCCACCAGGAAGCCAAAAGAGGACATGTCACCCCAGCGAGGGCAGGACCCGACAGGGGCCCCTCGGCCAGAAGAGGGCAGGGTTCCCCCGGGGCCCCCCAGGTGCTATACCAGGGGCATCCAGCACGTGGCCCTGTGTGTGTGATATATGGAGAGGGCACCATCAGGGCAGGGGGAGCACAACATGGGCAGACTGGCGGCCATTAATCCTCCAGCACCATCATTATCACACCCACAGGCAAATAAAACACAGATCATTTATTGTGTGATGTTGTTTAAAAAAAAAAACCACACAGCAACCTAAAAGATAACACATTCTATCCACAGACTCCTTTTTAATCTGGGAACAAATAAAAATGAACAGGCAGAGCCAGGTGTCTGTGTAATCCCCACACATTTATAGTTTGTGTTTTAGATTGCTGGGTGCCAGGTAATAGATGGAATTAAGGTAAAATAAAAAAAAACTTATTTTTTTTTATTAAAAAAAATACGTATATTTTAAGCACACGTGACCTTTTTGAGGGTACCATATCACACATGCCATTTACTACACTAACCTATTTTCAATTTAATGATTAAACACACAATTATACAGAATTTATTATTGTGAGTCTTGGGTAAAGCCTAAAAATAATGTAAATTTTTAGGGGGGGGGGGTACAACATACTATCCTTGTAAATAAAGCATTGATAGATTTAGCATGCATCAGGACATATTTCCTAATATCAAAATGTCTGTTGGAAAATTCAAGGAATAAAAATATTGTGCTATTGTTATAGTATGAAAAAAAAAGTGAATTTTCTCGAAACTGGAAAGTCGTCGATAGGGTCAACTGTGGTTCGCTAAAACCAAATGCTTTGTAAGGGGACAATGTACTTTGTTTCCTTGGCGATGTTAGATTAAAAGAAGGGGAAAAATATATTAAATTTGTTTTGGTCTGTTTTTTTCCCCATCCCTGACAGCAGTAGGCAGCAACTGAGCATTAGTATGTTTGAGGACTTTTCCTGACATCTGCCCTGTCTGAGGAGATTTTGCACATGCTCAGTCTGTCCTTTTAAGAGCTACCTGAAGTCACCCATTCACTCTTCCGATTGGAGAAAGCAAAATAAATGTTTGGTACATGGTGATAAATAAACGCACATGGCTACACTCTTGTGCTCTGGAGTGTTGGTCTTCTGTGCTCTGTATTTTTAGATCTTCTCTGCACTTGGGAAATGGGCAATGTATTGTGCTCCCATGTTATAGGTGGATCTATGGAAAAATGTAAATAAACTATCCAGTGAGGAATAATTATATATATCCATTATAGAAATATATACCAAAAATCAGCAGGCCACACCAGGAGCTTGACCATATAAAAATATTTATTGCGGCGCGGCCACAGGGGTACTGGATTCAAGCGACATTTCGGCAAAGTGCCTTTGTCATGCCAGGCATGACTAAGGCACTTTGCCAAAACATCACTTGAATCCAGTACCCCTGTGGCCGCTCCGCAATAAATATTTTTATATGGTTAAGCTCCTGGTGTGGCCTGCTGATTTTTGGTATATGCTATTGGTGGACTGCGGATCCCAGACAGTGGAGCACCCCGGCGCTGAACCGGCATTTGGTGAGTCCCCCTGTGCTAGCCACACTTTGTTTGACTTTCCATAATAGAAATATGGTATCCCCACGCACATTTTAAGCCTTCACCTGCAAGCCACTGGTGAAAGAGGTATAGGGGCACATTGGAGTGGAACACCTAAAAGTACAATAAGCTATCAAAGTGGTATAGCAAGCCAAGGGTTAATACTTCTGCAAGGGGGGTATGGTTTGCTGCTCAACCAAGATGGATGCCTGAAGGCACAAGTCCATGCAATTCTGTCATTTGATCGCACTTTATGCACTACGATCCTGCAATGGTGTGTAACAAAAAGCTCCCTGATCCTGGAGAGGCAAACATCTGGTCGCCTTGATACTTTTTTTTTTCCCCCCAGACACCTTTCTTGCACAGAGACGAGCCATGCAATATTGCATCGTGTCCCTCCTCCCCAGAGACCATGCTCCCAGAGCAATTGAACGTCTCATTGCTGACCTGCCAAGAAAGACTGACATTAAGGAGATGACTGCTGAGGTCAGGGTGCTCTGCAGTTTGATATTTCGGAGGTGCTGGCTGAGGTAGTGGGAGTGGAGGCTTGCATTGCCCACCAGGAGCAGGCCGTGATCCATCCGCAGGACACTGCAGATGGAGGTATCTGCGCTCATGTGAGTTTGGAGATCTGGAGTCACTTGGACTGGCTTCACAATTGATCGCAAAGACAGAATCTCTGCATAAGTGGGGTCTCCGAAGAGATAATGGAGCTCCGTCAGTACTTAACAGGCCTCTTTAACAACATACTAGGGTCTGCCTGGGTAACACCAGATGATATACCCTGCATACATAGGGAACTTCACCCAGCACACCTAATGCTCCACCTAAGGATATCGTCTTTTATTTTGTAAATTATGGCCTAAAGGAAGATGTCTAGCTCAAGGCCTGGTTACAAAGATCTTGGATTTATGAGGCTGGTGAAGTGGAAATCTATCATGATCTGTCACCAACCACCTTGCAGGCCAGGCGCAGTTGGCACCCTATCATACAAGCATTACAGCAGACAAAGACACTACCGCTGGGGATTCCCCCTCACATTGTCAGCACAATTTAACAATGTCACCTATATAATACGCAATCCTTCGGATGTGGAGAATTTTATCTCAATGGTGGGTATTCCGGAGGTCACTGGCGAACTGGGAGTAGTTCACTTTCCGGGGATAGGCAGAGGCCACGTAGTTCCAGAGCCGACATCGCCCTGGCAGAGTCGGCAGTTTCATCACCGAGTTCTGTGAAATGAATGGTGCCTTATGTCCTGACGTGTTCAGACACAAATTGTTGTGACCATTCTCCCGAGAGGTGGAGGGTGAAGAGCGAGTCACAAGAACAAAAGTTTGAAAAATGTAACACTTTTTTTCCCCCCGTCTTTTTTGCTGGATCTGAGCAGCATATTATATGTTGCGTGGAGGATATTGCCCCCTCTTTGAGGATTGTTAGCTTCCCTTCAGAAAAGTTCTGCTTCCAGTTGCTTCTCACTATAATGCTGGCGGAAGATTCCACACAGATTGGTGGTATTATGGTACCTATTAGGTCTCTGTTTCCTCCATAAAGCTGAAACCTTGATGCTGTTCTGAGCTACGATGATATCAAATTTTCCTCCAGACTTGGCCTTCTGGAACAGTGCCTTATGGACAATATATCGCTGTGGAACTAGTATAATTTCAGTTTACCGCCGTGGATATAAACAGAAACCAGAAAAGAGAGTGGGAGGGGAAAGGGAAAAAAGGACAAAAAAATAGGAGGGAAGCTTAAAGGTAGGGTCGATTGAGGACTTATGTATTTCTTGTATTGTGCCGCTGGATCTTTTCGTAACGCTCAGAACCTTGCTAATCCTTATGGATGTCCTTCTAGCTGTGACAATGGCGTATCGTCAATGCGATGTGTTGGATTTGAGGGGTGGGGAGAGGGTTTGGGAGAAGAGTTGTTGACTTCATACTTCCCCTGCGGTATGCTGGGAACAGCATTTCGATTTATGATTTATGGAATCGACAGTACTATGTTATGCAGCTTTTTATATATCATATTCACATTAATTTTCATAGCCCCAGACTTTGTTCTCTGAGCTCACCAACAATCTCATGTTGGTTTTCTCTTTCTTTCTCGTCTCGTCTTCTTCCTCTCCCTTCTCCTTTACCTCTTCCTATTGCTTTCCTTTGTCCCTTCTTCTTAGCCTGCTTTTCCCTTCCCCTCCTTTTCTACCTTTCCCTTCCTTTACCCCGGCCAACCTCTTAGATGTCTTATAAAAGACTCTTTCGGCATGGCCTGGTATTCTAGAAAATCCCTACATTTGCTGTCCTATAATATGAAAGGATTTGAATATACCAGTAAAAAAGACATTAAATTCTTAGAGAATTTAGGGCTCATAAGGCCTCTTTTGTGTTTCTACCACATTTCAGAGGAGATTCAACCCAGACCCTTGCAGTTCGCAATTTCCCTTTAGGGTTTTTCAGTAACTTTTGAAGGAGGTAAGTCTCGTGGTACTGCAGTACTTTTTTGCAGCGGATGTACCTTATATTTAAGATAAACCCTGCAGAGACCTAAATGGTAGATATCTCGTTACTAAGGGATTGATTGTGGGAGAGATATATCATTTTGCCTCAATCTACCTCCCTAACAAATCACAATATCACAGTCTTGTAGTCATGTTGGGGCACTATCCACATTTCAAAAAAGTAGGCTTATCTTAGTGGGAAACGTTAATATACCCTTGGATCCGCGGATCGATACCTCGGGAGGCACATCTTCTACCCGAAGTAGTATTCTTCAGCAGATTCAATGCTTACTGTACAATCATCAGTTGGTCGATGTCTGGAGAACTTTCCATGGACAGGAACAAGACCATTCCTTTTATTCTACAGGTCACTCAACATACTCTGGACTGGACTATATTATTATGTCTCGGCATACAATTAACCCAGGACATACTTGAAAACGAGAGAAATCTCAATGTATCCTTCCTGGTAAAATCCTTTATAAATAAATAAAATAAACCTGGTGGAAATGTCTGAGATCGAAACTCGTACTTGGTCATGGTCAGATCATTCCGCAATCTCTGTATGCTTTGCCTCCTCATTATGCGTACCTAGAGGGTGCCTCTGGCGCCTCAATATCGCCCTCCTTTCGGACCCCCAATTAATATTTTGAGCTCTTTTTTTTTTTTAGCTCAATACTTTGACCCTGATGGAGTTGGAAGCTCTCGGCGACCCTATCACCATAAAAGAACTGAAAGCAGCCTTTAAGAATGCTATAGGGGTTATTCAGAGAGTACCGAAATGTCACCGATATTTTGGTGCTCTCTCATTCGCTGCACTTCGGCGAGTTAAATTCGCTGACCCTGCAATGAATACACCATACACCGCAGGGTCCCCAAAGTCTAGCAAACCGACCCACCGAACGCATCCTCAAACTGTCGTAAAACTGCCAAATCGATTGGAAAAACCACCAAATGCAGCTGCAAACCCACTGAATAAAGCAGACGATCCGCCAACCAGACCACCGAATCGATCCTCAACATCCGACAACCAGCCGCCAAGCCACCGAACTGGTAAAAAATCCCGCAACTTTTAAAACAAACTAGTGCATTAAAATTCCTGGAAATGGTAATATATAAGGTCCTATGAATAATAATTAAAAGGTCTGTAACAGAATTAAAAAAAAACACCATGTAAAAAAAAAAATTTGAATTAAAAATCTCGCCGAAAAAATGCATAAAAAATCCTAAAAAGTAGAGACTTTATACTGCAAATGAATACATAGTTGAATAAATATTTAAGAAAACTTTTTTTTTTTTACATTGAAACCTATTGGATTCGACTGCTTAAACTTGTCGAATGAAACCACCGAAAATCCAGGGCATTTCACTGACATTTCGATGCTGTTCGGTGTTCTCTGAATAGATTAACCATTACTTCTCAATGGGGATTTCACTGCCACCGAATCACCAACTTTTTGAATATCCGAATGGCCACTAAAGTGCAGCTTACTGGGAAATTCACTGTTCGGTGTAATTCTGCTGCCTAGTCGGTGCTCTTTGAATAACGCCTTAAGACTCATAAAAGCCAAGGCCTGGACAGTTTTGGTGAGAGAGCATTATAAAAAAAAATCAGAAATAACAGCTCATCTGTTACCCTCATGTTGATTCTCTGACATCTGGGACATAATTGCACCCTGCTACTCTTGCAGCGACTATCTCTCTGATACCAAAGCCAGAAAAAGACTCTAATTTATATGCCAACTATCGTCCGATTTCACATCTAAATAGAGATCTCAAGCCTTTAATTCACATACTAGCTGCGAGATTGCAAACGCATGTGCCCCATCTGGTTGATTCCAATCAGGGAGCTTCATCCCAGGTAGTAAGGCAAGAGATGGTACCACTAAGGCCATTAATGCTATCTGTCTTGCACATAAAGAAAAGCAGTAAGTCCTCTTACTATCTACAGGTGCAGAAAAGACGTTTGATAGGGTCTTATGGCCGTATCTGAAAAAAAAACACTTGCTAAATTTGCATTTGGATCCAATTTTTTGTCCTGGATTGATACAATATATAGCGATCTTATCGCCAGGGTTCTGATTAATAGTGCCCTCACAGCTAGCTTCCTAATTCAAAATGGACCCTGGCACGGCTGTCCTTTGTCACCATTACTTTTTGCCCTTATTTTGGAACCCCTATTGTCTTCTATGAGATCTAATCCAGAGATTACAAGAGGCCTTTCTCATCACTATAAAGTCTCTGTTTATGCAAATGACCTTGTCGTTATACTTGTGTAGCGCTCACCCCCGGAGGAGCCACTGAATAAACCTCGGGATAGTCTCACCGCACTAGGAATTACTATACACCAGCACTGTTGTGGATTTTCTATTTTATATATTTTACTGATCTCAATAAAGCAGCATATATAAACATATACGTAATTTGAGTGACAGGAATTCGTAATGCGGGACAAACACGCAGCGGAAAGGAAACCGTTAACCCAATCAGTTCTGGAGTGTACAGTTGTGTTCAAAATTATTCAACCCCCACTGAAATTGAGTGTTTTGGCCAGTTTGACATTGATTTTGATCATTCAGTCATCTTGCTTACAATTAAATCAAAGAGGCACGTGTAGGTCAGACAAATATAACATAACATTTATAATGAAATAACCACAAATGTCTTTTCTGTGCTCACATCATTATCAGTTTTATTCAACCCCCAAGTGACATTCAATCTTAGTACTTAGTACAACATCCTTTTACAGTTATAACAGCTTTTAAATGTGAAGCATAGCTTGACACAAGTGTCTTGCAGCGATCTACGGGTATCTTCGCCCATTCGTCATGGGCAAAAGCCTCCAGTTCAGTCACATTCTTAGGCTTGCGCACTGCAACTGCTTTCTTTAAGTCCCACCAGAGGTTCTCAATCGGATTTAAGTCAGGTGACTGCGATGGCCACTCCAAAATGTTCCAGCCTTTAATCTGCAACCATACTCTAGTGGACTTGGAGGTATGCTTGGGATCATTGTCCTGTTGAAAGGTCCAACGTCTCCCAAGCCTCAGGTTTGTGACGGACTGCATCACATTGTCATCCAATATCTCCTGGTACTGAAGAGAATTCATGGTACCTTGCACACGCTGACGCTTCCCTGTACCTGCAGAAGCAAAACAGCCCCAAAGCATGATTGACCCCCCGCCATGCTTCACAGTAGGCAAGGTGTTCTTTTCTTCATAGGCCTTGTTCTTCCTCCTCCAAACATAGCGTTGATCCATGGGCCCAAACAGTTCTAATTTTGTTTCATCAGTCCACAGAACACTATCCCAAAACTTCTGTTGTTTGTCCACATGACTTTTGGCATACTGCAGTCGACTCTTCTTATTCTTTGGAGACAGCAAGGGGGTGCGCCTGGGAGTTCTGGCATGGAGGCCTTCATTACGCAGTGTGCGCCGTATTGTCTGAGCTGAAACTTCAGTACCCACATCTGACAAATCTTTTCTCAGTTCCTCAGCAGTCACACGGGGACTTTTCTCCACTCTACGCTTCAGGTAGCGCACAGCAGTCGAAGTCAGCATCTTCTTTCTGCCACGACCAGGTAGCGTTTCAACAGTGCCCTTTGCCTTGAATTTGCGAATGATGCTTCCTATGGTCTCTCTTGGTATGTTTAACATCTTTGCACTCTTCTTATAGCCATTGCCTTTCCTGTGAAGAGTAATCACCTCTTCTCTTGTCTTCCTGGACCATTCTCTTGACTTCACCATGTTTGTAACCACACCAGTAAATGTCTAGAAGGAGCTGAGTATCACAGTCATTTTAAAGCTGCCTAATTGGTGCTTATTATGCTTTATTGCTGCTCCGTGACATCCACAGGTGTTTTCAATACCTGATTGAAGACACTTGAGTGAACCTCTGTTCTTCAGAGTGGTAGTCTTTAAGGGGTTGAATAATTGTGTCAATGAAGAATTCACAAAAGAAACATTTACTACTGTATTACAAAACCAATTGATGTCATTTTAGTTGCATATGGTTCTTTAAAAAGTCCTTGTAGGATTTCATTCTGAATACAATTACAAATGTACACTAAATTCCCTAAAACCCTTTACAGCTTTGGGGGTTGAATAATTTTGAACACAACTGTAAGTCCCGTGAAACAGCTCAAAAATATATGTGTGTGTGTGTTGTCTAAGGTACACGGGTACTGTGATCGACTGGCCAGTGAACAAAAAGAGCAATCTTCAACTAGTCACCATTGGGGCCCTGCGAATTGAAGCAAAAACAAGCATGCGTTTCTGTTTCGGAACTGTGGGCCTGGAGGCCTCTCACCTATCCGTCGAGCGAACTGTCCCGCACTCGATGCCTCGACCAAAGGATTCTTCTTCGCTGTATACTGGGACTCTGTGCCACCGAATCTGCTCCCCGCTTGCCGAATCTCTGCAACTGGAACAATCGATCTGCCGCCTGCACTCCCAATAGATCGTCGTGGCCTCCTAACTCAGGGTCCTGCTGGAACCAGCTTGTCCTCCAACTCTCTCAGGGTTGAGTATGTAGTCGACAGCACGATCTCCGTCCCGATCTCCAGCACGAATAGAGCAGCGTCCCCACTCTGGCCCGGTTATGATCCTTGACGATTCCAGCGTGCGTCCTACACCTCTCGTTGCTCCGCTCACACTCTGCTCGCCAAACACGAGGCTGCTGATGTATACCCTCCACTTTGTACCACCCACTTCCTGTCCTCACGCAAAGGGAGAGATGGAGTCCACTTTGTCCAGCATAGTCCACAATGTCTCCACTCCATCTCCCGCTAGTGGCAGCAATGATTCAATGCACCAGAATACAGTTTTTAAAGCAGCGCTACACTCTCCCCCCCTAAACTCTTGGGTCCCTCAAAGAGAGTGTAACAGATACATAACATTGAAATTTACATATTAATCAATACATTGGGGTTCAGCAGCAAACATATAATGGGTCAGATACACATCCTCAATTTGACTCATGTTCCTAACTACCTCAGCCAGCATAACAGACACTTCGGGCAGCCTTCGCACAGTGGTGATAGCTTCTTCAGTACTATGTCCCGGTGAATCATAGGTAAGTCTCTGAGGGGGCCGGATCGATCGTTTGGACTCAGATTCAGTCATCGCCTCTTCAGGTGGAAGTGCCACATTTACAGGCTCAATTCTCTCATCTACAGTTGGAGCAGACACTTCTTCTGAGTATGAGCCTTCCAGTGAAGGCATAGAACTGTAATCTATGGACACATCTTCTGGAACTACAGGAACTTCCAATGTCTCAGGTACTTTAAATCTGAATTCAGGAGCATCAGGCCTCAGGTTGCTTTCACACTGTTCAGAAACTGGAATGACTTCTTCAGGCTCAGGCGGGCACACCCAGTCCAGACAAAAACTTCCTTCTTCACTGTTCTCACTTTCTTCAACAACCCGTGACTGCTGAGATCTAGTAACTGGAGCCGAACGAGGAACAGGCAGATTCGGCAAAGAAAGTTTGTCTCCAACTGGTATCCTTACAGCTTCTCTCAAAGGTAACAGATGATTCCGGTGCCAGTTCTTTAGAGGCCCTGCCTTTCCGTCCGGCCGGATTTGGTAAACTGGCAGACCAGGCAGTTGCTTGCAGACAATGTAAACTTGAGAACTCCATCTGTCAGCCAGCTTGTGCCTTGCAGAAACACCCAAGTTTTTCAACAAAACCCTATCAACGGGTTGCAAGTTCTGTACCCGAACTCTCAAATCGTAATTTCGCTTGTTTCTCTGTTCTCTACCTTCTGAGGTCAAACGGGCCTTTTCAAATGCAGAAGCCAAATTTTTCCAGAGTCTGTCCACATAATTCTTGTGAGAAGTGACAGATGTCTGGTCAAGAGATCGGCCAAAAGCTAGGTCTACTGGCAGCTGAGCTTCTCTTCCAAACATAAGACGGTAAGGTGAATATCCAGTAACATCACTCTCAGTACTGTTATACGCGTGCACCAGCGTAGCTATGGGACGATTCCAATTCTGCTTCTCTCTGTTTGACAGTGTCCCCAGCATATTCAGTAGAGTGCGATTAAATCTTTCCGGTTGAGCATCACCTTGGGGGTGATACGGAGTAGTTTGGGTCTTTTGACTTCCTAACAGTTCTAGCAATTGCCCAACAAGTCGGCTATCAAAGTCTCTGCCCTGATCTGAGTGGATTCTCATTGGTAGGCCATAATGAACAAAAAACTTCTCCATTAAAACTTTTGCCACTGTAGGAGCACGTTGGTCTTTGGTAGAGCAAGCTTGAGCATATCGGGTGAAATGATCAGTCACTACTAAAATATTTCCCTGCCCACTAGCATCAGGTTCTAAGCACAGGAAATCAATGCACACCAAGTCCATGGGTCCTTGATTTTGCAGGTGGCTCATTGGAGCAGTTCGAGTTGGTAGGGTCTTCCTCTGAATACACCTCAAACATGAATGGTAATAACTTTCAACTTCAGATCTCATACAAGGCCAGTAGAATCTTTCTCGCACCAGTATAAAAGTTCTCTGCACCCAAATGTCCATGGTCATCGTGCAATGCTCTCAACACACCTTTTCTGTGCTTGGCTGGGAGGAACAACTGTTCCATTTCTTCAGTATTGTTAGAGGGGTCCCTTCGGCAGACCACCCCATCCAGCATCTTCAGCCGCTCCCATTCCTTGCAGACCAATCTGGCTTTTTCGGGGGAATTAGTCAGTAGAAATCCCCTTTGACCCACGTTCATAGCGTTCATTGTCAATGTGATCAGAGGATCTTCAGCCTGATCTGCTCTCAGGTCCTGTTTCGAGAGAGTAGGTAGGCTTTCACTCCTCAGCTGTGTAGGATTACTACAAAGCTCTGGAACGCCCACAGCCATAACTCCTATAGCTTCTGTTTCAACTGCTCCCTTGACCCGGCGCTCTGCCCCCTGACATAAGGCTTGCACCCCATCTGGAATCAGCGGAGTCCATTCTGTAGTGTAGGGCCTTCTTGACAAAGCATCTGCATCTCGATTATTCACTCCAGGGTGATACTTAAGGCTGAACCGAAACCCTGACAGAGCGGCCAACCATCGATGTCCCGTTGCATCCAGTTTTGCAGTAGTAAGGCCGTACGTAAGAGGATTGTTATCAGTCTTTATCACAAATTCAGCCCCATACAGATAATCTTTCAGCTTGTCTACTACTGCCCACTTCAAGGCTAAGAACTCTAATTTGTGGGTAGGATAGTTCTTCTCTGAAGGCGTAAGGCTTCGTCTTGCATACGCTACAGGCCTCAGCAAACCATCATATTCTTGATACAAGACTCCCCCTAGACCTTCTCTGCTGGCATCCACATGCAATTCGTACGGTTTATGAGGATCAGCGTAAGCCAGGACGGGAGCTCGAGTTAGACTCTCTTTCAGTTTCATAAAGGCACTTTCACATTGATCAGTCCACTCTTCTTGAATTGATTCTCGAGCCTTCCTAGGCCCTTGAGCCGACGACCCTTGATTAGAGGCCTTGAGGTCTTTTCCCACTTCTTCTGTTCGCAGGAGCTTATTCAAAGGTTGAGCTATTTTAGCAAATCCCCCTACGAATCGTTGGTAGTATGAGCAGAATCCCAGAAAGGATCTGAGTTCGGTGATATTCCGGGGTCTGGGCCAGGAAGCTACGGCTTACAACTTTCGAGGATCCGTTGAAACACCTGCTGAAACAACATGCCCCAGGTACATAACTGAAGGAAAACGAAATTGACACTTCTCCAGGGACAGTTTCAACCCTTCTTCATGGAGCCGCTTCAAGACCTTCTCCAACCGTTGCTCATGTTCTTCCAAAGTCTTCCCGAACATAATAAGATCATCTAGATACACCAACACCTCTATCAGGATCATATCTCTAACTGTCTTCTCCATTAACCGTTGGAACGTGGCGGGAGCCCCTGTGAGGCCTTGAGGCATTCTGTTGAACTCAAAGAACCCCAGTGGGCAGATGAACGCAGTCTTCTCTTTGTCTTCAGGATGCAATGGTATCTGATGATACCCACTTCGCAGGTCTAGTACACTAAACCATTTTGCTCCAGACAAACACTGTAAGGCATCTTCTATCCGAGGAGTAGCATATTGATCAGGAATGGTCCTCTGATTTAGCGTGTGATAGTCTATACATAAACGGATAGAACCATTCTTTCGGACTATCACTTTGGGAGAGGCATAAGGACTCCTGGATTCTTGAATCACCTTAGTCCTCTGTAGTTCATTCAGCTGTTCTCGTAGATCATCAAAGTCTCCCAGCAGAACTCATCTTGACCTTTCTCGAAACGGCTTATCCTCTTGTAGTCGAATGCGATGTTCAGTACTCTTAGCGCATCCCATGTCGAACTCATCCTTCGAGAACAAGTCCTTCCACTTTAGGATTTGGGACTGAAGTCGTTTCTTCCATTCAAGCGAGATGGGAGCATCTTTAGGATAGAACCGTTCAGCTGGAATCTCCTTATTCACTCCCCCCCCCTAAATCGGTAGGGGAGAGAGGCGTAACAGAAGCCACTTGTCCAATGGGCATTCGTGCTTTCAGGACCACTGGAGAATCAGACACATTACACACACTAACTGAAACTCTTCCTTGTGTCTGTTTCAAAGCTTTCGTAGAGATTATTTCAGGGATTACTTCGACTCCAGCCTCACTCCCATGACTGAGATCAGTTTCTAGTACCACATAAGGACCCGGTTGTGATCCGTTCAACTTGACTGAAGCCCGGAAACTCGCCACTTCTCCTGATTGCAGAACCTTCTCTGTTCCTCCCAATCTCCACAGACGCCCCACTTCGGCAGGTGCCCTCTGTTCTTCGACCATTCGTTGATAGACTGGACATAACATCGGATGCACTCCTTTGGTAGAACCTTCTTCCATCACTATCGGAGTCAGAAGACGTCTCACCAGATCAGTATTCATCCCCACTATCATAGAACTTCGGCTGGCCCCCAAAGGGTGAGGACACACAATGGCCAATGCATCACAGCCTCCAGACTGTCTGATGACTTCGGATCCAATTTCTAACTTCACCTGTAGATATCCATCATAGGGAAGCTTCTCAGTTCCCATACCCCAGATCTCAAGGTCCTTTAGTTTCTTTAAGGGTATGTGCTTCAACTGCTCCTCGTAGAAGTCTCGATAGATCAACGTCACTTTGGCACCTGAGTCCAACAGAGCCTTAGTGTAGACTCCCTCCACTTGGATTGGGACGATGGGAGAAGGACCTATCAGCTGGTCAGGAAACTTGCTTCTATCAGCAGGAGATATAGACCCAGTTCGCTGTACTCTAGCCTTCCTCCTGACTCGTGGAGGTTTTGGGTGTGCATTGCTTTCCCATGACATAGGACCGGATACTAAGGGAGTAACTCTTTCAGTCCTGGTAGGCCCAGCATTTGGCACGGATCTGGACCCTCTCAGCCTTTCAGTTCTGGCTTGAAAATTGGAGCGGTTTTCGACCGTTGGGCACCTAGTTTGCTCCCTCACCAGGGCCCTCTGGTGTTTCCCACCTGTGAGGTAGATGGCAGCCCTTCTAAGGCCTTTAAGAACTCTTCAACTCTTTTTTCTTCAGGCCTTCGGTTTTTGCACTGTGCTCTGAAATTACCCATTTCTCCACAACTGAAACATCTCTTCTTTGAAAACAGAGGCGCATTTGCTCGTGGTGATTCGTTTGAAGGACCCTGGCCAGAGGCCACAGCAGCTCCTGTTGTCCGCATATCAGTGAGGAACTTCTGCATATCGGTCTGTGTCTCTGCCACCTTCAAAATTACCCGGCACAGGTCCGTGTGCACCTGTTCCAGTTCAGCTTGAGCTTCTTGCACCTTCTTAACAGTCTTTTGTATCTCACTATATGCCGGAATAGTTGACTCTTTTGCAGCAGTCTCTGTTGTTATAGGTACAACCAGCTGCTCTTGTCTGTCAACTTCGGACCCATAGGCATCCAACGAATCATCTTCAGTCGGCGAATATTCATTATGTCTCACGGGTTGTGCGTAAGCTCTTTCTCCTCTTCTTAAGGATTTTTCTTCCAGCAGAGCCTCTTCCTCTCTAACAGCTCGAATCAGTTCCAGGTATTTCAATTCTCGGTTACCTTCCCTGGTTTTCAGAGCCTCTCACCCATCCGTCGAACGAACTGTCCCGCACTCGATGCCTCGACCAAAGGATTCTTCTCCGCTGTATATTGGGACTCTGTGCCACCGAATCTGCTCCCCGCTTGCTGAATCTCCGCAACTGGAACAATCGATCCGCCACCTACACTCCCAATAGATCGTCGCGGCCTCCTAACTCGGGGTCCTGCCGGAACCAGCTTGTCCTCCAACTCTCTCAGGGTTGAGTATGTAGTCGACAGCACGATCTCTGTCCTGATCTCCAGCACGAATAGAGCAGCGTCCCCACTCTGGCCTGGTTGTGATCCTTGACGATTCCAGCGTGCGTCCTACACCTCTCGTTGCTCCGCTCACACTCCGCGCGCCAAACACGAGGCTGCTGATGTATTTCCTCCACTTTGTACCACCCACTTCCTGTCCTCACGCAAAGGGTGCTGGGAGATGGAGTCCGCTTTGTTCCGCATAGTCCACAATGTCTCCACTCTGTCTCCCTCTAGTGGCAGCAATAATTCAATGCACCAGAATACAGTTTTTAAAGCAGCGCTACACTTGCATCTTCCTCCCTTCAGTTTTGTAACTGACGGTTCCACTTGCTAGAAGCATCTCCTTCTAGGAGACCTTCTCCCTGAAGCTCATTGAACAAAAACGTTTTGCTTTGTTCACCACGGTACTACTCCTATGTCCAAACTCAGGGAAACTTCATGCAAACTTATCACCCTGTAGTATACATTGCCGTCACAGATTGCACTCTTTAGTCCCTCGTTTCCAGACACATGCTGACAATGTAATTCCATTTGGTGTACGTATTGGCATATCTGGTGGACCCACCTTTTCATCCTTTTCTGTTTTTATCCCCTTTTCCTATAAATCAATTATATATTTATATTTATTTATTCATTTGATTTTGCATAAATTCACCATTTAATGCATCTGTTATATTGAATCACCATTAAGTGCATGTACTAGATTGCATCACGGGCAACACTAGCACACCCAGGTTGCTCTAGGGAGTATACCCAGTATTTTTCTTATCTCCTGCCTTGACTATTGTAACCCCTTTTCTCTGGCCTTAAGAGATCCTTTTTTACTTATTGATTTTATTTACATTTTACATTTGGGGAAAAAAACACACACGGGGAAGGTTTAAAGACAATGGAACACGCCCAGGGTTTAAACAAAGGATCACGGAGTAGCAGGTAGTAGTGATCTGGTTAAAGCTGGTTCCTGGGGGAAGGGGGGAGGTTGATGGAAGCATGTGAAAATAAAGGAACCCATTACTCACAAATACACATAGGGAAAAACTGCACATTATATACCACAGGAGACTCCACAATAAATACATAAGGGAATATTAATATGACACAGACATCAGGGAATAGGGCACAGAAAAAACATAAATGCCCTGCGCCTACAATTGTAGATACAGGGTGACTTTGACAAAGGAAAGAGCAGAGAAACAACATGAAACATCAGGCCCGCACCTTTTGAAATACATTTCTAGGCCCATGCACCCCAAGTCCAAAGTGACATACGTTACACACCCCTTACCACCAGTCTTTCAAAAAAAAACTTTATTAACATTATTAATAACCTGTATGTGCTTGCTAAACCGGTACAGACATACACGGAGACAGTTGAAAGAGGCATAAGCAACCTCTCATGATAATGCAGCATATTGAGAGGGGACAGACTTAAAGGGACACTCTAGGCAACATGACCACCTAAACTATTTTAGGTGGTCATGATGCCCAGAGTATCCTGCCCCCTGTCCCCCCTCCCTCCGCTCAGCGGTTCAGCTCAAAAAGCTGAAAACAGCTGAGAGAGGCGGAGGACTTTACTCCGCTCTCCCAGCTGTCAGTCAGCAGAGCGGGAATCATATTTCCCGCTTCTGCCGACTTTTGCCGAGTAGGAGACGTCATCGCGCTTTCAGCGCGATGACTTCTCCTACTCACCGCAGAAGCTGGCGGCTGCCTCTGAGGGTTAGTGTTGCGCGCATCCTCTTGCGCGCAACACTAATCCTCAGAGGGAGCCGGGAGGAAGCCTGCCGATTGGCTGGCTTATGTGAGAGGCGCGCATGCGCGCTTCTCACGTAAACCAGAAGCCAAGACGCAGCAAGAAGGACGGGAGCGGAAGAGGAGGGAGGTGAGTATAAAAAAAAAAAAAAGACGCCGCTGGAAACAAGAGGATTTTAGGGTAAGTATTACAGTTACTAAAAAAAAAAAAAATCTAAAGTTTTATTAAGGGAATAGGGATAGGTTAGGATAAAAAAACGGGGGGTGATTTTTTGAGTAGAGTGTTCCTTTAAGGCTGGGTGGCATTTATCTTCTGCTGAAATTAGAAAATACTAGGCTCCATTTGTGAACTACCAAGTTGGGGCTACAAGCAAACCTGGCTGAAGTCGCAAAGTTGTACATGTCCGCATCATCTTGGATATTCGAATTGGGAAATAACTCATGCTGCTGATGTAGCTGAAGTTACCCTGTGATTAGCTGAGCTGACACTTTCAAGCGGTGACGTAGCGTGGGTTGTCAATGCCCGGGGCAAGGCAATAATTGTGCGCCCCCCCAACCTGTGGACGCGGTAACACACCATAATTCCCTTCTACCAGTAGAGTATTGACCCCCCCTTACCCCACAAGCACATGTATAGTAACAAAATACTGATATAATAAAAAAATGAAACACACATGCCCACCCACGCTATGCCACTGCTACCAGTCACCCTGTCCCAATATAGTTCCAATCTCACACTATACCCAGTCACTCTCTCCCAGTCACCCTCTCCCTCCAAGTACCCCCACTCTCAGTACACCCACTTTCTCCCAGTACCCCAGTCACTCTCTCTCCCAGTACCCCCAGTCACTCTCTCAGTACCAACACTTTTTCCCAGTACCCCAGTCTCTCTCCCTCCCAGTACCCCAGTCACTCACTCTATCCCAGTACTCCAGTCACTCTCTCCCAGTACCCCAGTCACTCTCTCCCAGTACCACCAGTCACTCTCTCCCAGTACCCCCAGTCACTCTCTCCCAGTACCCCCAGTCACTCCCTCCCAGTACCCCAGTCACTCTCTCCCTCCTAGTACCCCCAGTCACTTACTCTCTCCCAGTACCCCCAGTCAGGGCCGGTGCAAGCATTTTTGTCTAGTCAGGCGAAGGTGCGTTTTGGTGCTCCCCCATCCGTGTCATGTCAAGCCAATCAGGATAGAGATGCCATAATAATCTCTATATATGCACACATACATATATACACACTCTAGTGTTGCACCGATACCACTTTAAGACCGAGTACAAGTACCAATACTTTTTTTCAGGTATTCACCGATATCATGCCCACTCAGATACATATATACAGACCAGAACATGTCCAGATACATATATATATATACACACACACAGAGACCTCAGACCAAAACATGTCCATATATATATATATATATATTGCCCCCAGCTCACAAGGATATATTTGCCCCAGCTCACAAGGGTATATATATTGCCCCCAGCTCACATGGATATATATAGCCCCAGCTCGCAAGGGTATATTTGCCCCCAGCTCACATATGGGTATATTTGCCCCCATCTCACATATGGGTATATTTACCACAGCTCACACATGGGTATATTTGCCCCCAGAGCTCACACATGGGTATATTTGCCCCAGCTCACATATGGGTATATTTGCCCCAACTCACATGGGTATATTTGTCCCAGCTCACACATGGGTATATTTGCCCCCTGCTCACATATGGGTATATTTGCCCCCAGCTCACACATGGATATATTTGCCCCCAGAGCTCACACATGGGTATATTTGCCCCCTCCCTCCGCTCAGCGGTTCAGCTCAAAAAGCTGAAAACAGCTGAGAGGCGGAGGACTTTACTCCTCCCTCCCAGCTGTCAGTCAGCAGAGCGGGAATCATATTTCAGACAGGAATTTGAATATCCCGCCTGCTGGGGACCGGCTTGGAAACCAATGATGTCAGCAGCGAGCGTTCAGGAAGAAAGCATCGTTCTGCGCATACGTTGCTCAAGAGAAGCAATTTGCGTAGGCCATGTACAAAAGTTATGTGGGCTACGCAATTTGCACAATTCCACATTTTGGAAGCCCTGAGCCAAAGTGGAGGAGGATTTCAGTGCAGATGGCGAAAAGGTGACTATTCAAAGCTAAATTAAAGAAAAATTAGCTAGGGTGCAAGATGCACTGCCCATATCAGCAGCATTTGCCAAATTATTTAAGTGGAATATATTTTTAAGAGTGTTCATTAAGTGTTTGCCAGTCTCACATTGTTTAACAAAGCCTTTGACTTCTTTGAGAACCTCACAGAATAATTTGTCCTACCCTCCGATATCATCGCAATCACACCTACATAGCATGGGCTATAAGGCTGGCAAAGTGCCCCCTCTAAATATATGACCAGGTGAGATAGAGAGTTTTTTTTTACCTTTGCTACCAAAGCCACCAAAGAAACAGACATTTTTATGATATCTTTTAAGATTATTTCTTTTTGGCACCACACGACTGCTGCAATCACAACCTTTGTCACACACAGGGATCCAGGACCAGATTAAAACTCGAGGATTAATAGTTTGATGAGTTAATTTTTGCAATTGTGGAAAATGAAAACAAGTACAGCTGGACATATAAGTATATAAAACTGGGCGCTACACAGCTGAGCAGATAGGTATATGCAGCTGGAAAGAAAGTCTCTGGTACCACATTGGAAATGTCAGACTGTGTTCTCAATTTTGTTTAAAATTGTGTATTGCCGTAGAAGAATTCAGAATGAGAAGTGAAATGACTCAGAAGTAAAAATGGGTTAACATCTATGTGTCTATCCTCTGGAGTTGACTTGACATACTGTTGCCTGTTTGCACTCAAAATAAATACAACTCTACAGTGTGTATACTGTGGGTATCTGTGTATGTGTAAGTATCTGTTGTATATATGGGTCTGTGTATATAGCTATGTATGAATATGTCTTTTGAGTGAATGCGTATGAGTGTGTATTTGGGTGTTTGTGAAGAGCTGTGTGTGAGTACCTGGGGTCATATCTCCCAAATATCCCTGTTTTTGAAGGACAGTCCTTATTTTGGGCCCAATTCCCCATGTCGCTCCTTTTAGGAACTCCCCAGTATATCAGCTGGATGGAGTAGAGGTAACATCACTGCTCTATAACCATGGAGACCCAGGATCGAATCCTGGCCAGAGCACCTCTCCAGTAAGTGTCCTTGGGCAAGACAACTAACTGTATATACTTGCCTACCACACAATATCGGCTGTGGTGTCCAGTGGTAACGTTTCTACCCTTCGACTGTGGAGAAGCAAGTCAAAATGCCATTCAACACATCCCAACAATACAACTGTGGAGAAGCAAATCTTGACTTTATGAGAAGCGGGTTCAACCTAACCACCACATCGCTGCTGTACAATCATGGAAAGTCAATCCGATCCCCCTCAGAAGACACCACCAGCGAGTGTCCTTGTGCAAGACTCCCAACAATATGGATGTGCCTACCTCACAAAATACTTGTACATCTCATAGATTGTGAGTTCCCTTGGGAACAGGGACACCCTGAATCATAGAAACATAGAAAAACGTCGGCAGATAAGAACCTTTCGGCCCATCTAGTCTGCCCAATTACATGGATACTTTACCTGGATTTATCTTTTGTTTAGGATAGCCTTATGCCTATCCCATGCCTGCTTAAATTCAGCCGTATCATTCATGTGTGGTATTCCAATACATCAACTACTTGTAAAGCGCTGTGGAATTTGTGGCGCAAGAAGTTAAAATTTTATATTTTTGGTTTTATACCATGTGATGTTCCAGATCCAGCCAAATTGGTTCTGAAACAAAAACCGAGAGGTCCTAGATTCTGTTCCCCCATGATCCCCTACAAATTAAGACCTTAATACAGATTACCGGTATATATTGCATCCACCCTTCGTAAATTCTGTGAACCCACCAATGTTAGGTATCCAATACTAAACCACATATAAATGATCTCTATATCTATAGGGTCTTCCCAAAATTGCAGACATGCATTATCCTTGTAGAGCAGGGCTCTGAATTAATTTCCGGGTCCTTTTGGGGCATACGATTTCCATCTGCAAAAATACAATTATTGTATTGCAAAAACACAATATGATCAAATTGAAGATATTTCCCCATTTTAATACAATCATGAGCCATATATACATTTTTATTTATTTAAACAGAGTAGTTAATATCTTTTACGAATTCATAAATGTATATTTTGTCTTTTTTTTTTAATGATTTGCAGTAAAACAGTTTTGGACATTCATATTGCAACAGCTGTGCTTTTGCTCCTTTTTTTTTTTTCCTTCTATTTTTTTCTAGGAGGTGTGTGTCCACAGACACTTCTCAGTTTCAGTCTCAGATGAATGATTTTGTCTGTATTAACAGCCATTTTGTGACGTAAAGGCTCAAAGCAGCTAATGTGCCTGAAAGAGAATAAAAGAGAGCAGAAGATGGATGTCAGTAAAGAGCAATCACTGCATAATCTTCTCTTTATGTAACCTGCGTGCTGGTGCATTTGCATGCATCACATTCATCTGTTTTGCTGACTTTTACAGCGGCAAATAGGTCAACGCTGATCGCACAATACACTCCCATATTTTATATTCGGAATGTAACCGTTTGTAAGTTGATGTCTGAAAAGACATAATTAGATTCTACGCCAATTAAAAAATACATAAACATACACTATAAACTGTGGACTGATGGGACATTTATTAAGGTCTAAAAAAAAAATTGGATGTACAGAGTAGGAAATATAGCATTTAGCCAGTCCTTATTTTTATGTAATGGTGTTCCGTCATCAAATAAATAAAACGTAGCAATAATCAGTATTACATTACAATTAAAAGGAATAAAAATATATTTTGAGAGGGACAACCACAGAGTCCCAGATAAACAACTCTGGTCAGTCATTAAGCTATTATTCTGCTGGTTCTAAAGCTCCTGGCACTCAAATTGTTATTTAAAATATTCTAATAAAATGCAGTGTGACATGCAGAATCTCTTTGTTTCCGTCTCACAGGATTATGTTCTTTCTCCTTCCCCCTCCCTCCCGACTCATAGTGTCTTAATTTCATGTCTCTGCCTGTGGGCAACGGTGACTGAAGGTAGACACTTCCATGTTATTAACATCATTTATATAACTGGTTTTTCAGCATTACCAGTAATTATTGGTTAACGTTTGTGATAGACGTGGGTTGGCAGACCTGACATTCAATTGTTCAAATGTTGTCAGAGAAATACATCTCTCAATACCCAAAGCCAGCCAATTCCAACCCCTTCCAACTGCCTGAATCATTCCTGATGGAAAATCATATATATCTCAGTCGGAATATATATTGATGGTTATGACTTGCGGTTAAACATCGATTCCTTTACCCATATATTTATTTCCTATTTATTTTTCAAATTCAATTTTTTTTTATGGAAGATCGTCAGAAGGACATCAAACCGTAGTTGTAGTTGGTCTCGCAGGGCCAAACAATAAGATATGCAGGGCCAAAATAAGTCGTCAGAATAAACATCAGGTGATATAAAAGACATCTAAGAATAGCAATGTGTGAACGAAAATCATCCCCAGACAGGGGGTCTCATCAAATAAAGAAATCAATAAAATAGGGAAAGATAGATAAGACAGAAATACCCTCAACAATAGGCACCAAGAGGGAAGGGAGGGGGAAAGAAAAGAAAAAACAAAGAACGGGGGTAGGGAGGAGGGGGAATAAAATTTAAAAAAATAAAAGGGGGAAGGGAGGAACACACACCAAAAGTGCCACAGGAGCCAAAAATAAAGAAAACAATAATGGGAGTGGCAAAGGCCCAATGTGTGACCTTCTTGGCTCACTCCCAGGAGTCCAAATGACAAAAGGAGGCCACGGAAGTGTGCAGGTCACAAGGCCAGGGCGTTCGAGGGCCAGGTACGGCGGGCAAAGTCGTGGTGGCCGCCACAATGGCACACCTAGAGGCAGCCCCAGAACGCCAAAACATTAAGGGGGGAGAAGGGGAAGTAAGTGCAATCCGGTGTGTGTGCGAAAGAGGGGGAAAGAGGGGAAAAAAATGAAGAGAACTCAGCAGGTAGTAATAGGTCATCCGGAAGAAACAAACAGGAGTGTCTAAGACTCAAAAATGTCCCCTTTGACAAAAATTTCCCCAGCATAAAAAGGGTAGAAAAACCTCAGGAGAGTCCCGCAGAACAACGGCGAAAGGGGAAAAATAAAGCTTGAAGGAAAGAATAGAGTAAAAAGTAACATCACCGACATCATGAAATGGCAATTCTTGCACAGCAGGTAGGGCGCCGCCAGACAGGCCAGGACTCGCAGCAAGTGGAGGCCCTTTATTGATACTTGTGGCACAGCGGGCGATCTTCTTCCAGATTTCCACAAGCACCGTTCTGGCCCCGTCCAAGGGCCGAGGTCCGTCCTGCCTCCCCTCAGCGTAGGTAACCGCAGCCTCGGTCAATGCCACCAGTGCAGCCCTCATGGTGAAGACCACGGAAGATGACTCGGCAGGGCTCCTGCAAACGGATCATCCCGCACAGTCGCGTAATCCGAGGGCCTCCCCCATACCCATGGAAGACAGACGTGGCTTCAGAATCTGGACTCCCAATCCCGTTCTCAGCGGGTCGGCAGTATATCCTGGACGTCCGCCTGGCGAGTCATCCACCGTCACCACTGCTACTGGGTCCTCAATCTCACAATCGGCTCCCAGCCCGGCCATCAGCCTCCGCTACATGCCTCGGGTAAGCAGGCCGTCCTCCCCTGGTATCTCATCGAAGCATGAAAATTTCTGACATACCTCGGGTGGGGATGGGATGTACCAAGCATTGCCGCTCCACTTTCCCCGTCGACAGCTTCTCCATGGGGACAGTGAGCACAGCCGGAGGACAGGAGCCCTCCATCCACACAGCTAGCAGCTCACAGTCGTCCGACAGGATCAATCCACAGGGGGGATGCAATAGGAACGCGAGACAACCCAGCAGGCTTAGGAAGATAGGCCTCAAAATGGCCGACGACCATGCGGGCCCTCTGGGGAGAAATCACTAACTCAGCCGGGCTCTGGAGAGGGGGCAAATCAGACTCCAGAGCACTCCTCCCGATGCCCGGCCGTGCAGGGGTCCCCGGTAGGGGTAAATCGAAAGAAAATCTGGGCAGAAAAGTCTCCTCCACTGCAAAAACACCCGGAGCTCTGTCTAGACACGTTTGCTTCCCCACACAGCCGGACACATCCCCCTATTCATTAGTTTACTAGTTTTTTCCCATGGTGGTCTCACTCATAGGCTAGCTCCTCCCTTCTTCAGAAAAAAAAATATATATTTTTTTTAAATGATGTTAGGATTTTGTATCCCCCCCCCAATTTCCTAGTCTAGTAACATAAGATCCAGAAGAAGAATGCTGTCATGGTGAATAAATTAATGAAGCCTCTGTGTAATACCGTAAAAATTGGGGCTAACTATGTTTATGCAGAAATAAGCAGGCTTGATTGTTAAATACTTATTTTATAAGACTGGATTAATTCTTAGTTTGACATCCACAAGGTTAACTTTAACAGGAATCCTAATCAGTAGAAAAATATTCAACTTGCTCCAGATTCGTGCATTGGCCCTGAAGAGTGATAGTTAATTATCTTTTGATCATTCCAAACAGTAATATAAAATTACAAAATGGAATACGACCTCATAAATGCAAGAGGTTTCACAATGGAACACAAGCTTGAACAAGAGCAGCCAAAGAAATATCTGTACAGCAAATGATGTCACAAGGTGTGACATCACACCCTGGAGACCAGCATCACCATAGAACAAACTGCTTGGGTCTTGTGCTGCTTGATGTCCCTGTAACAGCTGGGAGCACAGTGTAAAAGATGGGGACTTTTTCATCTTTCTAGCTTGTATTTCTTCCCCCAGTGGAAGGCATCAAAGCCGAAATGCTGGTGTTCTCTTTACTCTTGGGTGGTCTGGGGGTGGTGACCCTATGAGGGTTATTTCACGTTTGTTTCATGATCATATTTGAGGTTTCTTCTATCTTTTCTTTTTGTTATCCATTATCATGTAATTTGGCTATATGATATTTTTTGTACTTTTTCCATGGAGTATAATATTTATGTATTTATTGTGTAATTTTATAATGTGCCTAGCTTCTCCCTGCATCACCTCTTCCCATGATAGACTAAAGGATTTCTCATGCACAGCCCCCATCCTCTGGAACGCTCTCTCTCGTACGGTTAGACTTTCCCCTAGTTTCCTTTCCTTTGATCGCTCCTTTAAGACATTCCTATTTAGGGAAGCCTACCACCCGACTCACTGATGCAACCAGTCCATCACTCTCACCTAGCAGTCCATCACTCTCACCTTGCAGTCCATCACTCTCACCTTGCAGTCCATCACTCTCACTTTGCAGTCCTCTCCTCCTGTTTCCAACCCCAACCCTTCTAGATTGTGAGTTCCCACGGGAACAGGGCCCTCGTCTCCTTCTGTACCGGTTTGTCAAATGTTGTTCAATGTATTGTAACCCTGTCTATACTGTGCCCATTGTACAGCGCTGCGGAATATGCAGGCGCTTTATAAATAAAGAGTAATAATAATAAGTAATAATGGATTTATATACACTTTTTTTTTAAATGAAGTTTATTGGATATGAAGGTACAACAAAGGATAGCATACAGTGGGTCGATGCAGCACCCGTAAGGTGTAATAGGCAGCCGAAACCTATACCGGGCATCAAAAGTCAAAAACAATATCCATTTTCATAAAAGATAAAGAAGATGGGGGAGGGGGGACTGGAGTACGGGAAAGGAGATATCCTCAGATATCAAGGCTATCGGCAGGGTTTGGAAAAAATATAGGATGCGTATTTATTAAGTTGCCTATTGATGACTGGTTCGGACGCAGGGAGACAATAAATACTCAAAAATACACAAACACATAACTGTGGAATAATAAAAATATTTATTATATATAGGCCACAGCTAAAAACTCCACACAATAACCCACCACCATGACATAAAAATTTCCATAACAAAAATAAAACAATAACCCAGTGCTGAAAGAGGACTCCCCACAACCACCACACACCTCCAAACCAACCAACCACAAAAACTTCCCAACTCCCAACCATCTGACCAAAATTATCCTAAATTAAAAGGAACCCCTAGCCAGCACTGCCTACAAGGCCCCGCCACGAGCTCCTCACATAACCCCCTTATGGGAGAGCTCCTCCACCAACAAAAAACAGGGCTTGTTCAATCCCCTCCTTGAGACCCAGGATGAACAGATCCTAGCCCACATCAGTCAGGTGAACACCATCCGCCATGAAATAACACGCTGCATCTTCCTCTTCAAAGGGTAGATGCCGCACCATCCATCCGTACCACTGTCGATGGTGACCACTCCCTCAACTGCCGCAGATCCTCCTGCATCTGCTCCAGCAGCACACCAAGAGGGACCACACCCAAATCCCTCAGCTGCCACAGATCCGCCTACATCTACTCCAGCAGCACACCAAGAAGGACCACACCCAAATCCCTCAGCTGCCGCAGATCCGCCTGCATCTGCTCCAGCAACTTTCCGTGAGGGACCACTCCCAAATCCCTCAACTGCCACTGATCCGCCTGCATCTGCTCCAGCAGCACACCAAGAGGGACCACACCCAAATCGTTCCCTCCCATGTGTACAACCAGCACATGGGGAACTTCACCGTGCCTAAGGGCACCCAAAACCGTCGGCTTAAACTCCTCCCATAGGAGACCACGGATTCCGAACCCATGCAAACCCATCTGAATCCCAGATGTTCGCACCAACGCCCTTCTTCTTGCCCAAAAAAACAATGAATCTCCAACGATCCATACAACTCTCGAAGGATCTGCAAAAAACAAAAACAAATTACCAACATCTCCACCACACAAAATACTCAGAAAAAAGAAAAAACTCTCCGCCAAACCACCACACACCCCACCAAATAAACAATGTTCATACCTGCAAAGAAAACATAACATAAACAATGACCATACTCCTCGCCTCCAAATCCTCCAACCCCCACATTCCTCCACAAACACCAAACATACAGTTGTGTTCAAAATTATACAACCCCCAATGCTGTAAAGGGTTTTAGGGAATTTAGTGTACATTTTTAATTGTATTCAGAATGAAATCCTACAAGGACTTTTTAAAGAACCATATGCAACTAAAATGATATCAATTGGTTTTGTAATACAGTAGTAAATGTTTCTTTTGTGAATTCTTCATTGACACAATTATTCAACCCCTTAAAGACTACCACTCTGTGGTAGTGTTTTCAGGTATTGAAAACACCTGTGGATGTCACGGAGCAGCAATAAAGCATAATAAGCACCAATTAGGCAGCTTTAAAATGACTGTGATACTCAGCTCCTTCTAGACATTTACTGGTGTGGTTACAAACATGGTGAAGTCAAGAGAATGGTCCAGGAAGACAAGAGAAGAGGTGATTATTCTTCACAGGAAGGGCAATGGCTATAAAAAGATTGCAAAGATGTTAAACATACCAAGAGAGACCATAGGAAGCATCATTCGCAAATTCAAGGCAAAGGGCACTGTTGAAACGCTACCTGGTCGTGGCAGAAAGAAGATGCTAACTTCGACTGCTGTGTGCTACCTGAAGCGTAGAGTGGAGAAAAGTCCGCGTGTGAGGAACTGAGAAAAGATTTGTCAGATGTGGGTACTGAAGTTTCAGCTCAGACAATACGGCGCACACTGCGTAATGAAGGCCTCCATGCCAGAACTCCCAGGCGCACCCCCTTGCTGTCTCCAAAGAATAAGAAGAGTCGACTGCAGTATGCCAAAAGTCATGTGGACAAACCACAGAAGTTTTGGGATAGTGTTCTGTGGACTGATGAAACAAAATTAGAACTGTTTGGGCCCATGGATCAGCGCTATGTTTGGAGGAGGAAGAACAAGGCCTATGAAGAAAAGAACACCTTGCCTACTGTGAAGCATGGCGGGGGGTCAATCATGCTTTGGGGCTGTTTTGCTTCTGCAGGTACAGGGAAGCTTCAGCGTGTGCAAGGTACCATGAATTCTCTTCAGTACCAGGAGATATTGGATGACAATGTGATGCAGTCCGTCACAAACCTGAGGCTTGGGAGACGTTGGACCTTTCAACAGGACAATGAACCCAAGCATACCTCCAAGTCCATTAGAGCATGGTTGCAGATTAAAGGCTGGAACGTTTTGGAGTGGCCATCGCAGTCACCTGACTTAAATCCGATTGAGAACCTCTGGTGGGACTTAAAGAAAGCAGTTGCAGTGCGCAAGCCTAAGAATGTGACTGAACTGGAGGCTTTTGCCCGTGACGAATGGCGAAGATACCCGTAGATCGCTGCAAGACACTTGTGTCAAGCTATGCTTCATGTTTAAAAGCTGTTATAACTGTAAAAGGATGTTGTACTAAGTACTAAGATTGAATGTCACTTGGGGGTTGAATAAAACTGATAATGATGTGAGCACAGAAAAGACATTTGTGGTTATTTCATTATAAATGTTATGTTATATTTGTCTGACCTACACGTGCCTCTTTGATTTAATTGTAAGCAAGATGACTGAATGATCAAAATCAATGTCAAACTGGCCAAAACACTCAATTTCAGTGGGGGTTGAATAATTTTGAACACAACTGTATATACAAAGATAAAATAGAATAAATATATATATTCCATATAAAAGGTATAAATTCATGTTCCATGTAAAAGTTTAATTTTCTTTTTTTAAAGTGAAAAACATAACAGAACAGATCATACAGCAGACATCTCTCCACATAACCTCCCAGCATTAGCAAGTGTTTCCAAAATTCATAACACCAAACCTGGACGCACGTAGGACTGAAAAGCCCTCAAGTTCCATCTTCCCAATTCTTGAATTTCCGCTGCCGACAAACCCAACCTTGAAGCTTCTGTTGCTGCCCCAATACGAAAAGAGTGAGAACCAAATTCTTCCGGATTTCTCCCTAAACTCAACAAACCCTTCTTAAAAATAGTAACAAACTGATACCTCGATAAAGCTGACCCGTCCGCGTGACATAAAAACGCCACTCCAGACTCCACCCGTACCTCCAAAAATTCCTTAACGTTCTTCACTGGACAAACCACGCAGTTATCCACACTGGATAAACCAACTCTACGCCCCCTACCCAACTGATCAGTCTTGGAGTTAGAAACCCAACTAACAATTTCCTTAACTCCCAACCAAACCGCATCAGCTCCCAAACCACCACCTCCTCTCCAAGAATTGCACACCAGCTCACCCACTCGAACCTGATAACAAAAACCTTGGTGACATCTCTTTTCCCCGATACCTGGAAAAGGAAAGCCAAGGCGGCCAATGACTGCCGTACCACCCCAGGAGATGCCCCTGATTCGAATAACCGAATAAGGTATGCCCTAAGAAAACTCTCCTCATCCAATCCACCCACCGAAACGTACCTGAACCGTTCAACCAATGCGTCCCAATCCCTCCAAACTCGCAAGTAGGCCTTCCAAGAGGACTTAGACAAAGAACCTCTCACCCATCTTCCAAAAATTCCGAGCCTAGCTGCCAAAGGCCCTCCGGACAAGGGGTGCCCACCTCCTCGGCCAACGGAGCCAGGGAACGAAACCTGTCCCACTGAAAACGATACAAAGCATCTGCCACTGAGTTAAGGCGACCCGGAACATGACGTGCCTTGCATAAAACATTAAATTTAAGACAAAGCAACGCAAACCTCTTCAGCAATCCGATGACTGGCAATGATGAAACCAACAAAGAATTAACCGCCGACACCACCGCCATGTTGTCAGAACGGAACAGAATCCTTCTCCCCTCCAGAGCACCTCCCCACAGCTACAAGGCCACCACTAATGGAAACAACTCCAAAATGACCAAATTCCGCCCCAATGAAGATGCCAACCAACGAGCAGGCCAACGAGAAGCACACTAACGCCCCCCAAAATATAACCCAAAACCAACACCTCCCGAGGCGTCCGTGAAAAATTCCAGTTCCTTCGCCAAAACCTCTTTCGAAGGGAATATGGCCACCCCATTAAACAAAACCAAAAAGGATCTCCACACTTCCAAATCTTCCTTCATGGCACCAGATGGTCTACAAAAATGATGACCTTCCCGAATACCCCGTGTCGCCAAAGACAATCCACATAAAAAGACTCTTCCAACGGAATGACCCTGCACACAAAATTCAAACGACCAATCAGCGATTGCAGCTCTCTCAACCGCAATTTCCTAACCGACAGGGCCCCCTCTACTTGCCTCAAAGCTTCCACCACTTTCCCCACAGGTAGACGACACTCACGCTTAACCGAATTAAACTCAATTCCCAAGAAAGTGATGACTGACGCCGGACCTTCCGTTTTATCATAAGCCAAAGGAACACCAAATCGGTGTGCCACGCACTGAAAAGACCAAAGAATGTGCAGACACTCTCCTGTCCCTTCCCTACCCACGCACAGAAAATCATCCAGATAATGTGTCAGCTTATCCGACCCTGCCACTTCACGGCCCACCCATTCCAAAAATGTACTGAAACACTCGAAAAAGGAACAGTAAATGGAATAACCATAGGCAAACATAGATCCACATGAAATTCGCCTTCAAACCAAAATCCCAGAAGATGATGACATGAAGGATGAATAGGTAATAGCCGAAAAGCCGACTCAATATCCACCTTAGCCATCAAAGCCCCCTTTCCTGCATCACGGACCAAACTGACCGCCGCATCAAATGACACGTACGACACCGAGGCCAGGTCTTCACCAATATCATCATTCACCGATCCCCCCCGTGGAAAGGATAAATGATGAATCAAACGAAACTCTCCTGCCTTCCGCTTCAGCACAACCCCCAAAGGGGATATCCTCAAATCCCGCACCGGAGGAGACGAGAATGGACCTGCCATCCTACCAGCCCCAATCTCCTTAAACACCTACTCCCGAACTACCTCCGGATACACTCTAGCCGACTTTAGTTATTTTTTTTTTAACTTGCCACCCCCTGGCCTTACCACAAAAGGAATCCGAAAACCATCACCAAAACCGTCTCGTAAAAACACTGCATCCCTATGTCTTCCGTAAAGCCTTAGCCACGGTAACATCGCGTCGAGTTTCACTGGGGAAGCTCCCCTCTCCAGACCCTCCAAAAGGCAGACCTCCTTGTCTTGCCCCCTTAAAACATCTGGACAATGAATGCAATCCTCCACAATTTGAACATTCGTGCTTGAACCTGCACCCAGTACCAAACTTGCACTGACCCTCGTTAAACTGCCAGCACGATCCCTTTTTAACACCTGCCGGTGGGGAACTGACCCCTCCCCCACCGGCTCCCCCTGGAAAGGGCAAAGCCTTTTGTGCCCCCATCAAACGCAACCACAGCGTTAAGCCATAGCTTCACCACCAAGAGCTCCACCAGCTCTCACAACTGGCCCACCTGTACCCTTCCATGCTCGAGCCAAATCCACTCCCTGGTTCACACCCTCTGGTGAAACCGACCAAGCCTCAAAGGCCCCCCTGTAAAAAAGACATGAAAGAATTCACATCACCACCATTTCCATTACCTGTTGCCACACGAGGTCCACCCGAACTTCCTGGAACCTCCTGTGCCACAGTTTCCGAACCCCCGCACCAACTCCACCGACTTCAGCAGTCTGGAAACCACCAACCGGCTGTGGAATCCTCTCCCGAACCATTGGAACTGTGGACGAAAAAACATTTTTGCGATGAGCCTCAGAACCCGAAGTAACAAAATCATTAAATCGCTCCCTCACACCAAAATCCGGAGCCCCATCAGCTCCACCATCTGAACACCAATTTACTTCGAGCTCCTGAGTGACCTCATCCCGCACACCAACACCCTGTGCCACACCACCGTCCACACCCCCATCCACCAACTGCCTTACCACTGAAACATCAGTCCCTGAGACAGCCCTTGCTCCACCTCTGGGACCCATGGCGGACCACCGAACTCTTCTTCTCCCCGAGGAACTCCTCGACCTCCGCACTCCTTCTCTCCTGGTAGCGCTCACCACACCACCTCTCCGACCAGAAGGATCCTTAGCCCCCGATACCGGCCTCGAGCTCCTACCTTCCACACGTCTGGAAGCGCTCATGCCAGCCTCATTCCCAACTGCGTCACCACCAGCCAACATTCGCTGAACCAACCGTCGTCGGCCTCTCACAGCCTCTAATCTCAACCTCTCAGCTGCCGATTCACCACTGGATTCGCCTCCCGGACTGAACCGCTCCGGAGGCCTCGAAATCCTGGCAGGCCGAGATTCCACTTCTGATTCTGCCGCCAGCACTTCCGACAGGCTTCTTCTGGCCCACTCCACACCATGATGCCGAGCCGCCTCCCGCACTTCCTCCAATATCGACTCCCGTTCACCACCTTCCGCCATCCACCAAGACAATTTTTTAAGGCAAAAGCCGAAAAAACACCGCTCTCTGACGCAGCACAGATTTTCACAGCTCTACCTCAGGAGAAAAAGGCGCGCAGAGCCTCTCCACACGCGCCTTAAGTACCCTCCTGGTAACTCCTCCCACACCACACCCGCTCAATCTCCACACACACTGCAAACCCTTCTAGAAAAATCCTCCCTGCGTCCTGGCATCAGAAGCAACTTAAGGGCCCTACGCCTTAGGTGCTTCAGGCCTTCAATACACTTAATATTGTATTTCAGCTGTTATGGTTACAAGGTATGGGTCAAGGATGGCACAAGAGAAACAGAAAGTGTTTTGGCAAGATGTGAGGGAACGGGGTCGAGGGGGCAGGTAGTGGGAAGAGAGGATCGTAGTAGTTTAAGGACCTCTTGTTCAGTAGCTGAAGGGAACGAGTTAAACATGTGAGGATAGACATTTTAGCATCTTCCTGCATGGGTGAAGATGGCATTGTGGAGATTTCAGTTCTTATCTGTTCAATTTTTGCTGTGAAAAAGCTCCAACAGATTCCATAGCACTTTACAATGGGGAAGCACGAACAGGTGACATAATAAGTAATAAACCATAAGGAACAGACAGCCCTGCCCGTAGGATAACTGTTCTGCTAATGTAGCACTTTATACAAGTGCTCAGCCAGACATCCCGTGAGCTTACAATCTAAGGGACTAAGGCAAGTGAGACAAAAGGGAGCAGGGGGAGTGTGGAGATAATTACCAGAGAGAGAATAGCAGACACTGCTTTGGTATACTTTAGACTTTCATTTTATGGATAATTGAAGATAATATCACCTTTATGGGTAATTCACTAACCGCTGGTCTTTATGGAACTTGTCACTGTTGTTGTAACACCAGCAAATGCTGGCATTTCACAAAAGAAGAATCCAAACAGCAGCAGAAGAAGCTTCACAGTGAAACCTCTCCTGCTGATGTTTGGATTTTGCTATCAGGGTTATTCAGAGAAAGGTGAAAACAAGGAGAACTGGCATGAGAAGAGAACAATCTAGACCAAATAGCCGATTTGGAAAGTGAGATATATGGGAGAGTTTTTCTGGTTTGGCTATTTTGACAGAATTTTCACTTTTCCAGTCATTCTCCTGAGGTTCACTTTTCTTTGAATAGACCTGTATGTGTCTGAGGGCCCAAAGTTTATCTTGAGACTTCTTCTTTTTAGATGTATTTGGTTATTTATATGTTATAAAAGAAATATAAGTTTTCTTGTACTTGAAACCACCAATGATTCTGCTTCAATGTATTTGTTTTATTTGAAAACCAATAAAACTATATAGATATATAGATTTATATAAACTAAAAGAAAACAATGCTCTTTGGAACAGCACCAAACTACACAAATTCCAAACACCCCATCTATGTGTGAGGACAAGATCAAATGGCACGCTGACCACAGTCACTTCTCTCAAATATCTAGGTATGTGGTTAGACCCAAATCTATCCTTTGGCCCCCACATCGAAAAACGCTCATCTAAATTTTACCCCAAACTAGGTGCCCTGTACAAAAACAAATCCTGCCTGAGCCCCGCGGTAAAAAAGCAGATCGTACAGCAAATGCTTATGCCGGCTATTGAATACGGAGATGTAAGGCCCTATCACATTCTCAACGCAAAAACGCACGCTAAATGCGTGTTTTATTTGTGCAAAGCGTTAAACGTTAACGCACAAAAATCACTGCTGGAATTACATTCCTCGCGCATTTTTTCATCTGTCGGGAAATTGCGCTCGTAAAACCGATGCGCAAAAATGCGCGCAAAGTACCTTTGCACGCAGAAATCAGTGAGCGCACTGTAATATTTAACGCGAGTCTGTCATTTTGTGCGCACTGCGCACAACAGACGTACGTTCTGACGGAAGACAAGGTAGTGGCCGTCATTTTTGACGGCTCTAGTAAAAAAAAAAACGTGCACATCGACGTTCTCCGTTGTGAATCCGCAGTTTGGTACAGTCAGGTTGTGACAATTTGCCGTTACCACCAGCTTTTCAAAGACGTTAAAATTATGCAAGAAAACGTTGTCCGTTAAATTCTGCGCTAAGATTGTAATACCATGCGTGCACCAGCGCACAAACGCATTTGCGCTCATAATGTTAAGTATAGGATGCGCGCACTAAATTGGGCTCGCAAAGGGTTCTCGCAGGGTCACTCGCGTTAGACGTTAACGCGCACTTTGGATCCTCCGATCCAGGACCTGCACCTTACTTACAATACCACAATACAAAAAGAAAGTGGCTTGGTCCTCATTTTCCTACAGAGTACCGGAGTTATGGAATAACGTCCCAAACCCCATCAAATCTTCCCCAAGTCTAAAGTCACTTAAGACTCAAGAGCTCCCTATTAACATAACTCAATACGGAATGCACCTGTAAACATGTAACATAGTGACTATATACAGAATGCCCCTGTAAACATGTAACAGTGACTATATTTCCTACATATTTATTTTCTGTTAATCTGTATATTTGTTTTGTGTTAATATCTTGCATTTTACTACTTTGTATTTCTGTAACAATTTACAGGATTATTCAAAGAGAATCGAAAAGTCACTGCACGTTCGGTGACATTTCGTTCTCTTCAATTCGGCACGATTTGGCGATCCCATTTCGGCGACCCTGCAGTGTATTCAGCGAGCACCACAGGGCCGCCGTAATGCAGGGAAAAGTCGCCGCAAACCCGCCGAAAACTCACTGCAAAACAAGGAAGAACGCACACCAAAAACCCGCAAAAACATCTGTATTAACCCGCCGAAGACGCCGGAGAAACCCGAGCAGGAGCTGATCACCAGCAGCGCAGCCGCCAGAAAAACCCGACGCCGCAGACGAAGGAGGTGAAGAAAAAAAACCAGTACGCTTGAATGTTTGAAAAGTGAAACGCTGTTTGCAAACAAACTACTGAGCGAAAATATCTGAAATTTACATATAAGATCCAATGAAAAAAATATTTTAAAAAAACGGGAAAAAAATGTTTGCAAAAAAATTCCAAAAAATGCCTAAAAGGACCTAAAAAAACCTATAAATAAACTTTTTACTGCAGAATATTATAATGAGCGGTTTATCAGATATTGAATTAAAATGGGAATATTTTTAACATTGAAGCCTATGGGATACGCCTGAATAAACCTGCCGAATTAAACCACTGAATGGCAGGGCATTTCGGGAACCTTTCACTACTGGTTTGTGTTCTCTGAATAGCCGACGCATTGCTTCTCTATGGGTATTCACTGCCCACGAACAGGCACCGTATGTGCAGGCAATTCGCCAGTATTTGGCGAACTGCCTGCTCTCTGAATAGCCGAATTGCCAGGAAAGGTAACCGTACACTGAATTTCAGCGTTCGGTTACCTCTCTCCAGCAATTCGGATCTCTTTGAATAACCCTTTTAATGTTCTTGAACCAGGACATACTTGAAAATGAGCATAATCTCAATGTATCCTTCCTGGTAAAATCCTTTATAAATAAATAAATAAATAAAATCCACGTCTGGATTACCCTGCAAGGCTTATCCTACAAGTGTAGTTTACAGGGCAATCCAGACGTGGACATCGTGCTCGAGGTGCCAAACAGGGCCGAAATGATCATCTGAGGTTACTGCATCTCTGCAGTAACTACTGCAGGGATGACGCCCTTGGCATTTCAGTACTGGTCACCAGTGGCGTAGCGTGGGGGGGGGGGCTGGGGGGGCCGTGGCCCCGGGTGCAGTTTTGTTAGGGGCGCATTTGCGCCCCTAAAACTGGCCCGGGGGTTGAGGGGACCCAGATGCCGGGCAGCGCGGGAGTGCCTGCCCAGTCCTGAAGAGTCCGTCCTGTTAAAGGGAAGCGGCTGCGTGCAGGCGCAGCCGGTCACGTGGTCCGGCTAATCAGGTGGTACTGAGTCTCTGTACCACCTGACTGGCCGGACCGCGTGACCTGCGCACGCACGCAGCCGCATCACCTTCAACAGGACGGACTCTTCAGGACCGGGCAGGCACTCCCGCGCTGCCCGGAGGCCGGCATCTGGGTCCCCTCAACCCCTGCCGGAGCTGGAGCAATATCCAGGTGAGAGCTGGGCAAATCCATGTGTAAGCTGGGCAAATCCATGAGCTGGGGGCAAATCCATGAGCTGGGGGCAAATCCATGAGCTGGGGGAAAATCCATGAGCTGGGCAAATCCATGAGCTGGGGGCAAATCCATGAGCTGGGCAAATCCATGAGCTGGGGGCAAATCCATGACCTGGGCAAATCCATGAGCTGGGGGCAAATCCATGAGCTGGGCGCAAATCCATGAGCTGGGGGCAAATCCATGAGCTGGGCAAATCCATGAGCTGGGGGCAAATCCATGAGCTGGGCAAATCCATGAGCTGGGGGAAAATCCATGAGCTGGGGGCAAATCCATGAGCTGGGCAAATCCATGTGTGAGCTGGGGGCAAATCCATGTGTGAGCTGGGGGCAAATCCATGTGTGAGCTGGGGCAAATCCATGAGCTGGGGCAAATCCATGTGTGAGCTGGGGCAAATCCATGTGTGAGCTGGGGCAAATCCATGTGTGAGCTGGGGCAAATCCATGAGCTGGGGGCAAATCCATGTGTGAGCTGGGGGCAAATCCATGTGTGAGCTGGGGCAAATCCATGTGTGAGCTGGGGCAAATCCATGAGCTGGGGCAAATCCATGAGCTGGGCAAATCCATGTGTGAGCTGGGGCAAATCCATGTGTGAGCTGGGGCAAATCCATGTGTGAGCTGGGGCAAATCCATGAGCTGGGGGCAAATCCATGTGTGAGCTGGGGGCAAATCCATGTGTGAGCTGGGGCAAATCCATGTGTGAGCTGGGGCAAATCCATGAGCTGGGGGCAAATCCATGTGTGAGCTGGGGGCAAATCCATGTGTGAGCTGGGGGCAAATCCATGTGTGAGCTGGGGCAAATCCATGTGTGAGCTGGGGCAAATCCATGAGCTGGGGCAAATCCATGAGCTGGGCAAATCCATGTGTGAGCTGGGGCAAATCCATGTGTGAGCTGGGGCAAATCCATGAGCTGGGGCAAATCCATGAGCTGGGGGCAAATCCATGTGTGAGCTGGGGGCAAATCCATGTGTGAGCTGGGGCAAATCCATGAGCTGGGGCAAATCCATGAGCTGGGCAAATCCATGAGCTGGGGGCAAATCCATGAGCTGGGGCAAATCCATGTGAGAGCTGGGGCAATATCGATAACGTGTCCACAGGTGGGGGCGCACAATTCTTGGCTGGCCCCGGGCGCTGAAAACCCACGCTTCGCCACTGCTGGTCACCCTTTCTGGGTGAGAGCAGTCTGATTTACATATGGAATTGTGATATGAATAATGGCACAATCAAGCTACAACCTTGTGTGACCTGAGCAAGCCCCATCGTAGGGCAGGCCACTAGTGCCATTGCTCATCCTCAGGACCCTTGCAAACCTCTATTTGCCCTTAAACAATTGGACAAATGCTGCTGACAGCCTCGTCCAAACTATTTTACTGCATTTTGGCGGATTTTGCACACCTTGTCTTCCTCGCCTCACACAGCTCCTCCTGTTGGCTCAGGCACTATAAACTCAAGGGTTCCTGAAGCTTTTCTGCATAATTTGCACTCCTACGCAACTTGCAACAGTGGGTGGTCTCAGAGAGCATGAGGTCAACATGCTGTCTGTGAGCTGACATCACTAGAGACTTATCTGATGACCGGCAGCTGAGAAATTGAAGATCCTTCTGGTGACTTAGGCTGGGGTCAGACGAGCGTGATTTCTACGGACTGTACGTCCGTGCAGTACGGACATCGTCAGTACGGATGACGCAGTAGTGGTCACACAGTCCGTTTTTTCACTGAAGTTATTTTTTAACGGATGTAGGAGGGGAAAATAAATTACAATGAAAAAACATTCTGTCCGTCAAAAATGCTGGACGTATAAATGCAGTCCGTCTGACCTCGCTCCATCACTCACACACAAAGCTATGCAGACGTTGTGGACGTGGCGCACTCGCACGTCCGTTCTAGCAGTATTACGTTCTTGCCTAACCTGCGTCCGTTTGCCGCGGCCGTTGTGCGTCCGCAGTTCAGTGCGGACGTACTTCATGTGTCAGGCTCCAATGGACTTACTTTCATGCTATCACGGACGTACTTTTAGGCGCAATCACGGACGTGAACACTACGCTCGTCTGACCCCAGCCTTAGGGTGAATGGAGCAGTTTCCTCCGCTTACCCAGTGATTTCACCAAATTAGTGAAGCTGGGAGGGGAAGTGGGCACTGTTGACATCCTGACCACTTTATAACTGTAAAGCAGTCAGGATGAGTAAGTGTCCCTTTAATTTTAGCAGAGCATGCTGACATCAATGACTGATTTGGTAACTAGCTGCTGGGAAATTCAAAATCAGTGTCTGTGTGGGCGGAAAATACTCTTGACACAGTGATTACTGCCCCTCTACAAAGCCTGACCACTTTCAAAAGCTAAAGTGTCCCTTTTTTATTCTTCTCAGTGATAGGGGTTTCTTTGGCAATTTACAATGTGCTGTCGGTTTCTATCATCTAACAATGAAGCCTAAGTATCATGAGTACCCAAATGTGTGAGTTGCCTTTGCACTCGTCAGGGATGCAAATGAGCACGGTAGGTGCTTTTATATAGTCTCTTACAGTAAGTATCAATAATTCTTGACGTGTCTGTCCAGTTGGGTATCAGAAGGTGTCACAATGATGGAGTGTATTCAAGGTTACACGGATTATTAGCAGAACCATTGCTTACCGGTATATGAATAGATGTAGATGTTCACGAGACAAGTTTTAAGATTTTGCTGCATAAATCAGAAATGACTCACGGACTATAGTTGCTGATGGTCATACAGTATGGCTAAGAAAGAAAAATGTATGTATTCAGATGCTCGCTTATATTTAATGTTGTGAACAAGAAAGGTAATCGGTAATCTCCTGAATTAATTAATTTATAAAGGATTTTACCAGGAAGGATACATTGAGATTTCTCTCGTTTTCAAGTATATCCTGGGTTCAATAACATTGAGTTGTTACAGAAATACAAAGTAATAAAATGCAAGATATTAACACAAAACAAATATACAGATTAACAGAAAATAAATATGTAGGAAATATAGTCACTATGTTACATGTTTACAGGTGCATTCCGTATTGAGGTATGTTAATAGGGAGCTCTTAAGGGACTTTAGAGTGGGGGAAGATTTGATGGCTTCTGGGAGGTTATTCCATAATTGCGGTGCTCTATAGGAAAATGAGGATTGTGCCACTTTCTTTTTGTATTGTGGTATTGCAAGTAAGGTGCAGGTCCTGGATTGGAGGTTATAGGATGAGGGAAGCAGCCTATTCAGGTAGGGTGGTAGCTTCCCAGAAAAGCTCTTAAACATCAGGGGCTATATTACAAAGCTGGTGCTAACTTAACCAGAGCTGTTGTAAACTTAACAACCCCATAGACTATAATGGCTCTGGTAAGTCTACAACAGCTCTGGTTAAATTAGCACCAGCTTTGTAATAGTGCTCTAGGTTGGAAAGGTGAAGGGTGTGTCTAGATTCCAGCGACGGCCAGTTTAGCTCTTTTAACATGTCACAATGGTGGGTCATAAAGTTACATTGTACTGTACGACCACGGCAAGTATCATAGTGAGAGGAAGGTGGGATTTCCTGCCACTTTGTTCAGAGTTGAGGGGAAGATGAGAGGGATTGAGATATTACAAAGATATAAGGACCTGAAAACAAGCTGAACGTGTAGGGTATTCCATTAACTGGGTAAGATATATAAATGTCTAGCATTTCCCCAGATTTAAACGGTAATCATGATGCAACTGGTAGTGGATAAACTATCAATGAACATGCCAGCATTTTCCCTTTTATTGTGCTTCTCAGACATAGCTGTTTTTACAATTTGAAGGTTTCCGGATAACCTGCGTAAGGCAATTCTACTAGCGTCATTTTTTTTGCAACAGCGTGAGCTAATTTCACGTGTCAAATTTGATAATCCTCACACTATCTCACCAGAAAAACGATTACAACCGGCTGAAGCTCAGATGAGGTTTAGTATTCTTTCGGAATAAAATATTGTTTATTAAAAGTAAGGCCATGGTTTCTTTTTATAATTTTGCATAACGCTATCGGCACTTAAACATATTAGTGTGACTTGCTTTACTGATGTATTATTGTGGTGGTCTGAAACAGAATCAACAATATCTACAAAGTATGCCTGTATTGTGGCCAGGTCATCTCAGCAATAAAAGATATTCAAAGAGCGGATATAGCACCTAAAAGCCTCCGTTAAATTCCTGTACATGTAAGATGGAAATCTAGACTGAGCAATTCTAACCTTTTCAGATTTGGTTTTAGTGGTATTACTGTTTTGTTTCTAACCAGTGTATCCACAGATTCACTATGACATTATGATGCCTCGTGCTTCCTGATTGGTCAGGCACATAACGAAAGCTAAAAGACTGGATAAGAGCAATTTCTTTCCATGCTTGTTTGTATTCTGATGAGCCCACAGGAAAAAACACACACCAGGCATGGATGACAAGTGTATCATTGGCATGTCATTTTCTACATGCTTTAAATTTCTAAGGAGCACCCATCTCGAAGATATTAATGGAATACAAAAGGTATGTCGTTACTGTAGGGTCTCAGTTGAAAAAACAAAAAACGGAATTATAAAAAGGGAATACAGTGAATTACAGGAAAAACTAGAGAAAAATATTTACATTGATAAAATGGGGCTTAGAATTCAGATAGAAAATGTCAGCAGATAAGAACCTTTCGGCCCATCTAGTCTGCCCAATTACATGGATACTTTACCTGGATTTATCTTTTATTTAGGATAGCCTTATGCCTATCCCATGCCTGCTTAAATTCAATTACTGTTTTGGCCTCTACCACTTCTACTGGAAGGCTGTTCCATGTATCCACCACCCTCTCAATAAAATAATGCTTCCTGATGTTACTTTTAAACCTTTGCCCCTCTAATCTAAGACTATGTCCTCTTGTTTTGCTACTTTGTTTCCTTTTAAATATACTCCCTTCCTCTACCTTGTGGATTCCCTTTACATATTTAAATGTTTCTATCATATCTCCTCTGTCTCGTCTTTTTTCCAAGCTGTACATGTTAAGATCATTAAGCCTTTCCTGGTAACTTTTCTCCTTCAAGCCGTACACCATTTTAGTAGCCCTTCTCTGAACTCTCTCTAAGATGTCTATATCCTTCTGGAGATACGGTCTCCAGTACTGCACACAGTACTCCAAGTGAGGTCTCACCAGTGCTCTGTACAGTGGCTGAGCACTTCCCTTTTCCTACTTAAGGTCTTTTAGTTCTTTATATATTTAATATGCAAGTATTTAGTGTCGTGCACAGCCCCTTACATTAGTGTGTGCACACATGGAATATTTATTAATTCAAAACTTTTTTTTAATTACACAAATTTTGCACAAACTACACGTTTTTCATTAGAAATAACAAGCCTGTAGTCAGAGTTTTATGCTTTCATCATGAACCAGAGAAGGGGCATCTAAAACGTCAGTGTAAATGGTGAAAAAGGACCTCTTCACCCAATATTAGGGTGTGCCTGGGCACACCAGGCACACCCACCTGTGCACGCCTATGCAAGTATTACTCTCCTGTAAGCATTCTACATAAAAGTCTAAAAATTAGACTTTGCATACTTAACAACCCCAACATTTAATAACATTGCAGCGGTTGGTCTCCCAAGCCTCTTTTCATATTATTACGCCGCACAACTCGCCCAGCTGGCGGCGTGGCATGGGGAGGGGGGAAAATCACTGCTGGGAGGCGGGTTGAGTTGGAGAGAGCGATTATGGCCCCTAATTTGCCACACCATTGGATTTGGCTAGCCCGGGAACATAGACCACTCCTGTCCACAAACTGTCCTGCCATTGTGAATACCATCTGCATATGGGACAAACTTGCTGCGAAATGCAAACTTACCATCACCGTTGACGCCAATCTTTCGCAATCGGGAGTTCCCTGCTGGACTGGTCCCTCTACCCTTTCAACCAGTGTGGGATGCTGACTTACACAGGTCTATACCACCTTTATCAAAATGATCGCTTTGTTCCATCGACCATATTCAAACAGCGGATCCTCGGAACAGAGGGCCTATTTCTTCCGGAGTTGCAACTACGGGCCTTTGCAGCTCGTCACCATATTAAAGCTGCCTCGGAAACAGGCCTCTCATTTTTTGAATCTATTTGCTTGAGAGGTAATTACCCAAAAGGATTAATATCTACCTTAAATCAGTGCTGTTAGCTTATAATATATTGGAAGGAACTCCACGACGCAAAAGCTTGGGAACGCGACCTAGCAGAAGTATTGGACTCGGAAGATTGGCTGGACATCTGGGAGGCCTCCCAGGGTGTCTCGCTATGCACGACCATGCAAGAACCACCACTGACAATGCTGATGCGCTGGTATGTAAAAACCAACGCAACTCACACACATGTCCTCACAACTCCCAGATCTTTGCTGGCGATCTTGTGGCTCTAAAGGCACTTTTATTCACATGTGATGGGACTGCCTGAAAATCCAAACGTTCTGGACTACCATGCTGTCGATGCTCACTGAAGCACTGGGACGGGACATTCCTAGTGACCCCTGGAAGGCTTCACAAGACATAAGAATAAATTAATTTCAAAAATCTCGATGGCAGCTAGGCGGGCGGTGGCAGAGGCTTGGCGTCACCAGGTTCTCCCAGTCATGGCTAAAGTATCTACTAAAATCCAGGACACTGGGATTATGGACGAAGTCACGGCTGTTGTAAAACGTACTCTACCAGCATTCCACAAAGTATGGGACCCCTGGATTGATGCTGCACTCTAAGTTTGCAGACTTATTTTAGGCTGCGACCCCACCTATGGTACCCCTGATTATCTAGGTATTATTTTTGTGTATTGAAGGTGACCCCCAGTCTTCTTTCTCTTTCACTCCTATCTTTTCTCTCTCGTTCTTTTCTACCCCTTTCCCACAAACTTTCAAAAATCTTTTATGGCATATTTATTATTTGATAGACCGCATTGATGGCTTTTATATTGCATTGGTCTCTGTTGAAACTGCCATTTGTGACTGCCCAATAAATTTCATTTAAAAAAAAAAAAAAACATTGCAGGGGAATAAATGAGATTTGGGGTTGAATTCCATTAACTTTGTTTGCTAGTGACAGCAATTTTGGGCTAAAGGTGTAGTAAGGACCCTGAGATTTAAAGAGTACGTCCTGCTTCGCTAAATAGGCCTGCTATAGGCACGGCAACCACTCAACAAAATCACATTGATCTGACACTCGAAGGGGTCCAATTCAGCCCTCCGTTGTTTTTTTTTTCTACACTCAGAAGCTCCGATCACCAAGCCGTTTATTGAAAAGTGATATGGAAATTGTTGGTGCTATATAAATGAGACCAATAATCTCAGCTTCTGACGAGTTTCTGGAGGGAGGACTGTGATTTACGTCTGCAGTTCACAGTCAGCCAGCAGTATATTACATCTGCACCAGCAACAACAGAGTCTAGTGCTTGTATAAAAGGTGAGTCTTATAAACTATAGGGGTATCCAAAGCACTGAAATTTCAGTGTTCTTTCATTCGCCTGCCCTGCGGTGAATTCAGCATTCACCACAGGGTCCCCAAAGTGCACCGAATGAATCCGAATGCCTCGGATCAACCGATGAAAACCCACTAAATGCATCCCAGTGACGTGCGATGAGGTCAGTGGCTGGTGAGGCACTGGCTAGTATCAGAACCAGATCTAAACAGGGTTACGCAGTCGCAATTTACGCATTTGATTATCGTTATAAAAAGGAGAATAGAGTTTCACGATTTATAAAGTTCGCATCTTGTTTTTTTTTTTTTTTTTACTTAGAGGGCGCTATTACAACTTACTGTAAAAAAAAGTTTGCATACAGGTGTTTAATGTTGTAAGAGCACGCACTTAAAATACTGACTAATAGAGGGCGCTATTGCATACATGCTTATTGCTGAGCTCTGCCTGCCCCCCCCCCCCACACGACTGGACAAGGACAGTCTCCGTCTCCCATGGGGGGGTTTAAAAAGAAGTGCTTGAGACCAATGGAGCTTTCCCATTGGCTCAAGCGTTCAATTGCTCTCATTGCTTCTGGAGGCACGAAAGAGCGTAGAACCAGCTTGAGATTTGCAATTAGTGTAGCATTCAGCTGCGCAAATTGCGTAGGCTAGGCTGGCTCAGTGCTGCCCCTGCTGTGAAACACAACTGAAAGTGCAGGAGAAAAAAAAGCGGAGGACAGAAAGCAGAAGCAAGCACAGCGAGGGAGCAGGTGAGTATGAGAACATACATCACACATGTCATTACAGCACAATGACCACATTCATTTACTGAAATGGCAGGGGAGGCTTTGCCACCCCTGACTGCACATCCCTGATGCATCCGATAAACCAAACGTAGCCAACAAGCCGCCGAACAGGGGTAATTTGTTTTAAACCTCACAACTTTTAAAAAGGCATTTAAAAAAAATTATGCATGAAAATACAGGCGAAACTCGAAAAATTTGAATATCGTGCAAAAGTTCATTTATTTCAGTAATGCAACTTAAAAAGGTGAAACTAATATATGAGATAATAATTGTTGCTGAACCCAGGACATACTTGAAAACGAGAGAAATCTCAATGTATCCTTCCTGGTAAAATGCTTTATAAATAAATAAAATTGTGATGATTATGGCTTACAGCTTATGAAAAACCCAAAACCACAATCTCAGAAAATTTGATTACATGCGATCAATAAAACAAGGATTGTACATAGAACAATATCGCACCTCTGAAAAGTATAAGCATGCATATGTACTCCGTACTTGGTTTGGGCCCCTTTTGCAGCAATTAGCTTCCATGCCACACCACATTGAGGCAGTATCAGCCTGTGGCACTGCTGAGGTGTTATGGAAGACCAGGATGCTTCAATAGCGGCCTTCAGCTCTTCTGCATTGTTCGGTCTCATGTCTCATCTTTCTCTTGGCAATGCCCCATAGATTCTCTATGGGGTTGGGGTTCAGGTCAGGCCAGTTTGCTGGCCAATCAAGCACAGTAATCCCACGGCCATTGAACCAGGTCTTGGTGCTTTTGGCAGTGTGGGCAGGTGCCAAGTTATGCTGGAAAATTAAGTCAGCATCCCCATAAAGCTGCTCTGCGGAAGGAGGCATGAAGTGCTCCAAAATCTCCTGGTAGACAGCTGCGTTGACCCTGGACTTAATGAAGCACAGTGGACCAACACCAGCAGATGACATGGCTCCCCAAATCAACAGACTGGACTTCAAGCATCTTGCAGTGTGTGCCTCTCCATTCTTCCTCCATACTCTGGGTCCGTGGTTGCTCTCATCAGAAAAGAGGACGGTGGACCACGGAGCAACAGACCAGGTCTGTTTTTCTTTAGCCCAGGTAAGATGCTTCTGACGTTGTTTGTTGTTCAGGAGCAGCTTGACAAGAGGAATACAACATTTGAAGCCCATGTCCAGGATCCAACTGTGTGTGGTGGCTCTTGATGCACTGACTCCAGCCTCAGTCCACTCCTTGTGAAAGTCACACACTTTTGAATGGCCTTTTCCTGACAATCCTCTCCAGGCTGCGGTCATCCCTGCTGCTTGTGCACCTTTTACTTCCACATAACTTTCTATTAATGTGCTTTGATACAGCACCTTGGGAACATCCAGCTTCTTTTGCAATTACCTTTTGAGGCTTTCCCTCCTTATGGAGGGTGTCCATGATGGTTTTCTGCACAACTGTCAGGTCAGCAGTCTTTCCCATGATTGTGATTCATACTGAACCAGACTGAGAGACCATTTAAAGGCTCAGGAACCCTTTGCAGGTGTTCTGACTTAATTAGCGTGAGCCTAGACTATTGCACCTTTTCACAATATTCAAATTCTGATATTGTGGATTTGGGGTTTTCATGAGCTGTAAGCCATAATTAATCACAATTATGACAAATCACGGCTTGAACTATCTTGCTTTGCATGTAATCAGTATCTCATTTAGTTTCACCTTTTAAGTTGCATTACTGAAATGAACTTTTGCACGATATTCAATTTTTTTTTCGAGTTAAACCTGTATATACGGTCCTATGAACAACAATAAAAAAAAAGGTCCGTTTAAAAGGGAAAAAACACCATAAAAATTCTTTGCTGCAAAGAATAAACGGTTGAGCAAAAGCGGGGAATTTTTTACATTGACACCTACGGGATTCGTCTGTTTAAACCAGTCGAATGAAACCACCAAAAATCTGGGCATTTCACCAACTTTTCCCTGCTGTTTGTGTTTTCTGAATAGATTATGGGGAGTTCACTGCCACCGAATCGCACTGTATGTCGCTGGCAATTTGCCAATTGCCAGCTTCTTGAATAGCCAAATGGCCACTAAATTCACCATACGGTGCAAATCTGTGCTCTTTGAATTACTCACAAAGCCAGGGTCAGACAAGCGCACGGTGTGCCCGTACTGACGTGCCTCCTGTTGTCAGTCGCAGCGCTCCAACGGGGCCAGCCACAAGCTGCAGCAGTGCACGAATTGCGCTACGACGCAGTCGACAGGGCTGCAAAACGTGAAGGATCAAGCCTTGCAGCATGGAGCACACTACTTGCGCTCAGCGAGGTTGCCAGACGGGCGTCAGAGTGGAAGGAATGTCCACTGACGTTCCTTCAGCTATTAAAAACGCTGGTCTGTCACCAGACTTGTGTGTGAAGAATGGTGCAGAGACACACAAGAGGGATAATGTTCAACCAGTCCCCTCCCATTTTAACCCTAGACTATCCCTTTTAAGACAAATACAAGCTTCTTCTGAAAGCTAGAACAAGACAGAAACACTATTTAAACCATGTTTACATATTGTTAGCCAATTATATGAAGTGCTAAGCAGCACAAGATGTAGCGATAAAGGCAAAAAACCTGCAGGTAATTTTATTTGGAAGCTTTACAAATAAACGGCCATATTTTCCCATTGATTTTCTCCAACTAATTTATTCATTACATGAATCAATCCACAAAATTGACACCATTAAGGTCTTTATGAAACTTTCATCTTCAGTTGTCCGTACAGCAATAAACCACAACTGCTATTCTAGACACTCCAGGCATATTTTTTTTCATAATCCAATACTGAAATGGGCAGAGGGACACAGGACCTTTTTTAACATTCCATGCGATGTTCTATTGTAGTTGATCCACAGGTGATACCTCTCAGTACTCCTGATAATAGCCAATCAAAGGATTCTCCACAGCCTCACTAAACAGCAATACTACTTATAGTTCTGCTTTACAGCTTTTGCTCAATGCTGAAGAGGATTGAGATCAGACTACAAACCAATAAAGCTCTGCTTCAACAAAAGGAAGCAGCTATAGTAGTCACATTCCTGTGGCAGTAGAGGCAGGGGCAAGGATTATGGAGACTGGATATATATTTAGAACAGAAGAATGAGGTCGCTGGACCAGGTTTAACATGTGTGTCAATCACTAAATGCAGTAAATAAAGAGTGGTGGAGAGTTTCTGTAACAAACCCATTAGTGCAACCCTCTTACAAAGATCTTAAAAGACCATCTGGCACAGTCTCACAGCCGTGCCATCCTGAAGGCAAAGTTTGTGTCCCTTGGGGAAATCACAGTACAGTGGCAATCAAACGTAGAGAATTGGCAACTGAACATTTCCACCAAGGTCAAAACAAGTTAGCGGATTGCAAACAGCACTGCATTTAAATACAAAAGGCTGTTCAAGCGCTGTCTGCAAATCGATGGTAGTTCACCTGACTTCAATGGAAACATGACAGCTGCATGGCTCCACAGCAGAGATACCACATGGTGACTTAACGGCTCAAAAGAAGGAGTACTATAGACAATTTTCTGTATACAAACTTCATGTCTTTTTGCTGATGACACAAAGATTTGCAACAGGGTTGACGTTCCTGGAGGGATCAGCCAAATGACAAATGATTTAGGTAAACGAAAAAAATGGTCGGAGCTGTGGCAATTGAGTTTTAATGTGGATAAGTGCAAGATAATGCACCTGGGACGTAAAAACCCAAGGGCTGAATATAGAATATTTGATACAGTCCTAACCTCAACATCTGAGGAAAGGGATTTAGGGGTTATTATTTCAGAGGATCTAAGGGTAAGTAGTCAATGTAATAGAGCAGCAGGAAATGCTAGCAGAATGCTTGGTTGTGTAGGGAGAGGTATTAGCAGTAGGAAAAGGGAAGTGCTCATGCCACTGTACAGAGCACTGGTGAGACCTCACTTGGAGTACTGTGTGCAGTACTGGAGACCGTATCTCCAGAAGGATATAGACATCTTAGAGAGAGTTCAGAGAAGGGCTACTAAAATGGTGTACGGCTTGAAGGAGAAAAGTTACCAGGAAAGGCTTAATGATCTTAACATGTACAGCTTGGAAAAAAGACGAGAGAGGAGATATGATAGAAACATTTAAATACGTAAAGGGAATCCACAAGGTAGAGGAAGGGAGTATATTTAAACGGAAACAAAGTAGCAAAACAAGAGGACATAGTCTTAGATTAGAGGGGCAAAGGTTTAAAAGTAACATCAGGAAGCAATATTTTACTGAGAGGGTGGTGGATACATGGAACAGCCTTCCAGTTGAAGTGGTAGAGGCCAAAACAGTAATTGAATTTAAGCAGGCATGGGATAGGCATAAGGCTATCCTAAACAAAAGATAAATCCAGGTTAAGTATCCATGTAATTGGGCAGACTAGATGGGCCGAAAGAAAAATGTCGGCAGATAAGAACCTATGTTTCATAAGTAATTTATCTGATTGATTAGATACAACTGAACTGCTGATCTCACTGTATGATTGTTCACGAAGCACTTACTATCCATCAGGTAAAACACAGATTAGATACACTTTACCAGCCCTGGAAACAATTGCTAAACATCATATTGTAGACTGGATTGCATAATCCTAACAAAGTGATCTCACAGAGCACTCGACTGATGCACAAATACGATATGCTTGATGAGGTCGTTTTGGTAGGGTTGCCAGAGACGTAGTCAGACACTAGCACCCCCCACTATCTTAAAATGTCACCAGCCACCACTGGGCAATTAAAGCATCTGGGAAAGAATGTCACAAGGAGATCCAGGTCTTAAATTAAGAACGCAGGAAATTGCAAGAATAAAAAGGTGCAGTCTGTCATTGAGCAAACTGCAAGACCATATAAAAAATAATAATCATTATGGGTGTGGTGCTATCCACATGAGATTTAAAGGCATTTCCTCTTACGTTTGGAGTTTTCCATATGTGATTAGATTTAGTACAGTTGTTTCTTGGTGACGGATATGCAATTCTTAATTTCCTAGTTCCACCTTCGATTATGAAAAGGAAAGGCAAACAAAATAGATTTCACAGATATGTTTTTACACTTCATTAGTCATTGTCCCATTCTTCAACTGCGATTGGGTCGAATTTTCTGAACAAGTCACTGTGACAAAGCCCCTCATGAGTAGGTGTTTAAGAATCTTTAGGTCGGGCTCCCTGAACTGAATTTGAGCAATGAAATATTTCTATCTCAGTCATAATTTTATGGCTTTACCAGTGGTTTAATGTCAACACACATCTGATGTTGCTTACATTTCTAATGCTCCACATATCTTCTGAACCCCTTGGAGGGACCAGTGTCCTCTGCAGGACCATCATAACATACAGAAGAAAGCATGACTAGTAGTACGAGCAGATTAGAGGGCATCTGTTAAATATATCAGTCAGGTGCAATATAGACCATGTGATGCAAGGCAGAATACGAGTTAATTGCCGTTTGTCATGCGATTAGACAAAACAAAAAGTTAGCTTCTAGCTAATAGAATAACTTTTATTTGACCCCTACAAGAGGATGACGCTTGCAGGATTCTCTTTTACGTTTTATTTAAACAGGTTTATACAGTCTCAAAACGTTCAATAGTGCAACCTGTGCAAGCAAGGAAGAAAAAAAAAAAAAATTGTCCTTTTCACGTCCTTATAAACATGTACTATTGGAGGCCAAAAAAAAAAAAAATATCGAAAACAAAAACCTTAACCATATTATAGATAACTATTCACATTTGTACATTACAATTTTTAAACGGCTTCAGAATCTCTACAATGTCTTACAACATATTAAATGGTATTCAAGTTACAGAGAAGGCAAAAAACACACAGCAGGGAGTCTTGAGTGTTCAACATAGCGCACCATTCAAGTTGTGTCTTTACCAGTGAAAATTGTCTGTCTTAAATTACAATAAGCCACAGGGAGGATATGGGATGGGGGGGGGGGGGTTGTTGTGATAAAGTTATTCCCACAGGAGGATCAGGAAGTAACGAGAAGGCAGAAGCCCTTTTCTGCAGCACATTAAATAAAGAATAATTATAGAAAAAAAAAAAAGTATCTTTGATCACTTTTTCCTAGATTGTTGAAATGTACACGAGGGAGACCAACACTAATGCGGTAGTGGACTTTAAACCAGAACTTAAAAGAAAAAAATAAAACCACGATGAAAAAGGAGAAATAGGCAAACTGTTTCCAATCCCTGCATTGGGACGTTGAAAGCCTTTTTCTACCCATGCTTCCAAAAACATGCACTATTTTAAAGAAAGTAAGGGAGGACCACAAATAACCTCTATTACAGTGCATTAATGAAAGCATGCAATCTTACCATTACACAAGTGAGGGGAGAGAACCTGTATATATACACACATTTTATGCATCACACCTTCCATGTACATGCATTTAGGGGGAACTTGCTGTAAAAGATTGTTTATTACGTTAAATAAACCCTGAGCAATATGTGAAGAAAAAAAATTAAAAATATGAAAATGACAAATGTCCAACCAGCACTTAAAAAAAGGCGAAAGGAAAAGGGGGGGGGGGGGAGAGGAGGACCTGGAGAAATGAAAATCACTAAACCATAAAATGTAGCCTTTAAACATCCAAAGGGTGGAAGCAATGACCACTTGTCACCCAGGACAAGAGAGGAGCATGTGGGAAGCACCAAAAGAAAAAAAAAAAGGAAAAAAAAACAAACACACTAGTGTGCCACTACACAGGGACTTGTGGAATGCACAACGACCCCCAAAAGTCTTTACTTGTAAAAAGAACAGAAGTGTCCACCAATGCTCAAGTAGACTGAACTCTTTGGATTCTGTCCCTGATTTGTACACTGTTATGTGTTTGCAGTTGCTTCTTTTGACACCCAAGTCTCCACCGCTTTGTTTCTCGCTACAGAGCATTAAAGTTGCTTATACTCTGAGGATGAAGCTGTTGCCACATTTGTTGCTGCTGTACCGCGATCTGTTGTGACTGGTCAGACGTTGAAAGCAGAGCCACAAGAGAGGACACACAGTTTGCAGGAATGATTAAGCCTGAAAAGGAAAAACAAAACCACAATGACGTATCTTGTAAAAAATAGAGTTTAATGCAACCACCGGGATGTTATCACTAATTACTTCAGATCAGCTGCTGAACATTTGCATCCACATAATGTACTTTTCTAATACAGGGTATATAACTGCATATGGTCTGGTCATTGGGAAATTATATAGAACCCCCCCCCCCCCCAAGAAAATAATTAACACTACTTACCAACAATCCTTTGGCCATCTTCAGTTCGTAGTCTAACAATTTGCATTTTTACATTTGTGCCACTGACAGACGCAAGAACACCTTCCACTTTAGTCCACACACTTAACACTGAGCCACACAATACGTAGTAAGTCCGACATCGCAGGCCTATTTCACATACTAGACCCAGGCTAGCCTTCTTGCAGTTTCCTCGCCTAAAAACCCCCCAAAAAAACAAGAATTAGCAGAGGCATAACAAAAAATATAAACATTCAAAAACTATTCAATAAAACGGCGAACAGACATCGATAAGCACAACTTCGCTGATCTTGCCATGTTCCGGTCAGTGGTGACTTCACAAATCACACAGGGATATCTTGTGTAAAAATAAAGTAAAAAAAAAAAAATATGCGAATTTTGCCAACAATTCCCAACAGGGCTGCAACAATTATTTTCATGATTATTTTTTGCGATTAAAATCAATTCATTGGATGTTAAAATAAAGAATACCACAAAAACCCCAAAAACTCGTAGAGCTCTGAAGAAATATTCTATCAACACATCACCACCCCCTTCCCACCAGAATCGAAAGAGGACTATACCACACCCCCCCTCCCTCGTACCACAACCTACTGCTGTGACATCTATGCATGCCACAGAGATGGCCAAAGAGGTTTCATCTGTCCTTAAATCTTCCATCGACAATATGTCTTTACTACTTCAAATCACACTTACGCAAATCTCTGCATTAGAAACCAGACACTCTGCAACGGAAGACAGTCTCGTCGCACTTAAAACAATGATTCAAAACCAAAAAACTACGATTGACACTCTTCAGGTTAAGCTAGAGGATTTAGAATACAGGAGTTGCTGTAATAACCTGAGTTTTAGTGGTATTCCTGTATCTGTGTGCACGTCAGAATTACTCACTATTGCAGGATTGGCTTCCCTCTGCACTTTCCATTCCTGTGGATAAATCTCACCCAATCCTTATTGAACAAGTCCTCACACATGAGGTCAGCACGAAAGCAGGGTGAGAAGGAACTAGGAAGCACGTCAAGCAGCCTGCCCACTTTAAAGAAGCCAAGGGTCAGGGTGCAGAGTGTCTTGTCTTTTTAAAGGAATTTCATGAAGAAACTGAGTGGGGGGCGGAAGGACCGGAGATGGGAGTGAGTTTGGGCAAGGGACCAGAACCAAGTGTGAAAGGGAGGGCGTTTGGGCAAGAGACTGGTCCAGTCCCTTCCAAACTCTCTCACACTCAGATTCAAGGGAAGGGACAGCAGCTCCAAGGAGAGTGGAGTGGTGGCAGCACAGGACTCCAGCCTGGACTTTAAGTAGTTTAAAATTTACTCGAGAGTCTTCAACAAAACATTTCACAATGAGGTCATCTACTCAGCCAATGCTTAACTCGTTACAAAAGACAGTCTATAGAGCATGTAGCTGCACACAACTGGACTAGGAAAGCAGCTTTCACTTGGGAACCAGAGCACAATTATTGAACTATATAAAATGTATGGGGGGTGACCACTTTTGAGTCTCCTGCTGCAACACGTCCTGCACAGAACAGGAAATAATGATTGGTTCAAAACCTTTGCAGTAACACTTAAAAATAAAATGAAGCAAAGCATTCCCATAAAAACAAATCAAGAGAAGAAACCAATTTGATGCAGACATGAAAAAGGCAGAACAATTAAAGCGGAATGATTAATTGCACTGTCATTTACAGGGACATAAATAAGTTGACCTTATAGAGCACTTAAAAATACATGTACAGATAACTGTCACAAGGGGAATCCGTCTTTGAGTAAAGAAATGGAAGTCTGGCGCACCATTATTTTGAACAAAGGCATTTATTGAAACGTGGGAAACGCTTCAGTTGCAGATACAAACTTTATCAAGGTTGATCTAGATTACACCCGCAACCGAAATGTTGCACAGATCTCATTAAACTCCCTTTTTATTTATTGACCATTAGGGAAAACTGGGCAACCATACCTTTTTGAAAAGGTTTGGATTCGGTCATTGTAATTACCAGATGCACCGTTTTGATCTTTTACTGTATCTGACGATTAAAGAGCCTGTCTTAATGGCTGTAAATCAGCAAATCACTGTATAAAATAAGTCACTTACCAATAAGCGTGTGTACATATATCAGCAGAGGAGTTGTACTGTTCTTTCCAATGAGCACAAGCATCATCGGAAATTACCTGTAGAGGGACATAAATTTTTTTTTTTTTTAAAAAAAAAGCATGAATAAGAGCCAAGAAGGTTGTTATTTTTATTAATAGAAAGTTACCCGAAAAAAAAAATCTCACAAAATTACCTTTTTGTATTTCTTTTTCAAGTCTGACAAGGTTTCAAGTTTCAACTGTTTCCCAGTGTTTGGCCTGTATACCAGGAAAAGTCGCTTTTTTGGATTAATTTCTTTAACCAAGATAGCCGTCTTCTTGTTATTTCGGATCTGAAAATATTATAGATTGCATTACTTGAAAAGTGACAAAATACAGGTTGTGTGTGTAAATAGACACCTGGACTATAAGAACAACAAGAATAGAGGAAGAGCTGTTACTCAGCCAAAAGTAAGGGACTTTGTTCCATAAATTTTCCAGAATCTTTACATACCTGCAGCGATAAATAAAAGCCATCATCTGGTCCAATTTGTTCAGCCCATATTTTAGTTGCATCATCCCACGACATTCCTCTTTCCACACTTATCTAAAAAGAGATGGCATCAGTATGTTAAGACTGTCCATTTAAAAAAAATAAAAAATGTATATACAAAAATGCAGCTTTAACCCCACCCCCAAATATAAAACATGAAAACAACACAACCCTGTGGATTTAGTTACACGATATCCTCATAAATTACATAAATCTGCCACAACAATGTACCCCAACACAATAGGTCATATCCGTCCTAATCGCATAACAACTCTTATGATAGTAACCCCCTTAAATGGTTGAAATGGTTACACTCAATGTATGTTCAGCTTGAATGCAAACATGTCAGGGTGTATGTAAATAACAGTGAATATACATTTATCATGAAATCTACAAGAAATGCAAGTTAAAGTGAACTATATTTTACAAAAGTCATAAAACATACCGTATACAACTCCACATGACCAGAGGTAGAATAACCAGGTGTCAAGAACTTCTTGACGTCAGTTTTTCTTACTTTTTCATCTCCAGAACCAAGATCTTAAAAAGGAGAAAAAAAGAAAAATAGTTTGACTGGCTGCTTTTTAATTAAAAGAAAGTTTACAAAGTAGTTTGGAAAGGAAAATCACGCTTACCTAAAATACCCATGTCGTATCTTCCATTCTTCTTCGCGTTCTGAATAACAGCATTGAGCGTGTCAGAAAAATACTGGAAGAGGGCATTCTGCTGATGAACTTCCATTCCCAAGATTCGGTTAAGAAACTTCCCAATATTGTTATAATCTGCAAAATAACAAACAAAATGAACCTCACAGCTTTTCCATTACATCAAATAAAGCCAGGAAAATACATTAAAAAGGTTAAACTGTAAACAGATCTATTCCAAAAGGAAATGTTTGAAAAAAGTAAATTATGTTGACTACACACAACCCTTTTGCCAGGGAGAAGGAATCCCAAGTACAAAAACTGGTTAAGTGACTCAAAACAAGTCCTCCCCTCAAACAAAAAAAACAAACCCACAAAAAAAAAAAATATATATATATATAAAATGTAGTTGTAAAGATGCAATTTAAAGATTTTTTTAGGGTGTGTACTAACTACTTGATTAATAGTAAGTGGGAAAACACTCAGATGCGAGTCAATAGTTTATAAGCGATACAATCTCACCTATGGCTCATTTCCTTGCCACTTCATCTTTCCCATTACACAAAAATAGTGTCCTTATACCTCCCTCTTACAACCTACTTGCAGGATAGATATACATCCCATTATTACATGCCTGTTTTGCAACATCATTAATTTCTTTGCAAGTTACATATACTATTATTTTTCTCTTTTCTGGAGGGAGGACTTGTTCGGAGTCACTCACCCATACTTTTGTTTTTCCGCTTATTGCAGTTTTGTAACTAAGCAAGTGGATACAAGGGTTGAAAAATGAATGAATGGAAACTGTCAGACTAAAAAGTAAAGGAGTAGGGAGTTTCTAAAAGTCATTGTGACGGAAGCCTCCGCCACCTTTCCAATGACTTTGATTCCAAGCGTCTGGGACTGGCTGGCGCAGCCACTCACAGCATTGCCCACACTACAGATAAACTGGGAGCCCTTTGGAGAGGAGCAGATGCCAGCCTCATGCCCACAGACTATGGGTGACTATGGCAGAGAATGTTCATCGAGCATTTGGGCATTGCCATACTGTTTGTGATTTGGTTTAAAGCTCGTTTCTGTGATTATGCAACAAGGCTACTGTGTATCTATTGTCTGTCTTTTGGCCTTTATATATCTATTATCTTGCTGACAGGATTAGCCGTCCAGCAGACTCTTGTCTCAGGAACGTGTTATCGGTTTCTATATGAATAAATTGTAAATCTGCTATCATCCCGATATCCATTGTCCTGCCTCGTTAGAAATGTTTGATTTAATTGTCTGCCCCTAATCTAATTATCTTTCACCTTCCAAGAAGTAAATGGTGGTCCAATTATCTGTTTCAGTCTTTTTGGGTCCCCCAGCAGATTCTAGGGGGAGTGTGTGTCCCCGTCCCTGATTAAAACCAGTGCTATTCTGACCATACATGCAGTCCCGGTTTGGGTAGCAGCTATATTCTGTTCGCTGTTCCACGCAAAGACCTCAGATCTGCAGCCACGGTTTATTTCTGGGGGAAGCTAGCAAGGTCCTCTATGTGTACCCATCTTTAAGCTGCAGCAAAGGACCGGGAGAAAGGCACGAGAGTCATGAGAACACGGGGGTCCAGCATGGAAGTGGCATTGGCAGATGTGACCCTGTTGGGGTACTGGCATTTGTTACAGTCAATATCTTTAAGCCTCTTGCTGTCTTTAATTTAAAAGATGATCTTTAAAACTATTCACTTGTTCTGGGCCTAGTGACGCTGCTGGGAAGCCGTGAATTACAAAGTTAAACCATGCACAAGCGGATCTAGGGAGTTGCAATAAAGCAATACCAAACTCGGAATAGCACACTGATAAGGAGTGTCTGAGATTACCAACTGACTCATTCTTGTATTGCATATATAAATTCAAATCTGTCACACAGAAGAAAAATATTACCTTTATCAAGGGTCAGTATTCCAGATCTGTCTTCTACATTTATTAAACCAACACCAATCAAACCCTGCCGTACATCTGTCCAAAACAAAAGATAAGCGTGACTCACAAGATGCAAATTTATTTTCCCCTCCCCACAAGCCAAATCTGATAATGAAAATAAAGGTTGTTCAAGTAAACTAGTACTTGTTTCTGCCTCTATCTGTAGGCAACATGGTTTAACTCTGCACCAGACAACAGGAGAGGTCAGCATAGTGTTTACCAGACGTTTAAATGAAGAAATTGTAATGCACAGCATTTAAAGCATTACCCAAGTTATAACAAATCAGTTTCTACTTTAAGATACATTAAATGTATAACAATTATTCCTGCTGTATTCTTGATAAATTGTAAGAGTAAAAAAAAAAAAAAAAAAAGTGAGTTACTGGGGAGCAAAGTGTCATAAAGAGACAACCATGAGGGAGAAAAAAAAAAAAGGTTAAAATTACTAAGAAGGTTCAGTACAGGATAAATATTCCAGAAATCTGTACCAAAAATCCATAGAAGTTACACAGCACTTGCTATTTAATTTAGAAATATGAAGTTTCTCTGAGCAAATACTATAGATCAGTGCATTAAGAATGAAAGTGTAAAGTATACGTCAGAAGAGAAAAACAAACTGATTAAAACAAGGTTTCATTTCATCATTAAGATGCAAGCACATGAAAAACAATCGCATAATAGAATATAACATGGCAGAGCTGTGAAATTAAACTCCCGCTGAGCCAGAGTAATTTGTACACAATGACAGATTACCTTTAAAGAAGTCGCCAGGATAATCTGATGGAGGAGAAACCAGAGGGGAATCCATGTTTACGATGGACTTCATCACAATTTCCAAAGCATTTCGGCCATACTAAAACAGAATGGTAGAGAGGTGGTCAAATATATAGATATGTTAAGGCTGAAACAATTGATAATAGTTGACAACTATTTTCATTATCGATTAAAATCGGTGTGTGTACAGCACATACTGTTTAGCGTCAGGCTGAATTAAAAAGGTTAATAACCACAGACTTTGCTTTGGAGCCGATTGCGGAGTGCCGCTGCTTTACCATGTATAATTTAGGTCTGGGTTATGACAAGGCAACAAAAAAAACGGTATTTGCCGTAAATCATATTTTCCATAGTCGTAGGGGCAGTACATCTTTTTCCAGAAGCAAGATAAGAACCAGTTGGTACTGCCGCTCGACGTATGGAAAGAAAAGCCCCCCCCCCCGAAGAGACAAAATAAGCCAAATACATAGATTATGAAAAAAGTGTTCGTTGAAGCCGTAATATAGTGCAACAATGGAAAATGTTACAGGAGAAGGCAGTCTGTATATAAGTGATATTAAAGTTAATTGCTTTGTACCACAACCTATATTTCCTAGACTCTCTAGACAGCATGACCACTGTGATAAGGAGAGGGGAATGACTTGTGATGAGAGTAGGAAAGGAGAGAGACAGAACGGTGGAGGCTGACAGTTTGAAGATAAGGTTGGCAAAGGTTTTCATTTTTTGTTCGTTCTGCCAAAGTAGAGGGACATTTTGAGTAAGAGCTAGGGTGATCCAGGTTTTATTTTCTGGTATATTTTGTTTGTTGCAGAAATAAACTAGGCAATTGATAGAGACTGTATGTAAGAGAATTGCCCTGGCGGACCGTACTATTGTGCCCTAAGAAGTGGTGTGATCCAGCACAGTCCATTTAATTGGTAATGGTGAGCAGAGTGTCGTTCATTGTTAATTGTGTACATCACTGTGTGCTGTGGCAGCCTTCCAAATGTAGAGGGCTTTCCTCTGCCCAAAATGCTATTCATCAGGTTGCAATGGACAGCCATCCAAACAAAGCTTTTTGTCAGCAATGTATTGCTGTACATACAATGCTGAAGCAATGATCGCATCTGATGCTGCCATGCATAGTCAGGAAAGAAGGGTTAGATTTTTAGATGAAGCAAAATCGAGTGTCACAAAACCAAGCCAAATTGTAAAGATCTACAACAGCTATTAATCACACAACCATCCTGATTACCATATGGAAGGTTGCATGTTTGTCATAAAAGCTAGCACACAAAGAGAATTTTTTTGCAAACCTCACATTAACCCTTACAGTATGGTAAATGTAAACATTAATAAGCAAATGTGTTAAAAAGTTAGGTTTAGCACCAAAACATTTAATTAGAGAAGATTAATAAAGTAGCAAACACAGTTCGTGTTTTTAGATCTTGGTGCCAGGTACAGATTTTGAACAGGGGAGAATGAAGAGAGTGAAAACTTTGCAGTGACAGTATTAAAAGCAAACAGCATTGTTGTTAGGCAGCTCATACACAATATTCAGCTCTAGCTTGCTCTGGAGCAAGTATCCTAGCAATGCAAAATAAATTAAAGCTCACCTTGTTATCAAAGTTAAAGCGGCTCAAATCCCTGGACTCTGTAGCCCTCCGGTCACCATGTGTTAAGGCTCCCTAAAAGATTAAAAAAAAAAACTTCTTGATGAATGTGGTTCATGGTCATAAGTTCAGCATGTTTAGATTACTAAATAATTTCCCAAGAAAGTTGTATTCAACAGTAAATCCAGCCACATGACATGAGCAAGTCAGTACACTGAAATTGCCAGTGAATGCAAGAAGAACATTAAAAGCATGAAGGGTGACAATTCCAAATCTATAAAGATTTATATCTTGCATTTGGAACACTATAGTGAAAGAAAATATAAGTAACTAAAAAAGTCATTCTAAGAGTGCATGAACCATCAGATGTACTTACCAGACTTTCCAATCTTTTAGCAACTATTGAAGCAAACCGCTGCTCTCCAGCTAGTTCTGAAATGAGGAAGACGTATTCTGGAGCAGTAACCTGATTAGACCTGTGGGTCCTGCCTACACGAAGACAAAAAAAGGTAAGGCGTTATCGATGTTCTGTAGATTGACCTAAAGCACAGTAACACATTGAATATGTTATGAAGTAATTTTTTAGTAGCTTGAAACACTAGATATTTCTAGGCTAGAAGACAGACTTTTTAATACTACTTTTTTTCATTATTGCTGCTAATCTACAAGATCAGATCATAAAAAGGTCCTTTTTAACATGGTGCCAATCAGATTTCTCCTTTGATCAATAACTGCAGATATATTATTCTTTAATATTTTTGTGTTACCCAAAAAAAAAAACATACCATATCAGATGGAACAAGTAGAGAATTCCCCATGTTTATTTATCAAACTGTCTAAAACCAATAACGGTCTCCGATAGAAATCATACACTGCAATCATTTGAGCTACTTGATACCAGGTTTATAAGCCTGTGCCCAAGTTGCATTGCATATTTAAAAATCAGGTTTTCTCTTTGAATTATAGAAAAAGTCAAATTATAAATCTTAGCAATCAAAATAAACAGACTTTTACAGCAGATATTGTACACCAACAATGGAAAGGTCACATTTTTCTTATTCAAACAGGGTTATTCAGAGAGATGTGAAAACCTTGAATGACTGGAGAATTGAAAATTCTAGGTCAAAATAGTCAAACCAGAAAAATCATGCCATTTATCTCAATTTCCAAATTGGCTACTTGGTCTAGATTGTTCTCTTCTCCTGCCAATTGTCAAGGTATTCACCTCTCTCTGAATAGCCCTGTTAGTCTCTCGATGGTAGACATTTTTACCAGTAAAGTTACACCTTCCTACAATCTTGTTCACTTGTTCCTTACCCCACCATGTAAAAGGTTTTATTAAATAGAAGTACCCTAACAAGGACACGAGGGTGCATTTAAGCAAATATGGACATGTTAAGGGGCGTACAATCCAAATGCAAAGTTAATACATGCACTGACACATCAAGGCAAAATCTCTTCCTAGTGAAAACAAGACTTCATAGCAGGCTCACCAAATTGCTGAATGGCTCGGTCTGCACTCCACGGCAATTCCAGTGTCATGTGTACTCTTCTCCTCTGGTTCTTGGCTCTGCGGTCAGCCTGTAGAGAGATTCCTGAGCTGGCAGCTTCTGAGATGATTGCTATGTTCTGGAAAACAACGTTTTTACTATATATAAAAAAACAGGAGAAATTTAAGCAAGCGTCCCGCAGAAACTCTATACAAGAAAACTTTACATACCTTCTCACCATCCATGAACCTCTGCTTTTCAGTGATATTTAAAATTTCAACTGGAACGTCTAGCTCAGACCTAGATTCATAAGATATGCTGCCATCATCATTGCTGACAACTCTACCTTTTCGTCCGGTCATCTGAATGGAAGGAGATTAAAAAAAATGAATATGGCAGTGGTCTCACAAACAAGAAAGCAATTCAGTCTCTATACAAGACTGCTCTGCTAGAGGGGAGAAAGTCATTTCATACGTAATGACACACACTTTACCTCAGCCACATTTTCTGGGCCTCCAAGTTCATCGATGAGTTCATCGAGAGTGTTTGGTGGAAGAGCTTCAGACAATTGATCAAGCTTGTCCAAAAGTTCTTTCTTCATTTGTTGGGCCCTTTCCACTGCATCTTGACTAGTCACACAGCTGTTAGTGGGTATTGGATTACTGGAAAGGACTGGAGAAGCGAGAGGAAGCAGGTTTTATTCTAAGGATCTGCTTCCTCTAGCAATAGAGGTTTGCTTGCTACGTGACAAGTACACTCACCTGGAAGGCTAGCAGCAGAAGCAACAGTAGGAGCTGGTTTAACAGTTGAAAAGCTAGGACGTTTAGACCCAAGTCCAGAAGCTAATAAGGCACTTTGAATGGAATCTGGATCAATCTTTTTCTTCTTTTTGTCTTTACTTTTCTTATGTTCTTTTCTGATGAGCCAGGGATCTAAAATAGGAATACCGTATTAGCTAAAAATTATTTCTTTATTAAAACCTTCATCTCTTGTTTACACCCCCATCCCCGGTCACTATTCCTAACTGGAACACCGTCCTCCAAGTGGACATAACTGATGCTCAATGTCTGGTTGCATATGTCTAGTTTTGATTTCAGTAACTCATAAGTTATGTTGGCATCTTACACCCTCAAAATTGGCCAAAATGTATCCCTTCACTTCTCCAATGCACTTCTCATTAGTGTGGGAATGCTCATAAACATTCCTTGGTCATGTCCAATGATCACTTTGCGTTAGAATTCTGCCCCCCCCCAATCAATTTTGTGACTCAATCCACATTGTTTTCTTAACGGTCTTTAATGCTTTGAGTTTTTTTCGAGAATCTCTCTCCCCCCTTGAGAAAAAGGGGAATAACAAGCATAATGACCGCTCACCTCATAAGAGCTTGAGGATTACAATGCCTTCTCATTCCTTGCCTCCACTACTTGATCATATTGTTTCAACGGGATTAGGTGCAGATCGATTTTGGTTTTGGGATCTACCTTAACCTCCCTGGAGTACTAATGTTTTCTAAATTTCTTGTCTAAAAGCGTCTCAATTTTATTTTTATTTTTTTTAAAGGAAACGTGTTTTTGTACATATCAAATAAAGTTCAGTTCAGGTTGCTGCCACCCACCTTTGAGCTGCCACTGGAAAGTCCTCACTCCAAGGACGTAGCATAATATCAAGAAAAATACTCCAGTATAGCAGGAAATTTGACAAAAACTTGACAAAGACCTGGTTGCAGGTCGAAACGTTGTTCTACTGTTGATGGAATAAAACCAAAAAATTTCCTGCTGTACTGGAGTATTTTTCTTGATAGGAATCACGCACTGAAATCCGTGCAATCAAGAGTCCTTACTGGTAAAATACTTTATAAATTTAAATAATAAAAAAAAAATTAGTAAATACACCGAGTCCGATAAAGTTTGAAACACAATTTATTATCCCAAAAATAATTATCCAAAATAATGCAAATAAATTATATTCAATAAAATCCAACAAAAACACTGAAGTCTCTCTGAAAACAAGGGTGAGACGATGTATGGTCTGTTTCTTATCCTGTAGTGCCACCTAGTGGCCGTTCATAAACATTGCACATTGGATTATACAGCGTATTCGATTTTTTTCTAAGTTTGCTGCAAGGTCCCGACCCCTGCATCATGACTGAGGGAGACTTACCAGGAAGCAACTCGCCGATCACACTGCGGGGACCGCCAGGGAGACAGGAGGAGGTGAGTATGCATCTAGCCGAGTGTGGCTCGGGGTTACCGTTCGTGAAATTTAACCCCGATTCACACGCAGGAATACCACCAGGGAGGTTAAGAGATTCCATCAATCTATGGTTCTTATTCCGCTCTTAGCAATATAAAAGGTATATTTATACATTTCAGTAATGTATGAATAGCTATTTCTTCAACATATTTTCAATAATGTACAATTCTTAAATTTTCCTATTACCATGACGGAAAGTTTAAATTCTAATAATGAATCGGAGGCGAGTATTTGCATTTCTCCCTTTATTGCACTCACAGCAGCAAAGGGTTAATTTTTGGAAAAAAAACATTTCAGAAGAAAAACAACCCTTCCCCAACATGGGGAGGCTCTCCCATAGTCCTTGTCCCGCCACAATCCCATGTTCAAGTAAGCACTGCGGGAGCATCCACTTCCTCTTCCGAGCCTGCGACACGGCAACAAAAGCCAACTAGGACGGACCAATTTAACAATCAACGGGAACCGGATCCGAAGACATCAGGCATATCCAGAATGTGTAAATCCACTTAGAGGCGGAGCCACAACAAGGTGTATACACCAACACGACATGTCCATCAGCAGACACGCATACAAGCAGTCACATCGACAGCAGCGCAAAGTGTGTGAATAAAGACACTACGCCATGAACAATGTGTGAATTTAATACAATAGGCGGGTGTGTGCGGGACAGAAATAGGGAGGGAAGGGTGGGAAATACTCGCCTCCGAGTCATTATTAGAATTTAAAAACTTTCCATCATGGTAATAGGAAAATTTAAGAATTCTAATGCATGTACTCGGAGGCTCCTATTTGCAAGTTCAACGCCGTCCTAAGACAGCATCAGACATCGGCGCAATAGGCTTAAAGTAGAACGTGCGAAAAGTGGACTCCCTAGACCAATCTGCAGCTCGCATGATGTCCTTAAGCCGACAGCCCATGGACACCGCCTTGGAGGCCACAGCACTACGTACCGAATGGGCCCCAAAAGCAGTGACGTCAACGCCTGCCAACTCCATAAGCCATCGCAACCAGCGTGCAAGAGTAGCGGAAACAACCGGTCGATGAGGAGGGCAAAAGGACAATAACAGGGGCGAGTCGGGCAGGGAGCGGAACGGGGCAGTACAAGCTTCGTAGGCCCGGAGACAACGCACGGGGCACAGCAGGGGCTCAGCAAGAAAAGCGGGAAAGAGTACCGAGTGTAGGGAAGTTTTCGTGCAGCGCGAAACGCAGAAGCGCACACCTTCAGGCACAAAAGATCGAGCCCCAAAATCCAGGGCGCGGACATCACTAACATGCTTACATGCTACCAAACAGAACAACATGAGTAATTTAGCGGAGAGAGCTCGAAGGGACATCAATTCGTTATCCTGCCAGGAACACAAGAGGGACAGAACCAAAGTAACATCCCATGTGGATGTGTAGCGGGAAGCGGTCTAGTAAGACGCATACCGCGTAAAAGTCAACACACCAATGGGTGGTTCCCAATGGACACCCCCGAAAGACATGCGTGCCCAGCTGACAAGACCGAACGGATAACGTTGACAGTTCGGTATGCTTTACCTTCATCGAACTGCATGGTGAGAAAATCTAGGACCACGTTTAGAGGGGCCGTAAAGGGATCCCAATTCCTCCCCATACACCAAGCAGTCCATTTGTCCCAGGCTGTTCTGTAAGAGGAACGAGTTCCTGGGGCCCAGGACTGAAGGCGGAGGTCTGTAGTGCGGTCCGAAACACCTGCGGGTCCGCGGGGTTGCCAGAGATCAACCATGCCAACAGCCGCAGCTTGTCCGCTAGGACCAATGGGTGTGGCTGACCGGATGGGTCCAGGAGTGTTCGGGACGACGGGAGCAGCCGCGGGACATCCATCACCATCCCGAGCAGGGTGGGAAACCATGACTGCGACGTCCAATATGGAGTGATGAGGACCATCTGTAGCTGGTGACGAACATGTAGGAGACAACGAACGATCATGGAAAATGGGGGAAACCCGTAAGGACGGGTAGCTGACCACACTTGTAGGAAGGTATCTGTCGCCAGGGCTTCTGGGTCCGGGCGCCAACTGAAGAACACCGGAAGGTGGGTGTTGAGGCGGGAGGCGAAGAGGTCCATGTCGAACGGGCCCCAGGTGCAGGAAAGGACGGAGAAGACGGATGGATGTAGTCGCCAGTCCCCGGAATCCGAGAGATGTCTTGAATTCCAGTCTGCTATTTGGTTCATGAGGCCGGGAAGGAACGGAGCCTGTACAGACATGTTCTGGTGAAAGCAAAACTCCCAAAACCTCTGGGCGAGGGATGTCAGCCTTGGTGATCGTGGGCCTCCGAGTCCGTTGATGTAACGAACCGCGGACACGTTGTCCATCCTCAGGAGAACGCAGTCTGGTTGAGCTTGTTTCGTGAAGCATTGAAGGGCGAACAGACCTGCCAGGAGTTCCAAGGCATTGATGTGGTATGCCGCCTCTTCCGGTGACCAGCGGCCGCCCGTCTCCTGAGCCGCAGCGGCACCCCAACCGGTCTTGCTGGCATCGGAGTCCACTACCATGGAGGGAGGCGGTGTACGCATCTGTTTCCCGTTCCAGCGAGTTATGTTGAGGAGCCACCATCGGAGATCTGCAACCGTATCCGGAGTGAGGGTGATCCTGTCTGCGTAGCCCCGACCGGATCTGAGAGAACGGGCCTTCAAGAGTTGGAGGGCCCTGTAGTGAAGCGGACCTGGAGGAACCGCCAATCTCGCTGCTGCCAGGAGTCCAACCATACGGGCCAGAGAGCGGAGGGAGCAATGACCCACCCGTAAAAGCGATCAAATCGCTTTCCTGATGGAAATCACCTTGGAGTTCGGTAGGTGTAGCGACATTTGGGACGAGTCCACGAGGAACCCGAGAAACTCCAGGCGGCGTGAGGGAACTAGGAAACCTAGATCCTGGAGGAGGGTTATCGTCCAGGAGAGGTGTAGTAAGAGGGACCCACGGGAGGGGGACATTAGAAGAATGTCGTCCAGATGTATAATTAGTTTGACGCCCAGGGCGCGGAGGTGGTGTACCACCGGTTTTAGGAGCTTGGTGAAGCACCACGGAGCGCATGACAGGCCAAAGGGTAGGCATGTGAACCGCCAGGTGTGAGGGCCCCACGTGAATTTCAGGAAGTCGCGATGCGCCTGGTCGAGACTGAAAGGTAGGCGTCCTTTAGGTTGAGTTTGACCATCCAGTCGTTTAGGGACAGAGAGTCCCTGAGCGTGTGGATGCCCTCCATCTTGAAGGGATGGTAAACCACCCACTCGTTCAAAGATCGGAGGTTGATGACGGGACGCCTGCCGTCCCCCTTTTTTTGCTACGAGAAAAAGGTTGCTGAGGAAACCAGGAGGAGCGGGGAACGCGGGCTCTATAGCGCCTTTCTCGCGGAGCGCATGTATTTCCTCTTGAACCAGAGCCACCTGGTCTTGCGCAAACCGAATAGGGAGCGGGAGGGAGTCTTGGACGGGAGGGGATATAAACTCCAGGAGGAGCCCTGAGACTACCTGAAGGATCCACGGATCCGCTGAGATGTGTCGCCAAGCGCGGGAAAAGAGACGGAGGCGACGACCCCACCCCCACCTGTACTTGGGAACCAGGGATAATTTGGTAAAGGCATACCTGATCCACGTCAGTAGTAGGAGGAACCTCTGCCTCTGTAACCTCTGCCACGCCAGGGACCGGCTCTTGTGTAAGGGACTGGGCCAGCGGCACCGGTGGAGGTAGAGGAGGTATTGGCAGTATTGGGGTCTTGAAATCTGCAGGGGGCGGGTGGAACCCGCTCTGCCGGCAGAGCGACCCCTGTAGCTGCCGGCTCCGCCAAAAACACACCTCTTAGTAGAGAAGATGCGTTTCATAGTAGATTCGGATTTGTCTATGGACTGGAAGGCCTGGGTGTACTCGCCCATGTCCTTAAGGAAAGGCTTGCCAAAAAGCATGCCCTGGGCCTTAGCACCCAAATCGTTAGTGGCCAGTTCCACCAATCCAGAATCTACTTTTAACAATATACTTTTTCTGCGTTCGGCAGAAATAGCGGCGTTGGCGTTTCCCAGGAGGCAGAACGCACGCTGTAGCCACTCACCCACTTGTTTGGGGTCTAATAAAATATGTTGAGTTTTCGCCTCCTCCACCAACTCAAAAATGCGGACCATAGGGCCTGCTACATCCAGCACTTTGTAGTGACAGCTTTTCAGAACAATGTCGATGCCTTTCTTGGCTGACCAACTGCGCCTGCCGGTGTATTTCTGAAAACTCTTAACCACCACAGGGGTCAGGCACGTTTTGCCAGTGGTGGTGGGTCTAGGGCATTCAGCCCGTAATCTCGCACGGTCCACTTTCCTCGAGTGGCCGGCGCATATGGGCATCAACCCATTGCTCGACATGCGCAGTGGGACACCAGGCTGTGGACCTAGGATGTTTGAGGTCCTCTGGCTCGAACAGTGGATTGCCCTGCGGGTCATAAATGACCAGATGTTTGGAGCGGGCGGACCGGGCAGGAACCACTGCGTCCATGAGGGCGTGATCCTCCGAAGCGTGGATCTCCAGGACCTTATCCTCCTCTGTCATCGGATCCTCATACTCATCCGTATCCGAATACTCGGTCAGCGCTGGTGTCGCCTGGCGTTGTCGTTTGGAGGTGACCGCTCGAGGGGCCCCGCGGTCGAGGGCTCTCTTACGAGGAACCAGTTGGGTGCTGGGACCCGGCAGTGTGGTGGGGCTGCCCTCCCCTCGGCTGCTTTTTGCAGCGTGCGCGTCCCATAGACGGCACAGAATCGTCCCCCGGGGGGGGGGGGGTGTCAGGCTTCGTCTCATCAGAGGGGCCTTGCACAGCACCGTGTCTGGAGTCTTGTGAACGAGTAGGGGAAGGCTGTCTGTCAGGGGTAGATGGTACCTGAGCATTCAGTATCGCGGTCAGCGATTGCTCCCACGTAACAGCCAGTGAGGAAACAGCAGACTGGACCGCAGAGTTCATGGAGGCCTGGATGGAAGCCTCCAACCGCTGGAGACGTGCCTCTGATTTTGAATATCGTTTTCGGGATCTACGTTCCCCTGAACGAGCCTGCATGGAACTGGAGTCAGATGCATTGCCCGAGAGCTGAGGGCTGGAGTCGGTGGGTTTGGATAGAGACATGGTGAGTGTGCCGGTGAGGACGGGGAAACCTCGTGTGGAGCGTATGGGGAAAGTGCGCGCCCTTTAATATATTCAAAATGGCCGCGAGATTCGCGCATGTGAGGGGGCGGGCTACCGCCTGTTTGAGCGCGGCGTACTCGCGGGGATCAGGGAGCTTGCGGCCAGCAGTATGAGAGCTTTTACCAGTGGGAAAACACAGCGCAAGATTATTATTTAAACAAGCGTGGTAACACAGAGCAATAACGTTAGGTCAGCGGAGGAAACACGGCGCAATCTCGTTAAAACAGCGGGGAAACACAGCGCAGAATCGAGTAACCCAGCGGGGAAACACAGCGCAATAGTCAGAATAAAGTAAAAGGCAACCCCCGACGGCCGGTTAAGGCCTGCCGCCGGAGGGGGTGAAAACGGGTCACCGTCCACGGCTACCACCGGGAGTAGGGACCCAGAGATACAGATAAAAGGAAGAATAAGGATTGAATTAAATAAAGTACTGAAAAGGACAGACAAGTAAACGCAGCGCGTTACACTTATCTATAGTACGATGTTGCCACTGCGAGAGCAGCAAAGGAAGAGGAAGTGGATGCTCCCGCAGTGCTTACTTGAACATGGGATTGGGGTGGGACAAGGACTATGGGAGAGCCTCCCCATGTTGGGGAAGGGTTATTTTTCTTCTGAAACGTTTTTTCCCAAAAATTAACCCTTTGCTGCTGTGAGTGCAATAAAGGGAGAAATGCAAATAGGAGCCTCCGAGTACATGCATTAGAATTCCTTACCATATACTAGTGTGCACTCTTCTTTATAAAATAGTATCATCTAACTTTAAGCACCCTGTTTACCATACTTAAATCAGAAACCTGGGGGAGGGGGCAGAGTCAAAGAATTTTGAATATTTAGGTTATATACCATAGTAGATTACAGAATTTAGCAATGTTTCACAAAAGGGGGAAAGGTGAGCTTTGGCTCTACAGCAATCTCTACATTTATTAACCCCTTGCCACTGGGAACCTCCCGACGGGATAGGGGTCCTCAAAGCCACGAAAGGCATAGCACAACCAGCAGCCTGAGACCCTCTTTTGGCCCGCCTCCCGTCCTGGCGGGCCGAGCAGGTCATTGGCAGCTGTGGGACCACTTGATTTCAAATAGTCCCGCAGCAGCCAATTACTCTCTTGGTGGGTGTGGTGTAGAAAGCACACAATGTTAGACCCACCCACCGCAAGGACAGTATAGCACGCCCCATGGCGGGAACAGGTTAAGAAGGGTCCCCAACAACACAACCAATTCAGATACAAAGGAAAACTCACCATCTTCATTGTCTTCACTTGACTCGTCCCGAAACGGATTAAAGTCGTCATCATCTCCAGAACTAACAGACTTAAAGCTCTCACTTTCACTCTCCGCTTCTTTATCTGAGGTGTCAGATGCGCTATCCATTTCATCTGAGCTGCTTCCGGCAAGACCACCTGTTTTCCGTGGCTTCTTTACATCACGCAATATGTCTTCACCTAGTAACGTGACAAACCACATCAATATTAGCATTCAAATCTGAGTGTCAAATGTTACTTTTATGTGTTTTACAAAGTAAATTTTATTTTTAAAACCAAAACCCAATAGATTGCAAACAAACCTTGAAGCCCATAACATGTGCCCATACAACTAATGCCCAGGTCCTGTATTTGTGCATGACATAATGCAAACAAGTCACTTAAATCATAAGCAACCGTAATTACAAGAAACATTGAGAAGACCTTTGTTATCTTAAGCAACAATGTAGCGGCTGGGTGGAGTAGAGGTAACATCACTGCTCTATAACCATGGAGACACATGTTTGAATCCGGCCAGAGCACCTCTCCAGTAAGTGTCCTTGGGCAAGACACCTAACGGTACATACTCGCCACCCAGGACATACTTGAAAACAAGTGAAATCTCAATGTATCCTTCCTGGTAAAAATGCGTTCTCAAAATAGAAAAAAAAAAAAAATATCTAAAAAAAACTGCAAAAACTGAGAAATAGTCCATAGCAATGCTCTACAATTTGGATACACAAGCAGATTGCTGAAGTATATCACCAGCAATACACTTTATGAAGCAGAGACTTTAGTCAGCCTTGTTTAACTCAACACGACCATCATTTGGAAGCTAGAGAGGGACTTTGACATGCTATGAGGAAAAATAAAGTTCATCTAGAGAACCCCATCAACGACACAGGAAATGCTGTGTAAACGCACTCTACTCCATTCAAATATACAGGGTGGTGGCATTTGGATCACCCAATGACTGGGTGATGTAGTTTTGGCTGCCAAGAATGCAAGCAATCTTAAAAAATTTCAGTGTCGGCAGAGCTCCAGTCTAAATTGCCACCACACGAGGAACAATAATAGTCAAGCCTTTCAGGACGAATGTTTAAGTGCAGGAACCTGATCACCCATGCCTCTAATACAAGTACATGTATATGCAATCACAAGAATTCCTGTATGAACCCTCCTTCGATTTTCACTGACCTTTCCTCTTTTTTCCTTTGTTGTCTTTACTCGGGCTGTCCCTGGGAGAGTTATTATTGCTTTGTGCGCTAATATCTATTCCCAGTAAACTGAAGAGCTTCTTCCGGTCAGGGGCAGGGAAATGTTTCTCGATCAATGATTGTAGCACACCTCTGTTAAGGATATGAAATCTTTTACTATTAACCAGAACAAACATTAGAATGGGGGGGGGGGGCTAAAAAGAGTCTGTAAAGTCTCCACTGTTTCTGCAGATTATCTCTAGAAAATGCCATGAAGATTTTGCTATGTGACTGTCAAAATAATTAACTTATGGAAACTTACTTTGCTGTTGACACAAAGTCATTCAGCTCACCACCGCCTTCCTCCAAAGCTTCCAAGGTTCTTGCCTCTCCAGTGGATTGAAGGCCAATAACCACACACTAAATCCCAGAAAGAAAAAAAAAAAAAAAATTAAACCTGTTAGAACAAAGCAAACTGACCAATGGTAAGCATACAGAGGTACAGCCTTAGCCAAAAGTTGAGAATAAGACAAATATAAAATTTTCACAAAGTCTGCTGCTTCAGTGTTTTTAGATCTTTTTGGCAGATGTTACTATGGTTACTGAAGTATAAATACAAGAATTTCATAAGTGTTAAAGGATTTTGACAATTACATCAAGTTTATGCAAGGACTCAATATTAACTGTTTTTAAAGACCTCTGCAATTAGCCCTGGCATGCTGTCAATCAACTTCTCGGCAACATCCTGACTGATGGCAGCCCATTCTTGCATAATTCATGCTTAGAATTTGTGGGTTGTTTGTCCACCCACCTCTTTAGGATTGACCATTAAAGGTTTTGTTCCCTGACCCGCTTTGTTAACAAATTTTGCCTTATGGCAAGATGCTCCATCATGATGGCATTGTTTGTCACCAAACTGTTCTTTGATGGTTGGGAGAAGTTGCTCTCTTTTTGAATCATTCTTTGTTCATGGCTGTGTTCTTAGGCAGAATCGTGAGTGAGCCCACTCCCTGGACTGAGAAGCAACTCCACATACGAATGGCCTCAGGATGCTTTACTGTTGGCATGACACAGGACTGATTGGGGCATTCAGAAAAAAGGTGAGCGCTACAAACAATCTGAAAGGGGATTCAGAGAAAATGACTTTACCCCAGTCCACAGCAATCCAATCACTGTACCTTTTGCAGAATATCTGTTTGTCCCGAAAGTTTTTTATGGAGAGAAGTGACTTTGCTGCCCTTCTTGACACCAGGCCATCCTCCGAAAAGTCTTTGTCTCTCTGTGCGTGCAGATGCACGCACACCTGCCTGCTGCCATTCCTGACCCCGCAGCTCAAATCAACTTTAGGAGACGTTCCTGGTGCTTGCTGGACTTTCTTGGGTGCTTTGAAGCCTCCACAACAATTGAACCCCTCTCCTTGAAGATCTGAGAAATGGTTACTTTAGGTGCAATCTTACTAGCAGCAATATCCTTTGCCTTTTTGTGCAAAGCAATGAGGACTTCTTGTTATTCCTTTGTCAACCATGGTTACCTGCAAGGAAACACATGGATTTCAACCACCAAAGTTTCCAGTCTGTTATTCTAACTTAATCAGCCTGGCACCTGAGTGACCTCCAGCCGTGTCCTCGTCGACACTCTGACCGGTGTTATCGAGTGAATCACTGAAATTATGTCAGCTGGTACTTGTGGCATGGGGTGAAATGCAGTGAAACTGTAGGGGTTTGGGATCAAGTTCATTTTCATGGCAAAGATGGACTTTGCAATTAATTGCAATTCATCTGATCACTCTTCATAACATTCTTGAGTTTATGCAAGCTGGCATAAAAAAAAAATTGAAAAGAAAAAAAAAGGAGGCAGCAGACTTTGAAAATATTTGTGTGATTCTCAAAACCTTTGACCATTGCTGTACATCTCCTGTATATTCTTACCTTGCCATTTTTTATTTCTTCCCGGGCAAGCTGCACCACCCTTTTGACTTTGGATGCTATACAGAGGTATTTGAAAAATCTCTGGTGAGCAGACCAGAATTGGCCCCACATTGACTTCTTCATACGTTGTTCTGCATCAATAAGGTCGGCAGATTGTTGAAATCTTTCTCGTGCCGACACCCACTGTTGAAAGAGTTGAGGGGAGGTAGCGGACCAAGTTAAAAAACAATATCTATAAAAAAAAGGAGCTACACACAGACTAAAAAGATGAAGTTTTTACCAGCAAGTCAAGCACAATGTTCAGTTTGGAGGTCACAGAATATTAAAATACATTTGGGATGCCTTACAAATCACACATATGAAAACACAGCTGACAGTATGAAAAACAAGATCCTTACCAGTTTAACAGACTTGTTATACATTTTTACATAATCATTGCTTAGGGAAACTTCTTCAATTTTGAACGATACACCAGTGAAGCTCAGTTGTCTTGCTATATACATCCCTCTTAGTTTCATATCCATGGCAACGATTTCCATGGCCCCCACTCCCCTAAAATAAAAAGGTGATCATTAAAATCCAGGAGTATGGCTATGTAACAGGACATAAAATTTTATAATATATATATATATATATATATATATATTATATAAAATACATTTCACAGATTACACAACCATTACCTTCTCTCAACTGCTTGAATGAAGTCGTTAAATTCTCTAAAGGGAGTACCTTCTCCCCAGATTCCTAGACGGCTCATGTATGCCATGTTTCTTGGTTCAGAGGCACCTAAAATTAAATAAAATGATCTAAAGTTAAGCATACATATCCAAATTGTGCCTATTAAATGTCTTAAAAAAGCAAAAAGGCACAAATGCAGATTTCACTTACCTGTGGCACTAGCATATACAACTCTGGCTTTTGGCAGCTTGTTCTGGAGTTCTAGAACTGCTAATCCGGTCTTTGTAGGTTTTGAGGAACCAACAGGACACAAATTCTTAGCTTTGTGACATTCATCAAAAACAATCTAAAAAAAGGAGTGGTTAAGGCTCAAAGATTAAAAAGTAAACAATTTCTCCATGATCAATCCTATGGTATAGAGCAGAGGTTCCCAACCGCGGTCCTCAATTACCCCTAACAGGTCAGGTTTTCCCAGATATGTGAAGCACAGCACAGGTGATCCGATTTGATGCTCAGTGATTGCAGGATTCAGTCTGCTCTTCTCCAAGGTGATCCTTAGGGGGTACTTGAGGACCACAGTTGGGAACAATTGCTATAGGGGTTGTTCACCAACCTCCAAATTTGACCCCGAATGGGGAATTTCACCAATCGGTGCAACCTCAGGGTAGTGTCTATTCACTAAGCTGTCAAATTGCCAAATACTGGCGAATTGACAGCAAACTATGATGCAATTTGGCGGCACCGAAATTGCTCAATAGAAGACTATTGTGTCTTCTATGCACTGAACGCCAAACTGCACCAAAATTCCAGCGAAATGCCGTGATTCGGTGTTTCAGTTTAACATGATTAAATTGAATCCTAATGAGTATCACCAATGTAAAAACTTTTTTTTTTAAAGTCAGTTTATTATTTTCAGCAAAGAGACTTTCATTTTGTAGAAGACCTTTTTGTATTTAATTTATGACAAAGTTTACATTTTTATAAAAGCAGTTTATTATTTTGTAACAGACTTATTAGTGTTTAAAAGATGTAAATTCGATAGGCCATTTTAGTCCAGATGCCAAAATCATGAGTATAGCAGTACGTAGTGATACCTTTATTAGACTAACGTTACATTTAAGGCTAAGGTCAGACGAACGCAGTTTTAACGTGCGTTTAGCCGCACGAAATCACGGCCGTGCTAGCAGCAAATGACGTCCAATGCCGGGGAACACACGAAGTACGGCCGCACGAATGTTCGTCCGCGCAACGCAAGTGGCAAACGAACGCATTTTTTCTAGAACGTCAAACCGCTACTACTGACGTACAGAGTGCGCTGCGTCCGCATAGCGGCGTGTTTGCGTGACTGGGAGTCGTCAGACGCTGCTAATGTCCGGCTAACATAACGTCCAGACACAAAAAGTGTTTTATTGATGATCCGTACAAAATCACGGACGAAAGGGCGCATCGTATGACCGCTATCGCGTATTCCGTGAAAAAATACGTCCCTTCGTTCGACCGCACTTTTTCACGAACGACGCGAAAAATGCGTTCGTCTGACCCTAGCCTAAAAGACAAGCTTTCAAGAGCATTGATCTCTTCCTCAGGTCTGGAGGCTTACTGATCAGTTCCTAGAATTGAACATTAGGACATTAAAGGGTCACATGGGTGGGGGAATTAGAGGTCGTAAAAAGTGACAGTCAAATGGTATGTTCAAAATGGGAAAAGATCTTATTTAGACACATCTTCATTGGATTTAACACCTAATAGAAGAATTAAATCTTCTCAGCCCGGTGAAAATTGCTGATGCCAATTTGGTGGTTATCGGTGCAGTTCAGCGGAATTCTCAGACGTCCGATAACGGCTTCGGCAACTCCAATTTTTGGCAAAGTACAGGGACCATTCGCTAAATTGTGAATTGACCAGATTTTTGGTGAAATTAAATTGCCGAAGTACAGCGAAAATCAAAGCACTGAAATAGCACGCAACTTGAGTTCTTTGTGAATGGACACTTATGTAATTTGCAATACCATTGTATCCCAAGTATTAATTTTCCATCATAAATTACAAGTAAAACGTATAATACATATACATCGTGTCCATACAGGCAGTGAACTTGAGCAATAAAGGATACAACACCATCAAATTCATCTCCACACCAGTGAAGAAGTTGTTTTAGCCGTGTTTTGTATTTACCCCCTGACTGGCTTTCACCAATCAGGGAAGAATATGTAGCAAATATTACTCCTTTCTTCACGCTGCCGTTATGCTTTGAAGAAATTTTACCGTACTTGAACTGCAAGAGGGGAGAAAAAAAAAAAAAAAAATATTGGGATTATTTACGACATATAGGAGGGCTTGATAAAACCTCAAACATAAATCAGCACTCTATGGGCCCTATTCCATGGTTGCGATTAAGCAGAGCATGAAGAACAACTTAACAGCTTGAGTGCTCTGCTTAACCTTTTAGCATCTTATTCCATCCAAGACGCAAATTCTGCTTAAGTCTCTAACATTACTGCAGCTTACTGTACATTAACATCTCCTATATTTTATATGGGAGACATTAATGTGTCTCTAGCTGATTGAGAACCAGCCATTCCAACCAGCAGATTCTGCGTCTGTACCTTACATTATTCAGTTTTGAATAAAGTCGTCTAAACCCTGTTAAGAAGTGCAATTACTCTTATTTAACCAAAAACTTACCTCCGATCTTGGAGAGCTGTGCACTTCTCCCTGTAGGCAGCTGAACACTGGGAGCAAATAGCTCCCAGTGTTCCGCGGCGAATCCTTCCGCCATCTCGGCCAGAGATTGAGATTAGCATGGCACATAGTGACGCTGTTATCACTTAACCTCTAAAATTATAGCAACGAGCTGCTGAGAAAGCGGGTCAGAATACCAGTGTAAAATGCCAACAGAAAGCCACTGGAATACAATTTTTCTCTACTAGTGTCTGACTTTTAAACGACAACCATGGAAAAAAAAGAGTCCTATACTTCTTTCATTTGAAATCGAACATACCTTGTTTAAACTATGAACCTGAATATTTTTTGCTCCAATGTCTCGCAGGTCTCTCTCAGCATCATACTTTAAGTCGTTTGAAACGCTAAACCTGTGAAAACACCTTAGTGTTAGTATGATAATTAAGGTTTAGAAGGGGACAGTTGCTGCTCTACAAAAACATTCAGAACAAGAAATAAAAAAATAAAAAAGGAGTTGTTTATAGACCAATTATTTCATAAACCATAAATCAGAATTATGAAAATGTGGAGAACTGAACAGTGAGATATCTATTAAAATATATAACCTGATACGGTGCAGAATTGATATCTGGAGTCCCTGGATCTCACAAGTACATGAAAAATAAAACACAATATAGTGCAGTACAGCTATTAAAAATGTGGATTAGAAGGAATTTTTTCTTAGGCTCTCCACTTGTGAGTGTGAATACCGATCACTGGCTCCGAGTGGATCCACACTTTAGGATTAACGGTCTTCAAAATGTTCTCAGGTGACCCCCCCCCCCACCTTAAATCAGGAATATCGCATCCACAGAATATGCAAAAAAGCAGAGAAAAGAAACCTCCTTGCGCAGATAAAATTGATATGTTCATATTTCAGTAAGTGCTGATTACGTACTTACATTTCTTGGAGCCGCCATAGCTTTAAGATAAAAGGCACATCAGTTTTTTGGAATAGGAAAACCCAATGGAAACCTCTCAAGGATCCAGAAAATGGCACAGGCGGACAAGCAGTTGACAAAGAAAATAAAATTTATTTAAAATAATGCAGGTCGAAATCCAGATTTCGCTGCATAAAAGGAGCGGCTTCATCAGCTGGCATGATGGTATTAAACTAGCAGACCCTTATATAATGTCCACAATTACGATGAGTCCTTCCGTATGCGCTGTGTTGATCCCATAAGGCCGCCGCCATCTTGCGCATGAAAGTTCGTTTCAGGCTCTACTTCCGGTTGGAGTTATTCCGGCTGTCGAATGTGCGCCAAGTCCTCCAATAAGGTCTCCCGAATCTCCGATATTTTAGCTTGATTGTGCAGTACATCTCAGAACAGGAGATACATAAATTAAAATATGGAAAGTTCCCCAATCGATAACATCACATCCTTTTAAGTTAAACCCACTGCAAATGGGATAATGTATCACATTGAGGGAAAAAAAACACCTAGTAAAACTATCATACATTTTCCTTACTTCAAGTGCCTCATTATTAATGCTGGGTGCGTTTAAGTGTTAAATGTAACAAAGAATTCTCATTATGGGATAAAGATGGTCCCCTACTTTATTGTATTGCAGCCTATCCCATTTAATCCTCCACAGATATGTTTATAAATCTAACACTGTATAAACATCATAGTCTCCCTAAAGGTTGCCCAATATAAGTGCTTATTTTTCAGTTCTCTGATACACCATTATTTTAATAAACCTATGCTTCAAACTATTTCGTATAATATCTAAATGATATAATATATTACAGTGCTAAGCTACTATAAAACATAAATATGTTATAACAGAATACAAATGATCCCTTAATGTGTCGTCATAATCTATCCCATTTGAACCTCCGAAAAATAAGATAAATCACATCCATTTACAAATTAAACCGTATACTATTAATGCAGTCTCTCTAAAGGTAACCCAATATAAAGTGCTATGTATATAATATTAATCTAATGGACATTTAATGTTTATAGTAGCTTAGCACTGTAATATATTGAATCATTTAGATATACATATGATTCAAACCATTTAGTATATCTAAATGATTCAATATATTACAGTGCTAAGCTACTATAAAACATTAAATGTCCATTAGATTAATATTATATACATAGCACTTTATATTGGGTTACCTTTAGAGAGACTGCATTAATAGTATACCGTTTAATTTGTAAATGGATGTGATTTATCTTATTTTTCGGAGGTTCAAATGGGATAGATTATGACGACACATTAAGGGATCATTTGTATTCTGTTATAACATATTTATGTTTTATAGTAGCTTAGCACTGTAATATATTATATAATTTAGATATTATACGAAATAGTTTGAAGCATAGGTTTATTAAAATAATGGTGTATCAGAGAACTGAAAAATAAGCACTTATATTGGGCAACCTTTAGGGAGACTATGATGTTTATACAGTGTTAGATTTATAAACATATCTGTGGAGGATTAAATGGGATAGGCTGCGATACAATAAAGTAGGGGACCATCTTTATCCCATAATGAGAATTCTTTGTTAGATGTTACACTTAAACGCACCCAGCATTAATAATGAGGCACTTTAAGTAAGGAAAATGTATGATAGTTTTACTAGGTGTTTCTTTCCTCAATGTGATACATTATCCCATTTGCAGTGGTTTAACTTAAAAAGAAGTGATGTTATCGATTGGGGAACTTTCCATATTTTAATTTATGTATCTCCTGTTCTGAGATGTACTGCACAATCAAGCTAAAATATCGGAGATTCGGGAGACATTATTGGAGGACTTGGCGCACATTCGACAGCCGGAATAACTCCAACCGGAAGTAGAGCCTGAAACGCACTGGAACGCGGAACGAACTGCGCATGTGCAAGATGGCGGCAGCCATATCGGATCAACACAGCGAATACGGAAGGACACCTCGGCAATCTGGACAGGACATGTGGGGACAATCAATATAATTGTGGACATTATACAAGGGTCTGCTAGATTTTAAGGCAGGACCCGGAGGCTTCGTATTTGCTGTTCTCTCTTATCTGCCCCAACAGCAGCGAAGAATCTTTATTGAAAATTAACAGAAAAACAAGTAGTCCTCTCCCCAACGTGGGGAGGGGGACCTAGCTCCCCAGATCCTCCCCATCCAGTCCATAAGCAACTCCCCCGGAAGCAGCCCCTCTTTCTTCGCTGCTCCCGGCGGTAGCAGACAGATGAGTATCAAGCTCCTGTTTAATTTATACTTTTTTCTACTTCTTTGCTCCCAGAGCTTCCCTGTCCCGGTTATATCCGCGGCGCTTAGCTCACTCGCCTGTTCCTGGTGTCGGCAGTGTTAGCCGGCGCCGGGTTCGGGTTTCTCCCTCTGTCTTTTTTTTTTTTTTTCCCACTTTGCTAAAATCACGCGCTGGTCGCTGCCTCCCTGCCTAACACACTCTCACTAGCGCTACACACGCGGCATTGGCCACGCCCCCTCAAACCCGCGATATCGCGGGAGGTAGCGGCCGCCATCTTGGTGACTCACTTCAACCAACGCGACACACACATTCACCGCTCAGCTCCGCAGGCAGCCAGAACATTAGGCTTTGACAGGGACATCTTATAATCAGGCTGAAACTCCATCCTCAGAGGATGTACCAGCCTCAGACCCCCGGCTCAGAACGGAGCTCCCTCCTATCAGAACTACATGCATGTAAGAGGCCTAAAAAATCCAAAAGACCCTCTAATGAGTCCAGATTCGCCCGCATGGAGGCTTCCCTGCAGGCATCCGTCTCCCAGGCAGTGGCTGCAGCAGTCTCTTCCCTCTCTGATTCGTGGCACAAATCCCTTACGGAGGCCATCTCCTCCACCCTTCCCCCCATCCATGTTGATCTGGCTCCAGGAGGTCCCTGATGTCTCTGTAGGAGACCTTAATATAGGCTTCGGCAACGCACTCTGTGCACCTGAGATTGGACTTCCCACGGGTAGTCCAGCTGCAAGCAGCAGCAGCAGAGAGGCCGGCACCCCCAGACCACTGCTTAATCCAGCCACCACGGCACTTGTGCCAAGAAAGCGCACCCTACCCCAAGGGGCTCGGGTTAAAACGACTAAAAAAGTCTGCCGTGCGAAACCCACAGTCACCCTCACTGACTACTCAGACGCAGATCAGGGCAATGCAGATCCAGGGATGGCTGAGGGAGAAGTCCTCGAACTCCATGCTCGAGGACAGATTTGCTGGATGCAGACGCACCCACTTGCCAGCCCCGATCTCGGGGTACGGTGGTGTACGATCCGCAGGGCAATCCCCTCTTCGAGCCTGAGGATATTGCTCGCCCTAACTCCACAATCTGGTATGCGTCTCCACACGTGGAGCAATGGGTCGACTCGCACATCAGGCGCCCTATGTCTAAAGAGGACAGGGCCAAAATGAAATTAGAGTGTCCTCGCCCGGTTACTGCCGGAAAATCATGCCTGACCCCCAATATGGATGTCAGCTTCCAAAAAATTGTGTCTAAACCCCAAAAGAGGCATTGAATTTGCCATTAAAGGCTGCCAGGACCGTCTCCTGGACACAGCTGGCCCCCTGATAAAGCTCTTCCAACTGGCAGAGGAGGCCAAGACCGCTGGAACACAGAAGGACCCTTACGATATCACGGAATGGGTCCAACAGTCATTATGCTGGCTTGGCAACGCCAATGCAGCTCTCTCAACCGAGAGACGTAAGAGCATCCTGCTCAAAATAGGTGCCTCCGCCCAGGGCTTCCTTTTCGGGAAACCTTTTCTTAAGGACATGGGTGAATACACTCAAGCATTTAACTCCATTGACAAATCAGAGGCATCTCTGAAACGCATATTTTCCCCTAACCGCGTTTTTGGCAGGGACGGCAGGTTCAGGGGTCGCCCTGTCGGCCGAGCAGGCGCTAACAATTCCCGCATCACTAGAGGCTCCGCTTCCAACACTCAGCCCACCGTTGGTTCCAGTGGCTTCCGTGGTTCCGGCTCTTTCTACCCATCGAGGTCACGAGCTTGGCGAGCCTGCGGATACAGGAGGTGGTCCTCCCGTTCCACAAGGGCAAGGTAAGACCAATTTATATTATACCTTCGTCCCTAGTTGCTGTGGGCGGCCGCCTCACTCCATTCATTCCAAGGTGGGCTTCCCTCACGTCGGACCCGTGGGTCCTCTCCACAGTAAGGGGATACCAGATAGAACTCTGCGGGACCCCCACCCAGAACCATTCCCCCACCCTCCCTCGGTTCGCAGATGTTCTTCAGGCACTCATTCATTCCGAGGTGGCAGACCTCAACCGCAAAAGGGCTATAGAACCCGCTTTTCCCCTTCCAACGGGTTTCATCAGCTCCCTTTTCTTAGTGTCAAAGAAAGGCGGGGGGTTCCGTCCGGTAATCAATCTTCGCTCCCTCAACGATTGGGTCCGTTACCGCCATTTCAAAATGGAGGGCATCCCCACGTTAAAAGACATGCTCCTTCTGGGAGATTGGATGGTCAAACTCGACCTCAAAAGATGCCTACCTCTCCGTTCCCGTAATAGAAACCCAACGGGACCTCCTACAATTCCCCTGGAACGGCAAATTATGGAGGTTCACCTGCCTCCCCTTCGGACGGTCGTCCGCCCCGCGGTGTTTCACCAAACTACTCCGGCCCGTGGTCTCTTCCATCCGCGCCCGGGGAGTCCGCCTGGTGATATACCTGGACGACATTCTTCTCATGTCACAGTCACCTCACACCCTTCGTGCCCATCTACACGACACTATTTCTCTACTCCAGGAACTAGGGTTCCTTCTCAATCCAGAGAAATCGATTCTCACTCCCACTCGCTCAATAGAATTTCTGGGCTTCATGGTGGACTCCGACCTCATGAACCTCAGCCTTCCACTGTCAAAGATATCCTCGATCAGGAAGGAGGTGAGGACGCTGCTCAGGAAGAAGACCTTCCCCCTCCGCTCCTTGGCCCGTACGGTAGGTCTCCTAGCGGCGACCCGCATGGCGATTCACCCGGGCCTGCTACACTACAGGGCCCTCCAACGATTGAAGGCCCGTTCACTCCAGGCAGGCCTCGACTATACGGACTACGTGACACTGACGGAGGACGCCAGATCGGATCTCCTATGGTGGATCGACAACATAGTCGCCTGGAACGGTCGCTCCCTGGTACCTCCTCCTCCCATGATGACCATCGAATCGGACGCCAGCAGACTGGGCTGGGGTGCGAGATGTGGCTCCCAGGAGACAGGCGGTCGCTGGTTCCCCCTGGAACAGCTATGGCACATCAATTGCCTAGAACTCCTGACGGGATTATTCGCACTCCGTTGCTTTACACGGCGATCCCCTCCGGACTCGGTCGTACTTCGGATGGACAACATACCTGCGGTCCGCTACATCAACGGCCTGGGAGGCCCTCGCTCAGCAGACCTGTCAGCCATGGCTCTGCGATTCTGGGAATTCTGCCTTCCCCTCGGGATCTCGGTCCACGCCCAGTTCATCCCTGGTCTGACGAACAAAGTGACCGATTGGAACTCCAGGCACCTTACGGACTCGGGAGACTGGCGACTGTCACGGCACAGTTTCTCCGCACTATCCGCACTTTGGGGGCCTTTCCAGATCGACTTGTTCGCCTCCAGGCTCAATTCGCAGCTACACGACTTCAGCTGGAGACCGGATCCGGACGCCCTGGCCACAGATGCATTTCTCCAGGATTGGTCCAAGGGCCTCCACTACGCCTTCCCACCATTCATCCTCATCGCTCGCACTCTCAAAACTCACAAATCCGAGCTCAGGAGGCATCAGTGGTCCTGATAACGCCGTTTTGGAAGTCACAACCGTGGTTTCCAACGCTCCTGAGCATGGCGATAGATGTCCCGAGACTTCTTCCCCCCCCCTCCCCGGACCTTATACTGGACCACGAGGAGCAACCCCACTCCCTGGTGACCTCCCACCAACTTCAACTCCTGGCGTGATGGCTCTCTGGCACCCCTCTACAGGCTCACGCCTTTCGGACCGCACTACAGACCTCTTGCTCCAATCCTGGGCCCCGGGTACTCAACTCGCCTACAAGTCTGCCTGGGACGGGTGGGCTGGCGTCTGGAACGGGATAGAGATCCCTTTTCGGCCCCTGTGACAGCTCTCCTGGATTTCCTCACCCACGCCTTCGACTCCGGTAAGGCTTATCGTACCGTGAATGTCCTTCGTTCGGCCATATCGGCGGGCCACTCTGGTTTTTCAGGAGTGGCCGCAGGCTCCCATCCTTTGGTCTGTCGCCTCCTACGAGGCATGCGCTTCTCCCGCCCTCCGGCTCCCAAATACTCCTGCACATGGGACGTGTCCCGGATCCTCTCCTTCCTGGATCGCTGGCCTGAGAATGCAGCTCTCTCACTGCAGGCCCTCTCAGCAAAACTCCTTATGCTTTTCTGCTTAGTGGCCTGCAAACGTGTCGGAGATGTCCGGGCGCTGGACTTCGGTGCCCGTTCTTATGTTCCTGAAGGTGTACGCTTTGAGATTTCACATCGCACCAAGACATCACTGACTTCGGTATTTTTCCTGTCTTTTCGGGTCTCCCCCCGTCTCTGTCCGGTTTCGTGTCTCCGGGAGTACGAATCCCGTACTAACTCCATCAGGGTTCTCCCGGTTTCACCTCTCTTTATATCTTTTCGATCTCCTCATAAACCGGTCTCCTCTCCCACCTTGGTTCGTTGGATGCGATGGCTTATGGCACAGGCCGGGGTGGATGTGTCAGCTTTTGGGGCCCATTCTGTCCGCAGTGCCTCCACCTCAAAGGCGGCCTCGATGGGCTGTCGACTGAAAGACATCTTACATGCCGCTGACTGGTCTAGCGAGTCCACTTTTCGTACCTTCTATTTTAAGCCCATTGGTCGGATGCGGTTCCTGTTCCGCTTTGAACTAGCAAATACGAAGCCTCCGGGTCCTGCCTTAAAAAAAAAAAAAAAAAAATTCCTATCCCATAACGGAAAGTTTAGATTTTAATAAGGACACGGAGGCGAGTATTTCCCACCCTACCCCTCCCGGTTTGTTGATTGGATTCTGCATCTCTCTTGGAATGGGGTGGACTGTCTCGGCGGCTGCCAGGGCTCCCTTCATTTTATCAGATTACAGTTTCTCACTGTTCTTTCATGTCCTTTGTGTCTTTCAGCCTTCTGAGTTCCCGATGTGGTTCTTCGATGTTTCGGCTCCCGATCTCCTACTCCGGTTTTACTTCTGAGTCTCCCACCGTTGTCATGTCGAAACTTCGAAAGAGATGGGGCTGCTTCCGGTGGAGTTGCTTATGGACTGGATGGGGAGGATCTGGGGAGCTAGGTCCCCCTCCCCACGTTGGGGAGAGGACTACTTGGTTTTTCTGTTAATTTTCAATTAAGTTTCTTCGCTGCTGTTGGGGCAGATAAGAGAGAACAGCAAATACTCACCTCCGTGTCCTTATTAAAATCTAAACTTTCCGTTATGGAATAGGAAAATTTTGTGATTAATAACATGCCAGCTGATGAACCCGCTCCTTTATGCAGTGAAACGGTTTTTGGATTTTGACCTGCATTAATTTTAAATAAATTTTTATTTTCTTTGTCAACTGCTTGTCCGCCTGTGCCATTTTCTGGATCCTTGGGAGGTTTCCATTGGGTTTTCCTATTCCAAAAAACTGGTATGCCTTTATCTTACAGCTACGGTAGCTCCAAGAAATGTAAGTACGCAATCGGCACTTACTGAACTATGAACATATAAATTTTATCTGCGCAAGGAGGTTTCTGTTCTCTGCTTTTTTGCATATTCTTTGAATGAGATATTCCTGATAAGGTGTGTGTGGGGGGGGGGGGGGTCACCTGAGAAAATTTTGAAGACAACCTGAAAGTGATAGGCTTTCCACTTGTGAGTGTGAAAACCCAAGAAAAAAATTCCTTCTAATCCACATTTGTAATAGCTGTACTGCAATATATTGCTTTTTATTTTTCATGTACTTGTGAGATCCAGGGACTCCAGATAGCAATTCTGCGCCGTATCATGTTATATATTTTTATTCTGTGAGTTACTGGTTTAGGGGAAACCACTACACTGATACTGGCTTATCTGGGGTGTCTTGGTGGTGGATACAAGTAGTGTGGCGCTGCACCATCCACTGTGTATAGATATCTGTATTAACTTACCATAAGGACCTTTTCCTGCCAAGCAAATAATTCTCAAATATAATTCCAGCAATCGTTCTTCCTTTCCCAACACCTGCACCATCGCCGATCAAAAAGCCAGCTCTTTCACCATTTGGTAGGTATGTTTCATGTTGCTATTACATAAAAAGGAGTTAAAAAAAAGAGATACAGTATAACCTCATAAAAACACAAAATTAAGGCAAGACAAGAAAGAGCTTTCCCTCAGTTCTGTCCTTTCTGGCTATTATGTTATCCTCATTTTTAAGGATGGACTGATAGACGCACTGCATCATTTCTAGACAATATTCTATAAATTTTAAGTTGTGGAAAGAAACGCCAATCTGACATTATGCAATTAACAGAACGTGTTTACTATTTTATTAAACATTGCACTACACCCATTCCATTTAATAAAAAAATAAAAATAAACGATTTTTTAGAATCTATATGGCGTGTCTAGACTCTAGCTTTTGCAGGGATATCTCATGACAATGTACGCAAGGGGTCTGCAAACTTAGCCCTCCAGATGTTTTGGAACTACATCTGCCATTATGTTCAGCTACGCATTAGGTTCTTAGAGCCGCATGTCAAGTGTAGTTCAATAAAGATTGAGGGCCAACCTTGTTGACCCCTGCTGTAGGAAATAGGTACCAGACATACAGGAGAACAATATACAGGAGATGCAGCTGTCTAGAGAATTCCCTGCCAGATGGGAGGAGAGACCAATTCCTGTGGTAATAATGTTCATATGCAATACCATCAGCGAGCAAGGGAATTTCTTCAGCAAGAGCTGATGGTCAAGTTGTCAGCCTGCTGTGGGAGAAGACCCAAATTGAACCCATTCTGTGGGAGCTTGCGTATCGCGGCTGCAGTGAGCTTAGCGTGTCCATCAGGAAATAAGCCAAAGCCAGTAATTAATCCTGCTAAAAATAGCTATATAAAAAAAAATGTGTCAGGTGGGATTTCATGAACTAAAAATTATTTTTTTTCTAAATGTAAAAATGACATGCAACCATCATTCTTAAGAGCAGGACCAGCAACTTTGGCCCCCCAGATGTATTGGAGCTACATCTCCCACAACGCTCTGCCAATCATTAGGCGATAAATATAGTTCCAAAAACATGTGGTGTACTGATTCTGATCCCTTCCTTACATGATGGTAAACTGAGCTACAGAAACTAAGTTGGGAAGACTGAAGTAAAAATTAAAGGATTTATCGCTCCTTAAAATTAAAAAAAAATTAAACTAGCATAACAGTTGCATGGATCAGACAGATGGAAACTACAGAAAGACACAAACCTGGGCTGCATACGTAACAGCTTCTAACTGTAGAGCTGACAACCAGCCATTATCAATGGTTTCTTCAGGAATAGAGGCCTGAAACCAGACATCTGGTGGTGTCACGCTAGACAAAGAGCTGGTTTCTACAACAGGGTCAGGATGCCGCAATCCAACTTTCACTGAAAACACAAATGTGACAAAATGAGGCTGTGAAAGTTAATCTTTGTGCTGCAATAAACAAAATCTGTGCAGTAGATTGAACCATCGCAAAAACAAATCCAGTACATGCAATATATTTTCAGATATAGTCTGAGGAAAAGAAAAAAAACGGAGTAGGGTTGCAGGGAAATCCAGTAGCATATCCATCTACTTTTTAGGTCAAGAAGGTAGCAAATGATGCTCCGTTGGAGTATGCCACAAGACCTGTAATTTATGAAATATGTGCGCTTATCAGTAGCGATCGTGTAGTTTTACATTAAACATCGTTTCATTTTATTTGTAAAAATGAAAAGAAAAAGAAAAAAAAACGTAGAAACATTCCATGAGTTCAGTAATGCATAACTCGTACATGTCAGAAAGATGGTAAGGCAGTGTACGTAGGATGCCCAAAAGTTTTAAATAGCACGGTAAGAACCATGCTTGCAAAAAAGATATAGTGGGGAGAAAAAAAAAAAAAAGAGACAACATAAAAGGATGCCCCCACACTGGAGAAAGAATGAGCTCAGAGGAAAAAACTGCCCAACCATGACCCACCCCCACCCAGACTGTTAAGTCCGCCAGCACCCCAGATCTTATAATAAGTCGATTGCATGCCTGCCCGTGACGAAGCCCACTGGTCAGGGTGGATAAACTAAGGGAGCCAATCTGTAGGCCAATATCTTGGCATGTATATGGAGATCAGGATTAAATATATTTGGCTGGGTAGGATTGATCTTTATTGGATTTGGGAAAAGGACCACCAAAGCAGTCATCACTATGGTAGAACAAAGTACCCCAACGTTCCATTAAATAGGGCAGGCAGGTTTGGCTGAAAAGGGAGGTGTGTGGGGTGTGTAATTCCGAGAAGAACCGTTGAAGCTCCTCGGGAGAGAGAGAGAGAGTGTCGAAGAGGCCCAGCTCTGTCACAAAGAGATAGGACCCCTGCCGTCCTCCCCCTAGGCAAGGTGCAGGCAAAAAGGGTGTCCATTTTGTTATATTTATGTTTATGAAAGTCTCTGGACCATATTAAGGATTTATTTTAAAGACCTCTTCCACGAATAATTTAGTTACATCCTACCTGAGGACTTGTATGGTTGTGAAGGTAGCTGGTAACAAGCAATATGCGAGTTTTGGACTTTTTCCAGTAGGAAACATACTTTGGGTCAAAATTTTGATCTAAAAATTTGGCAGTTTCTAGTTTTTCAAAAGATAAAAATTAAAACAATGCTTGAAAACCCACTATATATTCCCGGTCAAATGGGTAATACCATTAAGACAAGCGACCATACAAATATGGGGGGGGGGGAAGCAATGAGCATACATTTTATTGGCATGTATTCAGCATACGTCTCCGCATGGCCCATCTCCTCCTCATCTTCCTCCTCTGGTTCTTCCTCCTCCTTAACAGGAACTTTCTGTGAAGTAAAGAGTTTTCTAAATGTAATTATCTACAATTTTGGGTGTATAAGAACATTAAAATTCAACACCAGCAAGGGCAACCCAATGTTTGGGGTTAGTTTTTAATTAACACTCAGAATGAAGGATACTGGGCTCAAGTCACAAAGACAGTAAAACGTAACCTAAACTTCAGTAGAATACACCTAAGCCACAAAACAGGACACCAAAACAAAAATGACAGCACAAGACAGCCAAAGTTATTAGACACAGCATCACTATGGTAAATATTATGAAAAGAAACATCGCTAGCGTTCCAAAAGGATTAGATAGAATTTCATTATTGAAAAGGCTGGAATGCAAACCTTCATGAGTCCGTATTTATAGAAAAGCCCAGAGATAAGGGAAGATCTAATAATTAAAGAGGTCACAAAAATTGCAAATATCTGATAGGCCAAAAAAGTCTTAATACATCTTGGATTAAATAAGAGTAATGCATAGAGCGCTCAAAGCCCAGTTTACCTCACAGTAATGAATTACCATAGTGTGACCAAAATAAAAATAGTTCATAACGGTACGCGCGCCGCGAGATTTACTAGCGTCCACACAGGAACTAATCTGATGATGCTCCCAAGTTCTTTGGTAGAAATATGCAGCAGAGCTCACCCCTCACAGCTTGGTCAGTATTTATATTGAAAAGGAAGTAGCAGCAGTGAACTGGGTTGTAAGGCAGAAGCAGAACCACAACTTTGGGACCATCTTACAATGGGCTGGGTCAGAATAGAGAATCAGTGGCCGACCAGCTTGAAAAGGCAGGGATGATTTGCGCAGCAAGACCATAGGAGTGTTACACATATTACCCCCCCATTTCTAGGAAATCTGGCCAAGTTACATTTGGGATTGTATGCTAATTTTCTTAGTTCACACACAGCTTGGATTTAGTTTTTAATTCAACAGGGACTAATCGAAGATTTTCTTGTTCTTCAAAAGATTTTCTAAATGACGGTTTTTACACGGATGTTAGACGAGTTAAACGTTTGCAGGAGTTAGTCTCGGTTATTTTAAAGCACCACCATTGCTGCCCCAAAAAAAGGACACACATGTATCGGTACCAATATGGAACATTTGGGCGAATATCTGAGATCCCGATACCGGAACTGAGACCGCACAAAAAATCTCGATCTGGCTGGCAGTGACACAAGGGAGTGTAGACCTTGCCTCCCAGCAAATCTGAAATCCAGGAATGGAGTCATGACCTGCCACACAACGGCTTCCCGACTGCCGGTACAGCTTAAGGTGTCGTTATCGGTACCGACAAGTATTGATATATACATATATATTCGTACTCTGTATCAAAAGAACTGGTATCGGTGCATCCCTAATATATATTTAAAAAAAAAAAAAAACACACACAAAATTGTGTATTATACACTATACATAAAAGGCAAAATAAAAACAGGACTTATTCTGCTTTACATTCACACTCCTATACAACATGGACACAGGAATGTAACTGCACTACTTCCATGAGACCAAGAACAATGTTTTTATAAAGCTGCACTCGATGGCTCTGGAAAAATACTTTATTTGTGAATACCAGCAACTAAACGCTCTGAAATCCACCTTGTGGCTGAGGTTTATCATATCATGTTGCAAAGTAGTCCAGATAAAAGTAAGATGGAGAAAATTGTTTAATTATATAGATACAACACTGAAGGGGAAACATAACTAGTCCCACGTTGCGGTAAGTACGTACATTAGTTGGAGAGAAACTTCTCATTTTTAGATCCTCATTGATCCATATTCTTGTTACTTCTTTGCTGGAAATATCTTTCTTTGTTCCGTTTAGTAAGTCCGCTAAGAGAGAGAGGGGGGGGGGGGGGAATAAAATGTGAAATTCTATTTAAATTCTGACTTTCTTCTCTGCAGGTTATTCCTCACACCCCAGCACCAGAACTTTAAAGTGCACATATATATCTTTACACTCCGACTATAACCATTCACTATAAAGCTTTTTCTTTGAAAGCTCTATAGTGCCTTTCCACCATCTCAGCGAGTGTACAAAATGCATAGAAGAAAAAAAGTGAACACTTTCCATACTAAATACACCAAATGCAGTGTTAAAATTGGCCCTTACCTTGTTTAGTGGTACGTACCACTTTTGGGGAAAATATAACATATTCTGTAAGAAATGCAAGACAAAGTCTGTTGCAATGGAGCCCACTATTACAACATTGATGTGATGGTTCCATTAAAAAGGACCAGGCATTTATTGGCATATCAATCTCTACACTAAAAACACTATCCTGGACATGTTTTTTTTTTTAAACCTGCAGAGCAAAAAATAAACAAAAAAAAAAAAAAAAAATTTTGATCGCACTAAAAGAAACTCCCGTCTGAGCAAACGCTCTTTAAACCACATTCAACATAACGATAGCTACTTGCTATAGTGCCAATAGAAATTCAACAGTTTTACCTCGAACGTGGAACTTCATTATAATGTAATCCGTGGCAAAACTCTCAAAACATGTTAAATAATGCAACTCGCCAATGCCCTGGTTACGGCTTTCAAGACTGCCACTGCCGTCAGCCAGCAAGTGCTGTTTTGATATGCGACAGCCCAGAAATGTCAAACTCAACTCCCCCAGATGTTGCTAATCTAGACCAACTCCCATGATGCGCTGGTCTTCTATGGCATTCAAAGGGGTCAAGGAAATCTAGGCCATCAGCAGCTTGGGGGGGGGGGGTGGTAGAGTTTGAAATGGTCGGTTATAAACATCATTTGGAGTGGGCATAGTAAATGGTCATCCAATAGAGCAGCTAGGTTATAGGACTATTGTAGAAAATTTGGTTCGCAAACCTACAGCTGCAAAGTCAGACCTCACTGCTGCAGTATAGGACTGTAATCCAGGTCACTTGCACATTTTAATGATGCATGTACAAATCATTCTGATGTAGTTTTGAAGATAAACACTGTTTTATAGCCTTTAGGTATACATTTTGTTCTACCGAACAGCCATTACCATCAAAACTTTTTGACTCTCCTAAAACACCCATTCTACATTAGAAACTCAGCGTGGTTGCTTTTGCCATCATATTAGTAAATTGAAAGTAGTACTTTTGCATACAAAAGGAAAAGTAACTCAAATTGGGGATAAACGCAAAAGAAATGCAGGCGTTCAACATGCATGTTACATACTTGTAGCTGTGGCCACCGGCTGCGCAATGTTGGGAGGGGGCTTCAGCTTCATTAGCTTATTTAGACTGCTGTTTTTCAGTAAGTCTTTAAGCTGAATCTGCTCTTTCCCTGGTATCGCAGTCTGTACTACAGAGGTAGCTGTGGAGGGCCTTGTTGTAGTGGTAGTCTGTAAAAGTTTCGTAACGGTGATGGTCTGACGAGTGGTGGTAACAGGAGACGGTTTCGTCATTACAATTGTGTTACCCAGTGTTGGCAGCTGATTGATCTGATTTAGTACAAATGTTGTGGTTGATGGAGGCTGCAAAACAAAAAAGTCTTCAAGCTAAACATTTACATCATGAAACATTCACACAACTGATTAGTAAGCGGGTGTGCATTGCTCCTACAGGAATGAAATGAATCCTAAGAAAATTCCATTCCCAACAAGATGTCACACAATGGTAATGGACCCAAGTACTTGCCTGCTTTTAGCCACAAGCATGTGATTGTTTATTAGTGGCAATTTGTTATTTACACATTTCACAGTATAACAAAGCAAATATCCCCTAAGGTGTCTGAAATGTATTGTCCTAATAGCAGTATTAATGCTGCTCAGGGCTTTTTTAGTTGACCATATATTTTCAGAGTTTCTTGCCCTACCCCAAGGGTTACTTACTCGGACTTTCAGTAGGGTTGGTTTGGACACTGCCACTTCTTGCTCGATTAGAACCAGAGGATAAATTCAGGTCTATTCACTAAAAAGGTGAAACTCTTGGAGTTGGCAGAAGTGAAAATTCTAGGTCAAAGTCTCCCACCTATCTCACTTTCCAAATCGGCCATTTGGTCTAGACTAGTCACTTATGCCAATTCAACCGGAGTTTCAGCTTTAGTGAATAGACCTGTCTTTACTGCTGCTTAAAGCATTTAATGGCACAGACTTTAGAGAGAGATAGATCTATATTATGGTTAAACCCGAAGTGCGGTTAATCTTAAAATTAACCGGGTAATCCCGACATTACCCAAAATCGTTGGGTAAAGCTGCAAAAAAAAAAAAGTTATAAAAAAAATTTGGATTTAACCCGTGTAATCTAAGGACTATCCAACTGCCTTTGGGTAACAGTCTGAAAGAGCTGAAAAATTCACACTTTACCCGGATGATCTGCAGAATATCCAAACTTGTGCGGTTAAAAACGAATTTTGTTATCGTTCAGATAAAACTCTGAAGCTTCGCCCGGGTAATCTCAGGACTATGCACAGCTTCACTTGGGTAATCTGCAGAGCATCCAACCCCGCTTGCGTAAAAGGAAATTTGCTATTATCTATGAATATTATCAAAGAAGATGGCAAAAGACAAACATTAAAATGTATTAAGGATATAATGAATATACAGAGTAACAGGATATGTTTCTTATATGAATGATAAAAAGTTACATGATATTTAGTAGGTGTCCTATGTGCTCATATATCATCATTTATAAAGCATAATAACCATTAGGTTACTCTTTATAGAATATCTTTAATCTTTATAAATTATCAGACAACGCACAGAGTAACCATATGGTTAGTGTGGTATGTGACTGGATACAATTTGGTTAAAAATAACAGAAAACACAATTTGGTTATAAGTCTGATAAGTCTGCAGCTTTACCCGGGTAATCCTCGGAATTCAGTCAACTGTAACCTGCTGAAAAGCAGACTACCCAGAGGCGTTTGGATACTTTGCAGTTTACCCAGATAAAGTCCGATGTTTCCTTGTACATCATACTTTATCCAACAAAACTAGGGTAATGTGTGTTTTACCCGAGTAAAAAACAGCAGACAGAGTACCCAGAGGCCCCTGGATACTTTGCAGATTACACAGATAAAGTCCGATATTTCATTTCACCTCAGACTTTTGCTAATGACACCTGGGTAATGTCAGGATTACCCGGGTAATCCTAAAATTAACCGCACTTCAGACTTTAAAAACATTAATGTGCTATGACCGTCTTAGAGAAGTGATGGTGAATGTTAGCACCCAGATGTTTCTGAACTACAGGACTCTTTATGCTCAGCCAGCCTTAGGTGTGACTAATCACGGGACATCTGGTTCCAAAACGTCTAGGGTGCACATGTTCACCACTTTTGAGCTAAGCACCTGACACCCCGAATGATGAATACGTGGTCATCATTACCACCCATTTCACATCAAAAAATGGAAATGCATGTGATCCATACAACCCAGATACAGACTAATTTTCACACAAGTTACTTAGTGAGAATTTTAGCAGTGTAATATTAAGAAAAAAAAAACCCACATCAAGTAAACAAAAAGAAAAGAGCTGACCTGCTGAGTGACTGGAGCCGGTGAAGGTGCACCGAGGCCAATATCCAAAGAGTCGCCAAAGAGGTCATTGGGACTAATTCCACTCTCACTCAGAGCAGCAAGCAACAAGTCTTGCCCCGGATCCATCATCTGCAAAAGAGAGGGGGCAAAAAAGATGACATCGTAGTTTGAAATATAGGCTGTATTAATTGTTGAAAGCACAAAAGGAAACTCACTTAATGGTGCAATTTAATGGAAGGGATGTTCGGGGCAATAAAATGATTTTTAAAAGTGCTAAATATAATAATACAGTAAAATACTCTGTTTTGTTATCTACCCTCATCGGTGGTTACCCCACTCCTCCTAGGACCCTGCTCAAGGAAATTAAAGTTATCAATCTTTTTACCTGTTTATTAATTTTATCCTTCCCAATGTACAGCGCTGTGGAATAGGTTGGTGCCCTATTGCAATTGTTTTGTGTTAAAAGGAAACCTAAAAAAAAATCAAATTCAAAGTAAAGAATGAGGGAAGAAAAAAAATGAAATGTAGCATTTAAATTCAAATGAACACGGTGAACATAGGGGTTAGGATATATAGGGCACCTGCAATCATTCTGCGATTATTGCACACAAAGCCTTACAAAGTGTTTTCTTAATACTCAAAGAGTAGCGGGCTCCTACAGTTTTCCTGTAAATGTCAAATTCTGATAAAGATGCAAAGACCGAATTTAAGCAACATAATATCCAATTATCAAGACAAATGCGACTTATTCAGAATGGACAGAAAAAACTTCACACATTAATACTGGTCTAAATTGAAAGCATGTTTTTTTTTAAAATCGGATGTCTTTTACATTTCATAATAGAAAGAAAAACATACTATTAGCCTAGTGTCTCCAATAAGCCAAGACCAGGGTTAACTAGCTGAGGCCCCATTCACACGATTTATCGCAGTTTTTGCGCAATAGCGAGCATATTTCCGCGCGATATCGCACTATGTAGCCTCTCCAATGCAGCTGTTCACATCTCAATGTCGCCTGTAGCTCGCACATGACCCTTTTTTCCTGCAATTTGCGCACACATCAATGGTGTCGCACAATATCATGCATAACGGCAATATTGCTCGTTGTTATCGCTCAATGTCGTGTATTTGAAAATCTGGCGGAAAAACGCACGATTTTCAGGTCGTTCAGTGTGAATGGGGCCTTAGAAAGATAAATTAGAGATGGGGGGGCGCGTCTCAGCCAGTAGGACCATGGTGGTCTCAACCATACAGATTGTGCAGTAAATTGAGGCTGGACCACAGTCTTTAGGATGTCAAAGGGCATTCAGGAGGAGTCATAAGATCCCTAGGCTCATGTGAATTATGGACATTACAGCAACAAAGAATATAAAAAAAAAATAATGGTGAAGGCCACACCTTTACCTGTATACTGCTGAGCAATGCAAATCCCATGAATGCAGGCCAGGCTTTGACAAACGAAGAACCTTCCATTCATTGCACTTAAGAAGACATAGGTTTCCTAACTAAATAAACCCCAACCCAGATATGAACTCTGCTTATTGCAACAAAAGTAGCAATCTAGATTAGATTATAGACAAGGTAGCATTGCTTCACAACCTCCATGCTAACTTTTATCATGGATGCATCTAGGATTCCTAAACTTGGCACAGGTGATATTAATATTGTTTTGGCAAGTATTAAAGCAGCTCTAGCTTATAGAAGGAGCCTGCAGCTATTCAGTCTACAAAAGACTTAAAATAAACAATCAAGCACCTGTAAGGATCTGTGGTAGGTGCAGTGGCGCTGAAAGCTCAAACTGCGATCTTGATATCCCTTTAAGCATCTGGGACCAAACTTTACCAAAACAGACCCAAAAATGTAGGTTTATGGCACCAAGATTTTGACAGAGGGACAGCATATGAATAGAATTCCCCATAGCACTTAAAAAAACAAACCTAGCAATTCCTGACTTCTGTCATATTCTTAAGAAATGTATAAGAACACAGGGTTTGTACAGAGCAAATATTTATCAGGTCTCCAAAATGAAAAGCAAACTCTGGAGATTTTAAATACTTCCATTGAAGCTGTCAATATATTGGTTTAAGTATAATTGACTGCTCATGGCACTGAGTGTCCCTTTAAATAGATTGTGGGGGGGGGGGAAAGCAACAGTGCAAAATAACCAGAGAAATGCTCAAAAACAAATCAGTCACACACCACCACCTACAAATAACCATTACCCTGTGTCCTGAATGAGTTGAGAGCCTTATGCCAAAATGCTAGAAGTTAGAAAAAAAACAAACAATATATATAAGAAAAAAAATAAAAAAAAAGGATTGCTTTGGATTTCAAATGTAGATTACTGAAGACCTATGGATCTTGCCAATATGTCATGTTTACACAAAAAAAAAAAAAAGCAGCATCTAAACACAAGCAGACTTCAAATCACCATTAAACCGTGATCTCCAAACTGTATCAGGGTTATTCAGAGAGCGGTGAAAAGCAGGAGAAAGGCAAATTCTAGGTCAAAATAGTCAAACCCGAAAAATTCTCCCATTTATCTCACTTTCCAAATCTGCTATTTTGACCTATAATTTTCCAGTCATTCTCCTGCTTGTCACCTCTCCCTGAATAACCCTATATGTGTATATGGGTACGTATTAATACATTTCACACGTACAGTGCGCACCTGACATTATGTTGAATTAGAGAGCCAACTAGTGACATCTGTTACCTTGCTTATAGGACACCCTACAATCAGTCTGCAGAATGCAAAGCCCGAACAGAATCAGGTAATTGAAAAGGCATAAGGTCATCTGTCAGGCTATGAAGATTGAGAAACTATTACTAAGTGTAGGTGCTCAGGTGGGAGAGGAATGTCAGACGAACTAAGTCTGAGCGCACTCTGCGTGTGTGCATAACGGATGTACTGACGGATACTGTAGACACCACATGATCCTTTTTATTTTGAATAGATGTAGAAAAGAAAAAAAAAGGAAATATGGGTATCAAAATTAATTAAAATACAGGTACAGTCAGCCAGACCAAAAAAAAAAAAAATAAAAATACATCTTCTGAGCGTCAATGTGATGGACGTCGCAAATGCGCTGCATCTGACGTTGCCTCAACACGCACGCAGCGCAATTGGGGCATCCGTCGTATCGCTTTTACGTCGAGGCTTAATGGCGTCCGTTGCCACCTGCGTGGTGCGTGCGCACGTACTTCAGGTGTTGGTCTCTTGATCACAAAATCAATGCTACAACGGACATTAAACTGTGCGGCGACACGGACGTGATGGCTGCGTTCGTCCGCTAATAGCCTAAAAGCAGGATATTCGGGGTACCAGAATAAAAATGAGTATTTGTAGTATTCTCATGATCTCAAATGCTGTTACCAATAAAGCTATATTCCTTGTCATAATCAGTAAGATTTACACAAGTATACTGGCAAAAAAGAGGCAAGGAAAAGGTACATTCATGAGCCAAATATTTACCTACTTTATTAGCAAACCAGCAACATTTCTTTGACGGGTTACAGGCTTTTTTTTATATGTAATAGACGTGAAGGAGGGTTAACCTTTGTAACATTCAATGCAGCCAACAATTTCTGTCTTTGCAGCAGTGTTACTGTAATGTTTTAACTCACAAGACTTGTAACAGGCACACCAATGCATGTGTTTACAGGGGACCTATGGGGGAGAAACCTCCCCAGCAACCAGCCCGGAAAAGCCATAAAAACAAAGCCCACTGACCAAGCACGTAGAAGAGCGGTTTGGACATCACTGCCTTCTACTGTATTTAGATTTGCTTTCTATACGTAGTAGAGCTCACAGAAGAAGCGCAGGGCATAGGTTACCGATAAGCCAAGCCACTTTATTCTTACACATACAGGGTTATTCAGAGAGGTGAAAATCAGGAGGATGACTGGAGAAGTGGAAATTCTAGGTCAAAATAGCCAATTTGGAAAGTGAGATAAACGGGAGAATTTTTCTGGTTAGGCTATTTTGACCTAGAATTTTCACTTCTCCAGTCATTCTCCTGGCTTTCACCGCTCTCTGAATAAACATGATAGTGAACCAGCCTTTTGTAGACGGAACTAAAATGACTTTTGGATGTTAGAGCAGATTGTCATTCACGTCTTCTCATACATTCAGTTGTCTTTAGGGCTGAAACAACGAATCGATTAAATAGTCAACCTAATCGATGAAAATAGTGGTCAACTATTCTCGATTAATCTGCTGTCGTTTGATTTGTGTACAGCACACTGTTTAGAGTTAGACTGAGTTGAACATTATACCTCAGATTCTGTTGTTTCAGAGCCGATTGGTATTGCGGTTTTACTCTGATTTAGTTCTAGGGTCATGTCAGACATAACCAGTTTGCTTTTATTCAGTTCACAGCTGCAGAAGTGCTAGAACACAAACCCTGGGATACTGCCACTGGGTATGGGCATTGTACTGCTGGTGTTTTATACTTGAAGCTGGAGTCCTGTGTCCCCAACTCAACCTGCATGCCACCCCTCTTTGGTCCGATCCCTTCCCACACTCAGATCTGGTCTTTTACCCAAACCCACTCCCTCTCCCTCTCCCACACGGGTCAAATCCCTTGAACAAACTCACTCCTTTCCCTCCTCCCACACAGTTTGTTGGTGAAATTAGTGTAAAATAGGACATGCTAATTATCTAAAGTGGTCAGGCTGCGTGGAGTGCCCCCTGTTCTCACCCAGCTTTCCTGCTGACATCAGATCCATCTATGCGCTTGTAGCAGCATTTGTTTGTGGAGAAAGCAGACATGGGCTTAACCTGTGCATGCAGCATCAATCCATCACTGACCAGGCGCTTGTGTACATTGCTTGCGAAAAGTATGCAATTGTTAGATGTACATACGACGCTATATACACTACGCAAATTGCTTGCGACAAAAAAAAAGGAGGGGGAGGCAGCGGTTGAATTATTTTATCCGATTAAATCGGGGGGGGGGGGGATAAAAAAAAAAAAAAAAAAGGGAATTAATAGATTATGAAAATAATCATTAGGCCCCGTTCACACTGTGCGATTTGAAAATCGCACGACTTTCCGCACGATTTTCATATTCGCGACATGGTGCGATAATGTCGTGCGACGTAGCACGACATCGCTGTTTTGTGCGATTTTTGCAAAGCACCACCAATACAAATCGCAAAATTGCACACAGCAAATGGCAAAAAAAGGGTCATGTACCAGCGACATGCTTCTGCGACGCGCGGCAAGATGTGAACAGCTCCATTGAAATGCATTGGAGAAGATACACAGCGCGACGTAGCGCGGATTTTGCTGCGGCGATAAATCGCAGTGTGTGTGAACGGGGCCTAAGTTGCAGCCCTAGTCGTCTGAAGGTATGCATTCAGGATAGACCGATACTTTTTCAAAGCCGATAGCGATTATTTATGGCTGACAGGTGATATCTGGTGCCAATATTCTGTACATTTACAAGTTGTGAAAGGAAAACAAATCGGACACCATGCTATTAACTGAATGCGTTTAACACAATTTTAAAACATTGCACAATGACCATTTCATTTCCAGTGTTTCCCAAATCAGTCCTCAGGACCCCCTAACAGGCCAGGTTTTAAGGATTACCTTGTGGAAATGCAGACTGAATCCTGCAACCACTGAGCAGCAAATAATATCAGCTGTGCTTCAGCTATCTGGAAAACCTGACCTGTCAGCGGGTCCTGAGGACAGGTTTGGGAACCACCGATTTATATAATAAAACAAGAATATTTTGTTTGCAGCGACACCTCATGACTCTTTAGGTAAGGTGTCAGCAACCTTGGCCCTCCAGTTGTTTTGGAACTACATCTCCCCTGATTCTCAATTACTCATTAGGTTGGAAGAGATTCATGAGAAATGCAGTTCCAGAACATCCGGGAGGGCCAAGGTTGCTGACCCCAGCATCTCCTGTATAGGGAATTCCCAGAGAGATGGAAGGGAAGCCCCATTTCAGTTGTCATCACACTCATGTGCAATACAGTCAGTGGAAGACCCCCAGCAAGGGCTGACAGCCAAGATGTCAGAATACCACAGGAAAAGCCCGGCCGCAGATTAGTGCAGAGCTGCGCAACTTTACGTGTTGCAGCTGCAGTGAGCGACCTTGGCAAATTATCAGCAATATTGGCAAATAACAGGCAGATACTGATCAGCTATTTGCCAATCTCAGCTACCGATATAAATCGGTCTATCCCTAGTATGAATGTACTCTGCACAACCTCTGTTTATGTCACTGTCAAATTTAAAGCCACACCAGCCTCAGGAGCCCTTTCCACAAACCCAGCAAAACAGCAGATGTGAGAACATCTCCAGCGAGCCCACAGAAACACTGCATGTATTATGTATGTGCTTGACTGCATGGCACTAGTTTCGCGCTGCTATGCGACCACACTTACTTTAAAATTTATCAGTCAAGTTTGTTAGATTATAGACACACATTTTGCAGAATGAACTTGAAATTTAGGAAAGCTGATGCAAACTTTTTGAAGCCCATGACCGCCCAGCATGGTCCAACCCTGTGCTGTCATATATTCAGCATTGGGTTGACGTGCCAAGGTTATAGTGACATCACTTCAGCCAAGATGTATAGAATCCAGGACTGAAACAACTAATCTTCAATGAGAATAATTGACAATTTCCATTACTGATTAATTGGCTTGTGTACAGCACACAGGGTTTAGAGTCAGGCTGAGCTAAATGTTAATAACCCCAGACTGGGGCATGTCTACAGCTGAGTTTTGTAGACATGCCACTGCTTTACTTTGACATAACCAGTTTGTTTTTAATTAGTTTACAATAGCAGAACTAGAGTACTGCCACTGGCTGGAGGAGCTTTACCGCCTGTGTTTTATCCTTACTAGGAAAAGGAGTCCTGTGCCACCCTAAGGAGCAGTCATCACCTCTCTTTGGTCTGGTCCCTTCCCTCAAACAGGTCCTGTCCCTAGTCCAAACTCCCTCCCTCCACTCACTACACACTCGCATACTATAGTATACAAAATATGCAATTTGCATAATTTAAGCAAGTTACGGAAATTGCTTAAAGAAAAAAAGGCAGGGGGGAATGTAGGGAGTTGATTTTTTATAACTTTACACACTGTGTTGTAAACAAAAAAAGGTACTTTTATCTGATACAATTATTTTTTCAACTAAAGTCAGCCAACGAATCAATTATAAAAATAGCTAGTTGCAGCCCTAAGAGTCCATATGGAAAAAAAACATGTAAGCTCACTTTACTTTGAAAATATAAAGTGACGCTGTAAAAGCCATTTACATCCAGTGTGTTACAAAGTCTGTAAATACGGAGCCAGACAAAGCCCAAGAGACAATCACCATGGCATCAGCATATTAATCAAACCTGTAGTAAGGCAGAACAAGCAAACTAACTAGTGTTAAGGAATAGAAAGAAATCAATGCAGTGCTAAAGTTTTGAGCAAATTACAGCACATTTTAATTAACTGGTTAATGAATTATCACATTTTTAAATGGGTACTATTCCCAGCTTTGTTTAAAAAGAAAAAAGTTACAAGAAGGTTGCACTACATATGATATGCCTTAAAGACATATACCACATTAGACAAACTAAATTTAAAGACAAGTTTCATGTGCAGAAACATGAGAAGTCTCCATCCACAAGCCAGGCAGTCTCAGCATGACCTGCATGGTGTGTGTGTGTGTTGGCCCCGGTGTGTCTGAATTCAGATGCTGCTTCACGCAGCGGAATCGTTTTGTAAAATTCAGTTTTTTTTTTTTTAAATAAAAACATCGAATTTATTCGGTTACAAAACGACCCCAAAACAGGATTCCTTAATGCGGAAAGCCTGAAGGGACTTAAAAGGATGTCATATATTTGCATACAATGGCAGGCTTGCTGTTGCACAACTACTATTCACATGATGTCTTACAATTACATTTAACAAGTGCCAATATATAAAATTTCACAGCTCTGTACAGTGGTTTTTTTTTAAGTGGTAAACGCAATAATATGTTTCATGAAGTTACACTAGTCAGCATCCTATACTTTGCTTAGGATGCACAAAATAGCACCGGTGCCAAGACAAGGGTAGTTTAAGTTTTGAAAGGTGAAAATATACACAGTTCAAAGCTTCATGACTGTATGCACTAGCTAAGCATCAAATTCATAATGAAGGTGCCTAGTCTATGCAAGGGTAGAGTATACCCAAGGTGTTAGCCCTTCCCATGATATGTTAATCTGTATTTTTGTGTTTTGTTTTTAATTTCTTGCATTTTATTACTTTGTATTTCTGTAACTGTAACACTTCAATGTTCTTGAACCCAGGACATACTTGAAAACAAGAGAAATCTCAATGTATCCTTCCTGGTAAAATCCTTTGCAAATAAATAATTAAAATTTGACAAAATAGGTACAAAACTCAGGCGCAAAGTACACATAATCATCTGTATTTTATGCAAATTTGGCAAATCCTTAGTTATACTGGAATTGTAACAACACTGTCTTGCGGTAATCTACCCATAGTCTACTAGATACTTCTAGCAGCATCAACTATCACCTTGGATTTGTGATCCTTGAATAATAAATAAATGAGGGGAGGGGGTTTGATGGTTCAAAACTAAATCATTACAAAACGAGAGGGCTCAGAGTCAGGGAACATTCTGGGTGTTGAGTATTTTGCCATTTTAGCTCTAGAGCTATTTATATATAGATGTATATATTGTTAGACAGAGTATTTGGTTGGCTAGATGGCTCCTAACTACAGTAGAATTGCTGAGCCTGATGCAAGAGGCCTAATCACAGCAGCTTGCGCAATCCCCTTGCCATACAACACAAGGCCTCCTTTGAGTGTGCCAGCAGTGCTTCACTGGCAGATCAGAACTACAGCCAGCATCAGCACCAGGAAGATCCAGCAGCAAACTACAGCCCCAGGATCACCCTATTTTACCAACCTGTAAAAAGGTTTTGCTCTACAAGAGCAGAGAACATAAATTTATAAAGTACATTTTTCCCCCCATTTGATCCAGCCAGCATGTATGCCAGAGAGCTTCTATATGCAATATATAGAGCTAAAACGGTTTAAAAAATGTCTCAGATTTGCTCAAACTAAAAACCTATTTACAAGCAGGCAATAATGAAGAGAAGCCAATTTAGTTACCTCATGCAGAGATTCCAGATGAGTAAACCTGATACGGACGCCACAAATGCATTTCAGAGGCCTAAATAGACTTACTTTCATTATTAAGAGTTGCAACAATCTTTTCGGTTCCCCAGGTTAGGCTAGGGTCAGACGAACGCAGCTTTAACGTGCGTTTAGCCGCACAAAATCACGGCCGTGCTAGCAGCAAATGACGTCCAATGCCGGGGAACACACGAAGTACGGCCGCACGAAAGTTCGTCCGCGCAACGCAAGTGGCAAACGAACGCATTTTTTCGAGAACGTCAAACCGCTACTACTGACGTACAGAGTGCGCTGCGGCCGCATAGCGGCGTGTGTGTGTGATTGGGAGACATCAGACGCTGCTAATGTCCGGCCAACATAACGTCCAGACACAAAAAGTGTTTTATTGATGATCCGTACAAAATCACGGACGAAAAGGCGCATCGTATGACCGCTACCGCGTATTCCGTGAAAAAATATGTCCGTTCGTTCGACCGCACTTTTCCACGGTCGACGCGAAAAATGCGTTCGTCTGACCCTAGCCTTAGATTCCCAGTCACTTTGTATCGTACTGACAATTCACACAGATGGGGAGGGTCTGCAATATTATACATGAAATGATCGTTGAGAACAAAAAAAACAAACCTACACAATCTAAAAAAGGTGAGTTTCCAATAGGCCAAGCTATTTAACAGAACCAAACATGACGATCCACAGACTGATGCCCTCATGTAAAGCTTACTATCACAAAGGTGATGTCAATGCGTCTGCAAGGCAACTCTCAAGATGAGAGTAAACCTCCAGCAGGCATGTTTTCTGCGGATCTCCAAGCAAAAGACTTAGAAGAAAAAAAAAAGTAACTAGGCATTGTGATCCATGGGTCACTGCTATATGCTGCTCAGTGCTTGAGGGGCTGAAAGATTGTTTGGGAAAAGCTTGATGAGGTTGTTGGCTGCATTTTCTCAACTGCTGAAAAGCATCTATAGCATTCTCAATCAGGGGCAGCAACCATGGCCCTCCAGAGGTTTTGGAACTACATCTCCCATGAGGCTCAGCCAATCTAAGGAGAACCTGAGCATCAAGGGAGAGATAGATTTAAACCATCTGAGGGCCAAGGTTGGTGACCCATGAGCTACATCAAGAGGAGCTCAAAATTATACGACGACTATACCTATGACTCACGTGTTGCATGCAAAACAAAAAGGAAAGAACGGTTAGATAAAAAGCTGACAAAAAAAAGTCTGCAAAGTGCACCAAATCTCAGGATTTCCTATGCACATCGCAATCACGTGACTTCTGTATAACCCCTGTGTGCCCTGGCAGCCAGGAGACACGTGTCTGGCTTTCAAGCCCCTCCAGGGGCACACGGGGCAAGCTGCCCTGGCCTCCAGAGCACACTACCAGGAGGGCGAGATTTAAAAGCCCAGTACAACCTTACAAAGCCAGGGGGCCGGGGTAAAGGTAACCTACCGTGTTTAAAGGTCAGCAGCAGCAGCGCAGAGATGCCCCCGAGTTCCTCAACCTCCTGCTCACCACGTGTTCAGAACATAAACTTCCGGGTTGGGTCGAGATGACTAGTAATACCTGCTGTGTGCACTAGCCGTGTCGGCGATATACAGGGGGAGGGGGAATCTGGCGTGGTGGTGGTCACGGCGCTGTGTCCGTGCGGCTCGCAGTGGCCGGGTATTAAGTAGCCGGGGTTGGGCTGCTGTGCGCCGCTTCCCGGGACACAAGGGCGGCAATCAGGAATAAAAACAATGAGGAGGGTGGGTGTAAATCAGACAGGAGGGGTGAGATTGTGGGGCGGGGGCCTGGAGATGAGCGTGCTGACCCCTCGGGGACTACAAGCGCTTAACTTGTAAATAACAGGTGTGGGCCTTAGCCTGGGGCCACGGACTCACGCTGCGCCTGGTCCCAGCTTCCCAACACGTCGTGACTGGCCGGGGGAGTGTGACCCCGGTGCGGGAAGACGATAATCTGCCCGGTAACAGGCCTGTGGGGAGACCGGCTGGACACTCCCGAGTCCTCCCCAGCGACCCGCGCGTTGTGCTCCCCCTTCACTCACCGCTCTGGTTCGAAGGTAGCGTGCGGAAGACCGCTCCGTCAGCTTGGAAATGCTCTTCTTTCCCTCTCCGAGCCGACGCTTTCTACCTCACAGCCGCCATCTTTACCGGGGAAACACCACAGCGCAGCACCACGTGACCCGCACAGGCCCAGCTCCTCTCCACCCACCCCCAGCAGCGCAGAGAGAGGCCCAGGCGAACCCTCAGTCTGCCAGCGCGCCACCAAGAGCGCTGCCCCTCCGCAGGAGGCTGAATCGAACAAAAAAGAAATCCCATATCCATCCGCCAGCTCTTTCAGATTATAATTCGTTAGCCTTAAAATATTGATAAAAAAATAATAATAAAAATCTGTTACAAGGAGCGGAGGCCGTTGGCAGTCACGTGACCAAGATGCGCCCCTCCCGCAAGGATGTGACGTCAGTAGGCAGGCGATGGGAAAGGACGCGTCACGTCTAAAGCCGCCATCATGAGAAGGTCAGAAAGCAAAGAAGGGCTACGATTGGATACATGCGCGTCACCTGACTGCCAGTATATCTGTTTGTGACTTGTTTGAGCTAATGCAAGGACCTGTCTCCTTGGTACTGTTACAATTACAAACAAATGTATTGAGGATTTTATTAACACGTAATCAACTTTGCCAGTGAGGCCAATTACAGGAAATAATAACTACTGGATATTCAATAAGAATAATTTCTATATTTTTTATTTATGTGAATAATCATAACACCTCCTGTAAACGATTGCTTTGGTTTAGTAGATACTGTTTGTTGGTGTTATGTAATGATATAAAGCAATAAATTGCATATTTATCTTCTGCAACCCAGAGCTACGTGAAATTTAACATTTTTTTTCTTTGATTTACCATTTTTAATCACAAATCACCTTATTTTTACCCTCCGTCTACAACCATATGTGGGTGCAGGCAGTGAGTGTGCTGCTGAGGTGCACCCTAAAGCTGGCTGAATTGACCCAGCTTGCCCTACATCTAGTTCCATAAGTACGCTACATGAATGTTCCTTATCTGGTTGCAGGTAAGGAGTATGGACATTGATCCTCTTAGGCCAGCATCAGATGAGCGCACTAGGTGTACCCGTACTGACGTGTCCCCAGCACAGAGTTGTTACGCTGCAACGGGGCCAGTCCAACGCTTCCGTTCACAAAGCCTCCCCGTCGAGGTGCTAGGACGCGTGTTGACGGGGCTGCAAAGCACGATCCTCCATAGGAGGATCACACTTTGCAGTGCTGAGTGCGCTCAGCGAGGTGGGCAGACGGTGTCGAGTGGAAGGAACGTCCACTCTCATGGACGTTCCTTCCGCTCTCCAATAACGCCCGTCTGACCCCAACCTAAGCGGGGTTCTCTTCCCCCATTGTTCTCAATGTGTTTAACTTATTTGTTTTTTTTGTCTTACCCAATGTACGTGCTGTAAAACGCTCAACCCCGGAAATCCCATGATTTCCTATGGGGCTGGTTCACACCTGGACGTTTTACAGCGCGCAGGAATGCACTGTATAACGTCCGATGCCCAAAGAAGCACGGGAGCTTCTTTGGGGCGTATAGCAGTGCGTTCGCGGCCATAGACATAGCCGCGAACGCGCTGCAATGCGCGTTCACTCGTATGCGCGATACGCTCGTAAAAAAACGCGCGTATTGCACATGTTTGAAAAACGCTGAGGTGTGAACCCAGCCTGAAAGTCTTTATAAATACTGAAATTCTAAGTGTTTAGTGGGTGCGCACACCAGCGTCTAAAACATTTAACGCTGAGTCCAATTTATATGGAGCAATATGAATAACTTTTTTTTTTATTTAATAAAACTATTTTAAAAATTATACGCATGTGTCGTTCTATTTTTTTTTCAGTTCTGCATGACTCAGGACACCTACTGACAGATGTGATATGGCAATTTAATAGGTTCCTCCAGCAGTGTTCAATGGTACCCTTAATATTTTCTGCTGACTAACAAACGGCATCATGACTATATATATAAAAAATTTAAAAAGGCCTCTTTCTTGCCGCTTTCTGTCTCAGTAAGTGAATGTCAATCACCCTCCTCCTACTCAGCACTGAACATAGCAGTGGGAATTATCACCCCTTTCTGTGAATGGGAAAGCAGTAGTATACCGACCGAGGGGGAAGGCAGGAGTGTGACACAATCGAAGTGGCGGTATGGGTATTTGATGTCCTGCTGTTGCCAGTAGACATTTCTCTTACAGTTGCTGGCATTGTCTGCTGCTGCTGCTACTCTGAAGACTGGTCTTGCCTAGTGATCTGGGGTAAATCTTTATTATTTTTGGGGTATTTTTTTGTATTATTTTTGTTCCTGCCCTAAATGCTACTGGATCTGCCAGGCGATTTTAGGGAGGTTTGGGCTGGAGTTGCTGGATTTCGGTTTCCTGCTTAGGCCGGCGTCAGATGAACGCATTGATCACGTCCGTGTCGCCGCACAGTTTAATGTCCGTCGTAGCATAGAATCATGATCAATAGAGACCCACACACAAAGTATGTGCGCACCGAACTGCGCACGCACAACGCATGTGGCAAACAGACGCAAGTTAGGCAAGAACGTAAAACCGCTAAGACGGACGCGCAGAGTGTGCCTCATCCGCGTAGCGGCCTGTGTGTGTTATGATGCGACGTGAGACACAGCGCATTTGCGACGTCCATAACATTGACGCTCAGAGGTTTTTATGGTCTGGCTGACTGTACCTGTATTTTAATTTTAATAAAATTTTGTTTCCCATATGTCTCTCTTTTGTTCTACATCTGTTAAAGAAAACGGACCGTGTGGTGTCTACAGTATCTTCCGTCAATACGTCTGTCCGTGTTGCACGCACGCAGAGTGCGCTCAGACTGCGTTCATCTGACATTAGCCTTAGAGAAAGCTAGAGTCTCATGGAGGTAAACAGTCGGAGTGCCAGGTGGTCTGTCACACAATGTATCCTTCCTGGTAAAATACGTTCTAAAAAAAGAAGTCAAAGGCAGCTTGCTGACTTTTTCGTCCCTGATAGACGAAAGGGCCCAGTACGCGCATGCTCAAAAGATATAAACTGGTTTGATGAGCCTTGAAGACTGCTGAAGAAATGGAAATAAAAGAATGCCCCAAGTTTAGAAAAGAAGGATTAATTATTAACCCTTCCTAAGTTCCAGCCGGCATCCTGTTTTCAGCTCAGAGTGTCTTAAAATATCTCTTCTGTGCTTTTTCAGAGTAATGGAGTCTTTTTAAAAAAAAAAAATTATATTCTTTATTTAAGATTATGAACATCACACATGAATGCAATAAAGCCAATGAAACAAAGGCTAGGCAGGGCCATGGCAAGGAAAAATTGTGCAAGGAATTAAGTCATCATGTAGGTTCAACAGAACGCAATAAGGAATGTAAGCAAGTGCAACCGATATGAACAAGGCACATAACATCAAAAGTCGTAAATGATCGCATGACATAAAAGGGGAAGGGTAGAAGAGGGGGATACTAGAGGGAGGAGGAAAGAAGTGGAATAAAAAGGGAGAGACTAGAGAGGACAGGGAGGGGAGGGGAGAAAAAAAAATTCCCTGATAACACAGGGAGGACCGGAAAGGCAGCCCAAAAATAAAGTGGTACTCAGCAGCACGCCCCTGAGACCCCACAGGGTAACAGAGTGCCACAGAGGGAACCACAGGTCAACCGAAGGGCTGAGGGGACAGAGAGAGCCTAGGTGACTGCCCCACGGCTCACCCTCAGCAAAACCATACCTCAAATCCCCTAAAAAAAATTAGGAGGGGAATGGAGAAAGGGAAAAGCGGGGCAAAGAGAAATAATAGGGGGGGAGGGGGCACGAGGTCGCAATACAGCCGATCAAAGTAAGTCAAGGGTAAAAAAAAATACAGTTTCGATGTAGACTGAATGAAAAAGGAGAACAGTCAAGTCCCAGAGATTAGTCCAGTGCAGAAGGCAGCTCGTCAGGCGGGGACAGCGGTGTTTCCCCTTTAGCACTACTCAGGCGGCGCAGCAGGCCTAAGGCCGACAAGTGGGTTTGGCCCTCCTCCAGCGTCGAGGCCACCAGAACCTCAGTTCCATGATGATTAAGCAGGGAGCCCAATACTCCCCAACGGTAGCGGACCCCACAAGCTCGTAGTATGGCCGTAACGGTTCCAAATCGTCACCGGGCAGCCAGGGCCAGAAACGGAAGATCCTGGAAGACCGTGACATCCATGCCCTCAAATCGGAGTGGGGGAGCTCGGATAGTCGCCCCCAGAAAGCGTTCTCGCACAAGGACATCTTCCAGCACTATAACGACGTCCTTCGTGGCAGTCTGAGGGGCCGCCGCCACCTTACGGACCCTAAGCGCAGAAAGTACCGGATCTGGGGTATCCTCGGGGAGAGAAAGGACGGCCCTTACCATCCTGTTGGCCAGTAGTCGGAGGTTCGAGGCAAGCAAAGCGTCCGGTATCCCCCTTAGCTTCAGGTTCTGCCGTCTGTGTCGGGCCTCAATGGCCAGCAAGACGGATTGCAATCCAGCAACCTGGACACGAAGAGCTTCAACACCGGTAAAAGGCCTCCGCTTGTGAGGTCTCCAAAGAGCAGGTCCTGGTATCAAGCTCCACCACCTCCGCACGTAGGGAGGAGAGGTCGGAGCATACCTCCTCAATCTCCTTGGCCCATGAGGCGCGGGCGTCCGCCAAGAGGGCTCGGATGTCTCGCCTCGTCGCCGGAAGGTCCTCCGAGTCCTGCGGGGTAAGTTGGGAGACTTCGGGGTGTCGGCAGGGTCCACAGCACAATGCGCCACCACCGCCGGGGATCGGGGCAGAGTGTTTGCATCCCTCAGGCCCGCCAGCGAGACCCGAATGTCAGGAAGACAGAGGCACTCCTCTGCTGCTCCAGCTTTCTTATCCCATTTGCCCATTATCTGGTGGTACGCAGGGATGAAGGAGAAAGAGAGAGCACGAGGCAGCAAAATGGCGGACAGTGCCTTCCTACACCAGGCCCGAAGACAGCGGCTCTCAGTCAACGCGGACGAGTGGAAGTCCCGCGGTAAAAAATTAAACGTACAACCCATCCTGGGGGCAGCTCTGTAGGGAAATAAAGCAGGGATAGTCGATATGCAGCGAAAAAAACATAAAATCGGGGTAATTCTGCAGGAGCTGCTCAGACATGCGATTGCTCTCTTCAGGCACCTAGCCACGCCCCCCAGAGTAATGGAGTCTAGAGTAAAACAAGATTAGTGCACACATAGCCATTCGTAATTCCTCTCTTCTGTACTCAAAGATCAGCTTTGTAAAACCACACTAGAGCTCCTGTGCAGGTCACAAGGCCAGGGTATTCGAGGGCCAGATATGGTGGTGGGCACTGCCACGGTGGCTGCCATAATGGCACACCCCGTGTTGGCCCCAAAACGCCAAAAGAAAAGGAGGGGGAAAAAATAAGGGGGGGTCCACAGCACGAGCTGGTGTGCAAAAAATAAAAATACTGACTTGTTTATTCTTAAATAATTTTTACAGATTACATGATTCTCTATGAGCGTTAGCAAGATATGTTAATGTAAATGATCAAATTATGATTTTAATTTTTAGCCAGAAAGCTTAATGAATTGACACTATTTGATAATTGCACACACAAGCATGTAAAAATCTTACTATATTAAGATGCATTGGAAACAATTCTTTTTATTCAAATTTTAATATTAAGAATTTTATGTTTTACTGTAGAACATAAGTGCCCTTTTTACTGCTATCTGATATTAATAATACCTGACACAATTTCTTTATAATCTGCATTTTCTCCATATATTATACTGTTTGTTAGTCCTGTCTCTGGCAACAGCATTGTCATGTCACTTAGCACGTCATTAGATCATGAAGGATGCAGGGTATCTAACCAGGTGATGAGGACTTCAGGCAGCATTGACAAGAGGAGCCCGATCAAGGAGATGAAATAGGAAACCTAGTGGCACTGCTGGCGTGCTGGCACTGAATGGGGGAGTTCTGGGGGCCACTACTGAATGTCACTGATAGGCTAGATGTTACAAATGCTACACTTTTTGAAAGGGACAGTTGTGGTAACTACCAACTCTGAGCCCTATTCCAACCCTGGTGTAAATGTAACCAGAGCTGGTGTAAACTTACCAAACCATTATAGTCTACAGAGTTGTTACGTTTACAACAGCTCTGGTTAAGTTTAGACCAAAATTGGAAAGTTGGAACTTGTTGGTGACATGAGAAATGAGATGGTGAGTTAGTGCATGGGTATCACCATCTCCCCATCAAACCAAGTTCGCTGTCTTGGAGTTACACTTGACTCTGCTCTTTCCTTCATCCCCCACATCCAGTCTCTTTCCTCCTCCTGCCGATACCAACTGCGTAATATCTCCAGAATTCGGCCATTTCTTACCGCTGTCACCACAAAACAACTCATACACGCCCTGGTAATCTCCCGACTCGACTATTGCAATAATCTCTTATCTGGCCTCCCCTGTCCCGCCTCTCCCCCCTACAATCCATCCTGAACGCCTCCGCCAGGCTAATTCACCTCACCCGCCGCTCTGTCTCTGCCGCTCCCCTCTGCGAGTCCCTTCACTGGCTCCCCATCCACTGCAGAATTAAGTTCAAAATCCTTATCCTTACCTACAAAACCCTCACTAACTCAGCGCCCCACTACCTGTCCTCACTAATCACCAAATACACCCCAGCCCGCTCCCTAAGGTCAAACAGTGACCTGCGCCTAGCTTCTCCCCGCATCACCTCTTCCCATGATAGACTGCAGGACTTCACACGCGCAGCCCCCACTCTCTGGAACGCTCTCCCTCGTACTGTCAGACTTTCCCCTAACTTCTCTTCCTTCAAACGCTCCCTTAAAACGTTCCTATTTAGGGAAGCCTACCACACAACTCACTGACGCAACCATCAATCACTCTCACCTTACAGTCCTCTCCTCCTGTTTCCAACCCCAACCCTCCTAGATTGTGAGTTCCTACGGGAATAGGGCCCTCATCTCCTCCTGTTCTGTTTGTCAAATGTTGTTCAATGTATTGTAACCCTGTCTATACTGTGCTTATTGTACAGCGCTGCGGAATATGCTGGCGCTTTATAAATAAAGAATAATAATAATAATGCAGCATTATTGTTCCCTTTTATAATTGAAAAGTGAAAAATATTGCTGTGTTAGAAAGAAAAAAAAGAAATATTTATTATTTTACTGTTACATAACACCTGGTCATGTTTGATATCATTGGAAAGGCCATGACCCTGTAGCTACTATGGAGTTGGAGATATGGGGTCCAAATGCCCACCAATGCAGTAATAGTTATTCTTTCTCTGGACCTATTTTGGGGCATGGGCCTGGAGCTGCTGCTCCATCAGCCCCTATGTTAATACAACCATGCTTCTGGCGCTGACTGCGGTACTCTCCTGGTGCGGTCAGACATCTGGGACATCACCAATGATGTCAGAAAGGGACCCCCCCCTCGTGCAGGGGACTCCCTATGGTGGGGATACAGGAGTCTTTGGACATCCGTATCTCCTGAACCATAAAAGACAAAGCTGTGTGACGTATGTCACTTTGGGCTTGGGGTGTAGGGTGCAAGCCTGATGTTCTAGATCATGTTCTTGCCCTCGCTTATGAAAGAGTTCTAGTTTGACCCTACATGCAGGCACAACTCATGGTGTGGGTAGCAGCTATGTACTGTTCCAACGAAAATCTCCAGATCTACAGCCTTGGCTTATTTCTGGGGGATGCTATCAAGGCTCTCTGCAGGTACCTGTCTTTAATTTTCATCTAAGGATTGGAGAAAGGCTCGAGAGTCATGAGGAGAACACGAAGGTCCAGCAAGGAAGCAGCATTGACAGATGTGAGCCTTTCAGGGTACTGAGATTTGTCACAGGCTGTGCTTGGTATCGTTGGAAAGGGCAGAGCATGGGGTTTCCGACGATATCAAACATGACCATATAATGTTTAAAAATAGAAAAAAATGAACTGCAATTTTTATTCTGTTCTAAGAAGGTGGTATTATGTGCTTTTACTTGTAAAGCAAACAATGCCACTGCACTAACTCACTTTCTTATTTCCCACGCTGGCACCAAATGTGAAGCTGTTGGCAAAAAGCGTTATTAGACATTGATGCATCTAAACCACAAGCTGCTGCACCGCTACGAGGAGAGCGGGGGAACATTGTACCCTTGTATTTCCATTCCTTACACCCCACAAAGTCATGATATGTGTCCATTGGACAGATCACAGTCTGGCCTTTCTAATGATACGTATCCTTCCTGGTAAAATACTTTGCAAATAAACATGTAACAAACCATGTAAAATGTAAAAAAAAAAAAACAAATGTAAAAAAAAATTTGTTCCAAAGCAATGGCATTGTCCATTTGTCATGTATAAAAAGAGCAATACCATTACTCACCTTCTCATTTCCCAAGCCGAAACCAAGGTCAGTGTTTTAACGAGGCTGAAGTTGGTTTCTTATTTGTGGAAGTTGATTTCTAATTCAGATAATTAGTTCATATAAGTAATTGATGTTTTTATAGGTTTAAATGCCATTGGGCCACCGATTTCAACATGGGTTTATATACAGGGTTATTCAAAGAGAGGTGAAAAGCAGGAGAATGACTGGAGAATGGAAAATTCTAGGTCAAAATAGCCGATTTGGAAAGTGAGATGAATGGGAGAATTTTTCTGGTTTGGATATTTTGACCTAGAATTTTCCATTCTCCAGTCATTCTCCTGCTTTTCACCTCTTTTTGAATAACCCTGATAGAGTTGGAAGCCCTCGATTAAAAATGGTCGTCTTTAGCCTGGCCAAAAGTTAGTTTGGCACAGAAACAATGTCAATCCTGCCATGGGCACTGATTTCCATTATTTTGAATAGGTAGACTTTTTAAACGGTTAAATGCTGTTGGGCCACAGATTTCAACATGGATTCTCAGAGTTGGATGTCCTCTAGTAAAATCAGTGGCCGAAAGGGTGGCGTGGTTTAGTCGAGCTCTGAGATGGCTGCCTGATCTATGAGCTACTGCCCAGACCACTCTTCCACAGCTGACACTAGCCTCCACTGATCAGCCCTGGACTTCATTATACCCTGGGGGGTTACCTGCCATGCCCAGGAGCAAATCGAGCCAATCTGATATTGCCCAGGTTTTTTCCACCACTCCCGGCGGTGGCGCACTCAGAAGGGGGCAGGTGGCGGCATCGTCAGGCCTGCCGTTGGTGAAAGGTGAGCCTTGTACTCAGACCCACATGCAAGATCTACAAAAGCTCTTGCTCACTATGAGATATGACCTCCACACTGACTTTAGGGCAGGCCTGGAGAGGCTCCGGATGGACATTGAAGTAACCAAAATCAGAGCTCGGCCAAACCACGCCACCCGTTGGGCCACGGTCACATCCAACGCAGTCTTCATGCCCTGGCGCCCGGCAGTATCTTTCATGCTGCTCAGGCCCCGAGTGATATGCCAGTCACTAGCAATCACATGGTGGGGCTATGGGCTGGGCGAGGAGAGTTGACGTAGCTCCCTCTGGGCTTAAAACCAGAATCTTAAAACGTTCATTGTCCCGACGAGGTTTTCACTCCTCTCAGTGCTCGTTGTGAATTTGTATTGATTATCTGTGTACCAACTTGGCTTGTATATTGTTTCTCCCGGCTGTTAACCCCTTTGCTCCTGTACTGACTACCCGATTTGGCATACGACCCCTTGCATTCCTGACTACACGATCTAGCACACGACTCCTGGCATCTGGCTTACGATGTTACCGGATTCCACTTGGTTCACCCGGGACGAGGCCGGACCGGACACGAGCAAGGATTGTCTGGACACGAGTCTCTTCAGGAAAGGCAAACTTTATTGTGACATCACAAAATGCTCAGACAGGATTGAATCGCAAAGACTGAGCCCCGAGTTCATCGCAACATTAAATTTTATACCCCAAATACATAATTAGGTACAGCCCAATTAGCCCACCTCCCGATGACACTCTCCCACCCCACGTGGGTTAATGCCTCCCTTAACCGAATACAAAAACATTCCATTAATTGGCCGTAAATTGGCAAACTTTATGTTAGTTTCAGTAAATCATGATTAGTTGCTTCTCCTATTCTGGGCTGTGCCCTCCTCCCTAGCGCCTGCGATCATTTGTTGCAGCTAACACCTGGTCTGATCTCTATACTCCTTTGTCTCTCAGCAGGCCTCAGCTACCTTGGTGTATCTACTCCTCATTCTGCCCCTCCGTGCCAGGAACAGCCTAGACCTTTCTCAGACTCTAATTACTTTTTCTGCTAATCTAACACATTCCTAAATTTCTACGTATACTTCATTCTAGTTTCAGCTAAAAACCTGCCTAGTTATTTTTAAGTGAACCAATATTCTGAACAAGATGGCCGCCTGGCTTATAATGGCGGTCATCTTCCAGCCTATTTCCACTTCATTCCCCCCTTGGCTCAAGCCTCAGGCTCTTCTCCTGAGACTTGTAGCCATTACACCTCACTATTTTTATTCTCGAGTTCCTCATACTTTGGGGGGCCTATTTTCGTCTGGAACATACCTTGTGGGATAATCAGTGGTATCTTTTGTGTCTGTGCGGTTGTCAGTGCCCTTTTGCATAGTGGCCAGAGACAAAGCCCTATACAATACAGTAGTGCTCCTACGATCAAGATCACCACCACCATCAGAATCATAGATCCAATCTGCGAAATAAATCTCAGAATGAATCCGAACCAATCTCCGATTGCTCCGAACCCACGGAGTGGATTCCAGCCTTCAGCAGCGATCCTCCTTGCTGTGTTCTGCATCTGTGCTACCTTCTCTTGGTGATCTTGGATTACCTGGTAATAGTCAGGGACGTCATGTGTAGTGTTCTTGATAAAAGTGCAACATTCATAATGCATTGTCATCTCACACAATCCATTCAGGGCTGCAATAATCTGTTCCAGTGCCATATTGTGTATCATTTGCACCTTTTGTATCTCTCGTACTTCCAGATTCAACAACTGAATATCCCAACTAGTCTTATTCAAAATCTCATCCATCAAACTGGCATAACTGGCATTTTCGTCCGCGAGTCGGATCGTCCACTATTCATTTCGGATGGGTCCAGGACTTCGGTTCCCCTAATTGGTTGGTCTGAAGGACTTTGGTTCCACCTGATAGTTGGACTTCTCAGCACGGAGTGGTATTCTGGCCAGGCTCTCCCGCAGAGACTACACTTTAAGGACAACGTCTTTCCGGCTGTGGTGACCATTTGAACGAATCGGCTTAATATGCGCTTATGCACACTTTTATTCATTGTGTGCCACTAATTTTGTGAGTGGCTTCTTTTTGTGGTTTTATGTTTTATTAAATATCTGGCAGTATTATGCTATGTTTCGTGTATGCTCTTATTTTAGAGTCTATGCACTTCCTTGAAGATCCTGTATCATCAAAAGTACCTGACCATCTATAAGGTTGTATTGTACTGCATGTTCTATTTTTCTTATATGTCTATACCTTAGCACGTTGGTGGAGAGTGCTGTGAACTGCAGTTTTTTATACCTCTTGGGGATACATTTTCACACTCTTTTGGTATTGTTGATACGTTTTTCTCCGCTGTGGAGTGTATTTCCCTTTTGATCCTACCATGGCTTATTGTAGATTGATGACGGCAAATCTCAGAGAGTCCAGAAAACGACGTCTGGACATTATTTTTGCAGATAATTCTAGTCAAGTGGGGCATTGTGCACCCACTCAGCCCTCTCAGTTGTTTGTTAAACTGGAGAGATTGGCTGAAAAAGAAGTTAAAAAATGGTGGGAAATTGTTTTTTTTAGAACAATATCTAAAAACACGCATTGTCCCTAGAGGTTTGAGGATTCAAAAAACACCAGCCTTTGGACTTGACAACAAAGAATTTATGGGTAAATGGTCTGACATCCTGGAGGAGTGTTCATTCCATTTAATGGAGCTTTTGATTAATTTCCATAATGACACCATGAAAAGTATAGAAATTGAAACAAAGATTCTAGAAGAGGATATCGATAAGAATTTTGAGGATGAGATTATACAAGAAAAGAATGTAGAATTACAAATAAAGATTGAGAAACTAGATGAGACAATAGTAGAGAATAAGAAGAAAAAAATGTCTAGAGATAAAATAGACTACACTTACGGTAAACCTTTCCTGGTTAATTTAAACAGAGGTTACCCAAGGTCACGTTCACGTAAAAGGGATCCCAGAATAGAAAATAGAGATTATACTAACTCCCGCCCCTCTAAAATAAACAATATGAATATTCATAATGATAGAAAAAACATCTGGCAATCAAAAACTTTAAAAACAAAAAAAGAAATCCATACTTCCAATAAATGGGACCAAAATGAACAAGACCAGCATCAATATAAATCTCACCTACAGGCTGGGTATGGTGGGAAAACACACCCCTATAGAAATGAAAGAAGACAATGGAATGGTCAGAACCAAAATCCAGAAAATAGATATAGTCAGCATAGAGACAAAACTTCAGAGCAAACGAAGAAAGGGTTTTTAGGCCAAGGACCCCCCAAAAGCACCTCAAAAAGGGGTTTTTGGCAAGACCCCTTACGGGAAAAGTTCTCCCCATTCAAGAGAAGAAGGCAGGACAACTAACTGAACCTAATCAAGACCCTATCTCTAAAGAAAGGGAACTACAACTGGGTATTTTTAACTTGTCTCATGTAAATCTAAACAGATCAGAAATATCTCTATTAAATAAGGGTCTAAAATTTGCCCCCACCAAGGTACCTAATGAGTTCACCCTCTTCTTAGATCTACAAAGATTTTTGCGGAAATTGGCAATTAAATTTTTTTTTATAAAAAAGAAGAATCGACGAATTTAATGACGTCAGTTGATATGCCCTCTTTATCTGAGACTGATACACAACAAAAGGAATTTTTCCACACCAAATTCAAATGTAAGTCTAGTTTCTACCCGATTTGGGAGAAGACCAATAATATAAAGGTCTTTGGGGATATGTTAGAAGAAGAATTTAGAAAGATCAATATAAAAAAGAACCAAAATAAAAAACGAATTCAGTTTAATTTAGATAGGAAGGAGAGGGAGGCTCTAAATGGACTCCAAGCCAAACATGACCTGGTATTTAGGCAAGCCGACAAGGGAGGGGGGGTGGTAATTCAAGATAAGATAGACTACCTAAAAGAGAATGTCAGGGGTGCCCGGTGGGATGGGAGAACCCAGGTGCAGAGTTTGCGTAGTAAGTTGTATATCGCGGTACCAAAGGAATATCCAAGAAACGTAGTCAGGTTCACAATCGAGGTCAGGGGCAAACGGCGAATCAAGAGAGGTCGGGTAATAAGCCAAGTACTGGTACACAGAATTAACATAGGGAGAAGCTTCTAAGAGTAACACTGGCAGGAGTGATACAACGCTGAAGCAACGATATACTGGCAGAGAAAACTCTATATAGGTGCAGAATCGTCAAGACACACCCCGCTGTGAATCCCTCCACCAATCAACCTCTCCTCTGAGCCAGGACAATCAAGGAGCTGGAGGTGTCTGGTGCAGTTCCCCATCAAGTCCACCGGGACTGAGGACCTCCCCCTAGGTCTGCACCTCCCACCCAGATCCCTGCGCCCGCCCCTGTGACGTCAGACGCCACTCGCCGCCATGCTCAGGGTGGACAGGACGGCATGGCCGCGCCGACCCACCCGAACAGACGCGGCAGAACTCGCAGGGGGCGGCGCAGGACCCGGGGATGCTCCCAGCCTGCACCTGGAGCGTGAGGAGCGCCGCAGCGCCACCCGCTCGGCACCTGCCTGCCTCCGAGGTAAGGGACCCGGCTGGCGGCGTGCCGCGGGGTGGCGTGACAGAGAATCTTGTCAGACGAAGTGACATACCAATTACTTAAACACAATCCCACCAAAGAATTTCTGGAACAGATGGGAATATTGCTTAATGGAGGTTTGTCTCAAGGCATACTGACTAAGGATGAGTTTAACTTTTTATATACCCCATTCCCAAGATTGGCCATATTCGATCATAATCCAAAAATCCATAAATCCGTATCATCCCCGCCGGGTCGTCCTATAATTAGTGGAATCGGGTCTCTGACAGCCAACCTATCAGAATATATTGATAGCTTTTTACAAAAATATGTTCCATTGGCTCTGTCTTCTATTAAAGACTCAGGACATCTTATGGAGATTCTTCAAAGTCTAGAGTGGAAAGAGACTTATATTTTAGTAAGTATGGATGTGACATCTCTATACACAGTTATACAACACGAGAAAGGCCTGTTGGCTATAGATAAAAGAATAGAGGAGGACCCTATCATTGAGAGTGAACAGAGGGTGTTCTTGGGTGAGGCTATACGTTTTTGTCTTACTCATAACTTTTTTGGGTTTCAGAATAAATTTTATCTTCAGAAGACAGGTAAACCATGGGTGCCAAGTTTGCCCCGGGATACGCTAACAGCTTTGTTGCCCATTGGGAGCAGCAGGCCATTTGGGACAACAATCCATATAGGGCAAACTTGGCACTTGTTCCAGTGCCATATTGTGTATCATTTGCACCTTTTGTATCTCTCGTACTTCCAGATTCAACAACTGAATATCCCAACTAGTCTTATTCAAAATCTCATCCATCAAACTGGCATAACTGGCATTTTCGTCCGCGAGTCGGATCGTCCACTATTCATGTCGGATGGGTCCAGGACTTCGGTTCCCCTAATTGGTTGGTCTGAAGGACTTTGGTTCCACCTGATAGTTGGACTTCTCAGCACGGAGTGGTATCCTGGCCAGGCTCTCCCGCAGAGACTACACTTTAAGGACAACGTCTTTCCGGCTGTGGTGACCATTTGAACGAATCGGCTTAATATGCGCTTATGCACACTTTTATTCATTGTGTGCCACTAATTTTGTGAGTGGCTTCTTTTTGTGGTTTTATGTTTTATTAAATATCTGGCAGTATTATGCTATGTTTCGTGTATGCTCTTATTTTAGAGTCTATGCACTTCCTTGAAGATCCTGTATCATCAAAAGTACCTGACCATCTATAAGGTTGTATTATACTGCATGTTCTATTTTTCTTATATAACTGGCATAACTGTTCATTCTTGCCATCAACTCTCTTCCCCATCCAGTCCATGCTGGAAGCCATGCCCATATTCAATCCACTTTCTTGAATAGCTCTCTCTTCTGTCTTTCAAACGCCAGTGGATACCTAGGGTGAAGTGTTGTGTCTGAATTAGTGTCTTCTCCCCTTACCCTCTGGATTGGGATCAATTTAGCCAAATAACACATTCCCGTTACTGTAGGTGGTACCCATGTGTAACACACTCCTTCACAGCACACCTGGTACCCTCCTTTCACTATAAATAGTGATGAGTATAGTGTTCCCTTTGTTATCGCTATCGCAAGCTGTCTCAGCCGTCTCGTCATATCCACTACATCCTGTCTTTCATTGGTCGCATTCGCAATCACCTCATCTTGCTCTCTAGTGAATTGCCTGCATCGTATGTATATATAATGCGCCTTCAGTCCTGTTCTGAATATGTAAATGTATGATGTCCAGTTAAACTGACTTGAATTACATATCCCACCCTCGTTATTTATCTCCTTATTTGGGCCTAATTGAAAACACCACTCTGGTTGGTACACTGGTCCAATTATGGGGTGCCCGGGACTGAATGGTTCTGGTTTCTCCCTCGATGTATCGACTGCCTGTATTGTGACATTTTCTGATGCAAACATACTCAAATTCATTGGGACAGAGGCAAATGGTGTATGAATTGTCTCTGGGTGCAGTCTACTACACACCCAACATGTGGTTTGCCCAGACTTTTTAGCATAGTCATATTTAAATTGCTCAAGTAAGTGTCCTTTTAGCTGGGTTCCAGATAGCGCCTCTCGTCTTTGTCTCCACATGGTACGGTTCTCCATCACCGGGTGTGTACCATTCCAGGTTTTGGTGGTGCTTGTGCACTTGGGGCATGCTCCACGTGACAGTCCATGAATCAAATGTGCACGAAACAAAATTAGTACCAGAATTGCCCCAACTGTCAAAAACCCCTGGGCAATTCTCTTCACAGTCACATAAACCCAATCCCTCCCCGCTGGAATTTCAAAAACAAAAGACATTTCCGGTTGATCACGGGTCGGGGCCGGGCCCCTAAAAATAACCCTCTCAGCATTCTCCATCAGTGGATAATTAGATCTCGTTGTATCCATCAGAACACCCAAGGGTTGAGTATCTTGGATGCTTTCAGTCGAATCTCTCAGGGGCTCATGACTGTGGTCTTTGTTAGCTTTAGCCTCAGTGGATTGGTCTCGTTGGTGACGACCTTCCATACTGGTTCAGGATTGGCTGCAGCTACCTTCAGTCTGAAGTGATATATCCACGGGACCACCTTGGCAACCTTTACTGCTGTAGGGGTTGATAACAGGACAAAGTAAGAACCTCTGCATTTTGGGCCTAGTGGATTATTTTTCCACTCCTTTACCCATACTGAATCACCTGGACAATATTTATGCAGTGGGGGGTACAAAAAGTGAGGTACATTATCTCCCACCTAAGTATTTAATTTCTGCATTGCTTTACCCAACAGTACAACCTGATCATTCAATTTAGTTTCCCCTAATGCCCGAAGGTTCCCCTTTAGTCCATTAATCAGAGGGGTAGGCCGTCCAAACATGAGTTCGTACGGACTTAGCTTCAATTGGGGGGTTGGCCTGCACCTAATGTGTAATAGACCTATCGGCAGCACATCCAACCAGCCTAATAACATTTCTTGGCACAGTTTGGACATCAAAGTCTTTAGGGTGCGGTTCATTCTTTCGACTTTTCCCGAGCTTTGGGGCCTATAAGCAGTATATAACTTCCAGGTGATACCCAACAGTCAGGCAAGTTGCTGTAAACAGTTCTGTATAAATGCAGGGCCATTGTCCGACCCTATTTCGAGAGGAAGTCCGTAGCATGGTATTATTTCTTTCATCAGACTTTTCACCACTTTCACTGTCTTTTCTGTTCTCGTTGGGAAAGCTTCCACCCATCCTGTCAGGGTGCACACCATTACCAGTAGATATTTGTATCCTTTGCAGGGTGGCAACACTGTGAAATCTATCTGTAACGATGCCATTGGAAACAGCCCGATTGGCTGTTTCCCTGGAGGTTGAGACGGGCCTGTTCTCAGATTATTCTTGGCGCATGTCACGCACTGCTGGGCTATTGCTTTGCAGATTACTGACAGTCCTGGTACATAGAAATGTGGCTCCAATTGCTGTTCCATCATTTCTCTTCCTCCATGGGTACTTGCGTGGAGCGTTCTTACAATCTCAGGCGCCAGTGTTGCTGGTAGAACTATTTGTCCATTCTCTAACTGGAACCATCCGTCTTCTCCATATCCGCCTTGTTCTTCCGATAGCCATTTCTTCTCTTTTTCTGAATACACAGGTGTCCATTCAGTCAGTGGCGCCGGTAGAAGTGCAGCCACCACTGGTTTTACTTTGTATCGTGCCAATTCTCCATGGTTTCCCCAGATGAATTCTTCTTTTGGGAAATAATGTCGCCAGGCAAAGAACAGCAGATCTTGTCTCTCCTGTGAATCTTTTACTGCTGGTACGAAGAAGTTCATCGCACTTTTCTTCATTCTTGGCAGTTTGTTTTCGATAAGGATCTCCTTGAGGAAGAACCTCACCAATGGGGCTTGGTATTCTTCTGCACCAAATTCTCCCAAATTTAGCAGTATTCATGTAATTCTCAGATTATTGTGAGGGTTAGTTGTTAGATTTTCAAAACGTGAGGCGAAATTTTCTGCTCGTTCAACTTCGATTACTGCTGTATCTTTATCTTCTCCATACTCCCCCCATTAATTTTACACCGAAGAATTACAGCATCAGTTTGTATGCTCGGCGGAGTCTGTGCTGAACTTCCGAGGTGTTAGTCATACGACGTGTCTCTTGAGGATTCAGAGGAGTGGAGTAGAAATTTCGACCTTGAAACGGAGTTGGGTAAAGCCATTGAATATAATCATGATTGAGTTCTAATAGATCGTAGTCATTGCGCCATTTGTGCAAAATAATTTCAATAAATTCGCCTCCAGGTTCAAATTTTCTCCAATTCATGTAGAATTCGTAGTTTGGCATAGAAGGCTGAGCCTCTTGCTTGCAGATCAGGACTTTGGCTTGATCAGTTATTAGCAATGGTTTTGCAGCTGCTTTTGCGGCCTGGTCCGCGCGACTGTTGTCTCTTGGGATTTCATCTTGACCCTTTTGGTGGCCACGACAGTGCATGATGCTGACAGTACTTGGTTTCCATACAGCATCCAGGAGAGCAATTATTTTAGCTGCATACTTGATTTGCTGTCCTGAGGAAGTTAGTAGGCCTCTTTCTTTGTAGAGTGCACCATGTGCATGGACAGTCATAAAGGCATATTTGGAGTCTGTGTAGATGTTCACTCTTTTGCCCTTGGAGATTTCTAGAGCCCTTATAAGAGCTGTGATTTCAGCCAGTTGTGCAGATGTATGACCTGGCAGAGGGTGTGCTTCAATAATCTCTTCTGCTGAGACTACTGCATAGCCGGAGACTTTCTTCCCATCATCCATATAACTGCTACCATCAGTGAATAGTTGTAGATCGTATTTGTCTAGGGGTACGTCTTTCAAATCTGGCCTGCTACTGAATATTTCCTCCATGACTTGGAGGCACTAATGAGCTGGATCTTCGTCACAGTCAGGCAGTAAAGTAGCAGGGTTCAAGGTAGCGATAAGGTCCAAATGAACCCGTGGATTCTCACACATCATAGCTTGGTACTTCGTCTTCCGGCTGTTGCTGAACCAGTAGCCTCCTTTTTTTTTCGTAATATGTTTTTTTATTAAGTTTGTAACATAACAAAACACCTGTCAGTGGTGACATTAATCACAAAACAACATTCAGAGCAAGTACATTGATGTCTTACAAAAGCTTGAGAGCAATATTGTCAGATGTATACACTCGAGATTAAATGCATAATCAAAAAATTATCACCAAACCATGTTTCTTGTAGCCGAAAATTAACAAACCACACATATAACACATAGAAGAAAAAAAATAAAAAAAATAAAATTAAAAGAAAATAATAGAAAAATAAAAGGAAAGGATAAAATAAAGGGGGATAAACAGTTAAAAGAAAAATCTATCATTAATGCTAGTCTGAAATCAACATTTTCACTGTTCGATCTTATCGTAATTGTGGTAATATCACCTCTAGAAGCCATGTTCCATCTACAATTCTATGGTCGATACGGCAGACTCCTGGATCTGCGGTAGTGTCGACAAACTCTGAGTCGTTCGCCTATGTTTGGATCTGAATTCCGTCCACCAATACCATGTCCTAAAGTATGTGTCAAAGTCCTGTTCAAGAGTGTAATGCAGTTCTTCCAGTTAAGAGGGTTTATACTGTGGAAACACCCAAAAACAATGAGCAGCAAAAAAACACCACCCTGATATCCACCAAATTTAGAAAGCATATAACATGAAAAACAAAAATTGGTGGTGTTGCGCTAAAGGAAAGTAATAAAACTTATGTATGGTCTATTTTGAAGGCATGCTATACTGCACAGCAAAAAAGAGAAAGAAAGTTCTATTTCTCAATAGTTCGTTCAATGGATATCCAGTCTCTGTTGTAGAAAGGATTTTCAGTGAAATCTTCCAAGACTTTGGAACGAATGACCACTTCTTTGGTGAATCTTCATTAAAAAGTATATATTATTTTAAAATAATATTTAATTTATTTGAATACAATTACAACCCAGGACATACTTGAAAATGAGAGAAATCTCCATGTATCCTTCCTTGTAAAATACTCATTCACTTTCCACAGCATTCTCCATCACAGAGTGACCTCCATCCAGGGGAATGGAGGTCACTCTGTGATGGAGAATGCTGTGGAAAGTGAATGAGTATTTTACAAGGAAGGATACATGGAGATTCTCTCATTTTCAAGTATGTCCTGGGTTGTAATTGTATTCAAATAAATTAATATTATTTTAAAATAATATATACTTTTTAATGAAGATTCACCAAAGAAGTGGTCATTCGTTCCAAAGTCTTGGAAGATTTCACTGAAAATCCTTTCTACAACAGAGACTGGATATCCATTGAACGAACTATTGAGAAATAGAACTTTCTTTCTCTTTTTTGCTGTGCAGTATAGCATGCCTTCAAAATAGACCATACATAAGTTTTATTACTTTCCTTTAGCGCAACACCACCAGTTCTTCCAGTTCCCTGACATATTCTACTCTATCAATCCAGTCAAAGATCGTAGGTGGCGACCTCTGTTTCCAATATCTTGGGATTAATGCTCGCGCTGCGTTAAGGAGGTGCACCGTCACAGATTTCACATATTTATTTACGGACAAGGGGATGACATGTAGTAAGGCCACCTTAGGATGGAATGGCAAGTCTAAAGTCGTTACCTCAGTAATATATGTCCAAACCACCTCCCAAAACGATTGTATGTCAGGACAATCCCACCAAATGTGTAGAAACGTACCCCTATGCCGTTGACATCTCCAGCAATCAGGAGAAGCCGTTGGGTAAATTGCATGCAGACGAGTTGGGGTCAAGTACCATCTAGAAATCAACTTAGAATTAGTTTCCTGTACTGCAAGGGCTCTAGAAGAGTGAAACGTCACTTGAAATGCCGTCGACCACTCCTCAGGAGTCAGCTGCTGAGGGAGCTCAGATGACCATTTTGTTGTATATGAGGGTAAGGTTTTATACCGAGCCGTCAAAATAAGAGAATACATGTATGAGAGTAAATGCGGAGGTGGCGGGTCTGATATACATATTGTCTCAAAAGTAGTCAGAGCTGTAGGTGTAGTAACGTCAGTCTTAAGTATCTGTGTAGTGATAAAATGTTGCAACTGTAGATAGTTATATTTCCGTAATGGTGTGCTCAGACGATCTCCCAATAGATCATTGAGCGAGATCAGACCTTCCGGTCCCACACAAGCCCTAAGAGGGACATACGGGCCGTCGTAATCCAATCCCAGAAAGGACCTGTCTTTACCTGGGGGAAAGTCTGGATTATGGGTAATCGGAGTCAGCAAAGAAGGCAAGGGAGAGAAGCCCAGAAGCGTGCGCTGTTTACGCCATCTCTTTAACGTCGGGCTAATTGTTGGGTGTGGAATGGGGACTAATGTTTCTATGGTCACAGTCTGCCATGGGGCCGAGACTATAGGAACCGTGAGAAAAAGCTGTTCTAAATATACCCATAGTTTATGAGGGGGTGACATCGACCAGTCACTAAGTCTCGTCAGTAATGCTGCGTCGTAATAGAATTCTAGATGTGGTAGGCCCAGGCCCCCTCCCGATTTGGGGCGGACAAGGACATCATACGATATCCGCGGTTTGTGATCGCTCCATATAAATTTCAGAAAGAGGGTTTTCAGGGAGCTAAAGAAGGATATTGGTATGGCAATAGGTATTGTCTGAAAGAGATACAAAAATTTTGGCAGAACAGTCATTTTTAAAATATTAATACGTCCAAACCATGAGAACTGAGGTTTGTGCCAGTCTTTAAGGTCTCGAGTTACCCGGTTGATTAGAGGAACGTAGTTAAGGTCAAATAAGGACGTCAAATCCGACGGAAGCTGTATGCCCAGGTATTGGATAGCTTTAGTGGGCCAAGAAAATGGGGCCAGGCGTTGTAGCGCCTCTTTAGTAAGTGATGGTATGCCCACCCCCAACATTTCGCACTTATCAGTATTGATTTTGAAGTTCGACACTTCGGCATATTTCTCTACCTCTATTAAAAAGGCCTCAGTAGAACGAACCGGGTCTGATAAGGTAAGGAGAATGTCATCAGCAAATGCAGAAATTTTATAGTGGTGGAAAGGCAAAGTTACGCCCTGAATGTTATCGTTATCTCTAATCCGCTGTAAGAACGGTTCTAAGGTCATGATGAATAAGAGCGGGGATAGGGGACAACCCTGGCGCGTACCGTTGGAGATCTTTATCGGTGTAGAAAGCACCCCGTTAATTCTGAGGACCGCCGTCGGGTTATTATATAATGCTGAAATCCAGGTCAGCCATCTCGGTCCCAGGCCAAACTTCTCCAGGACAGCCATCAAGAAGGTCCAATCTACTCTATCGAACGCCTTTTCAGCGTCGACAGAGAGAAGGACCATCGGCATGCGCGCCGAGTGCGCCCTATGAATCAAATTGATAGCCCGGTATGTATTATCTCGTGCTCCTCTCTGATGTATGAATCCTACCTGATCAGGATGGATCAGGGAAGGTAAAAAGGGGCTTAAGCGCATAGCCATCATCTTTGCCATCAATTTAATATCATTGTTAATTAGCGAGATCGGGCGGTAGTTCTGACACTGCGTAGGATCCTTCCCTGGTTTCGGGATGAGGGCTATCGTTGCCTCCAATGCCGATTTAGGGAAGCCTTTGTCATCATCTAGGGCATTTAGCGAGTGGAGTAAGGGAGGGCCTAAGAGGGGTAAAAAGGTTTTATAATAGGCTATAGAAAACCTGTCCGGGCCCGGACTCTTTCCAGTGGGGGTTGCCTTTAAAGCAGCTGTCAGCTCGCTCAGGTTGAAAGGGGCGTCCAGAGCCTCGGTCTCCGTCTCTGTTAGTTTCGCCTGTAAGGATTTGTCTAGATACTCAGCTATGAGGGAAGTGGAAGGCTTGTCTGGATGTAGGGAATACAGCGACTGGTAGTAGTTTATAAATTGGTCAGTAATCTCTGTGTTCAAGGATAGAAGGCGACCCGTGGAAGACTTTAGTTTGGGGATATAAGTGGCTTGGTATTTCTGGCGTAGAGCCCTAGCCAACATCTTACCACACCTATTTCCATGAACATAATATGAGTGTTTGGTAAGCAAGAGTGAACGGCTGGCCTGCTGGTGCAAGAGCTGTCGTAAGTCAGCCCTCAGCGCCACCAGTGCCGTGTAGTGTTCAACCGACTCAGTAGCCTTGTGTAACTCCTCGGCTACCTGGATTTCAGCAAGTAAGGCTTGAGTTTTAGCTAATTTTTCCCGTTTACGTCTAGCTCCAATTTGAATAAGGGTTCCCCGTATAACACATTTGTGGGCCTCCCACAAGACCGTGGCCTTCACATCATCGGTATCATTATCTACAAAATATTGTGTGATAGCCTCAGAAATACGTTCCCTCTCTACAATGTCATTTAGTATCGTACCATTCAGTCGCCATTGGAAAGATTTACGGGGCATAGACGGCAAGGAGAGGATCAGGAATACTGGGGCATGATCTGACCATGTAATATTGCCAATGCTAACCGATTTGACATATCCTAGGTCTGAGTGACGCAACAGGAATAGATCCAGGCGAGAGTAAACTCTGGCAGTGGCTGAATAGTACGTAAAGTCCCGTCCAAGCGGGTGCATTGCCCGCCAACAATCAACCAAGCGAGCCTGATGTAATAGTTGGTGAAATCTCCGTCGTTTAGACGAAGGGACCGAAGCCGGTGAGGGAGACGCCTCTCCCGGGGTATCAGGTGAAACATTGAAATCCCCTCCACATATCAACGTGCCTTCTGCAAAGTTTTCTAGCTTCGTCAGAATTTTTCCTAGGAACGTACATTGCTTTATGTTCGGGAGGTAACAATTAGCCAGGGTGACTTGCAGAGACCCCAAAAGGCCTTTTACAAACAGATATCGTCCCCCGGATCCGCCCGTTGCGCCTGGCACACAAATGGTACGTGTGCCGCTGTTAGGATGGCAACACCTCGCGACTTAGAATTGGAAAAGTTACCATAAAAACATTGAGGATAATAACGGGAGCATAAACGAACGGACGTATCACTGCGTATATGTGTTCCTGTAAAAACACCACCTCTCCTCTCATACGTTGTAAGTCGTGTAGCGCCATGCGGCGTTTAGCCGGATGGTTGAGGCCTCTCACATTGAGAGTGATAACTCGCAAATCAGCCATGGCAAGAACTGTAGAGACTTAATGCTCTTGACGCAACCTGATTGAAGGTGTAGTTGAACCCTGGAAAGACCAGCAGTCTCCCAGAGGGATATACCGTGCCAGCAACATCTTTAAAACAGTATAATGCATTGTATAAACTAAACAAACATATTAAACCTAACCAAAAATTAAACATTGTGCATTGGCGCTGAAGCCCAAAATGGACTAAATCCCTTACGGGATACCTTATGGAGAAAAGTGTAGTGGAAAAAACCCACCACATTAAGGCAGTCAAAAATTTAGCACCGCGCGGGGTAGCGGCAATGTAAAACAGTATAGTTGCCGAACCAAAAACCTGCAGACCGGCCGGTCTACAACCAAAAACTCCGAGATCGGTCGGAGACCAAGAAGACATAACACCCGGGCAAGCCTTTGCAATCAAATGGATATAAAGAAACAGTCAGCCGACTGTAAGGCCTGACAGTCCCCTCATGGAGGGTCCGGAGAACCTCGTTCGGCTCCACGTGCTGTATCCAGGGGGCGTCGACGATCCCGTCTAGCCGTGCGCCATGGCTGATGTTGTGGCATCGGTGGGGGAGGCGTGTTCGGGTCTCCTCCAAACCATCCCCGTATAGTAACTGGAGAAAGTTCCAGCGCTTGTAAAAAATCTGGTACATCCTCTGGGGCAGAAATACTCAGTGTTCTGTTGTCTACTCGAACGTGTAGTGCAAACGGATATCCCCATCGATATCGTATGGAGCGTGCCCGAAGTTGGTCTGTGATGGGCTTCAATTCTCTCCTGGCTAAAAGAGTAGATCTGGATACGTCTTGGAATAATTCCACTGTGTGATCATCAAATATAATCGAAGGCATGTTCCTCGCCGCTTTCATTACCTCCTCCTTCAGGGTAAAGTGATGTATTCGGCAGATAACGTCTCTAGGAGCCGAGTTTGGGGCGCCTCTGGCTCGTAAGGCTCTGTGAGCGCGGTCAAGGTGAAAAGGCGTATCATGGGGGCGTTGGAGTAGTTCGTTAAATAGAGTTTGCAGAGTCAGATTTATGTTTTCAGTGGCACCCTGAGGAGCTTCCGGGAGACCCCTCACACGTATATTATTGCGTCTCCCTCTGTTATCCAGATCATCCACCCAGCGAAATAAGGAGGCAATCTGTGTAGCCTGCGCGCTCAAGAGTGTCTCAAAGTGCTGGGTTTGAGTAAATGTAGCTTCCCTGTCTTCTTCCAAGTCCTGCACCCTGCCCCCTAAGTGTTTAACATCCGCCCCCAGTTCCTCAAAGCGCGCATCGAATTTGGCCTCCAGCCTGGCAAAAAGACCTTCCAGATCCGCTTTAGTGGGCAGTAATTTCAGCGCATCTCTCACCTCCAAGTCGTCCACGCTGTCAGCCGACAGTGCGGGGCTTCCCGGGCCTCTCACGTTCTCTGTGACCGGCGCCATCTTGAAATCGCGGCCTACTTGTGTCGCCGGCGCCGCACCACTCAAATAATGCCGCATGGGTGAAGCAGAGGTCGGCGCTGGGGTGCTCGGGCGGCTCATCTGTGTGTTGGTCCGCTTTTTGGGTCCCATCAGTGTGTCTGACTGCTGTCTTTCTGTGCTTGTGAAGTGCCCGGGTGAGGAGCTCCTCGATCAGGCAGCCATCTCGGATCGCGTCAAGCCACGCCCCCCCAGTAGCCTCCTTTTACATCTAGCAGGGCCTTGACAGCATGGGGCACCTTGACATGAAAAACTTGTCCAAGTGTCAGCTTGTCTGCTTCTGCTATCAGCATTGCTGTGGCTTCCACAGCTTTCAGACAGGGGGGTAGGCCGCAGGCCACAGGGTCAAGTTGCTTGGAGAGATAGGCCACAGGCCTCGGCCAGGAGCCCAAATTCTGGATCAGTACTCCAGTAGCTGTTTGATTGTGTTCATGTACGTACAGCTGGAAGGGCTTGCTGTGATCTGGCAATCCCAGAGCTGGAGCTTTCATTAGCAGAGTCTTCAATTTCAGAAAAGCTGCCGTTTGCTCTTCTTCCCATATGAAGGGGTCATGCTCGCTTTCCTTGGTGGCTTGATGGAAAGGTTTAGCAATGTCTGCAAAGTTAGGGATCCACAGGCGGCAGAAGCCAGCAGCTCCCAGGAATTCACGGACTTGTCTTCTTGTCTTTGGTTGGGGTATTCGACATACTGTCTCCTTTCTCTCTGCCCCCAGTGCACGCTTGGTACCTGTTAATTGAAAACCTAAATATTTCACAGTCTGTTTGCATATTTGTGCTTTCTTTTTAGACACTCTGTAACCTGCTTGGCACAATAGATGTAGCAGGGTTTTAGTGGCGGAGAAACAGTCTTTTTCTGTGGGAGAAGCCAGTAATATATCATCAACATACTGTAATAGAACAACTTTGTGTGGCTGAGCGTTGAAGGACAGGAGGTCCTGGCTGAGCGCGCACCCAAAAATCGTGGGTGAGTTCTTGAAACCTTGAGGGAGGCGTGTCCAGGTCATTTGATGACGCGCTCCCGTGGTTGATTCCTCCCACTGAAATGCAAAAAGGGGCTGGCTTGCTGGAGCCAGGCGGATGCAAAAGAAAGCGTCTTTTAAATCAAGCACCGTGTAATATTTTGTATCTCCGGGGATTAATGCCAATAAATTGTATGGATTGGGAACCACGGGGTGTAGAGTTACTGTGGCTTCGTTAACCGCTCGTAAATCTTGGACTGGGCGGTACTCTTGTGTGCCCTCTTTCAGTACTGGCAATAAAGGTGTGTTCCATGGTGACACGCAGAATTTCAATATACCGTGATCTTTAAGTCTCTGCAAATGTGTCTGGATATTCTGCTTGGCTTTTTGTGGGATATGGTATTGTCTTAGAGCCAGTGGTGTATTTAGGTTTTGTGCTGCCCTAGGCCTGACTAAACTCGTGCACCCCCTAATTTAAATTTGACGCACCCCTTCCTGTCAAGGTAACACCTCTTCCTGGTTAATCCCCACCCTTCCTATTTAAGCTCCACCTTTTCCTCTTAGAGCTCCGCCTTTTCCTCTCTTTATATTAAAAGTGGATACCAAGTGCCTACTTGTATATTTTGTATACCATTTCAAATGTATCTATTGAGATAAATAAAATTATGAAATGTTTAAATTCAAGCATTTTTACAAAGAACAGCCACGCATGTCAAGTATACTGGATCACAGCCACTCTAATTGGTTGAACAATAAAATCCACAGAAACGTACACTGCATATGAGCGTATCACAGAGCTGCACAGCAATAAAACCCACAGAAATGGGCACTGTGTATGAGCATATCAGAGCTGTACAGCAATAAAACCCAAAGAAATGTGCACTGTGTATGAGCATATCACATGGTGAGACTCTGTACCACCTGACTGGCCGACCACGTGACCTGCAGGCACGCAGCCTCACCAGGAGCCAGGCAGCTCAATGACAAATTTATATCACTGCAGTGCTGGTTAAGGAAAGGTCCACTTTAAACAGCAATAAGCAGACAGGGCTTCATATTCTGCTGATAAACTCTCCCCCTTTACCTGACGTTTACTGTCATCTTCTCTCTCTGCACACAAATCACATCCCCCTCTTCTAGAGCTGCTGCGGGCAGGGGAGGAGCTATGGAGGGAGGAGAGGGGGATTTTTATTCTATTCGATTTTATTCCGTATGCAAATGCCCTGCTCCGCTGCTCGTTGTTTGAGAACACAGCTCAAAGCTGACACACAGTGACAGTGGCACCTCCTAGTACCCCCTAATGACACCCCAATAATCATTGGTACCTGGGGCACCCGACCTCCGCCACTCCCCTAAGTACACCACTGCTCTGTGATATGCTCACACCCAAGTTTGGAGAACTGCCAGCAAGTACGGTGCAACTTGAAGGAAGTGCAAATCCCCATAGAGAAGTAATGGTTAATCTATTCAGAGAACACCAAACAGCAGAGAAATGTCAGTGAAATGCCTTAATGTTCGGTGGTTTCAATCTGCAGGATTATTCAGGCGAACCCAATAGGTTTCAATGTTAAAAATATTGCCGTTTTTATGCAATATCTAATAAACCATTTATTATTTTAATCTGCAGTAAAAAGTCTTTATTTATTGTTTTTTTTTTTTAGTACATTTTAGTCATTTTTCAGATATTTTTTGGCAAAATTTCCCCCGCCTTTTTTTAACAGCAGTTTTTCTTTTTTCTGTAACAGAACTTTTTATTATCAACAAGGTGGAAAGCCTGCCCAGAGGGCAGTCTATTGTGGATATACTGCCCCTGCTCATGGATATATGCCCCAGCTCATGGATATTGCCTCAGCTCGTGGTTATTGCCCCAGCACGTGGATATTGCCCCAGCTCGTGGATACTGGCCCAGCTCGTGGATATTGCCCCAGCTCGTGGATATTGCCCCCCAGCTCCTGGATATTGCCCCCCAGCTCATGGATATTGCCCCCAGCTCATGGATATTGCCCCCAGCTCCTGGATATTGCCCCCCAGCTCCTGGATACTGCCCCCCAGCTCATGGATACTGCCCCCCAGCTCCTGGATATTGCCCCCAGCTCATGGATACTGCCCCCCAGCTCATGGATACTGCCCCCCAGCTCCTGGATATTGCCCCCAGCTCCTGGATATTGTCCCCAGCTCATGGATACTGCGCCCCAGCTCATGGATACTGCCCCCAGCTCCTGGATATTGCCCCCCAGCTCCTGGTATTTGTCCCCAGCTGGATACTGCGCCCAACTCATGGATACTGCCCCTCAGCTCCTGGATATTGCCCCCCAGCTCCTGGATATTGCCCCAGCTCATGGATACTGCCCCCAGCTCATGGATACTGCCCCCCAGCTCCTGGATATTGTCCCCAGCTCATGGATCCCCCAGCTCCTGATATTGCCCCAGCTCCTGATATTGTCCCCAGCTCATGGATACTGCCCCCAGCTCCTGGATATTGCCCCCCAGCTCCTGGATATTGTCCCCAGCTCATGGATATTGTCCCCAGCTCATGGATACTGCCCCCCAGCTCCTGGATATTGTCCCCAGCTCATGGATATTGCCCCCCAGCTCGTGGATATTGCCCCCCCAAGCTCTCATGGATATATGCCCCAGATCAGACCCCAGACCAGACATGGGGCGGCTGTTCGAATGCTCTATCGGCATTCGGACAGCCGCCCCATGAGCTCCGCATACTTACCTTCCCTAGCGGCGCCGGGGAAGTGAAAGTTTACCCGCTTCCGGTCGTTGAAGGACCCAAGCCGCTGTCCCGTGGGACTCCCACGTGACCGCGGCTTGGGTCCTTCAAAGAGCGGAAGCGAGGGAACTTTCCCTTCGCCGCTCGGGGGTTGGATGCGCGCGGCAGCCGGGTAGAGGCTGCGAGCGCAGCCTCTACCCGGCTGCTGTGTGCATCTTGTAACCGCCGTGGCGAGTGCACAGCCGGCTCGTGCTGCGGCGGTTGCATGCGCGCGCAACCAACCGCCGCTGGTTGCGCGCGCATGCGCAGAGTAAGGCTTGGCGACGGACACGCCAAGACTTACTCAATTATAGTATAGATCATAGGATCTTATATGTAAATTCTAGACATTTTCGTTCAGTAGTTCCTTTGAAAACAGCAGGCCACGGGTTTGCGGTGGCAGCATTCAGCGGCCGACTCCATGCACTTTGGGGACCCTGCGGTGAATGGTGAATTCACTGCAGGGTGGGGAAATTTTATTCCCCGAAGTGCAGGGAACTACAGCACACCAAAATGTTGGCGTCATTTCGGTGCTCTGTGAGTAACCCATTTAGTGGTGAGATTTTTTGCTGCCCCCTGGAAAGTGAAAGCCCAGGCCTTGCCTACCCAGGACATACTTGGAAATTAGTGAAATCTCAATGTATCCTTCCTGGTAAAATATTTTGCAAAAGTAAAAAAAAAAAAAAAAATTTTTTTTTTAGGGGTGGGGCCACCATTGCGGGCCGCCGCCCCCTGTAAAGTGCCGCCCTAGGCCTAGGCCTAGTCGGCCTAGGCCAAAATACACCACTGCTTAGAGCCACAGGCATTGCACCCGGTTTTAAATCAACGTACACTGGAGGGATATTTACAGCAAGTCCGGGCGGGTTTTCCTCGGCCCATACACCAGGGATTCCCAGGAGTAGTGTGTACGGGTCCGGGTCGGCCGGCGGCGTTGGTGCCATGCGCCATTTCTCTTCCCTTGGCATAATTACTGCAATTTTTACAGGTTGGATGCACTGGTTGGCTGGGCTGTGCTGCCGTGTAGAGCCGCCACTCTCAGGCAGGTCCAATCTAGCGTGACCCCCGGGGAGAAATGTAATTTGGGCTTGCAATTTGCAAAGGATATCCCGCCCCAGGAGCTGGATGGGACATTCGGGCATATACAAAAATTCATGTTCAACATTATGCCCACCCACACTACATTTTCGTGAAGCAAGAAAGGGGTACTTAGCAGACACCCCCATTGCTCCCACAATATCAACTTCAGTTCCCACTGGGGGAGCAATTTGCTGTGTTACAACAGAATATTCGGCACCGGTGTCAATCATAAAAATTTCATCTTTATTCCCCACTCTCATAGTAACCGTGGGCTCGTGATTACCGAGCGGGATGGGCCCAGGTCCGTGTCAATATATGTACCTTGCCCTTCAAATGATGTTCCCGCCAACCCAACAAACCCTGCCCCGGCACCATCATTTCTCTCATACCTGCCGTTTGTTACCTGACCATTGGAGGCCTGACCTCCCGACTCCCCAGCTTCCCCTTGTACCCCATATTTAGCCAAAAGTCCCAGACAATTATTTTTCCAGTGACCCTCGCCCCGGCACCACGCGCATTGATTGGATCCTGGGGGTTCCCAGGGGCCTCCCCTATCCCTGGCTCTCCCTCTGTCTGGGCTACCTCTTCCTTCTTCATTTCCCATATATCCGACCACCCCTGTATGCCCTTTTTATCTCCTCCCGCTTTTCTTCTAAATCCCGGTTATGAAACACTTTATTAGCAATTTCAACTAATTTGCTAATACCTTTTCCTAGAAACCCATCTTGTCTCTGTATTTTATTCCGTATGTCTCTTTGTGACTGACCCACAAAGGAAGAATTAATTAACCTCTGATTTTCCACCGCTTCAGGATCAATAGGACTGTACATCCTATACGCATCTAGTAATCTTTCTAGAAATGCACTCGGGGTTTCTTTAGACTCTTGTACAATATCCGCTATCTTTTTCATGTTTGTGGGTTTCTTTCCTCCCGCTTTAACACCCATTATTACCGCTGTACGGTACGTCTGCAGGTGAGCAATACCTGCAGCAGTATTGTACGGCCACTTGGGATCTGTTTTGGGGTAGTGTTCCTCTGCCTAAGCTTCTGGCTGGGCTCTGGCATCTTCTACGGCTTGGGCAAGTAAAATCTTCCGCGCGCTACTATTTATTCGGGCTCTTTCCTCAGTAGTGAACATTGTCAGCATTAATTGCTGACAATCTGCCCATGTGGGGTTATGTGTGAGCATGACTGACTCTATCATACTGGCCACCGCTGCGGGATTAATAGAATACAGTGGTGTGTGTGTTTTCCAGTTGAATAGATCTGTTGTCGTAAATGGGACATATGTGTATTGCATTGGCCCAGGTGTTCCGTTTTCCAATAAGGGACCTGGCACCTCCTGTAGGGGCATCTGCATCTTACTTTTACCGGGGTTGTGCTGATATGGACAGGAAAAAAGTGGTGATGGTCTGCGCTTCTCTTTGTTCCCAAAATTCTTCCGATGGAAAATCTTCTTATCAATTAGGTCACCTTTTCTTATGTAGTCATCAACCCTCGAAATATAAAGGGATAATAGAGAACATAGTGTGATCTGTACAACACATCTGAATCCCCCAGGATTTATGCAATAGTTCAACTCACATTTGGAGGTGTCATAAATCAGACACTAGATGTACTTTGCAGCCGATATATTTAGGAGATACCTGGCTCCCCTCTTTCACCTCCGTTTGGTGATATTCCTCCAAGGAAAAAATAATAAGGTTGCGGGATCTTCACAATCCGCACGCCAACACTGACCCTTAGCTAGTCGAGCTCATGCTCAAGATTTCTGTCCTCACCCTGCAAATGCTGCACACACAACAAATCTCGGCTTAAAATCAAGGTTGATACATCAGCTCAACATATGTTTCGCCAACTGGACATTGGCTTCATCTGGAGCAAAAAAATAGTTAGTCTATTAGTTAGTCGACTAACTATTTTTTTGCTCCAGATAAAGCCAATGTCCAGTTGCCGAAACATATGTTGAGCTGATGTATCAACCTTGATTTTAAGCCGTGATTTGTTGTGTGTGCAGCATTTGCAGGGTGAGGACAGAAATCCTGAGCATGAGCTCGACTAGCTAAGGGTCAGTGTTGGCGTGCTGATTGTGAAGATCCTGCAACCTTATTATTTTTTCCTTGGAGGAATATCACCAAACGGAGGTGAAAGAGGGGAGCCCGGTATCTCCTAAATATATCGGCTGCAAAGTACATCTAGTGTCTGATTTATGACACCTCCAAATGTGAGTTGAACTATTGCATAAATCCTGGGGGGATTCAGATGTGTTGTACAGATCACACTATGTTCTCTATTATCCCTTTATATTTCGAGGGTTGATGACTACATAAGAAAAGGTGACCTAATTGATAAGAAGATTTTCCATCGGAAGAATTTTGGGAACAAAGAGAAGCGCAGACCATCACCACTTTTTTCCTGTCATTTATCATTTTGGTGGTTGGAGGTGAACCATCTGTGTGTGACTAATCTGCTGCTGACTTTTGAACTGCGATTCAATATATAATAGACTCTAAGATAGATTGTATATATACTGCAATTGTGTATAGACTGCACTGTTCTATTGTATCCATTAGGGGGCGCCAGATACTTACCTTTTCCCCTTGTGCTGATATGGGTCTCGGGGTTTATATATATTGTTCGCTGTGCGAGTGGTAGTACCTTGCTTTACCTCTTCACTCTCATCATTATCCTCACTGTCCTCTTGGTCTACCAATTTATATACGCTCCCATCGGGCATTTCGATCTTTCCTGGTGGGACCTCTCTGTCTCTTCCACCCACTGCCCCCTCATGTTCCTCCGCGATTCCACTCGCTGGAGCGGAGGAAGCCGGCGGAGCAGTAGCAGCCGCCCACCTCCCTCTCTCCGCCTGCACAACCGCGGCATGCAAAGCTTCTCTAGCTGCCCCATAATATGATGGATAGGGCGGGGGCAGGAAATCAATTTCCTCCGGTTGTTTTACCAACACCGGTCTTTTCTTTTTATTATTTTCTCTATTGGGGGGTACCTGCTTCTTGTTACGCCCCGCCATCATTATAAAATGACTTTTATCTTTTACACAATATTTTCATATATCTATATATGGGTACTGCTCAGGATGTCCGCATTTCCTGGTTACTTGGGAATGCACTTTCTGTTCTGTATCAGCGCCAGGTCCATTGACCCCTGCTCCGGCCAGTCTGGAACTAGCAATGGCCATACAATTGTACACATTCCTGTTAATTTCTCTTTAGTTAACTCTACACCATAGTCATGTGTTGTATATAGTGCTTCAAAATTCCGCACCATATACCCTAAGGGCGTCTTATCCTTCTTCACCTTGTTGGGCTTGGATGACCCGTTATCCATTGTTACTCTTAAGAGCAGTAACCTTTTTACAATACAGATATTACTTGTTAGCAGAAACACTTGAAATTTACTGTCTGGTACTTCAGCCAACAGTTCATATATATCGGATTCGCTTCCTCCGTCAGTAGCCGGACTGCAGTCGCCTGAGCCGGAAATGTACCTTGGGAGTCCACTCTCAAGTTTGCTTTCTTGCTAGGCGAGTAGGCGCACAATCACTCACAGCACTCTCAGCAATCATTCACAAATCATACTGTACCAGATACTTTCAGCACAAAACAATATATAAACAATTCTACTCTTTCTATTAGCCGAGGGCACACCGTCCCTCCTTTTGGCTCCTTATACCCAATTGATTGAACTCTATCTCTTGCCTGCTTGTGACTATGTGCACCCCGTTCTATAACTACACTCCCGTCTGCAATTCCAATTTGCCTATGAGTAATTCTACCCACCCGGCACCACTTCCTCTGCAGCTACCGCTGGCCCCAATGAGCCCTCTTCACTACACGACATACACACTAGCACTGACTCAGGGCTCTAAGCCCGGTCACAGAATTTTTTTCTCCTTTCCTTTGTCCACGTGGTGAATCTCTATTTACAAACACTGACTACGACTACGCAACTCCACGCGGCTCCCCTCTCCTTCAAATTCAGAACCTAAACAATCTAACTTTAGTTAGCATCCGATTCCCCGGGTCCAGACACGCGCTGGCCACTCTGGCTCCTTTGCTTGTCCGTGCTTTCGGCGACGGGTTCGGTATGCCAATGAGACCGTGGCCGCGGGTCTCCTTATCCGACTGTGGCCGGACGTTTCCCTTTATACCGGTATTTCCATTAGACATACAAACATAGAAGACACTTTACCTATTGCCGTGCTGTTCGCTGTTTCCTCGGATTCAGGGGTGTCCCAGCTTCCCGGGCGGGGGTCCGTTTGGGACGAGACGAGGTCCACTGTACAGGAAATCCTGCTTGGCGCCTGCAGATGTCAGCTCACCTTCAACGGACGCCCAACCAGCGGGATCACTCGCACCTGCAGTCAACCGCTACAGTGTCTAGCAGTCGTTGCCGTGCCGGCAAAGGGCCTCGAATCCCGGACGAGCCCCCAGAAATGTTACCGGAATCCACTTGGTTCACTCGGGACGAGGCCGGACCGGACACGAGCAAGGATTGTCTGGACACGAGTCTCTTCAGGAAAGGCAAACTTTATTGTGACGTCACAAAATGCTCAGACAGGATTGAATCGCAAAGACTGAGCCCCGAGTTCATCGCAACATTAAATTTTATACCCCAAATACATAATTAGGTACATCCCAATTAGTCCACCTCCCGATGACACTCTCCCACCCCACGTGGGTTAATACCTCCCTTAACCTAATACAAAAACATTCCATTAATTAGCCGTAAATTGGCAAAATTTATGTTAGTTTCAGTAAATCATGATTAGTTGCTTCTCCTATTCCGGGCTGTGCCCTCCTCCCTAGCGCCTGAGATCATTTGTTGCAGCTAACACCTGGTCTGATCTCTATACTCCTTTGTCTCTTAGCAGGCCTCAGCGACCTTGGTGTATCTACTCCTCATTCTGCCCCTCCGTGCCAGGAACAGCCTAGACCTTTCTCAGACTCTAATTACTTTTTCTGCTAATCTAACACATTCCTAAATTTCTACGTATACTTCATTCTAGTTTCAGCTAAAAACCTGCCTAGTTATTTTTAAGTGAACCAATATTCTGAACAAGATGGCCACCTGGCTTATAATGGCGGTCATCTTCCAGCCTATTTCCACTTCAACGTTACATTCTGGCACTTGACCCATGGCATTCCTCTGACGACCCGATGGGTATTAATCACTTGCGTCTGTTTCAGGGGCAGACTGACCCATCGGGCCCTAGGGCACTGCAGTTTGGCCTTGCAGGAGTCGGGCAAAGTTTCTCCCATTCACTTGGCAGCGTGTGGGATCAAACTCCCACACGCTGCGCCGGAAGTGTAGGCCCCGCCAGGGAGGGGGGGAGATGAGGCTGCCTAGCTCACGTGGAACATGCTGGCCACGCCCCCTCTCACAGCAGCATGCAGAGCCTCCCCTGCACGTGTGCTGAAGGTCTACGGGCACTATCAACTAGCGTAAGCTAGCCTTAGCGTTGACATGTTTTTCTGTTAGCGCTGTGTTAAATGAGTCTAGTGCCTGACCAACAGATCGTTTGCCTCTTGCTAGAAATTGTGGGGGGGGAAAATCACTTAGCACGTCGCTATTAGGGATTTGTAGCACGAGCTTACTGTACTTTTCGTGTCCTATACTTAACATGGGGAGTGCTAGAGATCTCTAGTTAGGCCTGGACTGGCCATCGGGCTTACCCGGCCGGTGGCTAGCGAGCAGGCCTTAACAGTTCCCAGCCTGGGGCAGCCTTGGCCTGGTGGGGACTCCAAGCTGGTGGCAGTCTGTCCGGCGTGCCAAGAGCGAGACAGCTCTCTGGCCAGCACCCGCTGATTATGTCACAGGGCGCTCCGTGTGATGTTCAAACCTCACATGGGGCACCCTGTGACATAATCAACGGGTGCCAGGGCTGGTGTTCTGACAATTAAAAAATCTCCCGACCACAAAGTAGGAACCAAGCATGGAGCACACTAGACCAGGGGTCAGAAAACTTGTCTCCCTGATGTTTTGGGAACTACATTTCCCATGTGGCTCAGTCAGCCAAATAGGTGACTGAGCATCTTGGGAGACGTAGTTCCCAAAAAATCAGGGAGCCAAGTTTGCTGACCCCTGCCCTAGCCCCATCAGGACTAAACCCAATATACATGATTACACAAAAGGGAAGAGAGATAGGGCAGGTCACCCTAGCCCCATCAATCACTCAATAGGTCAGGTAATTAAAATTCACGATTTTATTGATGGACCTTGCCATTTAAGCATAAAGTGAAAAGAAAAATCTAAATAAAATTATAACCCTCCCAAAAAGAATGTGATGGATTAGGAGTTGAGGCCAGTTATATCAGTGACCCTAATATCTGTTGAATTATTGAATGATCCTGTAAGGATCAGATGACAGCAGATTAATCTGAAATGGGTTCATTATAAGCAAGCAAGTCACTAAAGTAAAGTTTCTAGATGTTCATATTGGCTTATCCACTTACTACCAACAGCCTCTAAAATAAGTAGTAGTTAAACAATAGTGATACTTGCTTCACGTAGCTACAAAGATAACCTATCGTACATACACTATATTGCCAAAAGTATTCACTCACCTGCCTTGACTCGCATATGGATGGGTGAGCGAATACTTTTGGCAATATAGTGTATGTCTCTACTATAGCAGCTAAAGGCACACCGAGTAATAGATTAAAAAAAGTTTTAACATATAAAAGGGAGCCAATATATCCCTAATTGCTAACCCAACAGTAACCTAGATTTCTATGCTTGCCCTAGGTGTCCCTAAAGTCAAGGGAAGATCTCAAATATGAATAGATGGCATGACAACATTGCCTCAACCAACATAGAAATCTGCATAGAGTACTCAAATTTCAGCTTATGAACCCATACATTAGCCTGTCACATTAAAGTGACTGTTAAAAGAAAAAAACACCCATTAACAAGTGCTGCGCTCGACGCTTTGGAGGGGCAGCTTCATCAGGAGCGTGATAGACACCCTTCTCCCATCTTTGTTTATACAGTTCTGGCAGGGGTCAAGTCCTGGGAAAAAAAGTGAGGGAACTCACCCACGAATTCCACAACCCCCATTACCTGAAGAAAATATATATATATATATATATATATATATATATATCACGAGTATAGCAGCGCGTGCCGGTGATACCATTTTAATTGGGTTAACTTTACATTTAAAAGACAAGCTTTCAAGAGTGTAAACTGGAAACTATACTGATCAGTGAAAGGTATCACTACGTACAGGTATACTCGTTATTGTGGCAACTGGACTAACGCATTTTATATACAATATATATATATATATATATATTATATATATATATATATCTCCAGGCACAGACCCCCAGAATAATATACACAGTGCTGAACCCCCAGAATAATATACACAGCGCTGAGCCCCCAGAATAATATACACAGCGCTGAGCCCCCAGAATAACATACACAGCACTGAGCCCCCAGAATAATATACACAGCGCTGAACCCCCAGAATAATATACACAGCGCTGAGCCCCCAGAATAATATACACAGCACTGAGCCCCCAGAATAATATACACAGCACTGAGCCCCCAGAATAATATACACAGCACTGAGCCCCCAGAATAATATACACAGCACTGAGCCCCCAGAATAATATACACAACATTGTGCCCCCAGAATAACATACACAGCACTGAGCCCCCAGAATAATATACACAGCACTGAACCCCCAGAATAACATACACAGCACTGAGCCCCCAGAATAATATACACAGCACTGAACCCCAAGAATAATATACACAGCACTGAGCCTCCAGGATAATATACACAGCACTGAGCCCCCAGAATAACATACACAGCACTGAACCCCAAGAATAATATGCACAGCACTGGTTATATGGATATATTTTCCCCAGCTCATATGGATAATGCCCCCAGGTCTCATGGATAATGCCCCAGCTCTCATGGATAATGCCCCCAGGTCTCATGGATAATGCCCCAGCTCTCATGGATAATGCCCCAGCTCTCATGGATAATGCCCCAGGTCTCATGGATAATGCCCCAGCTCTCATGGATAATGCCCCAGCTCTCATGGATATTGCCCCAGCTCTCATGGATATTGCCCCAGCTCTCATGGATAATGCCCCAGCTCTCATGGATATTGCCCCCTGGTCTCATGGATATGCCCCAGCTCTCATGGATAATGCCCCAGCTCTCATGGATATTGCCCCAGCTCTCATGGATAATGCCCCAGCTCTCATGGATAATGCCCCAGCTCTCATGGATATTGCCCCCTGGTCTCATGGATAATGCCCCAGCTCTCATGGATAATGCCCCAGCTCTCATGGATAATGCCCCAGCTCTCATGGATATTGCCCCAGCTCTCATGGATATTGCCCCAGCTCTCATGGATATTGCCCCAGGTCTCATGGATAATGCCCCAGGTCTCATGGATAATGCCCCAGCTCTCATGGATAATGCCCCAGCTCTCATGGATAATGCCCCAGCTCTCATGGATAATGCCCCCAGGTCTCATGGATAATGCCCCAGGTCTCATGGATATTGCCCCCTGGTCTCATGGATAATGCCCCAGCTCTCATGGATATTGCCCCAGCTCTCATGGATATTGCCCCAGGTCTCATGGATAATGCCCCCAGGTCTCATGGATAATGCCCCAGCTCTCATGGATAATGCCCCAGCTCTCATGGATAATGCCCCCAGGTCTCATGGATAATGCCCCAGGTCTCATGGATATTGCCCCCTGGTCTCATGGATAATGCCCCAGCTCTCATGGATAATGCCCTAGCTCTCATGGATAATGCCCCAGCTCTCATGGATAATGCCCTAGCTCTCATGGATAATGCCCCAGGTCTCATGGATAATGCCCCAGCTCTCATGGATAATGCCCCAGCTCTCATGGATAATGCCCCAGGTCTCATGGATATTGCCCCTGGTCTCATGGATATTGCCCCCCTGGTCTCATGGATATTGCCCCCCTGGTCTCATGGATATTGCCCCCCTGGTCTCATGGATATTGCCCCCCTGGTCTCATGGATATTGCCCCCCTGGTCTCATGGATATTGCCCCCCTGGTCTCATGGATATTGCCCCCCTGGTCTCCTGGATAGTGCCCCCCTGGTCTCATGGATAGTGCCCCTCTGGTCTCATGGATAGTGCCCTAGCTCTCATGGATAATGCCCTAGCTCTCATGGATAATGCCCCAGCTCTCATGGATAATGCCCTAGCTCTCATGGATAATGCCCCAGGTCTCATGGATAATGCCCCAGCTCTCATGGATAATGCCCCTGGTCTCATGGATATTGCCCCCCTGGTCTCATGGATATTGCCCCCCTGGTCTCATGGATATTGCCCCCCTGGTCTCCTGGATAGTGCCCCCCTGGTCTCATGGATAGTGCCCCTCTGGTCTCATGGATAGTGCCCCTCTGGTCTCATGGATAGTGCCCCCCTGGTCTCATGGATAGTGCCCCCCTGGTCTCATGGATAGTGCCCCCTTGGTCTCATGGATATTGCCCCCCCAGGTCTCAGGGATACTGCCCCCCCAGCTCACCTTTGCTGCTGCTTCTCCACATTGCCAGCGGCCGCGTGCTTCCTGCTTCAGTGGCCGCTGACAGGAAGTGCAGCCGCTCGCCTGGGAACTATGAAACAGCCAGGCGAGCGGCTCCACCTCCTGTCAGCTGGCCCTTGTAACAGGAAGCACGCCGGCCGCCGGCAATGTGCGGCGGCGGCGTTCGGGCTCGGGCCACAGCGGGAACGCTGCGTTCCCGCAGCGTTCCCGCTGTGGGAAAAGTGCGGGAACGCCGTTCCTGCGCGTTCCCGCTCGACTCGAGCCCTGAGTTCTGGGCTCCAAATGACCTCAGTTCAGGTGATGGTGTATTAATTATCCCAGTGTCATAGCAAAATACAACACAGATGAAGTTTTTACAATGTCATCGTATCACGTGTCCCCGGAGTAGCTAATAGTAGGTTGCCTTTTGTAACCCGAGCAACGTTGAGCCTAGCCCGACTATGCCAGTTTTGAGGCGTTATAGTGTCACATGCCCCTAGAAGAGCCAATCAGCGGTACCACTCTGCAACCTAGGTAATGTAAATAACAAAATCAGGATGCACCGATTACGATTGCACCCTCATATCCACTCCTTCAGCTTAAGAGGATATGCCACAAATCAAAGTGTCAAAGAGTGTGATTGTACATATTTTATTTTATTTATAAAAAGATTTTACCAGGAAGGATACATTGAGATTTCTCTCGTTTTCAAGTATGTCCTGAGTTCAAGAACATTGAGTGGTTACAGAAATACAAAATAGTAAAATGCAAGATATTAACACAAGACCAAATATACAGATTAACAGAAAAATAAATATGTAATAAAGTCATTATGTTACATGTTTACAGGTGCATTTCATATTGAGGTATGTTAATAGGGTAGTCTTAAGGGACTTTAGACTGGGGGGAAGATTTGACGGTATCTGAGAGGTTATTCCATATTTGCGGTGCTCTGTAGGAAAATGAGGATCGAGCCACTTTCTTTTTGTATTGTGGTATTGCAAGTAAGGTGCTGGTCCTGGATCTGAGGTTATAGGATGAGGGAACTGCCGGGGGAAGCAGCATATTCAGGTAGGGTGGTAGCTTCCCAGAAAAGCTCTTAAACACCAGGTTGGAAAGGTGAAGGGTGCGTCTAGATTCCAGCGATGGCCAGTTTAGTTCTTTTAACATGTCACAATGGTGTGTCATGTAGTTACATTGTAGCACAAAGCGACAGAATGAGTTATACAATGTAGTAAGAGTCTGGAGGTGTGCTTGCAGCTGCATACACTACATCTCCATATTCAATGGCTGGCATAAGCATTTGTTGTACAATCTGCTTTCTTACCGCGGGGCTCAGGCAGGATTTGTTTCTGTACAGGGCACCTAGTTTGGGGTAGAGTTTAGATGAGAGTTTTTCGATGTGGGGGCCAAAAGATAGATTTGGGTCTAACCACATAGTGGTTTGTGTAGTTTAGGTGCGGTTCCAAAGAGCATTGTAACAGTTTTGTCAGTATTTAGAAAAAGTTTGTTATCTGCAATCCACTTTTCTACCCCTGTGAATTGTTCTTGCAGCACTGCCTCCAGCTGTGGGAGATTTGGTTTGCTGGTATAGATTACAGTGTCATCTGCGTACATGTGTACATATAGGAGTGAGCTGCCTTATAAGACTTGGGCAATATAAACGTCTACTTTACTATGCCAGTCTACTAATGCATCATCATGTCACGTGCCCCAAAGATACCCAATCGTAGGCCCACTGATACAGAATGGGCATCAGCACAGGTGAAGTTTTTGGAGCGTCATCATATCATGTGTCCCCAGAGTAGCCAATAATAGGCCGCTATTTGTAGTCTGGGCAACGTTGATTCTAACCAGACTATGCCAATTTTAAAGGCATCATAGTGTCACGTGTCCTTAAAAAAGCCAATCAGCGGCACCACTCTGCAACCTAGGCAACGTAAAATAACGAGATCAGGCTGCACTGATTAAGATTGCACCCTCATATCCACTCCTTCAACTCGAGGGAATATGTCACCAAACAAATGCCAGAGTGTGAGTGTACGTATAAGGGGTGAGGCAGCTTATAAAAATTAGGCGATGTAGACGTCTACTTGGCTATGCCGGCCTACTAACGCATCATTGTGTTACGTGCCCCAAGGGTACGTGATCGGGGCCCTAATCATACAGAATGGGCAACATAAATGCATTACCAGATTCCAATCATTGTGAATTATATAATAACCAGTACTATAACATATGTAAATGGTGAAGTGCTACGGGGGAGTTCTGAAAACCGTAATGTGATAGATGTGGGTTACTTACCACACTATGTCGCTACTATACTGACAGCTAAACAGCAGCAAACACATAAAATGCTGCAATAATCCAGAATCACCACTGATTATCAATTATAATACTAGTTTCGGTTAAATTGGAAAAATCGACAGCATTGTAATCAATGTTGTGATGTCAAAAAAGTTCCAATAGAGTTTCCCATCAGACAAACGCTCATACGAATTCTTATTAGCCCAACCTGAATGCAAGTTACCATGTGGAGAGGGATTGTAAAGACAGGTTATCCACATGTATCACCAATGACACCACTCAAAGTAATATAAATCGTTAAACAAACAACGTTGGTTCAACCTATGGTTTTAACTTGACTGGAAGTCCCTGCATTATATCATCATAACTGGATATGCCCATACTATATTATCCAAAAAGATGAAATTACAGTTATATTAAAGAAATGGATAGAAGCAGGATCCGGTCAATAACATTAACCACCACAAAAAACTTATAATGAATACATATAAAGGGAGGTCGAAAGGAATATAATTACTAACGAGGTGTATATGACACTGACGGGGTATTTAGAAATAGATGAACTACCGGTATATATAGGGAGAAAAAGTAAAGCCCTCATTAAGACCTTCTGGACTGAGAGTCCTGAGGGTATAGATCCAGAAGCTTTCTCTACGACGTAGTGATAAATCATAATCACCCTTCCTCTGATGTTGCTTGACTAGTTCAATGCCACAAAAACACATCTTAGTGGTATCCCCACTTTGACAGTCACGTACATGTCTCGCGACCGGTGTATCCTGGCTACGTACAGATTGAAAGGACGGAATGTCTTCCCTACGTATTTTTTACCACACACACAGGTGAGCAAATAAACCAGTCCAGTGGAGTTGCAGTTAAAAAACGAGCGTATCTCAAACGATTTTTGTCTCTGCTATCCCTAATGTGTTTTGATTCCTTAAGGATAGAGGCACAGCTCTTGCATCTCCCGCAGGCATATGTGCCCTTTAGGTTAGTTTTTAGCCTATTATTGGCTACTCCGGGGACACGATGATGCATTAGTAGACCGGCATAGTTAAGTAGACATTTACATTGTCATTACACCCAAATCTTATAAGGCAGCTTACCCCTATATGTACAATCACACTCTGACACTTTGATTTGTGGCATATCCCCTTAAGCTGAAGGAGTGGATATGAGGGTGCAATCGTAATCGGTGCAGCCTCATTTTGTTATTTACATTACCTAGGTGTCACATCCTCGGCTCCTGCAGTGCTCCCTGGGGGGTCTGGACACCTGGCGGCGTCGCTGGCTGGCCGGGTGCCAGGAGTTCTGGCTGATCAGCTGGCGTCTGGAGGGGCGGGGCTTGGTGTGGTGACGTGGAGCCGCCGGCCTTAAATGCAGGGCGTGAGATTCAGCTTGTCGCTCTGACGTGGTTATTCCCGCATCGCCTGCTGTGTTACTGATCTCTTGGATTTCATTGTTCTGTTGCCATTTTTGCATGTATGAGGACCCTGCTTGTGTTTGACCCGGATTGCCTAATTGACCATTCTCTCTCTGACTCCTTCTGTATATGCACTGTGCTCTCTCCTGACACTGAGGTTAAGTGTAATAGACACCACGCAGCCTCCGATTGTAGGCCTGCCCTGCAGGGTGCTGAATCCTCGAAATACATTGCTGACACGAAGGTAATGTGTGTCTTCTCTGTTGCCAAACCTGCCTGTACAACTACCCTCTCTGTTGCCATCCCTGCCTGTATGACTACCCCCTCTGTTGCCGATTCGGATTCTATATTTGACCACGCTTATGTTAACCCATGGTGCATAAGACATCTGCATAATCTTTGTTAGTGCATAGTTAATTTGTTTTTGCTCAGTAGACACTTGGTCTCAAAATTATTTTCTACGGAGTGGTACTTAGTGTGGGTGTTCTGTCTTACCTCCCTGGCTGGGAGTGCTAGGGTTGGAAGTCCTGACTGCTTGCAAATCGAGAAGTACAGAGGTCTGTCCAAAAGGATCCACATCACGGTTATCAGGGGTGAGCGCTACGAAGAACGTGACATTACGTCAGGGCCATATATGGATCCGACAGACTTAACCGTGCTGATGTCTACCTTTAGTGTCATGATGTCTAAACTCAGTGATATCATTATTAAACAGGAGGAGCAGGACCACCGTATGGACCAGTTTGCTCAGGCTTTGGGTTTACTGATGAATCAGTCCAGCAAAGCTTCACCACCCTCCTCTCATGCGGTAAATGTTTCTTCTCTTGCTGCTGTTGAAGTATCCCATGTGAGTTTGAAATCACCCATATGTTTTGGTGGTACATCTGGTTCTTGCAGGGGATTTATTAATCCGATTGATATCATGTTTGAATTAAATCCTGGGATGTGCCCCCACAGACAGAGCTAAGGTGGGGTATGTCATTATCCACCAAACAGAAAAAGCTTTGCTTTAACTATGCCGAGTTCATTAAAGACCTTAGGCGCATTTTTGATCCTGCAAGGCGGGCAGCTGGTGCTGCCAGGGTACTATGGCGTATCAAACAGGGCAACTGTAGAGTGGCTGGTTACGCCTTCGAATTTAAAACTGTGGCAGCAGAATTGCAAAGCCCAAATGATGCATTTACCATGCCTTTCTTGGAGGGAATTTCTGATGCTTTAATGTACGAATTCGCTCCTATGTCGCTACCAGAGGAGCTAGACGATCTGATCGATTATTGCATAGCACTCGATGACAAGATTCGTGATAGGAGGTCTGGCTGTGAGAAACCCTGCAAACCTCTCCAAAGTACCTCTTCCACCCCTCGCATGATTCGTAACCCTTCACCTCCTAGGGTGGAAAAGCCATACCCGAGCCTATGCGGTTAGGTTGGTCCAGTATCTCGGGGGAAGAGAGACAACATCGCTTCAGAGAAGGCTTATGCTTTTACTGTGCTGATAAGGGTAATTTTCGGTTACAGTGTCCCAAAGACCTAATAGATCTTCTTTTTTTTAAATTCTTTATTTTGAGAATTATACTGTGGAAACACCCAAAAACAATGAGCAGCAAAAAAACACCACCCTGATATCCACCAAATTCAGAAAGCATATAACATGAAAAACAAAAATTGGTGGTGTTGCGCTAAAGGAAAGTAAAAAAACTTATGTATGGACTATTTTGAAGGCATGCTATACTGCACAGCAAAAAAGAGAAAGAAAGTTCTATTTCTCAATAGTTCGTTCAATGGATATCCAGTCTCTGTTGTAGAAAGGATTTTCAGTAAAATCTTCCAAAACTTTGGAACGAATGACCACTTCTTTGGTGAATCTTCATTAAAAAGTATATATCTCGGAAAAAGAGAAACTCGATAGTGTTATACCGTTTATTAATGTGTATACAAATCTACTGACATAATATACGTACAGAAAAAAGGAGGTAGTGGGTTTAGGATTTGATCTCACCCACTGCCAGATAAAACATCACGTCCCAATCAAGCCTCTATAGACAAAACCACCAGGAGCTCCCGGGCTGCTTCCAAGGTGGTCACTCAATACCAAAGGTGGGACCGCGATGATAAAGTGACGTAGTGCTGACGCGTTTCGCCCCGCCCACGGGACTTCATCAGAGCATACGTCACTATGCCATCATCCTCTCTAAATAGTGTCTTAACTTGACACACCTGGTGAACTTCTAATGAAATTCTCTGTGGCCACTCCCTATGGGAGATCCTACAAATGCTTCAGTATGTTTGAATATATTGCAAATGGAAGCACAAAACAAAATGTATTAAAAGATTGCCATATATAGGCGATCACAAACAGCCCTAAGAATAATCTTTAAGGCAAAAATTCATAACACCCATAAAACACTCTGTGTATGGATCAATGATTATTTTAAAAACAATATTAAAAAACAGCATTGAAAACGAACAGCATTAAAAAACGAACAGCATTTAAAAAAACGAACAGCATTTAAAAAAACGAACAGCATTAAAAAACGAACAGCAAAAACAACGAACATTAGAAAGAGTATAGATTCTTAATACTTCTAAGAACGCTCCAAAAAGGGGAGGGGAAGGATCTTAAGACATAACTACATAATTACAAGAGTAAAAAGTAAAAAAGTAAAAAACATATGGACAAAAACATCCGTAAAATATTACATCATTCAAATACTATTAATAATAAAGTACAAACAGTAAAAATATATACCGCATACAATGGAATACGTATAGCCATAATAGAGACACATAATAATACATGATGAAGGGCAGGAATCATAACTACCATAAAAATTTATATCAATACAATTAGGTGAGGAAATTATATAGATCAAAATCAACATTGAGACCCAAAGGAGTGAAAGTTCTTAAATCGTATGCTGTCCTCATCTCTTCCTGCCCCATTCTCTGAATGTTATTGCCTCCTCTCCAATATTTTCCTACCCTTTTAATGCCCAAAAATTTAAGACCTCTTGGGTCCGAATTATGAGACTTAAAGAAATGTGCGGAAACAAAATGTTGCATATACCCATTCCTAATGTTGCGAATATGTTCATCTATGCGTTTGTGTAAAGGTCTTGCCGTGCGTCCCACATACTGTAGTCCGCACGGACATTCCAATAAATAGATAATATTGTTGGTTTTGCATGTAATTAAATTGTTGATCGGGTACTCAATATTAGTTATATTCGATTTGTAATTCTTGACGCAATTGCTACTTTTTGGACTATTCGAGTTCTTACACGATTGGCAATTTTTGCAATAGAAAAAACCTTTTTCTTGTTGTAGCCATCCTGTTTGTTTATGTTCTTTTATATAACTCTGGACTAAGGTTTGTTTAAAACAAACCTTAGTCCAGAGTTATATAAAAGAACATAAACAAACAGGATGGCTACAACAAGAAAAAGGTTTTTTCTATTGCAAAAATTGCCAATCGTGTAAGAACTCGAATAGTCCAAAAAGTAGCAATTGCGTCAAGAATTACAAATCGAATATAACTAATATTGAGTACCCGATCAACAATTTAATTACATGCAAAACCAACAATATTATCTATTTATTGGAATGTCCGTGCGGACTACAGTATGTGGGACGCACGGCAAGACCTTTACACAAACGCATAGATGAACATATTCGCAACATTAGGAATGGGTATATGCAACATTTTGTTTCCGCACATTTCTTTAAGTCTCATAATTCGGACCCAAGAGGTCTTAAATTTTTGGGCATTAAAAGGGTAGGAAAATATTGGAGAGGAGGCAATAACATTCAGAGAATGGGGCAGGAAGAGATGAGGACAGCATACGATTTAAGAACTTTCACTCCTTTGGGTCTCAATGTTGATTTTGATCTATATAATTCCTCACCTAATTGTATTGATATAATTTTTATGGTAGTTATGATTCCTGCCCTTCATCATGTATTACTATGTGTCTCTATTATGGCTATACGTATTCCATTGTATGCGGTATATTTTTACTGTTTGTACTTTATTATTAATAGTATTTGAATGATGTAATATTTTACGGATGTTTTTGTCCATATGTTTTTTACTTTTTTACTTTTTACTCTTGTAATTATGTAGTTATGTCTTAAGATCCCTCCCCTCCCCTTTTTGGAGCGTTCTTAGAAGTATTAAGAATCTATACTCTTTCTAATATTCGTTGTTTTAGTGCTGTTCGTTTTTTAATGCTGTTCGTTTTTTAAATGCTGTTCGTTTTTCAAATGCTGTTCGTTTTTTAATGCTGTTCGTTTTCAATGCTGTTTTTAATATTGTTTTTAAAATAATCATTGATCCATACACAGAGTGTTTTATGGGTGTTATGAATTTTTGCCTTAAAGATTATTCTTAGGGCTGTTTGTGATCGCCTATATATGGCAATCTTTTAATACATTTGTTTTGTGCTTCCATTTGCAATATATTCAAACATACTGAAGCATTTGTAGGATCTCCCATAGGGAGTGGCTACAGAGAATTTCATTAGAAGTTCACCAGGTGTGTCAAGTTAAGACACTATTTAGAGAGGATGATGGCATAGTGACGTATGCTCTGATGAAGTCCCGTGGGCGGGGCGAAACGCGTCAGCACTACGTCACTTTATCATCGCGGTCCCACCTTTGGTATTGAGTGACCACCTTGGAAGCAGCCCGGAGCTCCTGGTGGTTTTGTCTATAGAGGCTTGATTGGGACGTGATGTTTTATCTGGCAGTGGGTGAGATCAAATCCTAAACCCACTACCTCTTTTTTCTGTACGTATATTATGTCAGTAGATTTGTATACACATTAATAAACGGTATAACACTATCGAGTTTCTCTTTTTCCGAGATATATACTTTTTAATGAAGATTCACCAAAGAAGTGGTCATTCGTTCCAAAGTTTTGGAAGATTTTACTGAAAATCCTTTCTACAACAGAGACTGGATATCCATTGAACGAACTATTGAGAAATAGAACTTTCTTTCTCTTTTTTGCTGTGCAGTATAGCATGCCTTCAAAATAGTCCATACATAAGTTTTTTTACTTTCCTTTAGCGCAACACCACCAATTTTTGTTTTTCATTTTGAGAATTATACATAACAAGAAATTCACGAAATCAAACGAAGAAAAAGACAGCCGTCTAGGGCTGGCCAAACTAACTACGGTCAGCCAGTCAGATAATGTAAGATGCAAGTAGTAACAGGTCAATAAGGGAATAATAAAAACAAAAAGCAAGAAGTCCCAACCTCAGTGAAGGAAGAAAACAGAAAAGAAACACATAAGCATGTAGGACTATCAACGTAAATGCCATAAATTGTCCTGATAAATTATACTCAGAGCTTATCTATAGACCAGTGACACGTAAACAGAGAAGAAAAAAGCTGGGGGGGGTAAACAATACCGCTCAGGTCTCAGTCTGGCTGAAGTTCCGGAGGGTCCGGCAAGATGCCAGCCGCTTCAAGGTCGGACCAGGCGGTTTCAGGATCAGTGATAGTGTAGGGGACATTATTATGTGTCACCACCAATGCTCCCGCCAAGCCCCACCGATAACGGATCCCCCTCCGACGAAGAACCGCAGTCACAGGACGGAACCGCCTGCGAGAAAACAGAGTCTGGAATGGAAGGTCGTGAAACAAAGCCAACGTAGAGCCCTCAAATTTCACTGGATCTCTTGCGCCAGGAGCAGACATAAGCTTGACCTTAAATGCTATGTGACGAAAGGCCACCACGACATCACGGGTTGTCCCCTTCGAAAGCGCCGCAGGTTTCCGAACCCTGAATACCGATCCGATCACATCTGGCTTGTCAGGAGGGAGTCCCGCCATCCGAAGGGCCAAACGAGACACATAAGCTGGGAGTTCATCCGACGACACAGAGTCCGGGATGCCCCTGACCCTGACGTTACGACGGCGGTGTCTTGTTTCCAGCATCTCCACAGAGCGGGACAAAAGCTCGACCTGGGATCTTAGACCAGCGACCTGTCCCAACAGGTGAGTATGTTCCGATAGCACTGTAGAGGTCGTCGCCTGCACTGCTGTCACCTGCACACGGATTGTTGCAACCTCCTCCCGAACCGCCGCCACTTCAGGTTTCCACACCCCCGGATCTCCCGGAGTTCGTCCAAGATCCTCCGAAGGTCTCTTTTCGTAAGAGGAAGATCATCATCCTCCTCCTGCCGACTTTCCTCAGGCTGTGTCATACGGGTTTCGAGTGAGGTCGCTCTCGTTTGTTGCGGTTGGGCACCCGGTCTCAAAACGTCCTGTCGTAATGAAGCCACACTACTGCTGGCTGAAAGGTGGTGTTCCTCGGCCGAATCCCCGTCAGAGAGGCCACCAGCAGTAAGTGAGGCACTAAAAGACGCCGTCAGCGCTGCTTTTCGTTTCTTTTGCGCCCTTTTTTTTGCTGCTGCAGATAGTGGTTGGGAGTCTGGTGTCCGAGATTATGGGGAGATCCAGGTCATCGCAGAGCTACCACCCGAGTGCCAGGGGTCCTCTTCATCTTCCGAAAAGTCATAGCCCGGGGGGAGGGAGGAGGAGATCGCATTTCCGTTCGAAGTGGACCCACCTCTCATGGAGTCCCGAATGTCCCTCTGTCTGGACCGCAGCTTCTGTGAGCGACCGGTGGGCATGTCACCAAAAGCGCAGGCACAAGGAAGAAGAGCGGTAAAAGGTCTCAGAAATCTCCTTCCAGGCTTCTAAAATGGCCGCTAGTACTAGGCCCCGATTGTGCCGCGGGGGTTAATCTGCTCCGGAGCGTCAATTTCGGGGGTAAGACAAACTCACCGAGGCCCCCAGAGACCGTAGAGCGTTTCTCAAGTGCGAGCAAGCGGTGGAAAGAACTTTAAAAACCGTGTTTATCACGGAGCTCCTTCAACATGCAGCCGCTCTCTTCCTCAGCTAGCTCCGCCCCCCCTAATAGATCTTCTATGACGGGAAAATGATCATGTCTAGAATCCACTGAGAGACAGGTTCTAGACATGACTGTTGTGTCTCTCGTTTCTAAAAAGAAAAAGATCTCATGTGGTGGTTCCGGTGTCAATTGCCTGGGAAAATATCAAGCTTGACACGGAGGCACTCATTGATTCTGGTTCTGCAGGAAATTTCCTGGATTCTGGTTTTGCTGCAATACATCAAGTGCCTTTGGTTAAGAGAGAAACTCCTCTCCTCATTGAGAGTATTGATGGCAGGCAATTATTAATTACCCACGATACTATCCCTCTCTCTTTCTATACAGGTATCCTACATGGAAAAAAAATACAATGCCAGATAATTGAATCTCTTACGGTGCCTATGGTTTTGGGCTACTGTTTTGGTTAGCCAAACACAACCCAGTCATGAACTGGACCGAGGTGGAGTTGGGTTCCTGGAGCTCCAAATTCTGGTCAAGGTGTCTGGGTATGAGTACTGTGGTGGGTAGCCTGAATGTGGCCACAACCCCTCCACTGTCTACTGAGGTACCCAAGTGGTACAGTGACCTCAAAAGAGGTCTTTGATAAAGGAAAATCTGAGATTCTGCTTCCGCATAGACCCTATGACTGTGCTATAGATCTGCTGCCAGGTACCATGCCTCCAAGGGGACATGTGTATCCCCTCTCACAAAAATAAAATGATATAATGGAGGAATACATCCGTGATATCCTTGCCCGTGGGTTTATACGCCGGTCCTCCTCCCCTGCTGAGGCAAGATATTTCTTTGTGTCGAAGAAAGAGGGGAATTTACGACCCTGTATCGATTATAGAGGTCTTAATATAATAACTGTGCGTAATGCATACCCTATTCCTCTGATTTCTGAATTGTTTGACTGCCTGAAATGTGCTACAATTTATCCGAAGTTAGACCTGCACGGTGCTTATAATTTAGTCCGATTCAAAAAGGATCATGAATGGCAAACGGCATTCAATACGAGAAGTGGGCACTACGAATACCTAGTTATGCCATTTGGTTTGTGTAATGCGTGAGCAGTTTTCTAAGACTTCATTAACGATTAGAGATGTGCATTCGTTTCGGAAAAATTCGGAATTTGTATATGTAACGAATTTATTTAGTTTTACACTGTGTCATCATCATCATAAAAGAAAAATTTGAATAATTGATATCAACTATCGAATTTGAAATGAACTATACAATACCTATCAACGATCGAATTTGAAATGAACTATCAAATACATATCAACTATCGAATTTGAAATGAACTATTAAATGGATATCAACTACTGAATTTGAAATGAACTATCAAATTGATATTTACTATCGAATTTGAAATGAACTATACAATACGTATCAACTACTGAATTTGAAATGAACTATCAAATACATTATTATTATTATTCTTTATTTATAAAGCACCAGCATATTCCGCAGCGCTGTACAATAAGCACAGTATAGACAGGGTTACAATACATTGAACAACATTTGACAAACAGTACAGGAGGAGATGAGGGCCCTATTCCCGTAGGAGCTCACAATCTAGGAGGGTTGGGGTTGGAAACAGAAGGAGAGGACTGTAAGGTGAGAGTGATTGATGGTTGTGTCAGTGAGTTGGGTGGTAGGCTTCCCTAAATAGGAACGTTTTAAGGGAGCGTTTGAAGGAAGAGAAGTTAGGGGAAAGTCTGACAGTACGAGGGAGAGCGTTCCAGAGAGTGGGGGCTGCGCGTGAGAAATCCTGCAGTCTATAATGGGAAGAGGTGATGCGGGGAGAAGCTAGGCGCAGGTCACTGTTTGACCTTAGGGAGCGGGCTGGGGTGTATTTGGTGATTAGTGAGGACAGGTAGTGGGGAGCTGAGTTAGTGAGGGTTTTGTAGGTAAGGATAAAGATTTTGAACTTAATTCTGCAGTGGATGGGGAGCCAGTGAAGGGACTCGCAGAGGGGAGTGGCAGAGACAGAGCGGCGGGTGAGGTGAATTAGCCTGGCGGAGGCATTCAGGATGGATTGTAGGGGGGAGAGGCAGGACAGAGGGAGGCCAGATAAGAGATTATTGCAATAGTCGAGTCGGGAGATTACCAGGGTTTGTAGGAGTTGTTTTGTGGTGACAGCGGTAAGAAATGGCCGAATTCTGGAAATATTACGCAGTTGGTATCGGCAGGAGGAGGAAAGAGACTTGATGTGGGGGATGAAGGAAAGAGCAGAGTCAAGTGTAACTCCAAGACAGCGAACTTGGTTTGATGGGGAGATGGTGATACCCTCCACCGTGATAGAGAAGTCAGGAGGTGGGGAGGCATTGGAGGGAGGAATAAGTAGGAGTTCAGTCTTCGACATGTTGATCTTTAGGTGGTGGGAGGCCATCCAGGAGGAGATGCCAGATAAACAGTCACTGACTTTTGAAAGGACAGGGGGAGAGAGATCAGGGGTAGAGAGGTAGATCTGAGTGTCATCAGCGTAGAGGTGGTAATTAAAGCCAAAGCTGTTGATGATTTTGCCCAGGGAAGAGGTGTAGATGGAAAAGAGCAGAGGACCAAGGACAGAGCCTTGAGGTACACCAACAGATAGAGGCAATGAGGAGGAGGAGTTACCAGCAAAGGACACACAGAAGGACCTGTTGGATAAATAGGAGTCAACCCAAGCAAGTGCAGTGTCACCGAGACCCAGAGAGTTGAGGGTCTGTAGAAGGAGGGGGTGGTCAACAGTGTCAAAAGCAGCCGAGAGGTCAAGCAGGATGAGAATAGAATAGTGGCCGTGTTTTTTAGCAGTTAGGAGGTCGTTGGTGACTTTGGTGAGGGCAGTTTCAGTTGAGTGTAGGGGACGGAAGCCAGATTGCAGGGGGTCAAGTAGGGAATTGGAGGACAGGAAGAGGGAGAGGCGGTTGAAGACTAGTTTTTCTAAGAGCTTTGATGTGAAGGGAAGCAGGGATACAGGGCGGTAGTTGGATGGAGAGTTGGGATCTAGGGATGGTTTCTTTAGGAAAGGGGTAACTAGCGCGTGTTTGAAGGCGGATGGAAAGGAGCCAGTGGAGAGAGATAGGTTGAAGATGTGTGTGAGAGCAGGGGTGAGGGAGGAGGAGAGGGGAGGAATTAGATGTGAGGGAATGGGGTCGAGCGGGCACGTGGTGAGATGTGAGGAGGACAATAAGGAATTGACCTCCTCCTCAGTGGCTGGGAGGAAGCGGCAGAGGGTGGCAGAGGGGACCTGTGGGAGTGGAGGTGGCAGATAACTATCTTGTGTTGGGATGTTGCTTCTGATAATTAAAGTTTTACTGAGGAAGTAGTCTGCCAGGTCTTGAGCGCTGAAGGCAGCTGTGGGGGGAGGTGCAGGTGGGTAGAGGAGGGTGTTGAAGGTGGACCAGAGCCATTTAGGGTTGGAGGACAGCGTAGATATAAGAGATGAGAAGAAGGATTGTTTGGCCAAGTGGAGGGCAGAGGTGCATGACCGGAGAATAAACTTGAAGTGAACAAAATCAGCTTCAGAGCGGGATTTCCTCCAGGCACGCTCTGCAGTGCGGGAGCATCTTTGCAGGTAGCGAGTCTGGAGGGTGTGCCAGGGCTGAAGCTGGCGGCGTGGGGCCTTAAGAGTCGAAGAGGAGCAAGAGTGTCTAGAGCAGAGATAAGCGTAGTTGTAACAGATCAGCTACCCTGCAGGGGTAACTCAACGTCTGCGGCGCCGAGTCTTGCTGGAGAGCTTAGCCGGGTAGCGAGCTAGCAAGGTGGGAGAGAGATTGGTAGCGGTCCATGGATGGTCTGAAAGCGAAGGATTCAGTAAAGCTGGCTTATTCAGTGATTATGCCCTCCCCAAATACTAGTCGTGACTCAGTACAGGTTTGAAGGTAAATCAGAGTGTTTAATGAAAAACAGAACATACACGGTCCTTTTATATGGTACAGTCCCATTGTTCTCTCCCATGCCCGCCCCCAGACCCCTGGAGTGAATTCTGCACAGGGGCTAGCCATAGCCCAGGTTCTGATTGTTTGGTTCCAAGACCATTGCAGGCTTCTCTCAGGTCCTCTCAGTCTTCACTTGGGTCCACTGGTTGTATGCAGATGAAGTCTTGACCTCACAGTGATCACATACAGTGATTTACATAACCCATTGTAAAGGGAATCAGATAGTGGGTGGCTGAGACAATGTGACTCCCAGCCTTTCAGAACAGGTAAACAGATAACAGATATCCAAACAGAAAGCACTTTTGCATAATCCACAAGTTACTCAAACCTATTGTACATTCTATACAAAGGAAAGCATTTGATACTAGTGGCAGGTAGTGTTTTTAAAAACCACATTTAACTAAAGAAATATAAGTCTATTTAAAACTAAAAATGATCAATTGACAATATATTTAAAAGCACACAATATAACTGAGCATAAACTAGCAGGATGGTGCAGGGGAAAAACATGATTAATTAGAAGTCTAGCAACAGTTTTACATTAAATCTACCAAAGGAAATTAGTTTCTATAAATAAAGGGTAAACGAAATATAACAAAATAAGAATGAAATTAAACTAAATAAATCCTGTGGCGGCCGTTCCGTCACATAGCTCTCCCAGTCCCATGATGGCAGACCCGGTGAGACCCTCTATGGGTCCACCTGGGGATATCTAGGTGCAAGTGTCTTTAAAAAGTCTCACGTTTAGGTTGCTGGGGCAATGCTTTGCTAACCCCCGATAGTCTTTCGGTCCATAGTCCGTAGGGAGGAGGCTGGCCCTGGGCTTCTCCAACTGCCCCCTTGGTTTGGACCGGTATCCGACGGACCATACAGACACCCAGGGCTGGTACCCTGCCATGGGGAAACAACCGGCCCTGGTGGGAGGTTGAGGGCTTTTCCTCTTCCTGGTCTCCTAGCCCCTCGCTTGTGGGCAGCCTTGCTGACATCATTTCCTGGGGCAATGACCCGCTGGGGAGGGGTACCGCCTGTACCTTCTCCCAGTGCCGTCAGCCGCGGGAAAAACGGGCCGATAGCACCCTTTCCTGGTGCCTCGGTCAGAAGCTGGGTGGGAGATGGGGTGACTGGAGTCTCCAGAAAAAGTGGTTGTGGATCTGGGCCGTCTGCCCAGCGTCTCGGGGTCACCCAGTTGCAAATCCCAGCACCATCAACAATTCCACAATGGGAGTCTCCCACATCCTGGGGAACGGGAGCAGCAGCACGCCGTTGCTTGGCACAGGGGACACCTCCACCCTCACGCTGGGGCTCAAAATGTTGGGGAGCGAGACCTGCCATCTCCCCTTCCGGGATTATTACCTGTCGCTGGGGAGAGGTACCGCTAGTGCTCTCTACCTGGGGTAGCCGCTGCTGTTGTGGAAGGAGACCGAATGACTCCCCACCCTGGAACTTGCAATGCGGCGCACCATCACCGGTACTGTGTTCTGCTGATAGCTCCTGACGAACTGTACTTGCCCAGTCTGATGCTTTCTCCGGCCCAGATGGCATGCTGTGCTGAAGTTGTAGGCTCTCTGCCTCCTGCGTAGCAGTGGAGGCCAGTAGCTTGGTCTGTAGTTCTGGAGAGGAGCGGATTGTCAGTCCCTGGGGCTCCTCGGTGAGAAGGTAGTTCTCCTCTTTCTCCTCAAGTTCTGCGGTGGCAGGGCAGGGGTAGAGGTTAGCGGTCCTCTGCCGCGGGGACAGTTTTTCCGCTGAAGTGGGGGGCCGCTCCCCCATGTATGAATGGCTATCCTTGATCCCTGACGCCACCAGCCAGGGCCCCGGGCTAGCTGACCTGCACTTCTCAGGCACCGTGGAACGGACCATAGCCTCATTCACAGCAGGCCGTAGCATGTCCGCTGTCCCCCGCTCCTCTATCCATACGTGGGTAGGAGCGTTTGGTTGGGGTTCGGGGTTCCCTGCCGGGTACGCCAGCAATTGGCACGGGGGGGCCTGAGTCTCCCCCTCCCTCGTCTGGCACCCGATATTCTCCCCGGTTTCTGGAGCCTCCAGCTGGGGGCAGAGGGTAGCCGAGCTCTGTCCCGATGCCAGCTCTGCTGCTGGGTTGGGGAACCACTCCCCCGTACATAAATTGTCCTCTTCACGCGCTGAAGTGCCTGCTGATGCAAGCAGTGAATCCGGGCAAACTGCCCCACATCTCCTGGGCTCCGTGGAAAGGACCGCAGCCTCTTCCTTGGCGGGCCATGACATTGTCGCTAGCTCCTCCACCCATCCCTGAGCAGGAGCACTCCATTGGGACTCTGGGTCTCCTGGTGAGCCCTCGGGCCATCTGCCTGGATGGGCCTCAATCTCACCCATGGTCTTCCAGTTCTCCTCTTTCCACAGTGGACCGCTGTCCTAACGGCTCTCGTTAGTGGAGACTGCAGTCCCATCCACCGGTGCACTTCCACTGACCTTGGTAGGTGTCCGAAGTACTTGGTCACTCTGCTCCGCTGCAGGTTCTGCAGGAACGGTACTTGCTGAGTCCTCTGTCTTTTCCCCGGACGGCATGCTGCGCTGCGGCTGCAGGATAGTCACCTCCTCTGTAGCAGTTGAGGCCTGGGATGCGTTCTGCAGCTGGGGAGAGGGGCCGACTGCCTCCTCACCCTGGTGCTCCGAACCAGCAGAAGATCCTGAAAGTAGGTTGGCACCACCGGGTTCTGTTGGCAGCTCTTCTGCCATGTCCATCAGGGTGAGAGCGAGCGGGGGAGCGTCCTCAAACAATCTCCTGTATCCCTGCTCCAGCTCCCACTCTTGGTTGGCTAGCCAGTCCAGATCACTGCTCAGCCCGAGGTCGTCAAGGTGCTCACATTCCCGAAAGTCCCGGATCTCTTCCCATCTCAGTTTAGCTGTAATGCCAAAGGAGGGGTCGTCCTGGAGAGCGTCAAATATTAATCCTGGGCCGCCATAGTCATAGCCCTCCGTAGGATCTTTCCTCTCCAACTTTGGACACAGGTTGGCAGCATACCATTCCAGTGCCCGGTACCCGTCCTCCAGCCATAGCTCCGTCTGGATCAGGTTCTCCAGTTGGGACAGTCTTTCTACCTGGGGTTGCACTCCTAGGAATGGCACCCGCAGGTCCCACAGTCTCCAGTATTTCTCACCCACGGTAGGAAGAATCATTCCAAGGTAGTCCTGTTCAAGCTGTAGGACGTCCCTCCAGAGCTTCTGCCGTGCCGAGTCATTATGCCACAACACCTCCTGGCCGAAACCTGGATCACTGTGCTGGTCAGGCGCTTCCATTCCTTGGTCCCAGAACTCCTCTTCCATGACTGCAGGGAGTATGTCCTGGGACGCTGTAGATTCCCCAAGCTGGTACCGCAACTCGGTCACTCTGAGCTGATTGACCCCTGCCAAAACGATAGCGATCACCTCCCCCGGGGGGTTGACTCCGAACAGGGCCAGCTTCCATTGTACCTCCTGGCGCCATTCTGTGGATTCTGAGTCCTCGTGGAGGGCCAGACTTGCCTGTTCGTCCTCCATCAGGTCCTTGGTGAGGGCAGCCTTTGGCTTACCGCTGACCGCTTTATCCCTGGCTTTGAGAAGTTCCTTGAGGACCGTGCGCTTCCAGCCGTCGTACCGCTGAGCAATACAGGGTGAACGGCTGTAGGACGGTGTAGCAATCTCTCGAATCCCCGGGTGTCTGAGACCGGGGTCAAGCCAGCGGCTGTATTTCCCCCTGCTGGGCTGGTCTCAGAATCTCCCCAGGTGATGTGCTGCTCCAGGCGCTCGGCGGTTGTGGTGCCCGAGACTGGGGTCAAGCCAGCGGCTATATTTCCCCCTGCTTGTCTGGTCTCGGAGATCCGACCGCTTGCCACCAATGTAACAGATCAGCTACCCTGCAGGGGTAGCTCCATCTGCGGCGCCGAGTCTTGCTGGAGAGCTTAGCCGGGTAGCGAGCTAGCAAGGTGGGAGAGAGATTGGCAGCAGTCCCTGGATGGTCTGGAAGCGAAGGATTCAGTAAAGCTGGCTTATTCAGTGATTATGCCCTCCCCAAATACTAGTCGTGACTCAGTACAGGTTTGAAGGTAAATCAGAGTGTTTAATGAAATACAGAACATACACGGTCCTTTTATATGGTACAGTCCCATTGTTCTCTCCCATGCCCGCCCCCAGACCCCTGGAGTGAATTCTGCACAGGGGCTAGCCATAGCCCAGGTTCTGATTGGTTGGTTCCAAGACCATTGCAGGCTTCTCTCAGGTCCTCTCAGTCTTCACTTGGGTCCACTGGTTGTATGCAGATGAAGTCTTGACCTCACAGTGATCACATACAGTGATTTACATAACCCATTGTAAAGGGAATCAGATAGTGGGTGGCTGAGACAATGTGACTCCCAGCCTTTCAGAACAGGTAAACAGATAACAGATATCCAAACAGAAATCACTTTTGCATAATCCACAAATTACTCAAACCTATTGTACATTCTATACGAAGGAAAGCATTTGACACTAGTGGCAGGTAGTGTTTTTAAAAACCACATTTAACTAAAGAAATATAAGTCTATTTAAAACTAAAAATGAGCAATTTACAATACATTTAAAACCACACAATATAACTGAGCATAAACTAGCAGGATGGTGCAGGGGAAAAACATGATTAATTAGAAGTCTAGCAACAGTTTTACATTAAATCTACCAAAGGAAATTAGTTTCTATAAATAAAGGGTAAACGAAATATAACAAAATAAGAATGAAATTAAACGAAATAAATCCTGTGGCGGCCGTTCCGTCACAGTAGTGTTGTAGTGATTAGTGACAGCATCAGGGCAGGTGAAGGATGAGGTATGAGGGAGGTGGTGAAGTAGGTTGGAGAATTGTTGGGGGTCCACAGCATGTAGATTTCTGCGAGTGTGTGTGCGGGGTGGGGGAGCAGGGTGTTTAGGAAGTCCAGATAGGTTGAAAGAGAGAAGGTGGTGGTCAGAGATGGGGAAAGGGCGACATTTGAACTCAGAAATGGAGCAGAGGTTGGAAAAGACAAGGTCAATAGCGTGACCATCGCGGTGGGTAGGGAGGAGGGAAGATTGTGTGAGTCCAAGGGAGGACGTGAGTGAAAGAAGTTTGGAGGCAGCAGGGGCGGAAGGATCGTCAATGGGAATGTTGAAGTCCCCGAGAATTAGGCATGGAAGATTAGAAGACAGGAAGTGAGAAAGCCAGGTAGCAAAGTGGTCAAAGAACTGGGAGGTTGGTCCCGGTGGGCGGTAGATGACTGCCACCCTGAGAGCCAGAGGAGAGAACAGGCGGATGCAGTGTGTCTCGAAGGAGGAGAAGGAGAGGGATGGGGGTGGAGGGAGATGCTGGTAGGTGCAGGTGGGAGAGAGCAGGATTCCGACCCCGACACCATTTCTCTCACCCGGTCTGGGGGTATGGCTCAAGTGTAGACCGCCATGTGAGAGAGCAGCATCGGAGGCCGTGTCAGAGGGAGTTAGCCAGGTTTCAGTTAAAGCTAGGAGGTTGAAAAAGTTTGAAAGGAAGAGGTCATGGATTGCTGTGAGTTTGTTGCACACAGAGCGATCGTTCCAGAGGGCGCAGGAGAAAGAGGACAGGCGCTGAGGGATTATGGGAATGAGGTTGCTGGGCTTGCAGGGAGGTGATTTATGTGCGATGGAGATAGGATGAGAGGGAAGTATTGGATGTGTTGTGGGGCCAGGGTTAGGGGATATGTCACCTGAATAGAGTAACAGCAGGAGGGTGAGAAAGAGAAGGTGGGAATGGGATTTGTGGGAGTGGGAGTGATTGGCAGCACGAGAGATAGAGGGAGACCATGTTCTGAGGAAACAAAGGAGCTCATGCGAGGCCATCATGTGGGACGAGAGGAGGGAGGGAGAGATGCAGATAGTGTAGGGGTTGGTGGTAGAGGGGCAGGAGTTCCATTTAAGGAGAAAGGTAGAAGTAAAGAGTAGAAGCGTGAGAGAAAGCATGATATAGACGTGTGTTTACCCAGAGTAAAAAGTGGGCCTTGCAGTTCCTTCCTCCAGTCCCGCAACTCCAAGAATCAACTCTGAACGTCCACTTAGGATGCCACTTGGGGAGGTCACAAGAGCCAAGGCTCAATGGAGCCAGTCTTAGCTGTTATATAGGGCAGACTGATTGCATTCAGGCAGTTAAAAGGTAAACACCTGAAGCTGGATGGGCTGTGTCAATAGGGCAGGAGATTCACATGCTAATTAGCAAAGCAAATGGTGGAGAAAACCAAAAATTAATAAAAACACAGAAAAAGACCAAGGTAACGTTACAATGTGGGTGCCTGCGAATACTGGGTGATGGGGGTCCTACCAGCAAAAGTATGCAGGGGATCAGTTGAGATGTGGGTGTCTGTGGATAATGGGTGATAATGTCTTACCAGCAAAAGTATGCAGGGGATCAGTTGAGATGTGGGTGTCTGTGGATAATGGGTGATAATGTCTTACCTGTGAAGAGAGAAGACACAGGAATTAGGGATCGTGATGGTGGATGGAATAGGGGATCTTGGATAAAACTCCAGGAATCAACTCTGAACGTCCACTTAGGATGCCACTTGGGGAGGTCACAAGAGCCAAGGCTCAATGGAGCCAGTCTTAGCTGTTATATAGGGCAACTATCGAATTTGAAATGAACTATCAAATTGATATCAACTATTGAATTGATCTTAACTTAGAATACAAGTGATAGTCAGCAAAGGACTTTATGAAACAAATAAATTTTGTTTCACAGTTTAATTTGCCTCAAATACTAAATCTGGGACACAGCTTAAAATTTAACTGGAAAATTTGATTAATTGGGGTTTTATTTAGTGATCAAAAATTCAAATTGATAACTATCGAATTGATATATGAAATGCGAATCGATACGAAAAACAAAACGAAATTAGTTCCGAAATTCTGAAAACAAAATTATTTAAAAACGTAACAAAACTAAACAAAACAAATTTTTCAGCCATGCACATCCCTATTAACGATGTTCTAAGAGATTTCTTGCAAGTGTTGGTCATTGTCTATGTCATTGTCTACCTGGATGATATCCTTATTTACTCTCCTGATATGGAGACACATCATGGTGATGTATGCACAGTACTTGAATGGTTACTCGAAAATGAGTTGTACTGCAAACTTGAAAAATGTCTGTTTGATATCACGTCTGTTCATTTTCTGGGTTACATAATCACCCCAGACGGTTTTAAAATGGAACCTAAAAAAACTCTTCGCCATCAAGGAATGGCCACTGCCTCAAGGGTTAAAAGCTATTCAGAGGTTTCTAGGCTTCACAAATTATTACAGGAGATTCATAAAAGGTTTCTCATCTGTGGTCTCTCCCATTACTGCTATGACTAAAAAAGGTGCTCAGAATCAAAAATGGAGTACTCCAGCCTTGCAGGTTTTTGACAAGCTCAAGGAAGCGTTCATGACGGCACCAGTCCTGCGACATCCCGAGCCAGGTTTGCCGTTTCTATTAGAGGTAGATGCCTCCGAGATTGGCATAGGGGCAGTCCTATCCCAAAGAGAAAGTCCTGAAACGCCGTTGCATCGGTGTGGGTTTTTCTTCAGAAAGATGACTCCTGCAGAGACCTTGTTGGAAGGCTCCAAAGACCCCATAATCAGAATAACTGATCATAAAAATCTGGTGTATATTGGGGATGCTAAACTATCTATGTCTACTGTCTATGCTAGACAGGCCAGATGGTCTCTGTTCTTGTCCAGTTTAACTTTGTGCTTACTTATCACCCCGGTTCAAAGAATACCAAGGCTGATGCCCTGCCTAGACAATTTGAGACCTATGAACACCATGTCTTTGATCAGGGTCCTATTGTTCCTCAAGAGAGGATCCTTGCAATCACTTTTCTCATAATTTCTTCCCCATTGCTGGAGAAATTGCAGTCTGTCCAAGGTGACGCTCCAGCTGAAAAGCCACCTGGTAAACTCTTTATTCCTGAAAGAGAGAGAATACAGGTGATGTCGGTATATCATGACACCAAAAGATTTGGGCAGATGGGTATAACCAAAACCCTAGCTACGCTGGAAAAGCAGTTTTGGTGGCCAGGTATGCGTGAAGACGTTGCTGATTTCATAGCCACCTGTGAGATATGTTGTAGGAGCAAAAACCCTAAAACCTTGACTATAGGGTTGCTCCAACCGTTACCTGTTCCTGAGAGACCATGGGCTCATCTATCTATGGACTTCATTACTGATTTACATATATCTCACGGTCACACAGTAATACTTACCATTGTAGACAGGTTCTCTAAAATGGTTCATTTTGTGCCTCTCGCCAACTTGCCATACGCTGTAGAGCTGGTGCCAGTCTTTGTCCAGAACATCGTCAGGCTTCATAGTGTTCCCCTGGGAATTGTGTCTGATAGTTTGTGTCCAGATTTTGGAAAGGCGATTGCGAGAATCTGGGTATAGAATTAAGCTTCTCCTGTGCCTACCATCCTCAGACAAATGGGGCAGCTGAGAGAGCTAATCAAAATGTTGAGCAATACCCAAGATGTTTTACATCTGAAAAACAGAACGAATGGTCAGATCTCCTGCCTTGGGCAGAGGTTGCTTTAAACAGTGCAGTCAGTGAAACCACGGGTCATTCACCTTTTCATACTGTGTATGGATTTGATCCTCCCATGCTCCCCTCTGACTTTCAGGGGACTGCGTTGCCTGCTCTGGATGAGCATTTGGCCTCATTGAAGGGGACATGGGAGAAGGTTATGGAGGCCAACATTAAAAAACAAAAGGAGAAAGCAGACAGATGGAGAAAGCCTGCCCCAGTGTATACTGTGGGGGACAGAGTCAGGCTTTCTACTAGGAACATTAAACTCCTGGTTCCTTCTATGAAGATGGCTCCAAGATACATAGGTCCTTATAAGGTCCTACGCAGAGTGAACCCTGTGACTTATGCCTTGGCACTACCCCCATACTTGCATATTCACAATGTGTTTCATGTTAGCCTCCTCAAGCCTCTAACGTGCAACAGGTACACAAGGGTTTACATTCCTCCTCCACCTGTTCAGTACCAAGGTGAAGAGGAGTACGAGGTTCGTGCCATTTTGAAGTCCCGTGTGGTCAGAGGTGTTGTACAGTACCTGGTTGACTGGGAGGGTTATGGTCCCGAGGATAGGGCTTGGTTGCCAGCCAGTGAAATCCATGCGCCTCGTTTGGTTCATCAATTTCATGCTGCTCATCCTTCTGCGCCTGGTGTTCGTCCAGTGGCCGTCCATAAGGGGGGGTACTGTCACATCCTCGGCTCACATGCAGGGTGCGAGATTCAGCTTGTCGCCCTGACGTGGTTATTCCTGCATCACCTGCTGTGTTACTTAGCTCTCTGATTTCATTGATCTGTTGCCATTTTTGCCTGTATGAGGACCCTGCTTGTGTTTGACCCGGATTGCCTAATTGACCCTTCTCTCTCTGACTCCTTCTGTATATACACTGTGCTCTCTGCTGAGAGAGGTGTAGTGTAATAGACACCACGCAGCCTCCGATTGTAGGCCTGCCCTGCAGGGTGCTGAATCCTCGAAATACATTGCTGATACAAAGCTAATGAGTGTCTTCTCTGTTGCCAAACCTGCCTGTACAACTACCCCCTCTGTTGCCATTTCGGATTATATATTTGACCACGCTTATGTTAACCCATGGTGCATGAGACTTCTGCATAATCTCTGTTCGTGCATAGTTAATTTGTTTTTGCTCAGTAGACACTTGGTCTCAAAATCATTTGCTACTGAGTGGTACTTAGTGTGGGTGTTCTGTCTTACCTCTCTGGCTGGGAGTGCTAGGACTGGAAGTCCTGACTGCTTGCAAATCGTGAAGTACAGAGGTCCGTCCAAAAGGATCCACATCACGGTTATCAGGCGTGAGCGCTACGGCGAACGTGACACTAGGTTGCTGAGTGGTGCCGCTGATTGGCTCTTCTAGGGGCATGTGACACAATAACGCCTCAAAACTGGCATAGTCGGGCTAGCATCAACGTTGCCCAGGGTACAAAAGGCAACCTACTATTAGCTACTCCGGGGACACGTGATACGATGACGTTGTAAAAACTTCACCTGTGTTGTATTTTGCTATGATACTGGGATAATTAATGCACCATCACCTGAACTGAGGTCATTTGGAGCCCAGAACTGTATAAACAAAGACGGGAGAAGGGTGTCTATCACGCTCCCGATGAAGCTGCCCCTCCAAAGCGTCGAGCGCAGCACTTGTTAATGGGTGTTTTTTTCTTTTAACAGTCACTTTAATAATCATTGACCCTGTGCACAGGCTAATGTATGGGTTCATAAGCTGAAATTTGAGTACTCAATGTGGATTTCTATGTTGGTGGAGGCAATGTTGCCATCAATTCATAATTGAGATCTTCCCTTGACTTTAGGGACACCTAGGAAAAGCATAGGAATCTAGTTTACTGTAGGGTCAGTAAATAACGGATATATTGGCACCTTTTATGCAATAACTTTTTTGAATCTATTACTCGTGTGCCTTTAGCTGCTATAATAGAGACATATGTACAATAGGTTAACTTTGTAGCTCCGTGAAGCAAGTATCACTATTGTTTAACTACTACTTATTTTAGAGGCTGTTGTTAATAATTGGATAAGCCCATATGAACAGCTAGAAGCTTTACTTTAGTAACTTGCTTGCTTATGATGAACCCATGTCAGATTAATCTGCTGTCATCTGATCCTTACAGGTTGATTCAACAGATATTAGGGTCACTGATATAACTGGTCTCAACTCATAATCCATCACATTCTTTTTGGGAGGGCTATAATTTTATTTAGATTTTTCTTTTCACTTTATGATTAAACGGCAAGGTCCATCAATAAAATCGTGAATTTTAATTACCTGACCTTAGTGACTTATGGGGCTCGGGCGACCTCCCCTATTGCTCTCTTCCCTTTTGTGTATCGTGTATTTTGGGTTTAGTCCCGAATGGTCTAGGGTGCTCCATGCTTGGTTCCTACTTTGTGGTCGGGAGCTTTGTTAATTGTCAGAACACCAGCCCCGGCACCTGCTGATTATGTCACAGGGCGCGCCATGTGAGGTTTGAATGTCACACGGAGCGCCCTGTGACATAATCAGCGGGTGCTGGTCGGAGTGCTGGTCTGAGGGCTGTCTCCCTCGGATTATGTGCTGGGCGCGCCTGACTGACTGACGCTAGCTTGGAGTCCCCAGGTCTTGGCCAGAAGATGAGGGGGCAAAGATGGTGCTTACCGGGAGTCCACGTTTCAGGTGAGTATGACTCTTGGGTTCACCTGCCCCCTCTAATGAAATAATAAAAAAAATTAGCCCCCCAGTTAAAATAATAAATTTGCCTCTCCCCCTGTAACAGAGCTCCTAACTCAACTCGAGTCTCTCCGTTAAAGTGATGCCTTCCATAGTTATCTGGCGAACCACATCGATGGGCGCTTCGTGTTGCTGCGCTATAATAATTGCTGCAACTGGGGTTAACAAATGGTATATAGCTGCTACCCACACCATGAGCGGTGACTGCATGTGGGGTTGAAATAGAACTTGTTTTATTGGGGACAAGCACAGATAGTTCTGTGGTCAAACAGGGGTCATTTACATTCACAAAATCACAACATCTTCTAGGGTAGGTGTGGAAAAGGTATTGTATATCACTGGCACCACTCACTGGTTCGTATGGGAATAGTGTACAGATTGCAAGGATTAAAACAGGGTGGGTATGGATTAGGACATATACTGGATCACAATTAAAATAAAGGAAATTACCAAAGAATGCTAATGCAGCAGTTAAGCACAGACAGGGTTGGTACCCTAATTCACAGTGACATCCTATACAAAGATAGCAGCAAAATCACATTAATGATTATCCTGATCTGCAAGCTATCAAAGTGCTAATGCAAGTAAAGGCCCTCTAGTGGACATAAAAGTAATTCAATTGCAAGCTTTAGAGCTTAAAGTGATAGTTTGATGACACTAAAATTAGTGGCAAAAGGTGGCACATTTTTTAAGTGTAAATAATTATGAGTCTTACGTGATTGTTCGTGTACAACCTTTCAGATAATTGTTAGTCCAACAGCACAGCAGCTTGTAACTGCGATAATAGAGAATCCCCAGAAAAGTCCACAAAAAAATATAGTGGCCAGGGGGGTGGAATCCAGCGCTAGTACTTCAGGGCTAGGTGGTGTGGTGCTCCAATAAAGGTGCAATCAGGGTCCTGGTTGTAGTCAGGTCCAGATCTGATAAATCTCGGTGTAAGCAGATAAACAATGGGGGAGGTTTTTGTGTAACCTAATTAGATTTAGGTACAGAAAGTGAGAACATTACTTAAGTTTTCTAAACAAGTTGAGACAATGGCAATCGCGAGGGACAAACATATTACAGGTTAAAAACACATAACGGGGGCGTGGCCGACGGCTGACCGAGGAGGACGTGAGTGTGCTGTGCTCCGATCCTACCTCCCTTACTAGCGGTCTTTGGGGTGCTTCAGGCCCAGAATAATCACCCCAACTGTTGCTCTGCCGGCGGCCACTAGACTGTAGACCTCCGGAGCCTGTTTGGTTCCCCCCTCCGGACCTGCGACTCGATAGGGGGCGTGGTTTTGCGGCCTCCATTCACCTCCGGCGGCCATCTTGGAGGCCTGGTGGGGCTGCAACTCTCTTGTCCCGAGCGGTGATGGGGAAGAAGAGCAAAGGTGGTGGAGTGCCGGAGGGACCCCTGACTACCGACATCCGTCTCTCACTAGGAGGGGGAATGGGGGGGAGGCGATTGCGCGCTGCCCTCTCAGATACCGACTTGGAGGAACAGCCGGTGGTGGAGGGAGCTAAAACCCCCTCTGCCTCGCACGTGGCACCGCCGGACCTGAGGTGAGACTCCCTTCCCACCACCAAGGGAGACATACGCACGGTTTTGGAGGATGCCAGGAAATCCTGGCAGGCGGACCTACACACTCTCAGTGAAACGGTTGCGGAGACCGGGGCCCAGGTGGAGAACCTTACGACGGGCACACAGAGGGTGGAGGAGACACAGGCGGCAACCTCTTCTACCATACAAGCGATGCAACAGCAGATCAGCAGCTTACATTCGGCTGTGATTGGGTTGGAATCAAGGCACTGACGTCGAAACGTGAAGGTACGGGGAGTACCGGAGACTATTACGGACTTGGACTTGGCGTCGTATATTTTGCGATTTTTGGAGACCGTTCTTAGTCCCTCAGACATGCCACGAGACCCATTCATCACGGCCCTACGCGTCCGGAAAGCCGCCATGGCCCCTGCGAAAGCATCACGAGTTGGGATTGTCACCTTTCGTGAGGCGACCCTGCTCTCCTCACTATTTCGGGCAGTGCGGAACAGACCTGCGATCCCCTTTGAAGGAGCCTCCATCGCTATATATCGAGACCTCCCTTTCCTAGTCCTGGCTGCCCGGCGACAATTCCGACCTGTTACGACCCTCCTCCGCGCCCATGCCATCGGATACAAATGGGGCGCTTCTGGATCCCTCATTATCTCTCCGGAGGATAGACGGACACTTGTGGCTGCTACGGCGGACGTGGCTGAGGGATACCTTCGTTCCCTGGGTCTACTCCCGGCACTGCCGGACCCAGCTGAGGCGCACCAGTATGTGGGTGCCCCCACGCCCCCCGGCAACTCGCTTCCCGTTCCTTCGGGATTACCTGGAGGGACACAACCTGCTGGCTCTCCCCCCTCCCCGGTCTAATTTGTGATCTACATGGAACCCCCGAGATGGACTACTTTTTCTGGTGACGTCCCCTGTGAGCGGCTTCACTCCCACCCACGCAATTCTCCTCTTGGGAGATTTTCCCGTTGCACTGAGACGCGTTCAGTTTTTTTTTTTTTTTTGCTGACTGAGACATTTATGTTACTTCCGCGGTTGCTGTTGTTCGTTCCCCCCTTTTATTTTTCTTCCCTAGTTGCGTCTCCTTTTTGATTGGTGCTCTCTCCATAGACACTGGTGAACCCCATTACCCATCCCTCCCTCCTTTTTTTTTGGGTACCACGGGGTGTGCCACCATGGCATTGTTGGCCATGATTGGCCCTCGGGCTCCGTGACATGATCCCTCCATGGCCTCCCTAGGGAGCGTGCCAGGAGCGTCACGGTTATGGCCACGATTCTTTTTCCCACTTCCTCCTCCACAACCTCCCTTCCCCAATTGGGTCTCCACCTTTGGTAGCGTATGCCATCATGCACCGGACTCTTCGCAGTACCCTTTGTTTATTATTGAAATGTTCTATGCGTCAGGCCCTGCGAGGCCTTCTCTCGTTGGTCAATTTGTGACATTTAATTCTACAATAAAACATTGTATATTAAAAAACAACACATAACGGGCAGTGTTTGAAAACGAAGATTATGTTTAAGGAGCTGTTAATCAGATATTAACACATTCCTGATAGCAGGCTTACTGTCGGCTAATCTGCTCATCAGATAGTAACAGACAATAAGACAATAACATTGTTCTTGCAAAACAAATCCCCGAACAACCCCTCCCAAACAACAGGACCTGCAATCCTGGGGTCCGTGACAGGGTTCCCCCCAAGTCCTTAGTCTGGCAGACCTCGACCGGTCCACTTGGGGCTGTCCGGGAAGCAAACAGTGAAGATAATCCATTAGGGTTCTAGTTCCGTTTGGTGCGAGAGTTATGTCCGCGTTCCCAATCTGTTTGCCCCGTCGATATTGAATAGTGAAGTTGAAAGGTTTCAGGGCTAAACTCCACCTGAGCAATCTCCAGTTGTTCCCGGAAACTCTGTTCAACCAGACCAGAGGATTATGATCCATAAGTACTGTAGCGCTCACTCCCGGAGGAGCCGCTGAATTTAAACCTCGGGTCAGTCTCCCCGCACTAGGGAATAAATATACACCAGCACTGTTGTGGATTTTATAATTTATGTAGTTTACTGATCTCAAATAAACTGGCATATATAGAGCAGCACGGTATACATATATATTTACAGAAGTTCGTAATGCGAGAAACGCGCAGTGGAAAAGAAAAAGGAATTTTAACTCCTTCGTTGCTGAAATGTGAGTCCCGTACAGGTTGTGTCCCAAGAAGGTGTATGTGTATGCGTGTGTGGGTACCCGGGTACTAGATTCAACTGGCCAGTGAATGATTTCAATGTGTCTTCGACTAGTCGCGTTGGGGCCCTGTAGGTTTAGACAAACTGCAGCGTGCTTTATTATTTTCACTGTGGCCGAGAAGGCCTCTCACCCATCTGCCAGATACTCTGCTCGACCCAGGACGTCTTTCCGCTCTACTTGACTGGGACTCTGTGCCACCGAATCCACTTGTCTTGCTTGTCCGTTTCTGCCACAAGATGCTCAGCTCACCGCCTGCACTCCCGTTAGATCATCGCGGTCTCCTAACTCGGGGTCCTTCTGCAGCTCTGTATCTTTTAAACTTCTCACCGATAGGTTAATAGGTCTTCTGGCAAGTGATTTGGGCCGATCTCCAGCTCTGCAAAGCAGCACCTGCGCTCCGGCCTGGTCACAATCGCTCCTTGTCTCACGTGCGTTTTGCTCTAATCACCCCTTGGCGCACACTGCTCTCCTCTCCACGAGGTCGCGAATGTCTCTTGGTTTCTCCCCACCCACTTCCTGTTCCTGCCCCAAAGCATGCTGGAAAACGTAGTCCGAAAGTGTCCAGTATCAGTTTACATGGTGTTCGTCTCCCCCTGGTGGCCAGAAACAAGTAACTACAGCGTCAGGATTTAAACCAGCGCTACAGTACAGTAAAGGAACGTCCGTATAAATAGGGTTGCAACTTTTTGAGGGCCCACACTAGCGCCAGGCATGCTTTCTCAACGGCAGCATATGCCACCTCCCTGGGTAATAGTTTTCGGCTAATGTATGTAGGCCACCGGGTGTTCATCTCCATCGTCTCCCACTTGGCTCCGGACTGCTCCCACTCCAAACACAGAGGCATCTGTATGAACAAGGAAACGTTTGGATTAGTCAGCAGCAGCCAATATGGGAGCGTCCGTTAGCGCACGTTCAAGGTGGTGAAGACATTGTCGCACTCAGGGGACCATAAGACCTGTCTGGGAAGCTGTTTCTTGGTGAGGTCTGTCAGGGAAAAACTTCCTATTGTACCCCGCAGTACTTAAGAATCCTAGGACCGGATTTTTGCGGGGTTCAGGCCAATTCTGGTCGTTGTCACCCCCTTCCCACCCTGTGTCCCAAACACTGGACTTCAAATAGTCCGATGTTACATTTATGGTGTTTTTTTTTCTTATTCTGTAACAGACCATTTTATATATATTTTTTTAATAAGACCTTTTATTATTTTCATGCATTTTTGTTTTAAACGCCTTTTTAAAGAATAGCAGTTTTTAAAATATATTTTCTTTTACGCCAGTTCGGCGGCGTGCAGATCATCGGCGGTGGGCTGCTCAGTCCAAAATGCCCGTTCCTATTTTTTGTCCCAGTCCGGGCCTGTGTCTAGCGCTTTTGCAACCAACAAATCACTTGGTGGGATGGGATGTAGCGAACTTCACCATACCCGTTAAAATAAAAACCTGTTATAATAAAAAAAGGCTGCAATCGCCGTACGTAAAGTTCACAAGTTCAGTTGCGTCCAGTAGTAGGGAAAAAGGTGAATAAAATGGGCCACAAAAAAAAGAATTGGGCAGAGGCTGTCAGCAGCTCTGCTCAATTATTTAAGGGCAAAAAAAAGGGAACTTCACATTTCAATAGTGTTCCTTTTTTTTTTTAAATTCTTTATTTTTTGAAAGTTTGCATCGACATAGAAAGTCAACATAAAATGAAAAAGACCTCGCAGGGCCAAAATAAGTCATCTGTTAAACTATAGAAGAAAAACAAAAAAGTAATTTAAGATCATTCTCGGAAAACACACTTAAATGTAAGGTCTCCTGCAAAAAACACACTAAAGTTTAAAGTCATCTGCGAAAAACACATTAAGATTTCAACGTCATCTACAAGGAACGCACTCAACAAAATCATCCCCTATTAGGGGGGGTCTCATCCAAAAAACAGGTTATAGGGAACTAATGGCTATTAACAGCCAGAGAAAGTCCTCAGGTAGATAAGAGAAACATTAAAAAAAAAAAAGGACATCAAGCTGTAAGAGAAAGGGGGGGGGAGGGAATAAAAAGATGGCAAAGGCCAAAAATGTGCCTGCCTTGGCGACTACCCAGACGGTCCATAAGGCCGCAGGGAGGCCAAGGGGGAATAACGGCACCTGGCCCGGGCACTCAGGAGCAAGCCGGGCACCAGGCCGCGGTTGCGTCCCCGAGAGGTCCCGGAATAGCCAAATTAAAAAAAAAAAAAAAACACACAAAACACTGCGTTCCGACAGGGATTATTACAGCTAGCAGAAAAAGGTCAGAGGAGTCCCGGAAAACAGAGTTCATAAGATGTGTCATAAATAAAAGTAATAAAATATAATAGCAAGGATATACATCAAAATCAGTGTGGAGGGAGCGTTACGGCAGCGGTGAGAGTGAGCACATCGAGACAAACTGAGGTCTTCAGCCGGTGTCTAGCCACAGGAAGGGACAGAGGCTATCCTCAGCCACAGCAACAGCCCGGTGTGCCCGTAAAGCAATCTGACCTTCAAGTGCCCCAGTAGCATCTCCAGCAGCGGTGATAACATTACGAGGGGCACCCCGAACAGACTGCCCCTGGGCAGCTCCAATGGCCCTCTCAACAATGCCATAAGCCCGGGAAAAGTTCAGTGTGCCACTGACAGTTCCAATCTGCACCACCTCTATTGCCGATTCAAGGGGGACCGCGTCAGCCGGCTCGGTGGCCGCTCCACTGGCGTGCAATCCGCAGGCAACCAGCACAGTACCAGCACTAGAGCCAAGGATCGATCCTAGGGGGGAAGGAGGGTCCAGTTCCAGAACCAGGTCTGCTCCCGGGTCTTCTGTTTCGGCTTCACAGGCCCCATCATCGACAGCAGATAAAGGATCATCCACGACGTCCAGCGTAAAGGCAACTGTAGACGCTGACTCCAGCGGGGCCTCAACTTCCTGGCTGATGTGCACCATGGCCATCAACCGACGCCAGTCCCATCTCGTGAGCAACGTCTCATCGGGACCCGAAAGCAGCGCTAAGCAGGCGTCCAGGTAGGACAGCATGGCACTCGTAGCCCCGGTACGGGGAGGGGTACCTTCATGTCTCAAATCCGCACAGCAATCTATGACCTCCTCCCGATGGGTCTCTAATGCAGCCACGAGGTGTAGGCCCTCCACCCCAGCAGCCTGCACCGGACCTCCAGCCGCGATCGGAGCTCTCCAGGAAAACTGCGGAGGGAAGTAAGCCATCGGGAAGAAGGCCCCAAGATGGCCGCTAGCACGCTCTGGGGTCTTTAAACAGCCTAGAAATGAGTCTCTGTTCCGGAGGGGGGGACAATACGGGCTCCGGAATGCAAACACCCGGCAGCCAGACCCGTCGGGACCACAGCAGGGAAATTACAGCTGGTAAAAGCACCAAAAATATCCGAGTTCCAGGGATAGATATCAGAGCACCGCCAAAACACGTCTTCTCCCTACAGCGTCCGGCCACGCCCCCCAATAGTGTTCCTTTAACCCCTTAACGCCGCGGGACATTCTATGACTTCCTCACGGCGGGTGGGCCTTGAAGACGCGGGGGGTACAGGTATGCCCCACTGACTTCAATGGGCCACCTTGGCCCTCCCCGCAGCCAGTGCGCGCACGCGCCATTGGCTACAGTGGGATGGACGTCATTAAGGGAATAGACAGTTTTAGCACCTTGGGTATTATGCCCACAGGGCTAAATCTTTAAGGGCCCCTTCTGGAGCCCAAAAGTAATAAAAATTTATTACAACAAATTAATTTAATTTGCTTTTCCCTACATACCTGCAGGTTGAGATAACTCATTATCTTTCGGACACCTGATGGTGCCTTTGAAGACCCACGTTATCTGATCTCAGGAGTGAAGGTGTTGAAACCAGCTGGGAATGTGTCTGAATGACACCTCTCCAGCTGATCCAACATAGAGGCCTAAACTGAAATAACTCCTTTTGGCCAACAGGTTATTTGGTATAACAAATATTATTTTATTTTTTTGCGAAAGGATTTTACCAGGATGGATACATTGAGATTTCTCTCATTTTCAAGTATGTCCTGGGTTCAAGAACACAGAATTGTTACAGAAATACAAAGTAATAAAATGCAAGCTGTTAAAACCCCCCCCACAAATATACATATTAACATTAATATTAGAAAATAAATATACTCATTATGTTAGATGTTTATAGGTGCATTCCGTATTGAGTTATGTTAATAGGGAGCTCTTAAGTGACTTTAAACTTTTAATGGCGATTGATTTGATGGGGTCTGGGAGGTTATTCCATAACTGCGGTGCTCTGTAGGAAAATGAGGATTGAGACACTTTCTTTTTGTATTGTGGTACTGCAAGTAAGGTGCTGGTCCTGGATCGGAGGTTAACCCTTTCACTGCTGAGGACGTGTGGGGAACGTCCTCATTGACTCCTAAGGAAAGATAGGGGGTTCCTTTGAACCCCGATATCTCCCGACTGTTGGCAGCTAGCAGGGTCATGTTTGGTATCATTAGAAAGCATGGCCTTTCCAATGATACCAAACATGACCATGTTTAAAGTAAAGAAAAAAACCAATAAAAATAATAAATAAAAAGAAAAACATGTTTTTTTAAGACGTGAAATGGCTCAGCAGTGAAGGGGTTATATGATGAGGGAACCGCTGGGGGAAGCAGTCTATTCAGGTAGGGTGGCAGCTTCCCAGAAAAGCTCTTAAACACCAGGTGCTATATTACATTCTTCACGCAAAAAGCGAAAATCTTTGCGCCAAAAGGGAAGCGCTGTCAGAAATGGACACATATTGCGACCGATCAGATACATATGATTGAAACCAGGTTAGTGTGCGATCACCAATACTGGAGTTAAAATTTTTGTAATAGGATGCCATGGTTTGTGTCAAAGGCCTTGGCAAAAATCAAGGAAGATGGCACCAGTTAGGTTTCCTTGTTCCATGCCAGCTTGGATATCATTACAAACTTTTAAAAGGGTGGTTGTAGTTGAATGATTTGGACGAAAGCTGGATTGATCTGGGGTTAAGTAGTTCCAATACTGATAATAATCACGTAATTGAGTGTAGACACATTTTTCCAGAATTTTTGACATTACAGGGAGCAATGATATCGGGCAGTAGTTGGATACCAAAGTATTGTCTCCACTTTTAGGCTGGGCGTCCACTGGCACCGTATTTGTGCGATCATCAGATATCGTCTGACGTCGTCCGTCCAATCCAACAACATGCAGGTGAATGGACCATCCTTAATTGCGTCCGACGTCTGTCTTCCAGCGACGGGTAAAGACGGCATCAGATGGGCGATCAGTACTATTTCACTCATTTGCATCGCATGTATTTCAGCAGATGGATGTGGAGAAACTGATCAGGGGAGTTACAAAAGCATTTAAAATAAACTATTTATATCAGGGATCTCAAATTCTGGCACCCCAGATGTTTCTGAACTACACCGCCCATTATTCTCTGGCCATTTATTGCATTCAAAGAATTCTGGGATTTGTAGGCAATATACATCTGTGGGGCCAGAGTTTGAGATCCCTGATTTATATGTATGTGAGATGTGTGGGACTAGCCCTGTTTGTGTAGGGGAGAGGGGTAGGGCAGGGAAGGCTCCTTGGTTGATTGTAAGCTCTTGGGTCATCTCTGCTACTGTTCTATGTGTACTTGTATGTATATTTGTATTCTGTCTCACCCATTGTCCCACAAAGGACAGTGTTAAAAAAAGCAGAATGAACAGTGTTTTATATGTAAAACCAGTTCATTCTGGTTTTGGCAGTCTCTGCACTCCACCTCTGAAATCTATCTGATCGTCTGTAGTTGTTCCAACGGATCGCTTGCAGTGGAAGACCCTCGTCGGACCTAGTCGGACATCCGATGTCGTCCATGGTCTGACGAACGCATCGGTCGTCCGACTACGGTGCCAGTGGACTCTCAGCCTTATGCATAGGCACCCCCCTTGCAGTCTTCCAGAGTTTGGGTATGTAACCAGACGCCAGTGTTTCATGGATTATGGTTGCGACAGGTTTTGTAATTGCCGGTGCACAGATTTTCAGCAGCATTGCTGGGATTTGATCAGGTCCAGACTGGTATTTAATTTTTTGGTTACGGAGGAGTTTAGTAATGACACTGACAGGCACTGGTCTAAAAGCGAATTTCTCTCTGATACAGAGTCTTTGCACAGTTGGAGGGGCCTGACCTGTGTGTGGCCTTTCTGATTGCGTGTCATTTGCTATCTTAGCAATCAGGGTGGTGGCACATCCAAAAAAATTATTATTAAAAGACATTTGCTACATCTAGGGGGTGTTGCAGGGTTTGGTTGCTTACTTTCACAGCGGCTGGTTGGGAGTGGATGGGGGGGTTCTTGTATGTTACTTATGATTGTGTGTGTGACTACAGGGGGGTATGTGTGTGTATGTTAGGTGTGTGTGATTACTGGGGGGGTGAGTAACTCACCACATTAGACGGGGCTTGTTGTCTTTTTTCTGGGTAGTGTAAAGCTGTTGGTGGCCTCTCAGGGGGCCCAGCACTCCCTCCAGGCTCCAGCCGCGTGCAGGCAGTCTGGCTCCTCCTGGTTGCTGTCAGCTGACCGGATGTGGCAGGAGCTCAAGCGGCCATCTCAGTCGACATCTTGACCACGCCCCCGAAAACGGGAATATTTTTAACATTGAAGCCTATGGGATTCACTTGAATAAACCTGTCGAATGAAGCCACCGAATGGCAGGGCATTTCCGCAACTTTTCACTGCTGGTTTTTGTTCTCTGAATAGACGAAGCTATGGGGATTTCACTGCCCTCGAACAGGCACCGAATGTGGAGGCAATTCGCCAACATTTGGCGAACTGCCTGCTCTGTCTCTGGATAGCCGAATGGCCAGGAAAGGTAACCGTACACTGAATTTCAGCGTTCAGTTACCTTTCGCCAGCAATTCGGAGCGCTTTGAATAACCCTGCTGGTGATTATTACCCTTGGTGGCCTTTTATTTTGCGCACACAGTACACTAGGCAGTGATCACTGAAACTATTATACTATTGTATTCTATCAGGACATGAGGAGAGAATCCAGTCCAGCAAGGTATGATTAGGGCATAAAAAAAAAAAAAGGTTCTTAGCAGGGAGTTTCTGGAAGATCCTTAATAACTTTTTAAAAGTTAGTACATTTTTTGCCCTCTCTCTTGCCGATTCATTGAAGATATGAGGTCTGTGACGGGATGGCAGTCACTTCATTATTTGAGTTCATTTCTGTGTATATATTTCTAGTAGCACGGACGCCATTAGTTTTATTGTATCGTGTTCCAAGTGCTACAAATTGTATCTGATTTAAGATGTAACTGTAAGGCTGGCCATCCACTGGATCCGTATTTGTGCGATCATCCGATATCGCGTCTTGTCGTCTGACCGATCCTACAACATGCAGGCGAATGGACCATCGTCCATTGAGTCCAACTTCCAGCGACGGAGAAAGATGCCATCAGATGTGCGATGTCTTCCATTTGAGGGGAAAAATCGCAGACATCTGACAGATCCCTGGAGAGAACATGGATGTGGACAAGCTGATCAGGTGAGTGATTTGGATGATTTTTAATCTGGAAAGGTCAAAGGAAGTGGCAGATGGAGGCTGCAGGTTATTTTAACATGTTCTGCCTTCCCACCTGCTTACTGACTTAATATATATAAATATGCAGACACTACGGTTACCAAGTTAGCCATGTTTCACTTATTCAAGCTGATGGGCATTGCATGAAAAGTGCCACCCTGCAACAAGTAGAATCCATACACTGCAGGTAAATAAAAAAGGAATACCAGGTGACCAATCACTACTATGAAACTGCATATTCCATAGGATTTAAATGTATTTTTTTTAAAACCATATTTTTTTCTTCTGAACAATTTTTTTGATTTTTTTTTTTAAAAAAGGACTGAGTGTTTCAAAAACCAGGATGTGCTGGTTTTACAGTTGTGTTCAAAATTATTCAACCCCCAATGCTGTAAAGGGTTTTAGGGAATTTAGTGTACATTTGTAATTGTATTCAGAATGAAATCCTACAAGGACTTTTTAAAGAACCATATGCAACTAAAATGACATCAATTGGTTTTGTAATACAGTAGTAAATGTTTCTTTTGTGAATTCTTCAGTGACACAATTATTCAACCCCTTAAAGACTACCACTCTGAAGAACAGAGGTTCATTCAAGTGTTTTCAATCAGGTATTGAAAACACCTGTGGATGTCACGGAGCAGCAATAAAGCATAATAAGCACCAATTAGGCAGCTTTAAAATGACTGTGATACTCAGCTCCTTCTAGACATTTACTGGTGTGGTTACAAACATGGTGAAGTCAAGAGAATGGTCCAGGAAGACAAGAGAAGAGGTGATTACTCTTCACAGGAAGGGCAATGGCTATAAGAAGATTGCAAAGATGTTAAACATACCAAGAGAGACCATAGGAAGCATCATTCGCAAATTCAAGGCAAAGGGCACTGTTGAAACGCTACCTGGTCGTGGCAGAAAGAAGATGCTGACTTCGACTGCTGTGCGCTACCTGAAGCGTAGAGGGGAGAAAAGTCCCCGTGTGACTGCTGAGGAACTGAGAAAAGATTTGTCAGATGTGGGTACTGAAGTTTCAGCTCAGACAATACGGCGCACACTGCGTAATGAAGGCCTCCATGCCAGAACTCCCAGGCGCACCCCCTTGCAGTCTCCAAAGAATAAGAAGAGTCGACTGCAGTATGCCAAAAGTCATGTGGACAAACCACAGAAGTTTTGGGATAGTGTTCTGTGGACTGATGAAACAAAATTAGAACTGTTTGGGCCCATGGATCAACGCTATGTTTGGAGGAGGAAAAACAAGGCCTATGAAGAAAAGAACACCTTGCCTACTGTGAAGCATGGCGGGGGGGTCAATCATGCTTTGGGGCTGTTTTGCTTCTGCAGGTACAGGGAAGCTTCAGCGTGTGCAAGGTACCATGAATTCTCTTCAGTACCAGGAGATATTGGATGACAATGTGATGCAGTCCGTCACAAACCTGAGGCTTGGGAGACATTGGACCTTTCAACAGGACAATGATCCCAAGCATACCTCCAAGTCCACTAGAGCATGGTTGCAGATTAAAGGCTGGAACATTTTGGAGTGGCCATCGCAGTCACCTGACTTAAATCCGATTGAGAACCTCTGGTGGGACTTAAAGAAAGCAGTTGCAGTGCGCAAGCCTAAGAATGTGACTGAACTGGAGGCTTTTGCCCATGACGAATGGGCGAAGATACCCGTAGATCGCTGCAAGACACTTGGTCAAGCTATGCTTCACGTTTAAAAGCTGTTATAACTGTAAAAGGATGTTGTACTAAGTACTAAGATTGAATGTCACTTGGGGGTTGAATAAAAACTGATAATGATGTGAGCACAGAAAAGACATTTGTGGTTATTTCATTATAAATGTTATGTTATATTTGTCTGACCTACACGTGCCTCTTTGATTTAATTGTAAGCAAGATGACTGAATGATCAAAATCAATGTCAAACTGGCCAAAACACTAAATTTCAGTGGGGGTTGAATAATTTTGAACACAACTGTATATACAAAACCAGTTCATTCTGGTTTTGGCAGCCTCTGCACTCCACCTCTGTCTGATTTTGATCTGGATCATCTGTGGTCGCACGCAGTGGACGACCCTAGTCGGACCTGGTCGGACAACCGCCGTCGTCCATGGTTTGATGAAAACGTCGGTCGTCTGACTACAGATCCAGTGGACGGCCAGCCTAATTCCCCTGCCTGTAGGCATGCGTGGCTTGAGCCGGCCACCACCTGACAAATGCCTACCTGAATTTGCCCCTAAGCGCTCCAACAGTCTTTGACTCTTTTGGGATGGTTTACCTTAAAAAAAAAATAAATAGGAGCCTGCCTTGTAGTGATTCCTGAGGAGCTCCATCGGGAACCCCAACATCTGACCTCCCACTTCTATGGAACTGAAACCCGGGTACACCTCACAGCCGTTGGACACCTTTACACCACTGCCACTCGATCCCCCGTCCATGGATCAAGACGCATCTTGGACAAAAGCATCAGGGGGGACCGGAGTTCCCCAGCAGTACCCGGGATACACCGCTGCTCTCAGTATCTCCCCCAAAAAGCCACATACCTCAATGGCAGGACTTCAGGCTGCTTAGAGACTGTAACTGGCACACCGTGCTGATCCTACAGCCAAGTGGTCTCGCGCTGGAGGCGGGGGCACATTCCATAGGATTGGGCTCAGGCCCTCCATTGCCCTAGGAAACTGGGCTTGTGTAGGATGCAAGAGCCCCATTGTATGGAAATAAAGTGGGCTTGAGCTGTGAGCAGTGTTGGTACGGCATCAGAATGTCTGGGGTGGGCAGGGCATGAAGCGATGTAAACTCACCCTGTGATTTTGTATATAAAAAAAAAAAAGGACCCAATTTTGTGTGAAATATAGCACTTTGCTTAAGGCTAATGTCAGACGAGCGCATTCTGAGAGCGGTGTGCGTCCGTGCACAACAGACGGATGTACTGATGGAAGATACTGCAGACACCACACGATACGTTTTATTTGACGGCAGTGTTAATTTCGTCGACAAAATATTTTCGTCAGGCACTTTTTCCTTACTAGAAACGAAATTGTAACGAGACGAAAATGATGTGCGCCTGATGAAAATACTCTGCCATTTTCATCAATGAAACGATTTACAACGAAAATGCGTCACCCTGCGACCAGTGTTCGCTCCCACGCCGCATGTTTGGCTCCCTGCGAGCGTCCGAAGCCATGGAGCTTCGGCGCTCGCCTGTGGGAACCACGTCACCGGCAGAGTTCTCGCGAGATCGCGACTGGTCACGTGGCTACCCCAGGCGAGTGCCCAAACTCCATGCCGCCGGACGCTCAGAGGGAGCCGAACACGCAGCGGCAGGGGGTGAGCTGGGGGCAGTATATCCATGAGAGCTGCTGGGGCAATATCCATGAGAGCTGCTGGGGCAATATCCATATGAGCTGGGGCATATCCATGAGAGCTGGGGCATATCCATGTGTGCTGGGGGCATATCCATGAAAGCTGGGGCATATCCATGAGAGCTGGGGCAATATCCATGTGTGAGCTGGTCTGGTGCAATATAGTCATGTGTGAGCTGCTGGGGCAATATAGCCATGTGTGAGCTAGTCTGGGGGCAATATAGCCATGTGTGAGCTGGGGCACTATATCCTCTATTGTCATTCAATGCTGAGAGGGGAGTTGATAGCGATTGGTGATTTTTTTAGTTCCACAAGGAAGGCAAGTGAACTTCAAGAGCCATTAAAGTCTATGGAGTTAGAAGTTCACTTACTCCCTTTTTTCATTTACTCCAGGCATGTAATCCAGCCCCAGGAGTATAACATAAGTTTGCAAATGCTGCAGAAATGCTTAAATAATGAATTACACATTAACTAAACACATTCGATTTTAGTCGACTAAAATTAATAATAATTCTGACGACTAAAATTAAGTGGTATTTTAGTCAAAAGACTAAAATTAAATTTGCTGTCAAAATTAACACTGCTTGACGGACATAGAAAAAAAAATAAAAGTGGACTATGGGAAACAAAATTAATATGAAAAATGATAACAATTTGAAAACATAATGAAAAGCCATTGTGTGCGTCAAGGTGCTGGACGTCACAAATATGGCCCGTCTGACATCTCATCACTCACACAGAATGCTACGTGGATGTCGCGCACTCCACGCGTCTGTTTGCCACGTGCGCGCACAGTTCAGTGCAGAGACACTTAGTGTGTGGGTCTCTATTGCTCATGATTCTATGCTACGACAGACGATAAACTGTTCAGCAACACAGACGTGATCACTGCGTTCGCCTGACACGGGCCTTACCCTGCACTTTGTTTCGACAAGTGATTGGGAAACCTTACAAACCTTTTCCACATCCCTTTGGCAACTCCGGCAAAAGGAAGGAATGAACGTGGGATCTACTCATAGGAGCAGCAGCATCCGTCACAAGGTCAAATTAAAATATTATCACCTTATAGGAAATGTAAAAGAATTGAAATAAAGCTCCATTGTCTGCTGATTCTGTATGTACCTTTCCACTGCAGCACTTACCAAAACAACTGACACCTCAACTCATTACAAATACCTGCTGAAAGTCCAGTGTGCAAAAATAAAGGCTATACAAGGGTTTTACATGGGCTTTTCTCAGACCCTCACATAGAACCTGCACACGCTCCAATGCTTGCACATGCGCCTTTCACTCTAACAAGAAGTCCGTTACTGGGCTGACCAATAAGGCACTCGTCGCATTTTCTTAGTGGCCAATCAGTCAGCCGATAGCTGGAATTTAAAAGTACATGCAGCGGCTGAGGTAGGCGGTGTTTGTTATGTGGGCGGGTTTCATAGGCAACCAAAAAAATGCCGTTTGATAAATTGACGGCCATTATAGCCTATGAGAAGAGAGGTAAGCGATGATCGTCATCGAGAGGCGTCGCTAAACCCTCCAAACGGCATGTGGGTTTTAAACTCGCACAGCCTGCGAGACTGGTGTCTATCTCATTCGAAGTGCTGTTTGTTTTATTACTGGTTTAGCAGACTCCATACCTAGGACAAAGTCGAAATATCCGACCCAGAGGCATCATGGGAAGAGGTATTTTATACGCGCGGATGTGAATATGGGGTGTCAGGGCATCGCTTGTGTGAGATCTCCGTGAGCTACTGATAGTGTACACCATGGCTGGCTCACCTGATCCCATGTCCTGATCGCTCATCATATCGTCTTCCAATTAACGCCCCCCCCCATGCACCCTGGAAATTATCCCCCACAAATCCACTGCCCCCCCCCCCATGCACCCTGGAAATTATCCCCCACAAATCCACTGCTCCCCCCCCCCATGCACCCTGGAAATTATCCCCCACAAATCCACTGCCCCCCCATGCACCCTAGAAATTATCCCCCACAAATCCACTGCCCCCCCCATGCACCCTAGAAATTATCCCCCACAAATCCACTGCCCCCCCCCCCATGCACCCTGGAAATTACCCCACAAATCCACTGCCCCCCATGCACCCTAGAAATTATCCCCCACAAATCCACTGCTGCCCCATGCGTTCTGGAAATTGTCCCCCATAAATCCACTGTCCCCCCCCCCCCCCATGTACCCTTAAATTCTCCCCATAAATCCACCCCCCCATGTACACTGGAAATGTTCCCCAATAGATCCATCGACCCCCCCCCCCCATGCACACTGGAAATTGTCCCCCATAAATCCACAGACCCCCCCCCCCATGCACACTGGAAATTGTCCCCCATAAATCCACAGACCCCCCCCCCCATGCACACTGGAAATTGTCCCCCATAAATCCACAGAACCCCCCCCCCCCATGCACCCTTGGAAATTGTCCCTCATAAATCCATTGACCCCTCCCCCATGCACCTTGGAAATGATGCATAATTATGATCAGGGTTGAGGAATTGTTAAAATCTTTCTTTTTATTAAAGAGAACACTTTTGCATTTTGCAACAGAGAAAATTATAAAAATATGGTAAACCTGAATATAAACAATACCACCTCTCTACGAGTAAATGGAACACTCATTAGCCCAACGCCTCAAGCTCGCTGCCTTGGTGTCAATTTTGACTCTGGCCTAACGTTCTCTCGCCACATCCAGACAGTGACCAAATCTTGTTACTATCAACTCAAGAACATCGCCCACGTCGGCCCCTTTCTGACACAAGATACCACAAAAGTGCTGGTTCATGCTCTTTATCACTCCTTGAGTACTGCAACTCACTCCTTTTTATTGGCCTGCCCAACTCCCATACTGCCCCTTTGCAGTCTGTTATGAATGCAGAGGCCAGGCTTATTTTTCTCACCAGACGCACCTCTCGTCCCTCCCCACTCTGCCAGTCCCTCCATTTGGCTTCCTGTACATTTCAGGAGACAGTTTAAAATACTGACGCTCACGTTCAAATCGCTCAACTTCTCCCTACATGTCTTTTGTTACTACGCAAACACGTCCCATATAGACAACTCCGGTCGGCGGGCGATCTACACCTGTCATCGGTCTACATCCGCACGGCCAACTCTCGCCTCCAAGACTTCTCATGGGCAGCTCCGGTCCTGTGGAATGACTTGCTTCGCCCTATCAAACTCTCCCCTAATCTTCATGCCTTCAAGAAATCCCTCAAAACCATCTCTTCAGATTAGCGTACCACATCACTGATGCAACTCATCCCTCTGCTCACCTACTCACTTGATTGAAGCTACTTCTATGGCCCCATCAGGACCTCAAATCCTAGGGTTGTGTGTCCATGTATCTTTGCTTCATAGTCCCTTTGAGGCTGCATGATGGGTCTTTCCTCTAATCCCATTTTCAATTAAAAGGGATATTTTTTATTTTTTTCAAATTTCTCAATTTTTGAAGCCTTGTAATTTTTGTTTTCACTTAAAATTAAATGCATCAAGTAATTGATATACTCTCTACTATGCACCCCATATGATTCTATCCTGTTGGTCTGTCTTTCCTACTGTCCTATTTAACATTGACCCTAGGTTTGTTTTTTGACTTGAGAGCAACAGGATAGAAATGTTTCAGAATAGCCCAGATGGACTGGGCGTTGAGAAATATCCGCACACTCTACATTCTATTTCTCCCAGATTATGCGCTTATGTCCTTTTTTTAGGAACATTCCACTCATCTATAAGGTTCCCTCCCTCCCTCTGGTGCCAATCTGCTGTAATTCTGCACCTTCTGCAGCAAGCGTTCTCCGAGGCAGCCAATGGATCGGACCTGCACATCCAACTCCGATCCATTGTTCTAATCTGCACATGTGCTACAGAACCTATGTATGTAAAGTGTGAAAATCCATAGTGTTATTCTGCCACCCAATGAACAGCACTATAGAACTTGTTAGCGCTCTAAAAACTTTTAACTGGTGCGCAATTTACAGTTCCTAACACTCTAATCAAAACCCCCCCCCATTTTTTTTTTTTTTTTACATTAAACTATACCTATTCTCTCACTAACTAGGTAGGGATTTTTTTTTTTTTTAAACTGTAATACTTACCCTAAAATCCACTTGTTTCCAACGGCGTTTTTTTTTTTTTTTTTATACTTCCCTCCCTCCTCTTCCGCTCCTGTCCTTGTTAGTTTCACTTGGCTAATGGTTTACGTGAGAAGCGCGCATGCGCACCTCTCACGTAAGCCAGCCAATTGGCAGGCTTCCTCCTGGCTCCATCTTCTTAGATTAGTGTTGCGCGCAAGAGGATGCGCGCAACACTAATCTTCAGCCGCTGCCACCAGCTACTGCGGCGAGTTGCAGACGTCATCTCGCTGAAAGCGAAATGATGTCTCCTAGTCGGCAGAAGCGGGAAATTTGAATCCCGCTCTGCTGACTGACAGCTGGGAAGGCGGAGTAAACTCCTCCGCGTCTCTCAGCTATTTTTCAGCCGATTGGCTGAGCGGAGGGAGGGGGGACAGACAAGGGCATACTCAGGGCATCATGACCACCTAAAAAAGCTTAGGTGGTCATGTTGCCTAGAGTATCCCTTTAAGGACTTCAGAATTCTGAAGTCCCTGAGCTAAATGGGAGGAGCAGTGTGCGGCATGAGAAAAAAGGTGAGTAAAATCTCTGAAAATGGAAATAAAGAAAAAATAATTGGGCAGAGGCTGTCGGCACCTTCTACCCAATTATTTAAAGGGGGAAGAACTTTTATTTTTAAGGGTACCATTTTTTTAGGCTGGCCATCCACTGGGCCCATAGTCGGACAACTGACTTGGCAGTTCAACTACAGACTTTTTTTTTTTTTTTTTTAAAGAACTGGGTCGTCCATTGGAAGCGACTAATGGACGGCCCAGATTGACCGACGGTAAGGTCGCCGAACCGAGAAAGGAAAAATAAAATGCGGCCAACATGAAGGCACGTGTCAGACTAACGCATTGATCACGTCCATCTTGCCGCACAGTTTAACGTCCGTCGCAGCATAGAATCATGAGCAATAGAGACCCACACACTATGGCCCCTATCACAATCCTCTCTCTGCGCATTTGTGTGCGCAAGGACAAAACCGTTTTCGTGGAACGTTGTATTACGACGTTCGCGCAAACGATGCGTGGTAGTGTCTACCGCGATTGACCCTGCGCGAATCCAGCGCAAGTGCGTGCGCGCATCCCAAACTTACCGTTGTCAGCGCGAATGTGTTCGAGCGGATGGTATTACAATCTTCGCGCAATGTCGTACGAATGACGTTTGCGTGAAGTATGGTAACGTCTTTGAAAACCTGGTGTTTAATTTACAATCTGAACGTTCTGGCCGAAATGAACCTGCACAAAAAAATACAGCACAGTACAGCTACACATTCTACACATAACCAAACAATAAAATTAGTAAATAGTTTTATTTAAAAAATTTTTTATTGCAGCACATATACGCAGATTGACTTTGACAGGCGCAACAACCGAAACCTAGCAAATGGTGGTTCTTAATTCTGATTGGCTGAATCCCGTGAAAAAGGTCTGCCCACCGATTCCTGCACGCAACGGTCATTTGTGCCCAGCTTTCTGTGTTGGATTTGCGCTTGAAAAAACATGAAGGCTGAAAAACTGCGCTCGGATCGTAATACCACATTAATTTGCGCGCGCCAACGTTTTTTTGCGTGAGCGCATTTGCGCGAAGATTGTAATAGGGGCCTATGTGCGTCCACACTGAACTGCACATGCACAACGCACGTGGCAAACAGACGCAAGTTAGGCAAGAACGTTAAACTGCTAGAACGGACCTGTGGAGTGTGCGACGTCCACGTAGCTTTCTGTGTGAGTGAGATGTCAGACGGACCGCATTTGCGACGTCCAGCACCTTGATGCACACAATGGCTTTTCATATCCTTTTTCAATTTTTTTTTTTTTATTTTCCGGATTGCGCTTTGCAGCTACGTCAATGCACGTCCTAGCACTTTGACGGAGAAGCCAGCTGCTTGGCCGCTGTTACGTGCAAAATTCATGTAAGCGCAACAGCGTCTGGCTGGCCCTGTCGCAGCGTTGTGACGCCGGAACCCACGTCGGTACGGGCGCACCTAGTGCGCTCGTCTGACACTGCCCTAAACCTTGGCATCGCTGTCAAAGATGTTGGCACCCTGGGTGATTATGACTTGAGATATTTGTGCTTTAACTTAATTAGGGCTGAAATAATGAATCGATAGTGAAAATAGTTTACAAAGCGATTAGTGAAAATAGTTGTCAACAACACACTGTTTAGAGTTAAGCAGAGTTAAACATTATAACTTCTGACTTGGCTTCAGAGCTGATTGGAGAAGACGCGCCGCTGCTTTACACGGTATGATTTAGTTCTAGGGTTATGTCAGACATAACCAGTTTATTATTTATTCAACTCTAGCAGCACTATAACACAAACCCTGGGATACTGGGTTTGGGCATTGTAACGCTGGTGTTTTACACATCCTTGAAGCTGGAGTCCTGTGCCACCACCCCAACCTGCATGCCACCCCCTCTTTTGTCTGGAGCTGTCATTCTCTCACTTTTGATCTGATCCCTTTCCACTAACTCCCTCCCACACATGGGTCCACTTCTTTGCTCAAACCTACTTCCTCTCACACTCGGGACAGGTTCCTTGACCAAACTCACTCCCTTCAATTTCTGGACCCTCCTCCCGCTCAGTTTGTTCATGAGATTAGTGTAAATGGACACACTATGCTCTCTAACCACTTTAGTTTATTAACGTGGTCAGGCTGTGTGGAATGCCCCCCCCTTTTTTGCCCTGCTTTCCTGCTGACATCATGTCTGAGCGTTCGCAGTAGCGCTCATTTGTGTAGAAAGCAGACATGGGCTTAAATTGTGCACGCAGCCTCAATCAATCACTCTGACCAGGCGCTCGTGTACCTTGTGTGCGAAAAGTATGCAATTTGCGCATGTATGTGTGAAAGTAATATGCACTATGCAAATTGCTTATGAAAAAAGGAGGGGCCAAACGTGTGTGTATATATATATATATATATATATATTATAATATATATATATTATATATATATATATTATATTCAGATTCCTTATGTGTTTAAAAAAAAAAGGATCTAATAAATTATTCAAATAATCATTGCAGCGCTAAACTTAATTTTACATTAACCCCGTTTAGTGCGTGGCTTAATTGGGGTTATTTTCAGCCTGCAATACAACAAAGCTTCCAGATGGATTTATGATGGAATTTCTGGACTGAAGTTTTTAACTCCTAATAAATGTGATGTACAGAGCATGCTATGCGCCAGGCAAGGGGTACAACTCCAAAAGCTGCAGTTACTGTAAATCCATAATAAAAGATCAGTCAGTTGGCATAGAATAGGCTGATATCAGGTGGATCCCATTAATATATTTGGCCTTTTAACCCCTTAAGGACGGGAGTAATTTTACAACTTCGGCGCTGTTTCGGAAGTAGAAGTTTGCTGTGCTCATTTTGACCATTTTTAAGTCACATATTCTTATACCACCCAGACAAATTATATATCGTTCTTTCCGTCAGACTCGGCAGATTAATAATATATCATTATTATATGTATATGTCATGCCCTGCCAAAATGCTATAACAAAAAATGTAAAAAAATTTGAATTTTCAATAAAATTTCAGAGTGTTTAAAGTGTTTTTTTTTAATTTTATTATCCGAGGCTCTGCGGTCATATTCTATTGGGTAGATTTGTTAAAAAATTAGAACGGTGAACCCATTTTTTTTTTTTGGAGAAATTGCGTGATTTTAGCTAACCCCCCCCCAAAAAAAAAATCATTAGTGAAGCATCATTGTTCACATTATAATTGAAATGTGAACAATAGTGCTGCATTAAAAAAACAATTTTTTTTTATTATTATATTTATTATTTTTTTATTATTTAATTTATTATTTTTTTATTATTTTATTTTTACTTTTTTTACACTTTTATTTTACTTTTACCATGGTCATGTTTGATATCATTGGAAAGGCCATGCTCTGGCCTTTCCAGCAATATCATACATGACCCCCTAGCTGCCACCGATCAGGAGATAGGGGGGTTCTTTGAACCCCTTTATCTCCTGCAAGGGATTTCCATGGGAAATCCCTTTGCAGCTAGGGGGTTCCCCGGTAAACTGACATCATCGCGCATGGCGCGATGAGTCAGTTGACCGGGGGTGACCCAGAGGTGGGGGCTGCCATCCAAGATGGCGGCCCCCACCGGAAATAGGCCGCGATCGGGCACAAATTAGTGCCCGGTCGCGACCTGGCAGCTAAGGGGTTAACCCCCCATACATCGCTGGAAAGGTCAGGCTGTGACCCTTCCAGCGATGCTGGCCACAGCAGCCGGGGACCAAGCGATCGGGAGATAGAGGGATCCGAAGGATCCCTCCCCTCCCCTCCAGGCGCTTCCCCTGCTCCGGCGGGGGGGACGCCTGAAACTGACGTCATCGCGCCACCGGCGCGATGACGTCACAACGCCGGAGGAGGGATCACACTGATCTGACTCCGCGGGAGTCAGATCCAGCGTGGGAGCGACCGGAGAAGGTGAGTATCTCCCGGGGGGGGCTCTAAACGCCGAGGACGTACATTTACGTCCTGCGGCGGCAAAGCCCGCCTAATGCAGGGCGTAAATGTATGTCCTGCGGCGTTAAGGGGTTAAAGACTTGCCTATTTACTGTTTAAGTACACCTAGTCTGCCATTTAGACATGTTTTCCAGGGCTCCTTTTATTTATTTATGAAGTATTTTACCAGGAAGGATACATTGAGATTTTTCAAGTATGTCCTGGGTTCAAGAACATTGAAATTTTACAGTTGTTACAGAAATACAAAGTAATAAATGCAAGATATTAGCATCAAAACACAAGTATACAAATTAACACAGAAAATAATTCAAGACGTCTTGGGCATGAGTTCTCTTGTTGATCTCTTCGCAAGATAAACTTTATAGGAAATCCTCACAAACACCCCCCCTTGTTTCTCACTGTAATTGTAAAGGGTCATCCAGACGTGGACCCCTTGCTTGATGTGCCTAGAGGGGTGTCAGCTATACCCTCCTGACGAGGCCCAATAAGGCCGACATGATCGTCGGGGGTTGCTGCACCTCTCATGCAGGGATGACGTCCTTGGCAATCTAGCACTGGCCACCCTTTCTGGGTGAGAGCAGGCTGATTTGCATATGGAAAATTCATAGCTGTAATGGCACAAGCAAGCTAAAAACCTTGTTTGTGAGACCTGAGCGGGCCCCACCGTAGAGCAGGCCATTGTGCAGTTGCTCGTTCTCAGGACCCTCACAAACACCCCCCTTGGTAATCCACCTACATGTTTGCATTTTCATGAAATTCGAGTTTGTAAAGATGTGCTTGGTAAGCCAAGCGACCAATACAAAGCATGTCTAGAGACTGAGACTGAAAAACAGAGTGCGTTGCGGCAAGACGTGCTCAGTGTGTACAGATTTTCACATCTCCCTCGCTCAGACTGCGTCACGATGCGACGCTGAGCGAAGGAAGTTGGAAAAATCCAACTTTCCCCTCGGTGGAGCGGTGCGATGAGGGAGGGGTAGGATCTGCAGCACACGGCGCAAGCGCCGGGTCCTGTAGGTCCCTCCCACCAGCTCTGTCCACACTCTTCCCTATGTCTACGCCTCGGTCTGCCGAGATGCACGGGGACAGGACAGCCGCTCTGCAGCAGGACCCTGGACACCCCTCCATAAGTTTACATCATTCCGCAATAAATTTGATAAAGATACATAAAAAAAAAAAACCAACACCGGTCCCTGCGCGCAGCCCACTTGCCACCCCCTGTACCTGGCTGTAGTGTGTGTGTGTATGTATGTATATTACAGCAGCCAGACTTGTGTGTATCTAGATCTATCTCCATCTCCGCACACTATATATAACTGATAGATAGATAGATATATATCTATCTTTTTTCACTTTTTTTTAATTTTTTTATTATACTATTGCTATTAAAATGGCAGGAATTTAGATTTATTTTGCAAATGTAATGCAGTGTAGACAGGCTGCGAAGCGGAGTGAAGTCAAGCCTGCAAAATGTTTGATTCGCTACGCTGTGCATCGCTACGCGCTCAGTGTATCTCAGGCAAGTGTACATAATCTGTAATCGCGCCTTGCATACCCTGTCATCATATTATACAAAGCTGGGCAGCATTATCGTCTGAGCAGTGACTAACCTGGACTGTGTTAAGCGAACAGTCATGGCGCAGAGCTTTTTGGTGACGCAAATGTTCATTTTGTAGCTTTGTGCCTAAATCCATACCCCCCCCCCCCCCTAGCAGGGTCAGCGGCCTTGGCTCTCAATGTTTTCGAGCTACATGTCCCATGATGCTAAAGAACCATAATGATTGGCTGAGGATCAAGGGAGATGTAGTTCCAAAACATCTGGAGAGCCAAGGTTGCTGACATCTGGCTTTTTTTTAAATTTATTGATAGTTTTTCACAATTTAATATCAAAGCCATAAGCATGTAAGTGTTAAAGAATCTGAACATATACACAGTATGAGGCATTTTTATGATGAGGGTTGTTGGTTTATCACCATGGAGTTTTAAGTGCAAAGTGGAAAATGTAAATAACTCCAAGTAGCTAAATGTTCCCTGCTGTCAGGCCCTGCTGTCACTCTGTGTACCCAGGTGGCAGTGCTTGGGCAGGTGCCCGGGGCCCCGGTGCTAGGTTTCTCAGCAGTGAGCGAGCCGGGAGGGGGGGCTGGCTGCACGCACACACACACAGTGGGCAGGCTGACTTCCTCTTCCCTGTCTCTTTAAAGATGGCGGCGCCTCGCCCTGCACTTAGCCGCACAATGCGCTGAATCTCCCCTTCCACCTCCACCGGGCAAATGTTACCCGCCCTAACCCGACCTCTCTGTGTCTCCTAGGAAAGAAAATGTCCAAACCCAACGACGGGAGGAACGGAGAGGCACCGGAGAGCTGCAGGACCGGGGGCACCAATGAGAACCATCCGAAAATGAACGGGGTGGGTCGGCTTATTCCGTAAATCCTCAGTTTACTGTGTTTGCTTTTCGGCTGCTGCAACTACTCCTCCTGAGACCCCCTGTGGCGGGTGCAGTCATAGAATTAATGGATTTGCTGGATCTCTGTGGTTTTTCCATCCCAAGGTCGCATGGCCTGATAAAGAAGTGTCAATCTGTCATCTTTTTCCCCTCTTCTTCTATTTAAAAGGCTACAGGTGCCCCCCCCCCATGCTAGAGCATTATGCCAAGCTATGGGAGGGGGGCACATATTTTGACCTCCAATACAATGTGTAGTATATCCTGTTTTTACATGGACTCTCAGCAACTATGCGGGCTGGCGGGCAGCACGTGAAGAATGCTGCCCTGCGGTATACACTGTCCAAAGGATACCAGTGGAAAATGTAATTTTATTCCGTATTGGATTTTTTTAGATATGCTCAGTCCCATGTGCAGCTCATGGGTTGCTGATACTGCAGGGCAGTACCCATCCTGTATTACCCAGTGGCATAAAGAATAATAAATGCCCAGGAAAAGCTGGTATGTTTTTAACCCTGTGAATAACCACCGCATCAGCTTATATTAACCTATATTGTTTAAGACTGGGCGTCTAAGGTTTTTATGTTTATTCAGCAGGTTAATATTGGCGGGATCATTAAAATGCTGATGTGTCGCTGTGTCTGGGCTCCAGTCCCTGGGTGTTTTTGCGGCACAGGGGCAGTTACACGTTCAGTTTATAAAATCCATGACGCCTTCAGCTGTCTAATCCCATAATACTTGTTTTTCTGTTCTCTATAGTGCATGTACAGGGTGGGGATGTTTGGACACAATTCATGCGTTGTCATGCAGCACAGGCCTCTCGTTTCTAGATTTCTGCCTGAATGTGGCTGTGTTTAATTATCGGTTGAAGCCCTTCTGCATTAAGTGATAGAGAGCCAACCGTTTCCGCTGCGCTTTACAATAAAGAATTCAACTGACAAAATTTGGTCCTTCTCAGATAAACTCAGTCTGCAGCAGAAATGTCAAATTATGCCCCCCCCCCCCAGATGTTGATCACCTACAATTCCCATGATTCTTGAGTGTAATGGATGCCCACTGAGTTGTAGTTCAGAAACGTCTTGGGGGGGGGGGAGGGGTGTGGGCGCAGAGTTTGAGATCCCTGCTCTAGAGGGACTGTGTCCACCATCCAAAGGCCGATCTAAGGCTGCTTCTGGAAAATTATGCATTTGAGAGGTCTCCATAAAAATACATGCAGAATGGCAAGGCTGACACTCCTAGGTTCTCTCTCTACTAATATCTAAATTTATACAAATGCCAGTTTATTTGTTTTTTAAGGTTTGGATTCGTGCAGAAAGAACATTATTTATCCCAATCTTTTTTTGTGATCTGGTTTATGCACTCATTCTCTAGTCTTGGTATGTCTGGCGTCTGTAACCGTAGATGTTTTTTGAGTTGAATGGATGTCGACCTGTCACCGTGTCGGGTTTGAATTCCTTTGCGATCTCTCAGCCAATCTTCATCACCCTATAGTTTATCATGGAAGGGTTGTACATGGTCTGCACGTTTTGTCTGTTTGCTTAATTTTCCTTCCTATTAATATAACCTGGCAAACGTTTCTCCTGAGCGCTGTCATGTCGCTAGGGCAACGAGTTTGAAACTACATGTCCCATGATGCTCTAGTAGCCTTAAGGCAGATTTGACAGAACATTTTCTGGGGTGTTGCGGTTAGCAATCACTGAATATAGTTACAGTACACTTGTCCCTTCCTCATACCAAAAAATGATTCCTATTCAATATGAAAGGCTCTATTCCAAGCCTGGTGTAAAACTAGCCGCTCCATAGCGTTTAATGGCTCTGGATACTTTTTAAAACGGCTCTGAAGTTTACACATGACTTGCAATCTTGCTGCATCACAATGCTTGTCTATTAGGTTTTATTAACGTGACTCCTTTTTGAGATTCTACTAATAGACATTTATTTTGCAGGATATGTTGCTCATCGGCCAATCAAAAATCTATTCCTATATGAGCCAGTCTAAAACATCCAGCAGTCGTCCACCCCTACAAGAAGAAAACTCCTTTATACACAATGAGGGCAAATATCCAGGGAAAACACTGACAGAGGTGCACAAAAAAACAGAAGGTATGTGTTTCATGACTCGTAGTGCAGGGACATCAAACGCCTCTCTCCCCCCCCCCCCCTGCCCCCAGATGTTGATGCCTACAACTCCCCATGATTCCCTGGCCATCTATTGCATTGAAAGCATTCAAGGGAATCGTTGGCATCAACATCTGCGGAGCATTGAGTTTGACAGCCCTGTTGGTGTTTTTGTTAAAAATGGGGTGTAGGTGACTAGAGGGGATGGTCAAACGTACACTTATTTTCACCTAGAGTGGTTCCCAACCCTGGTCCGATAGTACCCATAGGCCAGGTTTGCCAGATATCTGAAGCAAAGCACATGTGGTGATTAGCTGCTCAGTGATTGCAGGATTCAGTTCTCAAAGGTAATCCTTAACGCCTTCAATACAAAGTGAATTTTCCATTAAAATTTGTACTATACAGTAAGAAATATTGGAATATTCCCAATGTGTTTTTTTTTTTTTTTTTAAATGTAACCTATTTGGCAGGCAGATGTCAACTTCTGCTGGCCAAAATAAGTTACTGCAGGTCTAGCTGCAGCTCGTAGCTCTGCATCAGCTGGAGAAAGCTCGATAAAGGACATCAATTAGCTGTTTTGTGTTTTTTTTTTTTTTTTTTACCTTTTTTGGCACGTTGGGCATTATGCCCCCAGGGCTAAATCTTTGGATACCTCCTGGATCCAAAAAGCAAACATAATTTGTTTGCAGCAAATAAATTTCATTTTCTTTTTGTCCTGTACAGCTGTGGATCAAGATCACTCTGTCTGGCTCCTGATTGTGCCTTTTTTGAAGACCTTAGACCTCTCGCTCTCACGAGTGAAGGGGTTAAAATTGGGCCTGTTAGTGGGTACTTGGACAGGGTTGGCCAGCATGGACCTAGAGTAGAAACCTCTCCTGCTCTTCGCATGCCATTTCCAGTAGCAGATGGCATTTGGGCTGCAGTCCCAATCTGATGCAAGCGCAAGGAGAGTCAATGGAATACTGTCTAGCTGCAGCATAAGGACAGCTTTCAGGGGCTGAGGGAAGACCTTCACTTTGAAACTCTACCGCCGTACCCAGGGGAGGACACTTGGCACATCATGATCACGTAAATTCAATTGATTCAGTGTGGTCTGTGCATGTATGGGTTAGGATTGGTCTTCATTGTGTTTTATACTGCTTTTCTTTTTTGTAATGCTCAAAATGTCTATTTTAGTTGATAAAAGGAAAATTGTTACCGTGACAGAACCAGCGGTGAAGACTAGAGAACAAAAAGAGGCCGAATGTAACTCCTCCGAAACCTTTATTGCACAAAAACAAGAACGGCCAGAGACTCCTGAGAAAGTAGTGTCGCCACCTGCTGCCCAGAAGCCTGAACCGCAGAAAAAAGTCAAGGCAAAACCTACCCGGAGGAAGTAAGTAACTCAAGGTTATGCTTGCTGACCTATTGAAGTCATTTGCACAGAGTAACTGGTTCTGGAAGGATTCCCCCCCCCCCCACCTTAATGGTTTTGTATAGTATAAAATCTAATCACTTGGCTGGAAGACTGGCCCCTTTTTCCATGGGGGGGTTAAATACATCCGATCTTAAAATTGCACAACACCACATCAATATAGGAAAGCCTATTCAACAGGGTACACAAAAAGGTTTTGCCTGATCTAGGAAGTCTTACTAGGACTGGAACATAAAATGATATTAACAGGGCTATTCAGAAAGAGGTGAAACTCAGGAGAATGACTGGAGAAGTGAAAATTCTAGGTCAAAATGGTCAAACCAGAAAAATTCTCCCATTTATCTCACTTTCCAAATTGGCTATTTTGGTCTAGATTGTTCATTCTCCTGCCAATTCTCAAGGTTTTCACCTCTATCTGAATAGCCCTGTAAGCTTATTGATGCTTTGACATCCATTTTAAGTCTGAATTGAGGAAAACAACCTTAATTACTGAAGCAAATCTTACGGTGCTTTATTAGAGAGACAGACGTATGCTGAAGTGATGGCCAAAATAAAAAGTGTCAAGATCTTTTTAAGGTGACTAGCATCAGTTTTGAGTGGACAGTCACACAATAAGTCATTGTTACAGGTAGGTTTTATTTTTCTTTTGTCAGAGGTCAAGCAAAGAATTCTCCCAACAGAAAAGTCACAGATTATTTTCCAGTGAGGAGGAGCAACAGGAAAAGTAAAAGTGAATTAGAGGTACTTTGTGCTTTGTCTTGGCACATTCGGTGTTTGTGGGTTTTTGTTTTAACACTGACCACTTCTTGTGTAGATTGAGGAAAAGAAGAGAATAGATGAGTTGATCAAAACTGGAAAAGAAGAGGGGATGAAGGTAAAAATGTACTTTTATTATTTTATTTTTTTCCCCCGTACTTAGGTTTTAGTATTATTTGGCTTAATTTGTGTAAAAATCCATAATATTAAAAAGTTGTTAAAACACATGATCATCATTTATAAATCGCCAACAGTTTCCGCGACGCGCTTGACAATAACCGAAGGGAACAAGACCCAAACATAAGTTGACTAGGTGTAGAGGGCCCTGCTCATAGGAGCTTACAATCTATAGGATTCTACTTTGGAGTGTCCTATTAAGTGTAACAACGTGGGAGTTGACCCCAATCTTCTAGTTTATGAAGACCTATTCTGGAAAGCATATTTTAAATAATGCTAGGAATATTTAAATCACAGAAATGTGGGTTCTGTTGCCAAATACCATCGTTTTGTAGCCTCCCTAGGGGCCTGTAATGCTTGCTTTCCCATTAGTAGCCTTTGAATTATACAGTTTCAATGTAACGCCTTTTGGAATTGACCTTTTCAGATTGACATAGTCAGTGGTAAAGGAAGAGGGGTCTTTGCAACTCGTGACTTTCAGCGTGGGGAGTATGTGGTGGAGTACCATGGGGACCTGATAGAAATTACAGACGCAAAGAAGAGAGAAGCTTTGTATGCTCAAGATTCCTCAACTGGCTGCTACATGTACTATTTTCAGTATCTGAATAAAACCTATTGGTAAGTGTTTCGAGCTTTTATTCGCTCTTTTGTATATGTATATTCTAGCTATAGAAATTTTTATTTTTTTTGGGTTGTTGGTCCAAGGAGAAATCTGAAAAATATATACTTCCTGTGAGTTCCAAATTCTTTATAATTTTGGAAAGGCACAGAACGTCAAAGGAAAGAGGCCACGCAGGGCCAGCACATCAAGTCTCAAAAGATACAACAGAGATCAGAAACACGAAAATCCTAAAGAGTGACTCAACCTCTTAAATAATATAAAAACAAAAAGGGAGGGTGGTGGGCGATTTTAAAACATACCTGGCGTTACGCACAAGGAAGTTGGAGTCAGCACTGAGACATCAGGGAAAACAAAATGGGAGGGGAGGTGCAAGTATGGCGGGACTACCCAAAAGAAGTGACGTTCCCGGCTCGCCCGAGCAACCCAAGGAAGAAGTCGCGTGGCCAGGAGACCTTGGGCCAAGAAAAACAGCCAGAGCTATGGTTGGTGGCTCGCCCAGGGCAGCTGCAGTGTCCCGCATGCACACACAAAAAAAGGGTGGAGGGGATGGGGAAACCCTATGCCCCCAACAAGCACACATTCCCTAGTGAACCAAAAGGGAAGTGCCCAGGCACAAAAAAAAGATGTCAATAGTTTTCAGTTGATATATCATTACTAATGATAATGATCGTGGCAGCCTGTTAAGGTTGTGTGAAGAATCCTTATATTTTTAGATGCTCTTGGTGATGTGCTTTTTTACTTTATCTAGGATTTCTAAAATTGCCCCCCCCTTTTTTCCTTGTGCCCTTTTTAACTCCCTTATTTCCCTTTTTTAAGGGGACCTCCCAATTTCCATTTATTAAATGGAACACTGCATTTTAATCTTTGTATTTGATAGTTAATGTTTCTACTTCAGTATTTACAAAAACTTCTTTAAATGTCTGTTTCCTGGCCTTTCTGTTAGGGAGTCAATAGAGACACTTGGTTAAGCAAAATCTTAGTTTTCAGTGTCCTATGAACATTTCTCACTTAGCTCTAAACCATACGTTTGAAATACTTTTTTATTAATTTGTGAGCTGTTCCCCATTTTCAGTGTTGATGCCACAAAAGAAAGCAACCGCCTAGGAAGGCTAGTAAACCACAGCAAGACCGGAAACTGTCACACGAAACTACACAACATCAACAATGTACCTCATCTCGTACTGATTGCTTCAAGGGATATCAAGGCTGGCGAAGAATTACTGTATGATTATGGTGACCGGAGCAAATCTTCCCTTGAAGCACATCCATGGCTTAAACACTGACCTTCAGTTAGATGGACTGTGTATTTTAGCTTTGCTTTGTGAACAGCTACAATTTGAGGATTTTTTTTTTTTTTTTTCTCCCCTAATCCCATTTATATTCACATACAGGCAAGTGGTATGGATTTAAATGCAAGATGTCTCAGACATTTTATATTGTCTCCTACACGGAGCAACGGAGTGCTTCCAAAGCATGCAAATAATATGCAGAGTCCAAATTAGGAGGGCAGAAAAGAAAACCTCTTGGTTTTTATCTGTTCCCAATGTCACTTCTCCATCTTTTTTGTTTGTTTTATGGTACTTTTAAAGTACTGCTACCCTCCACCCCCCCCTCCCTTTTTTTTCTCTCGTCCTGCAGAATTAGAAGTTTGCACTTGGAATGGGGAGGTTGGGTTAATGGCAAGAACATTAAGATTTTGTCTGACATGGAAACCTTCCAAATGCAGGCAAAACTGACAGATACCCAGATACCTCCTGACTTTGGACACCTTTTGAGTGGTCTTGCACTGTAAGCCTCTTACGGGTGTACCACAAAACCTAAAATGTATCTCTTGAACAAAAATTCTATATAAAATCTGGACCATAGTAAATAGGAATAAATACTCGGAGCATTTCTGAGAGCCCTCTCCCTTTTCATATTTTCTTTTCAAAGATGGTCCATAGTCATGTTTACAAAATGTATAGGGCAATAATGTTGGAAACTAAGCAAAATACTGATTATCTGGTTGATGGCCAGCATGCTAATGCTGTACTTCGATTTCAAGCAGAGTTTCTGTCTTGGTCTTTTGAGTAGTACTTCCAGCTCCTGCTTTGTATATATTAGCTTTTTATATACATATCAGTTTTATCATCGCTATTTTCTTAATACTGACCCGATGATGGCAAAGAAGTCAATCAAATCACCTTTTGTGGCTGAAAGGTGGGTGTTGCAGCAACTGGAGACTTTCTTTTCTCATTCACTTAAGGACAGACATAATGTACTGAACTGTTTGAATTCTCATTTTGGCAAGGGACTGGCTTCTGCTCACTTGATATTGTAAAGGTGTAACTCTGAAACAATTTCTGTATTGATGAGCTATAGGGCACTCGTTCATTTCAGCCCTCCATGCTTCCAATGTGCATCAAAGTGAGCACAGGTGATTACAACAGATCCAGACACCTGCCCGACGGGGGTGCTAGGTGAGTAAACATGGAAAAGACAGATGGTTGCCTGTCAACAAAATGTCCTGCTAGCCTTTTTGGTGTGTTCTTAGAATCTGGCGAGTAGAGATAAAGCACTGGTTAAGTAGGACATTGGTTCTTTGTTTGCAGTAACTGCGGAAACCTAATGCCTTTTAATAGTAGCTATTGTGTGAATATGATTATTTTTATTTGGTATTATGTCTCCTACTCATGCAGGGTTTGGTTCGAGAATGCATGTGTGGCATCTCCAAAACAAAAAATTGGATGTGTATTTTTAGAATGTCATGCAGACTGTTACTGTAATAGACCTTTGCTCTAGATGAAATTTTAATGCAGTGAGTGTAGAATATCATATAAAACATAACTTTTATATTAATGAAATGAGAACTCTGTAATAAATATTTATTGCTAAGAAGTTGGTGTTGACTTTTTACTGCATGGATTCATGTAAAAATAGAGCATCCATTCTGTTCAAGGATACCCGTGGGGGGGGGGGGGGAATGCACGTTACTCCAATACCATGCTTGCAGCACCTTGACGTGGAGTTCCTTTACACTTTTTGTTGGAATCTAACATTTACTAGAAAAATGTAGATATAGGATATACTAGCAATTTTGCATATTTGTTTTTTCAGAGATGGTAAAGCTTAAAGGAACGCGCTACTGAAACGTAGAGTGGTGGTATCCCCCTTTGTTTTATTTTAAGGCCGGGGGGGGGGGGGGGGGGAAGGAAGTAGGCAGATGCATTTACTCGCTTTTTGTGTCCCTCGTCGCACATGCCTCCTCCTCGGCTCTGGAAATCCCTGAGGCTTTTCTGTGCTACTTCCGTAGCGTAGGAAACACAAATTGCACACTGCATCGGGACTTGCAAACTTTGCGTAGGTTCCGTAGCATCTGTGCTGAATGATGGATTGGAGCCGAGCACATGCACGAATTGCAATCTCATACAAATTGCTAAAACGATTTTGGTCTTTGGTCAAATTCCCAGCTGCTGCTGACGTTGGGTGAGGTGGAGCAAACTACTCCCCAGCATTTTCTATCGGCTGGGAGGGTGGGGGGCACTCCTTACAACCTGACCACTTCTTTACACATCCCGGCCACTTTATATTTTTAGTGTTCCTTTAACTTTAGAACCTTTCATCCCAGCAGTACATGTAAACTGGAATCAGCGGTCAGAAACCATTGCTGCACAGATGTTTTCATCCATCTCTCATGATGCTCGGTCACTAATCTAGTCATACCTCCATGGGAGATTGGGAAATGTAGTTCTAAAACATGTGGAGGGAAAATGTTTTCTACACCTGCTCTAGATAGTGTCCCTCATCTTGCACAATTTCACATGGTCTACATTATCGGCATACAAGCAGAAATGGGAAGTTTGTCAGATCCAGTAAATGTGATCATGATGGGTAATTGAAAATGTCAGATCCTGCTTATGGAGATTTGTAGTGATTTTATTGGCAATGCATCTACCAAGAGATTATAAAATCTGTATATGTGTGGCCACAATAAGGGGGGGGGGGAGGGGGAAAAATGTTGCTAACAGTCTAGATAAACTCAAGCAAGCAATTTTAAATTTCTTTTGGAAATTTAAGATGGAAACATTGCCTACAAAGCATTAGGTGGCAGTATATTTCTTATTCTGACAGAATGTAATTCTAGCGATAGTCTACATACATACACTGGAATGGATATACTCTGATTACCAATGGAAAAGGATTTTTTTTTTTTTTTTTTTTTTTAAAAGTTTGCAAATGGATTTTTATTTTTTACAGCCTAATAGTCTGTAAATATGGCATTGCCACCCAGGTCTGGGTTTTTGAGAGCCAAGCCTTATTCCTTCTGTATAGATCCACAGCCGGGACCACGTCCTTCAAAAAGTGAAAATTAGGAAACTTAACTTGCAACTGGAGGCTTTACTCAAGGATACATTAAGGGTCTATTCAAATATCAAATTTGTTCTGTGGGCTTTAGATGCCAGAGAGCATAAGGCACTCAAAGAAATTTCAACTGTAGTGAGGCTTAAATATTCACTGTCCATTAAACTGCTACTATTTGTATTTTGCCCAGTCATCTCTTGATTTTTGCAGCTGGTCTTCTCTGAAGCATTGACTGCCTTTTCCAGCTACACCAAGGTGTGTGCATTCCAAATATAAATATATCTCCCTTTTTTTTTTTTTTTTTTAAGATTCGGAAGTTCCCCCGTGAGCAGAGTTCTTCAAAGAAAAATATTTTGTCTGTGGTGCACACAACTGTGGATTCGCTAATGCCCCAATTAAGTGACCTTCCCAATACCTTATTTTTAATTAAATCATGCTAAAGGTGGGAACAGCGCTTCCACAACAACAGTGGAAAAAATGTCTATACTGTGTGTGTATAAAAATAAATAAATAATTATATATATATATATATATATATAATTATTCCGCACGACAACTCACATATCCTGGAACTGACAAGAATCAGATCTGAATGGACCAGCAGACCTCAAAAGAGAAATAAATGTCATGTATGGGGGACTATTTCACTCAGTGTGTGAGAGCTGCCAGCTATCAAATGTTCACCTCACGGGTAATTAGCGGCCTCTTGTCTGCCCCACTGATTCTTCAAATGGAAGCCAAATCTCAAAGAAAAGCATAACATATCCACACAGTGTGACCTGTGTTTCCTTAAGGCTGGGGTCAGACGAGCACAGCGTTCAAGTCCGTGATAGCGTGAAATAAAGGCCAATGGAGTCCCACACACAACATACGTCCGCACTGAACTGTGGATGCATAATGGACGCAAGTTAGGCAAGAACGTACAACCCCCTAGAACAGCCACATAAAGTGCGCTGCGTCCGCATAGCTTTGTGTGTAAATGATGGCCTGCATTTAGGAGTCCAGCATTTTTGAAGGACAAAATGGCTTTGCATGTTAATTTATTTTCCCTGCTACATCAGTCAAATACGTCAGTGAAAACTGACTGTGTGGCCACTACTGCGTCTTCCGTACTGCACGGACGCAGAGTCCGAACAAAATGCGCTCGTCTGACCCTAGAATAAACTGTAGGTATCTTACTCACCCACTGAGAGCGTTGATGTCGCTCCAGGGGTGATGGCATAAAGAAATTTGTTTAAGGGACATCCCCCCCCCCCCTTTTTTAGAAAAGGCTTTTTCAGACGGGAACCGAATGTGTCCTGCAGTAATGAAGATCTATGGATATGTTATGCTCTCCTTTGAGATCTGGCTTCTACGTGAAGGATTGGTGGGGCAGACGGGAGGCCGCTAATTACCCGTGAGGCCAACATTTGAGAGCTGGCAGCTCTCACACACACTGAAATAGTTGTCATCCCACCCTCATACATCCCCATTTTTTTCCCCCCATATAAACATTATGGTATGTATTTTTTATTTTTGACATCTACTGGTCCATTCAGATCTGATTCTTGTCTGTTCCAGGATATGTGAGATTTCTTGCTGGTCTTGTTATACACAGTATAGACATATTTTTTCACTGTTGTGGAACTACTGTCCCCACTTTTGCACGCTTTATTTTTTTCATTTAAAGTATTGTGGAACCTGCTGGCACTATATAAAACATGAGGTCTTCACACTTCTTCCTCCTGAATTTAATGCATGCGCTTAACACCTGTATTCCTTAAGTTTTGCACCCACAGTCCAACACTTTGGTTTCTGTAGTGCACTCCTATGCAAGTTGCAGAGTCTATTGTTGCAGCCACAATTTAGTGAATAGACCCCCTTCTTTTATTAATCAAATTTTTATTGAGCTGGCCAGTGGTGTATTTAGGTTTTGTGCTGCCTTAGGCCTGACTAAACTCGTGCACCCCCGAATTTAAATTTGAGGCACCCCTTCCTGGCAAGGGCACACCTCTTCCTGGTTAAACCCCACCCTTCCTCTTTAAGCTCCACCTTTTCCTCTCTTTATATTCAAAGTGGATACCATTTCAAATGTATCTATTGAGATAAATGAAATGTTTAAATTCAAGCATTTTTACAAAGAACACCCACGCATGTCAAGTATACTGGCTCACAGCCACTCTAATTGGTTGAACAATAAAATCCACAGAAACGTGCACTGCGTATGAGCGTATCACAGAGCTGCACAGCAATAAAACCCACAGAAACGGGCACTGTATGAGCATAACAGAGCTGCACAGCAATAAAACTCACAGTAATGTAATGTGCAGTGAGTATGAGCGTATCCCAGAGCAATAAAACTCAGTAATATGCAGTATCACAGAATCCACAGCAATAAAACTCCCAGCAATGCAATATGCGGTGTGTGTCAGCATATCAGAATCCACTGCAATAAAACTCCCAGCAAACCGAGTGAATATGAGCACACAGCAATTATTTATTCTATATTTACCGCCTCCGTCCGCGGTAGGGCTGTGTGCAGAGTCAGCAGGGACGGTGTACGGACTCAGCAGGAGGTCCCTACAGGCCACGTTAGGATCAGGGCTGTGCCTGTGCGTGGAGCCATCTTGTCAGCAGTGGGGTGCCACTGCCAGAGGGTGCACCGTGGCTTTGATTCCCTTCCCGGTGGGTGTTCAGTCCAGAATAGAGTGAGAGTCCGTGTTAACGAAAGAGCGGGCAGCTGCGTGCGTGCGTGCGTGAGTGTCACGTGGTTCAGCCAGTCAGGTGGTACTGAGACTCCGTACCACCTGACTGGTCGGACTGCGTGACCTGCACGCACGCAGCCTCCGGCCCTTTCTTTAACACTGCTGCCATGAACTGCCTGCAATCTAGCATGGAATCCGGGCCCCCCCCCCCCTCAACCCAGGTGGGTGGAGTAGAGGTAACATCACTGCCAGGGGCATACCTAGAACATTTGGCACCCGGGGCGGATCCTATATCACCCCACCTCCCCAAAACTTTAAAATGTAAAAAAAAAATTAAAATCACATGCACTTTTTTAATGTTTTCAAAAATATTTTTAGTTATAGCATTCTGGCAGGACATGATGTATACATATATTAATGATCTATTATGAATCTGCCGATGGTGGATCATGTGTCCTCTGTGCTGTGCAATAAGAGGCGAGTGTAGATTTTTTTTGAAGAATTGTTATGTTGTGAGTTTGCAAAATCACTTAAAAATATCAATCCTCATGCTATGAACAAAAGTAAACATGTGGCTTGTTTTGTTGATAGGAGTTGTGTGTGTTGGGGTGGCTTGTTTTGTGTGATAGTTGTGTGTTGGTGGCTGGGTTGTGGGATGGGGGTTGGTTTTGTGTGATGGAGTTGTATGGGTGGCTGGTTTTGTGGATTGGAGTTGCTGAGCAGAGAATGGATGTGTGTTTTGCAGGTATAAGATGCTGCTATGGTAATTTTTCTTTACTTTTCCAGTTTTTTAAGACTCCCTCTTCCCTGTCCCTATTTACCCTGGGCTGCCTATTCACTGGTGATGCAGTGAATGCAGCCTGGCCCCCTCTATGCAGGACCTCACCAAGAGCCAGGCAGCTCAATGACAAATTTTTGATCGCTGCAGTGCTGGTTAAGGAAAGGTTCACTTTAAACAGCAGTAAGCAGACAGGGCTTCATATTCTGCTGATACCCCCCCCCCTTTACCTGCCGTTTACTGTCATCTTCTCTCTCTGCACAAAATCACATCCCCCTCCCCTCTCCTAGAGCTGCTGCGGGGCAGGGGAGGAGAGGGGGAGTTTTATTCTATTCGATTTTATTCCTTATGCAAACGCCCTGCTCCGCTGCTCGTTGTTTGAGAACACAGCTCAAAGCTGACACACCGTGACAGTGGCACCTCCTAGTACCCCCTAATGACACCTCAATAATCACTGGTACCTGGGGTGGCCCGCCCCCCGCCACTCCCCTAAGTACACCAATGCTCTGTGATATGCTCACACACAAGTTTGGCGAACTGCCAGAAAGTACAGTGCTGTTTGAAGGCTGTGCAAATCCCCATAGAGAAGTAATGGTTCTATTCGATTCTATTCTCTTCTAATCTATTCAGAGAACACCAAACAGCAGAGAAACGGCAGTGAAATGCCCTGATGTTCGGTGGTTTCAATCAGCAGGTTTATTCAGGCGAACCCCATAGGTTTCAATGTTAAGAATATTACCGTTTTTATGCAATATCTAATAAACCATTTATTATTTCAACTAGGTGGAAAGCCTGCCCAGAGGGCAGTCTATTGTTAAGCGAAGCAGCTCACATGCGTATATTTGCCCCCGTTCACATGGGTATATTTGCCCCCCAGCTCACATGGGTATATTTGCCCCCCGCTCGTATGGGTATATTTGCCCCCCAGCTCGTATGGGTATATTTGCCCCAGCTCACATGGGTATATTTGCCCCCCAGCTCGTATGGGTATATTTGCCCCAGCTCACATGGGTATAATTGCCCCCAGCTCACATGGGTATAATTGCCCCCAGCTCACATGGGTATAATTGCCCCCAGCTCACATGGGTATTATGGCCCCCATCTCACATGGGAATATTTGCCCCAGCTCACATGGGAATTTTTGCCCCCAGCTCCTGTGGGTATAGTTGCCCCCAGCTGGTATAGTTGCCCCCAGCTCCCGTGGGTATAAGTGCTCCCAGCTCATGTGGTTTAAAGTGCCCCCAACTAAGACGCTGGATGTGCGCGCAGCCTCTACCTGTCGGCCGCGCGCGCATCCAGGAGAACAGGAAGCGCGCGCAGCCGCCGGATAGAGGCTGCGCGCGCATCCTGTAGAGCCGGATGCGCTCAGAGCAGACGGCGATAGGCAGTGGCGTAGCGTGGGTTGTCAGCGCCCGGGGCCAGCCAAGAATTGTGCGCCCCCCCCCCCAACCTGTGGACACGTTATCGATATTGCTCCAGCCAGCTCACACATGGATACTGCCCCAGCTCACTCATGTATATGCCCCAGGTCACACATGTATATGCCCCAGGTCACACATGGATATGCCCCAGCTCACACATGGATATGCCCCAGCTCACACATGGATATGCCCCAGCTCACACATGGATATACTGCCCCAGCTCACACATGGATATACTGCCCCAGCTCACACATGGATATACTGCCCCAGCTCACACATGGATATACTGCCCCAGCTCGTGGATATACTGCCCCAGCTCGTGGATATACTGCCCCCCAAGCTCTCATGGATATGGCCCAGCTCAGACCCCAGACCAGACATGGGGCGGCTGTTCGAATGCTCTATCGGCATTCGGACAGCCGCCCCTGGAGCTCCATCTCCGGCATACTTACCTGCCTGAGCGGCGAAGGGAAAGTTTCCCCGCTTCCGCTCGTTGAAGGACCCAAGCCGCGGTCACGTGGGACTCCCACGTGACCGCGGCTTGGGTCCTTCAAAGAGCGGAAGCGAGGAAACTTTCCCTTCGCCGCTCAGGGGTTGGATGCGTGCGCGGCAGCCGGGTAGAGGCTGCGTGTGCATCCGGCTCTACAGGATGCGCGCGCAGCCTTTACCCGGCTGCTGCGTGCGCATCTTGTAACCGCCGCGGCAAGCGCACAGCCGGCTCGTGCCGTGGCGGTTGCATGGGCGCGCAGCCAACCGCCGCTGGTTGCGCGCGCATGCGCAGTAGGGGTTTGGCGACGGACATGCCAGCCCTTACTCTTTTATAGTATAGATATGCAGTAAAAAGTCTTTTATTTATTGATTATTATTATTTATTTTTTTATAGTACCTTTTAGTCATTTTTCTGATATTTTTTGGGCAAAATCCCCCCCCTTTTTTAATAGCGTTTTTTCTGTAACATAACTTTTAGGATCTTATATGATTGATAATATGTAAATTCCAGACATTTTCTTTCAGTAGTTTTTTTTTTTTTTAAAACAGCAGGCCACGGGTTTGCTGTGGTGGCCGACTCCCTGCACTTTGGGGACCCTGCGGTGAATGGTGAATTCACTGCAGGGTGGGGAAATTTTATTCCCCGAAGTGCAGGGAACTACAGAACACCAAATTGTTGGCGTCATTTCGATGCTCTGTGAGTAACCCATTTAGTGGTGAGTTTTTTTGGTCCCCCTGGAAAGTGAAAGCCTAGGCCTTGCCTACCCAGGACATACTTGAAAATTAGTGAAATCTCAATGTATCCTTCCTGGTAAAATACTTTGTAAAAGTAAAAAAAAAAAATATATATATTATTTTTTTGGGGGGGGATGGTGCCACCCGGTGCGGGCTGGCCGCCCCCTGGAAAGTGGCCAAAATACACCACTGGAGCTGGCTATATCTTATTTTCATCTAATGAGCTTCCCATTTATAAAGTGGTCCACTTTCAAATACAATCTGGCTGTAAAAACCATGAACACTTAATTCTTCATACAGGGTGGGGAGCATAACACTGCATCAATCACACTTTACATACAATAAGAAAAAAAACACTCTGCTAAATTACCTCAAAAGTGACAATTACAGATTGTATCCTAGAAAAGAAGAATTCTACTCCCAGTTTATTTGAACTTGAAGCTTCTGGTCTCACTCTTCAGGAAGCCTGAGGTTGCTGGGTAAAACATTTAAGTCCATAATTAACATAAAATACTAGAAGAGAAAATAAAGTTCTGATTGCTATTCTTGATTAGAAGAAAACCTGTTTTGAGAAAGGAAAAAGTCAATGTTAGATTAAACGGTCTAAATGTACAAAGAAATATTTGGTTGTTAGAAATAAAATGAAGAACCACGTAACACTGGCCATGCATCCATGTTCACGGAAGATATGAGCTTTGGTCACAAAGATATACTATCTTTTGGGAAATACCAGTAAAATGGTACCCATCATTTCCTTTTGTGTGCAGCATTATATGCCCCTATTTCAATAAACTAAAACACCTATTTCAGCCATCACAAAGTGGTCAATGTGTGTCATACATTTTTCTGTTTCCTTTAATTTCTAACGACCTGAGGTTTTTATAAAGTTAGAAAGGAACACTACAGAAAGAGTTAAATAAATAAACCCTTACCCCCTTTTTTCTTTTCTTTACCCTTTCATACTGAGTGACATGCTGCTGGGGCAGTCTCAAAAACTGTTCTACAGAACAAAAGACTACCAGGTCTATTCAAAGAAAGGTGAAAATCAGGAGAAGAGAACAATCTAGACCACGTGCCGATTTGGAAAGTGAGATAAATGGGAGAATTTTTCTGGTTTGGCTATTTTGACCTAGAATTTTCACTTCTCCAGGGTTTCACCTTTCTCTGAATAGACCTGTACATGGAACGTGATCGGTGCGGCTGTGTGGACAATGTTTGGCCATCACACTGGTCACAGCATTGTGACATGGAGGTTCTCAGCCACAGGATGCTGAACACACCTCTTCATGAAAGTGTTAATGGAATAAAGCCACCTGTTTTGCCAGTATCCATTTTTTCTTCCAACTAGTGGGCACAGCGAATCAGATCAGGACTCATGGAAATACATCACCCTGAAGTATTGTCCTGGCTGACCCTTCCCTTTACAGCCCTGTGTAAGCAGCCTAGAACAACTGTGGGGGGGGGGAAAGCGTTACCCCATGCAACACAACTATTGTATTTTGTTCGGGAAAACGAGAATTTTTAATAACGACCAACAAAATACAATAGTGTTGCACACTGACAATATATACAATCTTGGGGTGCTATCATAACAGGCTAACCCGCAACAAATAACATAAAAAACGAGATGCACACCAATAGAATATATACTATATATATTATTCCAGACCAATAAAGATTTAATTATATCAAATACATACTGGCACTTGCACGAGTACTTTGCATTTGCACGAGTACCGTTACCAGAACCCAGCACTGAGCTGACTTGCCGGCTGGTATCCGGGGGAGCAGTATTCTGGGCACTAACAGCATTCTGCCAGGTCCCTCTGGCTGGCCACGTCGCAGCGAGCGGCCGATGGCTTATGAAGGTTGGAAAGCAGACTCCAGCCGTGCTCTAGTGAGCTCTAGCAGAGTTCAGGAGAACGCTATTGTAGGCAGCTTTCCAACCTTGCAGGGGAGTACTACCCAGTTGGGTTACTGGTGACCACCAAAATCTTGCTATACCCCACTTTTTCCAGGCAGGGTAATTCAAAGAGAATCGAAAAGTCACCGCACGTTCTGTGACTTTTCGTTCTCTTCGATTCGTTTTGCCGATCCCATTTCGGCGACCCTGCGGTGTATTCAGCAAGCACCACAGGGTCCCCGAATTGCAGGGAAAGGCCGCCGCAAACCGAATGAAAACTAACTGCAAAATCCAGCGAATACACACTGAAAACCCGCAAAAACATCTGGATTAACACACTGAAAACGCCGGAAAAAACCCGAGCAGGAGCCGATCACACGCAGCGAATCCGCCGGAAAAAGCCGACACCGCAGACGAAGGCAGTGAATAAATTAGAAAAACCGTTTGCTTGAATGTTTGAAAAGTGAAACGCTGTTTGCAAAGAAACTACTGAGCGAAAATGTCTGAAATTTACATATGAGGTCCAGGGAATGATAATAAAAAGGGCTGTTACAGAAAAAAAAGTAAACTTAAAAAAATACAAAAACGGACTTTTTAAAAAAAAAAAAAATCAGAAAAATGCTTAAAATATCCTAAAAAATCTATAAATAAAGAGACTTTTTACTGCAGAATTTTATAATGAACGGTTTATTAGATATTGAATTAAAACGGGAATATTTTTAACATTGAAGCCTATGGGATTCTCCTGAATAAACCTGCCGAATTAAACCACCGAATGGCAGGGCATTTCGGGAACCTTTCACTGCTGGTTTGTGTCCTCTGAATAGCCGAAGCATTGCTTTTTTTATGGGGATTTCACTGCCCTCGAACAGGCACCGTATGTGCAGGCAATGCGTCAGGATTTGGCGAATTGCCTGCTCTCTGACTAGCCAATGGCCAAGAAAGGTAACCGAACGCGGATTTTCAGCGTTCGGTTACCTTTCTCCAGCCATTCGGATCTCTTTGGATAACCCTGAGGGTGTTTGTGTTGCTTTTGTGGGGTAGTTTTTTTGTTCGCTTTCCAACCTTCACAAGCCGGCAACTGCTCGCTGCGATGTGGCCAGCCGGAAGGGCCTGGCAGAATGCTGTTAGTGCATTCTGCCAGCCGAGCCAGTGTCTGGGATTTGTATGTATATACATAGACACACACGTGTCTCGGTATATACAGTAACGTCCATATATATTTGGACAGCGGCACAATTTTCATACTTTTGGCCCTGTACACCACCAGAATAAAATGAAAACGAAACAATCCAAAATGAGTTTGAAGTGCAGACGATAAGCTTTAATTCAAGGGGTTGAACATAAATATCAAGTGCAACAATTTTTTATACACCGTCCCTCCATTTTCAGGGGCTCAAATGTAATTCGACAAATGAATATAAATCATAAATAAAATGTTCATTTTTAATATTTTGTTGAATCCTTAACTGGCAAAGACTGCCTGAAGTCTAGAACCCATGGACATTACCATAGCAAGTGAAATGCATGCTCAATTGGGTTGATATCAGGTGATTGACTCGGCCATTGCAGAATATTCCACTTTTTTCCTTCGAACACTTTTGCAGTGTGTTTTGGATCATTGGACAGCACTTCACAGTACAGGTGGACAATCAACTTTGCTTTATTTGGCTGAATCTGGGCTGACAGTATATCTCTAAAACACTGCTGAATTCATCCGGCTGCTTCAGTCTGTCATAGTCAATAAACACTAATGACCCACTGGCACTGGATGCCCATGCCATGTCGCTGCTTTACAGATGACGTTGTGTGCTTTAGATCATGAGCTGTTTCAATCCTTCTCCACACTTTTTTCTTCCCATCATTCTGGTACAGATTAGTCTTACAGGGTTATTCAAAGAGATCCGAATTGGGGCTGAAAGGTAACCGAACAGTGAAATTCAGAGTGCGGTTACCTTTCCTGGCCATTCGGCTATTCAGAGAGCAGGCCGTTAAATATCGAATAAATTAGATATCTAATAAACCGTTGATTATAGATTTTTTAGGATCTTTTAGGCATTTCTCTGATTTTTTTCTGAATTTTTTTTTCTTTTTTCTGTAACAGCCCTTTTTATTATCATTCATTCATTGGACCTTATATGTAAATTTCAGACATTTTCGCTCGGTAGTTTCTTTGCAAACAGCGTTTCAGTTTTCAAACATTCAAGCGTACTGTTTCTTTTTTTTTCCACTCCTTTCGTCTGCGGTGTCGGCTTTTTCCGGCGGCTGCTCTGGTTTCTCTGGCGTGTCCAGCGGGGTTAATCCAGATGTTTTTGCGGGTTTCGGTGTGCGTTCGCTGGGTTTTGCGGTGAGTTTTCGTTGGGTTTGCGGTGGCTTTTCCCTGCACTACGACGGCCCTGTGGTGCTTGAATACACCGCAGGGTCGCCGAAATGGGATCGCCAAATCGCACCAAATTGAGGAGAACGAAAAGTCACCAAACGTGCGGTGACTTTTCAATTCTCTTTGAATAACCCTGTTGTTAGTTTCATCCATCCAAAGAATGCTTTTCCAGGACTGGTCTGGCTTTTTTAGATTTTTTTTTTTTTTGCAAAGTCTAATCTGGCTTTTCTATTCTTCAGGCTTATGAATGGTTTGCACCTTGTGGTGAGCCATCTGTATTTGCTCTCGTGAAGTCTTCTCAGGATTGTAGACTTTGACAATGATACGCCTACCTCTAGGACAGTGTCCTGCACTTGTCTGGATGTTGTGAATGGGTTTTTCTTTACCATAGAGCGGATCCTGCGATCAACCACCACTGTTGTCTTCCGTGGGCATCCAGGCTTTCTTGTGTTGCTGAGCTCACCAGTGCGTTCTTCTTTCTTCAGAATGTACCAAACTGTTGATTTGGCCTCTCCTAATGTTGCTGCTATATCTGATGGATTTGTTTTGTTTTTGAAGCCTTACAAATGGTCTGGTTCACTTTCATGGACAGCTCGTTTGAACGCATGATATAGGTTCACAGCAATAGATTCCAAATGCAAATACCACACTTAGAATCAACTCCAGACCTTTTACCTGCTTAAATGATGAAGAAACATGAAGTAGTAGCCCACACCTGGTCATAAAACAGCTTTTCATTCAATTGTCCAATTACTTTTGGTCCCTTGAAAAAAGGGGGGATGACTACTCTTAAGAGCTGTAATTCCTAAACCTTTCTTGCAATTTGGATGTACATAGCCTCAAATTAAACCTGAGGGTGTGTGCGTTCAGACCATATCCATTATATAACTAAAGCTTGAATATGTTTTGGTAAATACCTGAAAAAAATAAAATTGTGCCTGTGTCCAAATATATATGGACCAAAGTGTGTGTGTGTGTGTGTGTCTGTTTTGTGGTTAAATGAGGTGTCTGGCCATACATTTCAATATTAACATTAGGGATGCACCGATATAAAAAAAACAATTCTAGGACCTAGTACAAGTACTGCTACTTTTTTCTAGTACTCACCGATACTTTTATTTAAAGTCATGTGACGCTTTCCCAAAAAAATAAAATAGGATTTTGCTGAAAGTCTGTCCAGTTTATGTTAATATTGTTTGGCCAGACATCCCATTTACCCACTGCCTGCGCATGCTCTGACACCACATATGCCTACATATACACACACTTTATGTGTATATACGTGTATCTGATGCCTGTGAGATATATTATTTATATATAAATATACCCCACAGGCATCATATACATGTACAGACACTAGACCACTGAGAGAGTGTATGTATGTAAGCACACACACACACACCAGCCCTCAGAGTGTGTATGTGCACGCATACATATATATATATACACACACAAAATGAGGTCTGAAAGGTGTGTGTGTGTGTGTATATATATATATACACACACACACACACTCCCACGCACCAATCTTCCAGACCTCAGTGTGTGTGTGTGTGTGTGTGTGTGTGTATCATATACACACACACACCAATCTTCCAGACCTCTGAGTGCGTGTGTGTATAATATATATATATATATATATATAATATAATTTTACACACACACCCCAATCTTCCAAACCTGTATGTGTGTATGTATACACACACACATACACACACTTTTCAGACCTCAGACCAGACATGGGGAGGCTGTCAGAATGCTCTAACTGCATTCGGATAGGCCCCTGCAGCTGACCTCGTTCCTTCCAACGAGCGCTGCCGGCAAAGTCTTTGAGCGGTCGCTTGTTATGAAGCCCCCAGCCGCAATCTCGCGAGATCTCGTGAACTGCGAGATCTCGCAAGATCGCGGCTGGGGGCTTCTGAACGAGGGGCCGCTCTAAGACTTTGCCGGTGGCGCAGTCTTGGAACACGTTGGAATCGATGGACCACGGCCAGCTGCAGGGGCCTGTCCGAATGTCATTAGAGCATTCAGCCAGCCGCCCCAACCCTTCGGATGCCGGCAAGCCAGCTCAGTGCTGGCTTCCGGTATTGGGGGCATCTGCACGAGTACCAGGTACTCCAGCAAATGCCGGTACCGTTACTAGTATTGGTATCAGTGCATCCCTAATTAACATAAATTGGACAGCTTTTCAGCAAAATCCTACATTATTTATTGAAAAGTGGTCACATGACATTAAATAAAAGTATCAGTACTCCGTATCGAGGAGTACCTGGGAAAAAAAATATTGGTACTCAATCTTAATGGTATCGGTGAATCCCTAATTCCTTATTTCTGTTTAACGTTTTCATATATAGATGTGTTTAGTTATTATTTATTTCATGACTGCATTGTTCTTGTCAGTCCCGACCGTGTGAGCAATAGAGTCCCTTGGAAAATATCATCCTGCATATTCTTTGTATAAAGTTTAGCATGTCCCTATATCGACTCGGACGGTGGCTGAATTTACTGAGGCTCCATTCTGCTATTTGACGCACATGCTATGGTAATAGGGAGCTCTTAAGTGACTTTAGACTGGGGGAAGATTTGATTGCGTCTGGGAGGTTATTCCATAATTGTGGTGCTTGGTAGGAAAATAAGGATCGAGCCACTTTCTTTTTGTATTGTGGTATTGCATGTAAATTGCAGGTCCTGGATCAGAGGTTATAGGATGAGGGAACTGCTGGGGAAGCAGCCTATTCTGGTAGGGTGGTAGCTTCCCAGGAAATCTCTTAAACACCAGGTTGGAAAGGTGAAGAGTGCATCTGGATTCCAGCGACGGCCAGCTTAGCTATTTTAACATGTCACAATGGTGGGTCATGTAGTTACATTGAAGCACAAAGCGGCAGAATGAGTTATACAATGTAGTAAGTTTCTGGAGGTGTGTTTGCGGGGCAGCTGCATACACTACATATCCATATTCAAAAGCTGGCAAAAGCATTTGCTGTACAATCTGCTTTCTTACCGCAGGGCTCAGGCAGGATTTGTTTCTGTACAGGGCACCTAGTTTGGGGTAAAGTTTAGATGAGAGTGTTTCGATGTGGGGGCCAAGGGATAGATTTGGGTCTAACCACATACCTAGATATTTGAGAGAAGTGACTGTGGTCAACATGTCATTTGATGTTGTCCTGACACATACTGTAGATGGGGCGATTGCAATTTGTGTAGTTTAGGTTCTGTACCAAAGAGCATCGTAACAGTTTTGTCAGTATTTAGAAAAAGTTTGTTATCTTTGATCTACTTTTCTACCTCTGTGAATTGTTCTTGCAGCACGGCCTCCAGCTGCGGGAGATTTGGTTTGCTGGTATAGATTACGGTGTCGTCTGCGTACACGTTTAGGCTGGGTTCACACCGGAGCGTATCTCATATGCATGTTTCACACGTGTTTTTTGAGCGTTTTTGACAATTAGAAATGCGTATCATACGTGTGTTTTTTGAAGTATATGGCCGCAAACGCACTGTAATAAGCCCCAAAGAAGCTCCTGTACTTCTTTGGGCGTAGGGCATTTTACAGCGGCTTCCTAAGCACTGTAAAACGCCCAGGTGTGAACCATGCCCATAGGAAATAATGGGATTTCAGGGTTTGAGCGTTTTACAGCTCGTAGTAGGAACGTGTTGTAAAACGCCCAGGTGTGAACCAGGCCGTACAGTTGAAGCTTTGCAGACGTTGGGCAGATCATTTATGAATACTGTGAATACCAGGGGGCCAGGTATCGAGCCTTGGGGTACACCACATGTGACTGGGAGGGGGAGGGAGGAGCTGCCGGAAATGGACGCATATTGCGACCGATCAGATACGATTGAAACCAGGTTAGCGTACGATCACCAATACCAGAGTTTTTAAGTTTTTGTAATAGGATGCCATGATCTACTGTGTCCAAGGCCTTGGCAAAATCAAGGAAGACTGGTCTGGAATAAAGGATATATTTAATTATACTGGAGCTCATCTGTTTTTTTCTGTGTTGAATAATAACCCCCAACTGTAAGTCAAAGGTATAAATAAGATATGATTACAGGTACTTTAAGACAAGATACTCACAGTTGTCTCACTCCTAATTTTCCTTTGTTGCTTTCATTGGCCCTGGGTGAAGTGGTGATTATAGAGTCATCTTCCAAGGTTACAATGTGATCCTCAGTGGAAGGAACAATACCACTAAACAAGAAAAGAAAAAATCCTGATGACTAGAGTCCAATATGCCATGTGTACCATAAACCTCTGAGACGTACTAATTGGATGAGTTAATGGTCAATACAACATATCAGATGTATTAAAAAGAAGAGTCTTAAGTATCCCTAGGCCCTATTCCTATGTTGCTAGGAAAAGGGAGCTGTTAAGGAGAAATATTTCTTACTGGCTCCCTGTTATTTGGTCTATTTGAGTTGAGCCGCTGTATTAGCAACTGGATTCAGAATATTAGGGAGTCACGTCAAGAGACCGGACGCCTCCGTGATAATCTACGTGACAAGACTACATGGAGCCAAGCATTAATTCTCAAGCTCGTATATGCCCGGTTGCTTTGAGTCCTCGGATGGATACTGGGAATTCTCTGTTCTCATTGTTCTGCTGCAAAAAGATCAGGCTTCCCTCTGCATCTTGAGATCAGGGGCAAATATATTAATTTCAGTCTATTTATCTTTCATTGATCTTGCAAAAAATAAATAAAAAAATCCGTTAAACAAGGGGCTCTAAGGGAGGGTATTAATTTCTGATGACAGCAAGCGGCAATGGAACAGTCCACTGTTCTCGCTCTGACCAGTTATTAACTGCTCCTAGACTAAGTATAGGATCTGCTATAGGATAGCGGTAAGGAACTGCTAATTCCGAGCCGTAAGAAAAGCTTGACGAAAAATTGGAATAATGTGTGAAGCTGTTATGTGTAATGGCTACTGCCACTAACAAAGCAGCAGGGTCGGAAAAGGACCTGATTTCGTCTTATAGCAGCAATTTGCTAAAATTGCCATGCAATTAACCCACTCATTTACTCAAATATTTCCCAAGGGATTCAGTTCTGCTTTCATCTGTCATAGCCGTGCCCTGCAAAAGAGATGCACATCCGGAGCGTCACAGAGTTCCTGTGTCCATTTAACGCAGCAGAAAGCTGCTAACTACCGGTACCCTGCAGCCTCCCCCAAAGACCTCACTAACTTTCCACCCTTGGGGCTTCTATTGAGACCGGGTTATACAAGCTGGATGCTGAGAGAGACACATGGATTACCCTCTGATTATTAGGTTAACCCCCCTGAATACACAAAATGAGTAATGAAAAGGACTGATTTTGCTACAAATATCCAAAGCTTCAATATTACACTATTTTTTCTATTTTATTTTTCAAAATCCCAGAGTAGAAACATCCAAGAAATAATTCTCTTCATTCTCCTTTCTGTAAAAGAATAGTCACCATAAATACCTTTTGTAGCACTGCAATTCATCTTGCGCCACCAGCAGCTGGACTTTCAGTTTGTTTCTTTCCTGTAGGACCTCTCTCAGCTCTTGGAGTGTGAATCGAGGGCGATTCGGGTCAGTGAGATCGATAATCATTTTATCTGGGCCTAAGCATGTCTGAAAAACAAAAATGAAACAACACACAACTTTTAGTTTTATCAAAGAACCGTAACTTTTAACTAGAACTGTTAATAGATGATTATTTAATAAGGATTTAACTGACCTATAGTAAACATACTGCCATGTCACAGCATTCTGCTGACCAACGCTCCAAAATAACGCTTCTCATTTTTTAAACCTGAATATGTGCTATGAAGTAGAAGCTAATTTGTTATTGTTGTTGTCATCTTCCTTTACATATACTGCAGTTTTAATTTTGAACAAAAGGGAAAACTTTATATGAAGTGATTTGCAAGTCTGCTCCGAAATGGGGAAAAAAAACCCTTGAACTGAATAAAGGCTGTGATTGTATAGCCCCTTTAATGAATAGTTTAAAGTGATAATATACGCATTCCTGAATACTAACAGGGTTATTCAAAAGAGAGAGAGGTGAACCTCAGGAGAATGACCGGAGAAGTAAAGATTCTAGGTCAAAATGGCCAAACCAGAAAAATTCTCTCATTTATCTCACTTTCCAAATCGACTATTTGGTCTAGATTGTTCATTCTCCTGGTTTTCACCTCTCTCTGAACAACCCTGAATATCTTCATAATAAATATTTTAAAAAGAGACACTTAAACTTTGGCATGGCTCCGAAAAGGGGTTGTTGAATCCTAAATTTTCCTAAGCTACTACTTCCACTACTACTTGACAAGCCATGGGTTGTGCAAATCCCTAGTTAAGAAAAATTATGTTTAGTTATCCATTGTTTATTTTTATTTAATTAAAAATATTTTATTTTTATTTAATTAAATAAAATATTTAATTAAATAAAAATAATTGAAAGTAACATTAAGACTATGGCTTTTATTAAAAACAGGGAAAAACATTTTAATCTTTAACTAGCTTTTTGACATCGAATGCTATATGGCAATGACTGGGGATAACAGCCTGAGGTTTTGTATTGCATTACCTCTGTCTGCGTACCATCCCTCAGCAGTCTCTCCACCTCAGCCTTCAGGTTGTCCCGTTCCATCTTTAGCTCCTCACTGGTAAGGGTTGACTGGTTCACCAGCAGCTCCAGCATTTCCAGCACACGGACAACCTTAAACTGAAGATCAGACACCAGATCTGACACCCCACTGGCTTCTTTACTTATTCTCAGCAGATCTTGTCCGATTATATGTGAGATGTCATATACGTCTTCTACAGTTATCTGTGAGGGATCCTTCTCCAAAGCCATCTCAGGCCCATACTCCTCTTGGTCACTTTCCATTACTCCCCAACTTTAAAATTTACCTGTCAAAGATACAAAAAAACTGTAAGCAATGTTGGATTTTAGAACACGGGCACAGATACAAACTTTAAAAAAAAAAAAAAAGGAATTTCTATTATTGCTGTTTAAGGATGATCTCTGCCAAGTTAGGGCACTATACCATAGTTGGTGCTAATGTAGCGTTTCCATATGTAATCATTAGCGCTAGGAGAAGTAAGTTTTACGTCTGCCATCGTTATTCCAAACCCGACGCTACACTCAGGTGAAATTAGTTAGCGTTCGCAGCTTGCGCGTGCTTACTGTACTTTGCGTCTCCTATACTTAACATGGGGAGCACAATCAATTTGTAGCACCTCAATAAGGGCTCTATTACATTCCCAACGCAAATCTTACTGCGTGCGCAAAAACGCATTAACGCGAGGAGCAAAACCCTTTGCGCTGAACGTCGTATTACAACGTCCGCGCAAAAAATGCGCATTAACGTCTAACGCGGGTGGACCTGCGCGAGCCCTTTGTGAGCGTACCGTACGTTGCGCGTCCTATACTTAACATTGTGAGCGCAAATGCGTTTGTGCACTGGTACGCGGATGGTATTACAATCTATGCGCAAATTTTAACGAACAATGTTTAAGCGCATAATTTTAACGTCTTTTAAAAGCTGGTGTTAATGGCAAATCTGAACGACCTGGACAAACCCAAATACACCAGCCCAAAAAAAAAAAATACGCAGCAACGTATAGTTACACATTCTACACATACCCAAACAATAAAATATAGAAGTTGTGTGTGTTTTTATTATTGCTGCAGCATATATACGCAGATAGGTTTTTGCACCTGCCAAAATCAAACGGGAGACAATTGTGGTTCTTAATTCTGATTGGCTGAATCGCGTAAAAAAACAATCCGCACACAGATTTCTGCGCTTAACGTTAATGCGCACGCGTTTTTGTGCGTCTTTTTTACGAGCGTTATTTTTTGACGGATGAAAAAATGCGCGCGGATTGTAATACCAGCGTTAATTTACGCACGTTAACGTTTAATGCTTCGCGCACAAATTAACGCGCTGCACGAGCTTTTTTGCGTTTCAAAACCCCAAGAGACTTTATGTTCATTTATATTGTGTGGTGTGATTTTAAATGTATTATACATTGCTTGGTTTTAGTTTAAATTAGTTTAGTGTAAATTGCTTAGCTTTAAATATACTTTTATTACTTTATGTGAATTAAGATGTGTTTTGAAAGTGCAGACCGTTCTTGCGTATAGAATGTAAAATAGGTTTGAGTAATTTGTGATTATGCAAAAGGAATTTCTTTTTGTCTATCTGTTATCTGTTTACATGTCTGAGAGGTTGAGAGTCACCATTGTCTCAGCCAAACACTATCTGATTTCCTTTACAATGGGTTATGTAAATCACTGTGTGTGGTCACTGTGGGGTCAAGACTTCATCTGTATAAAGCCAGTGCACCTAAGTGAAGCCTGAAGAGGACCTGAAGGAAGCCTGCAGTGGTCTAAGGAACCAACAAATCAGAACTGTTGGGGTGGGCGGGAAGTTTGAAAGTGCATTGCTGTATTTTGTATAAATATCCCTGTGAAACCTTCCATAAAAGAGAGAGAGATTCCTGTGGAACATACAGCTTGTCTGGTGTCTCATTCAGGGTACCCACTATCACTCACAGAAGGCACAGAGCGGCCTTCTGGAAATCAAAAGCGGCGCCAAAGCAGAGGATCGGTCCAAGCAGGTCTGGAGCTGCAGATCAGGCTGCTCGAGGCGCTGAGCTCCAAGCAACTCAGAGGCCAGGCTGATCTTGGCAAGGGGGTGTCTGGAGAGCCAGGACTGACGGAAAGAGTGAGGTTTCCATCACACCCATGTCCTAAGGGCCCTATTCCATAGTCCACAGGCCAAGAGTCGAGCCGCCATCTTGATAGAGCGTGTCTGACAGGTTCACCTCACGTTTGCTTCTGCACATATGTGTGCCTGGGGATGATCTCAGTAGGCCGCAACTACGGGTTACGTTGCATCCTGCTGCAGATCGCGACGTGCAACACGCATGTGCAACGCAATCTGGTTTAATGGCGTCAAAATTTAAAAACACTTTTGGCATACCATCTTCTCCTTGGCTGGATCCTCGACTGCTGCCTGCCGGGTGCCTGCCAGCATTTCAGGAATGTGCTCACACCGCACCCCAAGCACACTGTGGGGCAATTTAAGGTAGTCTGTTGTTCACTTTTAAGGTCGCTCACTTTTTATTTTTGCTATTGGGTTTATGTCCTTCACCCTTCTATCCCTTAACATGGCCAGTCCCGCTCCAGCACCGGACAAAACGGATAAAGGAAAGGCTACGGCAAAGACGAAGCACTCATCCCTGCTTTTCCAGTAAACAACCTTTACCGGATGCTTTAAGAAGAAAGTTTGTAACTCCTGCGCGAAAGACACTCGGGAATCTTACAGATAAGAGGACATGTCTTCCTTCCTGCAGAGGTTCCAGTTTAGCTTGGATCAGATGTTCAAGGATATGCGTATGGCGGCTCAACATTCCATACAAGACACACACATGTCTACTATGCATCCCCTAACTGTGCTCGTCTGGATTTGGAGGATGCTGATGAGGCTGAGGACTGTGGTGAGGATTTGTGCTGTTTATTGGAGGATTTTCCTCTACTCATCAAGGATATGAAGGCCATCATAGAGGATGACTGTGGGGGGGCTCTTCTTCAAACTGTCTTTTTCCTTTGCACCCAATTTTTGGAACGGTCATGGAAAGAGAATGGAAGTACTCAGCTGAGAGCCTTTTTTCTAAACCTTTTCGTTCCTATTTCCTTTCAAAAGGGGTTTCTTTATTTCCTGCAGATTACCCCAAGGTGGTTCTTATGGCTCAGCTAGTACATAAATCCTCCAATCCTCTGGAAGGAGGTTGAGAGTCTTAAAGATCTGATGGATATGAACAGTGAGACGTCCTTAAAGGGACAATCATGCTTTGCTAGTGTGCTTTTAAAAATGTGCAATGCCTATTGAATGAGTCAGCAGCGTCATTCAGCAGACATAAAAAGCAAGTAAATATGATATTTTCTCATATTTACCTGATCTATTTTCTTGGTGTGTTCCACGCCCACCTCAGGAGGCAGTTTTAGCTAACCAATCAATGCCTATACCTAGGTATAGCTAAAAAACACACTGAGCATGTGCGTCTGAGTTGCTCCTCCTCCCTCTTGCACTGTGAGCTGAGGGGAGGGCGGGGCTGAACTTTCACCCCCAGCTACTGCAGAGACAGGGAAGGAAAGAAATCCATACACCAGGGAGAAAAAGAGATAGCAGAGAGAGGGGGACAACAAAGAAAAGCACAGAGACACAGCAAGAAACGGTAAAGAGAGAAAGACAACAAGATAAAGCAGAGAAAGCACAAGAAAAGGTGCAGTGAGAGAGAGCGCACACAAGAGACAGACCACACAAGATAGAGTGAGAGGGAGTGACTGTGTGAGGGAGTTTGAGTGAAACAGTCAGTATGTAAATCTTGAAAGAAAGCAAGTGAGCATGTCAGAGGGTGAGGGAGTGTGAGTGTGTGAGTCAACGGGTGAGTGTGTTTTGCTTTCACAGTTGCAGAGATGCGAATATTCAGTTCCTCGGTTTCCTCAGTCTGAGGTCCTGACCTGCACAGCTTGTGTTAGTTCATACAGTCACAGATAATTATAAAGTGCTAGCAAGTTCCGTAGCGCTGTACAATGGGAGTAGCAGAATAACAAATGTCCATACAAGTTAAACACACAGAACAGCAGGAGAGAGGACCCTGCCCAAGAGCTTACGATCTAAGAGGAGAGGGGTGACACACTACGTGAGAGTAATAGCTGAGTATATGAAGTAGTGGGGTGCATGGGGGCTGTGGGCAAGATGGAGCAAAAAATGCAGTTCATGTGAAACTTCGATGGGTGCAATAGTGGGTGGAACAGGGGGTGGGGAGGAGGCGGGGAATATTCAGGAAATTGGGGCTGAAGAAACGCTCCTAGCTGAGGGGCGTCGCCAGAGAAGATTAAATGTCAGAGTTTAAAGCAAGAAAATAAAAATATTTTTTTTACACATTTCTAAAACTTTTATTGATTTATTCTAGTTTGTCTATAGGTATAAAAGTGTTTGTCAATTTAAAAAAAGTTTTTCTAGTGCTACAGAACTTGTTAGCACTTTATAAAAACTTGTAACTGTAGACATGCATATCCCTTTAAGAAGATTTTTGTGACCTCTTTGGCACAGGCAAAAGCTGTTACAGTCTGTGAGACAGTGGCAAGGGCCCAGGGCCTGTGGCTGTATTCCCCCGAAGCGTCCTTGACCAGAGACTCTGGTGAAGATCCTGTGGTCCATTCGTAAGGTAAGACTAATGATTTTATGTGTGATGCTACCATGGAGTCTTTGCGTTTGGCTGCCAGGTCTATGGGGCTACCCTCTGTGGCCAGGAGAGCTGTATGGCTTCATTCATGGACTGCAGATTCGATATCAAAATCTTCATTGGAGGATCTGTTGAAACAAGTGGCAAAGGGAAAACGTGCACTCTCGTAGTCTGGGCGTAAGAAGATCTGGAATTGTAGAACCTTTCAGCCTAGACGAGAACTGTATAGACATCAGATGTTTCTTTTTTTCACTTCACAGGAACCAGGAAAAGAGACAGAGAAGATCAGAGGAGGGTTTAAAGAAAGGAAATACTGGTGCCAGGCCAGTGGGGGCCAGACTCTGGCAATTCGCAGATCAGTGGGTTTCTACAACACGGGACTAATGGCTCTGCTCTGTGATTTCGGGAGGTTATTGCATAGAGTTTCTGTCAATCCCTCGACATTGTATCCTGGTTTCCCTCACCTCATCCTGAACCCTTCAGGATTGCCTCTGGACAGAGGTAGTGACTATGTTGTCCAAGGGGGTAGTGAAACCTATTCCGATTCCCAGATTTCTCAGGGCTTTTATTCTCGGCTGTTCCTGGTTCCCAAGCCGGATGTCTACTTTCGTCCTATCCTGGATTTAAAACTCCTGAACTCGCTGGTGTTACACAGCAGATTTCAAATGGAAACCATTGCATCTGTAATCCCGTTTTTAAGGAAAGGAAATGTCATGGCAGCCATCGATCTAAAAGATGCTTATTTACATGTGCCAGTGCTTCCAAGTTCCAGAAAATTTCTCAGACTTGCGGTTCAGGACAAAGGGACTACAAGACAAACAAAGTAGCAAAACAAGAGGACATAGTCTTAGATTAGAGGGGCAAAGGTTTAAAAGTAACATCAGGAAGCATTATTTTACTGAGAGGGTGGTGGATACATGGAACAGCCTTCCAGTTGAAGTGATAGGCCAAAACAGTAAATGAATTTAAGCAGGCATGGGATAGGCATAAGGCTATCCTAAACAAAAGATAAATCCAGGTAAAGTATCCATGTAATTGGGCAGACTAGATGGGCCGAAAGGTTCTTATCTGCCGACATTTTTCTATGTTTCTAAGACATTTCCAGTTCATGGTGCCTCCTTTTTGCCTCTCTTCTGCTCCAAGGATTTCCACAAAGGTCCTCTCCTTCCTGATGGCGCATCTACGGGAACAAGGTATCTTTATTGTTCCCTATTTAGACGACCTTCTCATCAAAGCAGCCTCCAGACACCAGTTGCTTGACTATCTCTCCAGGAGGCTTGCTAGCCTTCAACTGCACAGCTGGCTGATAAACTGAGAAAAATAAAAACTTACCCTAGTGACATAAATTGGATACCGGAGTCTCCTTTTGGACACATCACAGGAGAAGGTTATAATTCCAGAAGACAAACTGTTGCAACTTCAAGGAGCAGTGGCATCTCTAATGAGAACTCCGTCAATGTCTATTCGCAGACCCATGCAAGTTCTGCGATAGCTAACGGTCTCCATTCCTGTGGATCCATGGGCAAAGGCGCACATGAGGGCCCTCCGAAAGGACATCCTGCAGGCCTGGGTCAGTTCTCTGTCATCACTGGACAATCAGATGCGAATACGTCCTTTATTGGTTGTGAATCTTCAATGGTGGACACACAGGGTTATTCAGAGAGAGGTGAAAAGCAGGAGAAATGGAAGGAGAATGAACAATCTAGACCAAATAGCCGATTTGGAAAGTGAGATAAATGGGAGAATTTTTCTGGTTTGGCTATTTTGACCTAGAATTTTCACTTCTCCATTCATTCTCCTGGTTTTCACCTCTCTGAATAACCCCCATAGTCTCTGTTTCTATGGCTAGGAAAGGCATTTGCTCATCCAAGGTGGCTTGTATTTACATCGGACGCCTCAGGCACAGGTTGGGGGGGGCATCTTGGCCCTCACATGGCTCACGGTTCCTGGGAACTGTGTGTTGCAAAGAATTTCCAAAAATTAAAGCCACAAAAAGAGGCTAGCAGAAGTTGTTAATGTGAGATCTAAAGAATCTCACATGCAAGATGGTGAGAATGGCCTCTGAAATTTCCCTGCACCAATATTTTATGAGAGGTTACTCACAGGTTCCATATAATGAAAAAAATAAATGGGGCGTGTCCAGGACAAGACACATAGGGGCCAGATTGCAACCCTGCTGTTAACAACTCGAGCCACTATTCTGACTTTGCTACTGGTTACCGTACATTAATGTCTCCTACACTATACAGTAGCTGTGAATAACACCTTAGCACAAGAATAGATAGCTATTTCGATGTAGTTCGCCATTCTTGGCTCCAGCTGGTATTCTGACTCTCAGAGTCTGGAGTTAAGTGATTTTGCAAAATCACGCAACACTTAAATTTGAAATAAAATTTTAAAAATCCCTTACTTACAGGGTTATCCAAAGAGATCCGAATTGCTTGAGAAAGGTAACCGAACGCTGAAAATCAGCGTTCGGTTACCTTTCCTGGCCATTCGGCTATCCAGAGAGCAGGCAATTCGCCAAATCCTGGCGAATTGCCTGCACATACGGTGCCTGTTCGGTGCCTGTTCGAGGGCAGTGAAAACCCCATGAAAATGCACTGCTTCGGCTATTCAGAGAACGAATACCAGCAGTGAAAGGTTCCCCTAATGCCCTGCCATTCGGTGGTTTAATTCGGCAAGTTAATTCAGGAGAATCCCATAGGCTTCAATGTTAAAAATATTCCCGTTTAATTCAATATCTAATAAACCGTTCATTATAAAATTCTGCAGTAAAGAGTCTCTTTATTTATAGATTTTTCGGATACTTTAAGCATTTTTCTTAATTATTATTATTTTTTTTTTAAAGTCCGATTTTTTTTTATTTTTTTTTTAAGTTTACTTATTTTTTCTGTAACAGCCCTTTTAATTATCATTGCCTGGACCTCATATGCAAATTTCAGACATTTTCGCTCAGTAGTTTTTTTGCAAACAGCTTTTCACTTTCACATTCATACAAACTCTTTTCCTAATTTATTCACCTCTGTCTGCGGTGTCGGCTTTTTCTCGGCTTTTTCCGGCGGCTTCGCTGCGTGTGATCGGCTCCTGCTTGGGTTTTTCCGCCGTCTTCGACGGGTTAATCCAGATGTTTTTGCGGGTTTTCGGCGTGCATTCGGCAGGTTTTGCGGTTAGTTTTCGTCGGGTTTTTCCCTGCAATTCGGGGACCCTGTGGTGTTTGCTGAATACACCGCAAGGTCACCGAAATGGGATCGGCAACACGAACCGAATTGAAGAGAACGAAAAGTCACCGAACGTGCGGTGACTTTTCGAATCTCTTTGGATAACCCTGTTAGTCCTAATCATGTGGTGCAGACGGCAAGGTGATCTGTAGTTTATTCTGGCCACAAGCAGCAGAAAACTTGGAGCAAATAGTTCCCAATGTCCCTCTGCGTACATGGATAAGGTTCTAAGGACTCCAGAAACCATTACCTGTGGCATCCTAGATATATATCCAAGTGGCTCCTAAATATTCTATCTCGTGCCACTAAAACAGCATCTGGGTCACATCAGAGCACTAAGGGATATTAGATCACGACAATATTTCTCCTTAGTGGCTCCCTGTTACCAGCAACATTGGAACAGAGCTTCCTAGATGTCCCTGTTACCAGCAACATTGGAACAGAGCTCCTAGATGTCCACAGGATTAACCCCTTAAAGACCAATGACGTGACTGCTACGTCATAAATGCATTGACTTTAAAGACCCTTGGTCCTTAATGGGTTAACTCACTAGCAGAGTAGGGTTGCACCGATACCGATACTAGGTACTGCAGGAGTACTTGGTACTCGTGCAGTACCCCCGATATTTTTTACGATACCGGAAGCTGGCATTGAGCCGGCTTGCCGGCATCCGAGGGGCTGCGGCAGCTGTCCGAATGCTCTATCGGCATTCGAACAGCCGCCCCTGGAGCTGCTCACCGCAATACTTACCTTCCTGGGTGCCGCCAGGAATGTCTCCGCGCGTGCGCTCGTTGGAAGGACCCCAGCTGCGACCACGTGGGACCATGTGATCGCGGCTGGGGTCCTTCCAAGTAGCGCGCGCGCGGAAACTTTCCCGGCGTCGCTCAGGAAGGTAAGTATGAACACAGTAAGCAGCTGCAGGGCCTGTCTGAATGCTGATAGAGCATTCGGACAGGCCCTGCAGCTGCTCTCCGCGATGATACTTACCTTCCTGAGCAACGCCGGGAAAGTTTCCCCGCGTGCGCTCGTTGGAAGGACCCCAGCCGCGATCACATAGTCCCACGTGGTCGCGGCTGGGGTCCTTCCAACGACCGCACGCGCGGGGGGATCCATGAGCTGGGGGGCATACCCATGTGTGAGCTGTGGGGGCATACCCATGTGTGAGCTGTGGGGGCATACCCATGTGTGAGCTGTGGGGGCATACCCATGTGTGAGCTGGGGGGGCATACCCATGTGTGAGCTGGGGGGCAATACCCATGTGTGAGCTGGGGGGGCAATACCCATGTGTGAGCTGGGGGGGCAATACCCATGTGTGAGCTGGGGCAATACCCATGTGTGAGCTGGGGGCATACCCATGTGTGAGCTGGGGGCATACCCATGTTGAGCTGGGGGGGCATATCCATGAGCTGGGGGGCAATACCCATGTGTGAGCTGTGGGGGCATACCCATGAGCTGGGGGCATACCCATGTGTGAGCTGGGGGGCATACCCATGTGTGAGCTGGGGGGGCATACCCATGTGTGAGCTGGGGGCATACCCATGTGTGAGCTGGGGGGCATATCCATGTGTGAGCTGGGGGCATATCCATGAGCTGGGGGCATATCCATGTGTGAGCTGTGGGGGCATATCCATGAGCTGGGGGGCATATCCATGTGTGAGCTGGGGCAGATATCCATGTGTGAGCTGGGGGGCATATCCATGTGTGAGCTGTGGGGGCATATCCATGAGCTGGGGCATATCCATGTGTGAGCTGGGGGCATATCCATGTGTGAGCTGGGGGGCATATCCATAAACTGGGGGGCATATCCATGTGTGAGCTGGGGGGCATATCCATGTGTGAGCTGGGGCATATCCATGTGTGAGCTGGGGCAAATCCATGTGTGAGCTGGGGCAAATCCATGTGTGAGCTGGGGCAAAATGAATATATATATATATATATATATATATATATATAGGGGGGATATATACATGTGAGCTGGGGGCATTTTTATATGGTCTGTTATTATTGGAAAGCGTCACATGACATTAAAGAAAAAATTCGGTACTCGGTATCGGTGAGTACTTCTAAAAAGTATCGGTACTCGTACTCGGTCTTAAAAAAGTGGTATCGGTGCATCCCTATAGCAGAGTAAATCAGGTAACTTCTGCGATATCACCTTGTATACTGGAAAACACCAGGGTCAGCACAGACTTATACCCCATATTCAAAGAGCACGGAGTTGGCCACGGAATTGCACAGAATGGTGAATTTCCATATACGGTGCAATTTCGCGGCCATTCAGCTATTCAAAAAGCTGGCAATTTGCCAGCGAAACATGGTGACATTCGGTGGCAGTGAAATCCCCATAGAGAATAGAAATGTCATAGAAATGCCCTGGTGATTTTCGGTGGTTTCTTTCGACAGGTTTAACCTCCCTGGCGGTCCGATTCTGAGATATTTTATAAATCGGTACCATTTATCCAGCCCCCTAGTGGTAATCCCGAGTGTGGCTCGGGGTTAACTTTCATTGCTGAAAGCGGTAACCCCGAGCCACACTCGGGCTGGATACATACCTGTCCCTGCGCTCCCTCGCTGTCCCCCGCAGTCACCTCTGTAACAGACCTTTTTATTATTATTCATAGGACCTTATATATTATTTCCAGGCATTTTCATGCATAGTTTTTTTTTTAAAACAAGTTTTAAAAGTTGCAGGGGTTTTTTAACCCCTGTTCAGCAGCTTGTTGGCTTTTACTGACAGATTTGCGGCTGCGTTTGCCGGTTTTTCCGATCAATTCAGTGGTTTTGGTGCTTTTTCTGATCGATTCGGCGGTTGAGGTCGATTGAGGATGTGTTCAGTGAGTCGATTCACCACAGTTTTGGGACCCTGCAGTGAATGCTGAAATCACCACTGGGTCAGCAAAGTTAACTCGCCGAACTGCAGCGAACAAGAGAGCACTGAAATGTCTGTAACAGTTTGGTGCTCTCTGAATAACCCCTTTAGGCTTTGTTTTCAATAGAGGTCCCTTGCATGTCTCATTATTATGCTAGTGCTTAGAATGTCCCTCTACACCTCAGCTGTGCTGAAATACACATCTTCAATATGCACTTGACTCCTGGTGATCTTCAGTCATGTGATGAAATCGTGTACATTCTTGTAACTTGTGATCGCAGCAAGGGCAAGACACTCCTTAGTTCGTCAGCTTCGCAAATAGTCTTTTAGTGTTCACCTGTATGTCAAATATATTCCTTCTACAGCCAAACTGTGTCATGATTCTCTTTATCGGGGCTGTCAAACTCCAGCTCCCCAGATGTTTCTGTACAATAACTTCCATGATTCCCTGGCCATCTATAGTATTGAAAGAATTGAGTTTGACATCCATGCTTTAAACCCTTGAAAGGGTTAGCAAAAATGAGATTGTGCCAGAATTAAGCTTTAGGTTTTACATGTATCCACTGTTTTCACTCTGTAACGTGATAGCAGTCCTCTTTCCCACTGCACTGAACAAAAACACCCAAACCATACTGTGGCCATGAAGGGCAGCTGAATAATTAGGATTAACTCATTCAGGACAGAAAATAAGTAAAAAGTTCCAATTGCGAAAATGCTCCTTTTACCAGACCAGATTTTAATGGCACACTTTACAACTGCTTTAACTACAACCCCCACAACTCTCAGCTAATCTTAGGACCTACAATTAATATGTGCCCCATGTCTCTCCCCTCACCCCCTTCAAGCCAGTGTCACCAGGTCCTGTATCATGCCATAAATGTGTGCAGCAGGGCAAAAACTGGTGTAACAATAAAACTGTTGCACCTACCACGCAGCACTCCTGTCCTGGAAGTCGCAGTGCGTCGCACAGAGAGGGTTAAACAAGGCCTCACTCCCATCCACCTCGGGGACTTCCTCCTTTTTAAGTTTAGTTTGAAACTCTGACCAAACCCAGGCGACTGTACAATGTGGTTGCCTTGGAAACGGCATTCTTTACTTAGCGTCCATTGCTCTACGACTGTCTGTCCAATCAGCATACAGGAAACCGCTTGCACACGCGTATCAAGCCTCGATATGAGAAGACCAGTAAAAGCCGTGTTCGGAGAGTCAATTTACATTTGATTGGTTCAATACACCGGAAGAGAAGGATACCCTGGCCCGGTGTGCTTTGTCATGGCTGCGCACTAGTGTGTTTATCATTTGAAGATTGGCGGCAGTTGCGTCTTGCTGGATCTCTCGGGGAAGCGGTACGTAAAATGATGGGCTCTCTAGCAACTTGTATTTTCTCGGAAAGTATATCCTGTGATGTGGTTTGACATGGAGCCGTTTAGGATAATTGCTTTTCCTATGCTACGCAGAGAGTGCAAATTGCACAGAAAAGCCTCCTGTACCTCCTAGGTTTGGGAGTCCCTCAGCTGAAGAAGAGCTGCGCGCGGCCAGGAACAAAAGGTGAGTAAAATGTGGCCAAAACATTATTGGGCAGAGGCTGTCAGCAGCACTTTTCAGCAAATCACAGAATAAGAGCATCTTAAGTGGAAATCCTTTATGATTATATATTTCTAAAATTCCCAGAAGTGAGGTAAAATCCAGAAAATGAAACTTGACTAATAATTGCGATGCTAACAGTTATGTCCTTGATGTGTTGTCAAGTTTTGAATAGCGCTATGCATCATTAGCTTTGCAGGCCTAATTGAAATTAAATTTTGCCCAGCTCCGTGTACCCCTCAACACATAGATAATGGGGTAGGCAATTTAACTCTTTCAGATCTATAAATAATTTTAGGAATCCTGAGTATCTGAGCCCTGGATTTGTTGAATCCTTTCCGTGTTAGTCTTTTGAGGTTATCCTTTAATATCTAAATGGCTATGGGCACTGTTTGTTCATGGTTGTACCTACCGTGAGCTAAATACTGTTAGTTGCACCAATCACGTACTGGAACATGGAAATGACCTCTTTTCCCCGAGAGCATAAAATAAATAAGTAGGGTCTGGGGGTTGTAGGCTAATTGCTAAAATTACGATAAACATTGATGATCCAGATATGGACAATCAAAACAACAGCAGCGGAAGATTAGATCAACGAAACATCACCTGCCGTTCTTTAAAGGGACTCTCTACACACCCTGCCCACTTTAGGGCCAAATTACAATCTTCGCGCAAACGTTTGCGCAAAAAAACATTAACGTGAGGGGTATGCGGATGGTATTGCAATCCATGCGCAGGAATTAACGCATAGCCTTTGCGCGCATAATTTTAGCAACTCCTTAAAGCTGGTGTTAATGGCAAATTCTGGCAGAAACCAAATACACCAGCCCAAAAAATAATCTGCACAGTATAGTTACACATTCTACTCCTACCAAACCAATAAATTTGAGAAGTTGTGTGTGCATTTACTGTATTATTGATGCAGCATATGTGCGCAGATTGACTTTGACAGGTGCAAAAACTTAACGGGAGACAATTGTGGTTCTTCATTCTAATTGGCTGAATCACGTGAAAAAAAAAAACAGTCCGCACACTGTTTTCTGCATGCAACGTTACTGCGCGCGCATTTGTGCATGTCCGTTTAGGCTAGGGACAGATGAGCGCATTTTCTGCAGCCACCGTCAAAATGTACGTCGATGCGTGCGCACGCATTTTTTCACGGAATACGCTTAAGTGGTCAGACGATGCGCAATTCTGGACGTATTTCATGACGATGGGGTGAAAAGAAGTCTAGGGAAATCCGGCTGTTTGAACGTTATGTTGGCCGCACACTAGCAGCGTCTGACATCTCCTAATCACGCACACACGCTGCTATGCGCTGCAGCGCACTTTGTACGTCAGTAGCAGCGGTTTCACGTTCTGATAAAAATGCGTTCATTTGCTGGTTGCGTGGTGTCGGCGCACTTTCGTACGCACGTACTGCGTATATTGGCCGTCATTGGCCGTTATGTGCTGCTACTGCCGCCGTGATTTAGTGCGCCTGCACGCGCGTTCCGACTGCCCCACTCTGACCCTAGCCTTAATGTGCGTTATTGCTCAACGGTTGGAAAAAAATGCGCGAGGATTGTAATTCCAGCGTCGATTTCTGCGCGTTAACGCTTGGCACACAAATTCCCGTGTTGCGCAAGCATTTTTACGTGCAGAATTTTATTTGGCCCTTAGTGTTTTAAAGTGGCCAGTGTGTATAGGGTTCCTTTCCTTCCTCCTCTGCTGTAATCGCTGGGTGAAGGGAAGTTTCCTACACCAGCACTCTGATATGGTGATCGGCAGCCAGGAAATTCAATATCGGTCCGTGCACAGAGCGCATTGACGTCACCGTCTCAGGAGAGCGGGAGATATCAGATCAGTTCTATACATGTGCATGCAGCTCTGATCCATCGTTATGCACAGGCGTTACAGAACTTTAGTGTGTAGAGGAGACTAGTCCCGGCCAAAGAGCTATTTGTGTTGCCTATGCCAGTTATATATACATTTTTTTTTTTTATTTCACACTTTAAATCCAGATCGATGAAGTTTCTCGGAGATGCATCTTCATTTAGTGAATAACCCAATGTTTTGTGGTGGTATCTGTTTTAAATGTAATGTGTCTCCTCTTCTAGAAAATGAATGAATGGAATCCTATCGCGAAGAAGTACGATCCTCTTAAAGCTGGGAGTATAGATGGCACAGATGAAGAACCTCATGACCGTGCTGTGCTCAGGGCAATGCTTGCCCGTTATGTACCAAACAAAGGAGTTGTTGGTGACCCGCATATGATGTTATTTGTGTCCAGATTAAGCCAGACGACCACAGAGGAAAAGGTAAAGGAGGTATTTTCTCGTTATGGAGACATCCAGAGCCTACGGTTGGTCAGAGACTTTGTAACTGGATTTTCGAAGGGTTATGCTTTCATAGAGTATAAACAAGAAAGCGCATTAATGAAGGCACACAGAGATGCAAACAAACTGGTGATTGACAAGCAAGAAGTGTTTGTGGATTTTGAACTGGAAAGAACCTTAAAGGGGTGGATTCCTCGCAGATTAGGAGGAGGATTTGGTGGCAAAAAGGAATCTGGCCAGTTGAGGTTTGGAGGCAGGGATCGTCCTTTTCGCAAACCTATCAATTTGCCATTTCTGAATATGACAGAAGGGCGTGGAGAAAAGCGGGCACGATCGCGTTCTAGAGAGAGAATGCAAGAATGGAGAGCAAAGAATACGGAACGTGACCGGGACACGAGAGTGAGGGATGTAAGGTGGCAAGACAAAGATCGAGCACCAAGCAGAAGTGAAAAGGACAGATACTCAGAAAGAAACTTGAAAGAAGAAAGGAGCAGAGACAGAGAAAGACACGAGAAAGATAAACAAAGGAAAGATGGTAGGAGAGACGGAAGCAGAGAACGAGATTTCAAAAAACGGAGAGGTGAAGAACGGGACTGACCTAAACATTTTGGTTTGCTCCTTCATCTGGTTTCCTTACTCAGTGTTGTTTTTATGTAGATGTATTTAACTGCTGTACTTTTCTTAATGTTTGGATACACCAAAATATTTTCTTTCCATATTTATCCTTATGCCACAACATTTGGTTTGTCGTCAAAGACCATGTTAATTTGAAGTTTTTTGTAAATATCAATTCCTAGTTCACCAGCCTAATCTAGAAGGTAGTCGTGTGGTTTTTATCTGGTAAATATGGAAAATAACATGTATACTGCAACTCTTTAGGCAAAAGATTAAATTTTTTATTAAATCTACATCACATCAGTTCTTTAGTCAAATCTTAATCTACACGTCTTGTATATAAGTTCTAACAGATGGACTTTATGTATAATTTATAGTTAAAATGAGACGCTGGTTATAGAGGTCTTAAACCGTAACCCCTCCTTTTACACCCCCCCCCCCATCCCATTGAACCCTTTAATTGTAATATCTCAAATCGTGGCATTGCTCTGACATGCTGTTTGCATGGAGCGGGATCGGTGCCTAGTGTGAATTTTATAAATGCACTTCGCACGTCACTCTATAAATGTGTCAAAGTACGGTGGTCAGTGGATCCTTCGAGAAACCAACACCGACATACAGCAACAAGCAAATAAGTGGTTGGACCTGGAACACCAAATTTTTTCAGAGAAGGCAAGAGTCTGGTCCTATACTTTGCTTGTTCCTTTTTAATATTGGCAGCTAGCTTTGCCTGAGCTAAATACACCCAGTCCGTGGGATGCTTTCCTTCTTCCTTCCCCCTTTTGAGGATGTTTTGGATTTAAAGGGGACTCTACACACCCTGACCACTTTAGGGCTGTGGGGAGTTGCCCTCCCGCACCTGCTTAATTATTTAATGTCATTAAAAAAGGGGACGGGTACATTTCATCAGAGTGCCCCTTTTTAAATGACATGATTGTTTTTGATACTTGTGTCTGTTTATAGACTTACTATTTTTTTTCTGTTTTCTTCCCCTCCCCATGTAGAATAATGATGTCTTATGTGGTTTCCTGCAGGATGGTCTGATTGGATGTGTTTTTTTGTTTTTTTGTTTTTTTTTACACAGCATTTGTCAAGGTCTAAATAAAAGTAAATTTAAAAACTGCATGCAATACACCCTCTGAATGTTTAGTCAAATGCCTATATTGAATAGTCATGGTGCTTGGTGACTTTTTTTTTTTTTTTTTTAGAATCCATAGTGAGGCTCTTCAGATTTGCATAATATTAGTAGCTAGAATTGTGTGTGTCAAAATAATTGTGAAAGTGTCTAGGGGGTGTAACGGGTGTTAAAGGTATTTTTATTTTGTTTTATATACTTCAACGGTTTACTGCTTATGACTTTGTCCCTTCAGATAATGCCGTCATGATCTGCTCACATTGAACTGACCAGATATTCTCACAATAGCTACATGTACAGAGGATGATGTGGAATGGAGTCCTGCTATACTGGCAATAAGCCTATGGAGGGATAAAGCAGAATTTAACAATTATTAATCTGGATTTCACAGCTGGGATTCTCCCCAGTCTTTTCCTGGCAAGCAAAACCTTTTATAGAAATAGATTTTTATGATCAGAGACCTAGAGTGGTTCAAAGAGACGTTTTCTTACTTGACAGTCTATGGGGTGGGGAATCCATCTGTGGTAATCCAATTACTACATGGATAAACGGGAAATACATTTTCTTGTCGCAGACCTCCTTTGTACCTTTTTGGTTAAAATGGCAAATGTAATCATCTTTATTGGAAGGAACACTGTAGGCCCATACATTTTATTAAAAGCAAAGTATTGCAATGATACCGGTCAGCTGGTTTGATATTTCTGTGCTATTCCCTACTGGGTTCTCAGTTTTTCCCATCTAGACAGACTATGATTATGCCTTCTTGAGTCTCATGGGATATGTAGTTCCAAAACCTTTTGATGGTCAAGGACGAAGGTATTGTGTGTTTAGTAAAAGGGACCATGTGGACTTTCTGAACACATAGAAGGGGGTTATTCAGAGAGAGCCGATCTGGCTCCGAAATGTCACCGAACCAGGGAATTTCCCTGTACGGTGACATTTCGGGGCTATTCAGAGATCAGGCAGTTCACCAAATTTTACCGAACTGCCAGCAAGTACAGTACCTGTTCGAAGGCAGTGACATCCCCCATAGAGAGGCAATGGTTACTCTATTCAGAGAACACCGAACAACAGAGAAAAGTTACCAAAATGCCCTGATGTTCAGTGGTTTAATTTGTCAGGTTTATTCAGGCGAATCCCATAGGCTTCAATGTTTAAAAATTAGGGATGCACCGATACCACTTTTTTAAGACCGAGTACAGATACTTTTGTTCAAGTACTCACCGATACCAATTACCGATACTTTTATTTTATGTCATGTGACGCTTTCCAATAAGAACAGACCTCCTATAAAGCCCCCAGGTCTCATGGATATCCTGACCCCAGCTCATGGATAATTGCCCCCCCAGCTCATGGATAATTGCCCCCCTTGCTCATGGATATGCCCCCCTGCTCATGGATATGCCCCCCCCTGCTCATGGATATGCCCCCCCTGCTCATGGATATGCCCCCCCTGCTCATGGATATGCCCCCCCCTGCTCATGGGTATGCCCCCCCCCTGCTCATGGGTATGCCCCCCCCCCTGCTCATGGGTATGCCCCCCCCTGCTCATGGATATGCCCCCCTTGCTCATGGATATGCCCCCCCAGCTCATGGAATGCCCCCTCCCCGCTCATACTTACCTTCCTTCAGCGCCGCCGGTAAAGTCTTCGCGCGCTCCTTGGAAGGACCCCAGCCGCGTCCACGTGGGACCATGTGATCGCGGCTGGGGTCCTTCCAACGAGCACGCGCGCGGAAACTTTCCCGGCGTCGCTGAAGGAAGGTAAGTATTAAACAAAGTGAGCAGCTGCAGGGCCTGTCCGAATGCCGATAGAGCATTCGGACAGCCGCCGCAGCCCCTAGGATACCGGCAAGCCGGCTCAATGCCGGCTTCCGGTATCGGAAAAAAATATCGGGTACTGCACGAGAGTACCAAGTACTCCTGCAGTATCCGGTATCGGCACCGATATCGATACTAGTATCGGTGCAACCCTATTAAAAATATTCCTGTTTTAATTCAATATCCGTTTTTTTTTGGCAGTGTCTGGGAATTTTTTTTCTTTTTATGTAACAGACCTTTATTATTCATAGGCCCTCGTGTAAATTCCAAACAGCGTTTCACTGTTGACCCTTTATAGATTTTTTTTTTTTTTCTTCACCCCCAGCTGGCGGCTTGTCCGCTTTCTCCTGCGGCTGGTTGGTTCTGTGCTCGTTTTTTTTTTTTTTTTTTTTTTTTGCAGCAGGGGCAGCGACAGGTTTCTGGCGACATCCGGCGGTCTATTCCCTGCCCATTGGGGGACCCTGCAGTGAATGCTGAATTCACTGGGGGAAATTTGAGTTCCCGAAGTGCAGGGAATGAGAGCAGGACATTTAGGTGCTTTCTGTATAACCCCCAGAAAGCTGGCCAGAGACTGCTGTGCTGACTGCCTTCAGGGAGAGAAAGTGACTCCTACACTTCTTATTACAGCTTTTGGCCATGGGGACAACTGTGAAAGTGTGAGACAGCACAGAATTTTAACACTGTATGGAAACTAAAGTACAGAAAAATAAAGTGCTAAAAATGAAAGACAACGGTAATCCTGTATTTAAAGGCTCAAATGTTTAATACGGTAAAATAAGAGGCACAGAACTTTGCATATCTACATGCGTTATCAAGCATAAATGAGGAGCCATTTTTTTTCCCTCCCATTTATCTGGTGTACAGTTCAGAGCATATCATTGTTCTGCTGCAAGCCGATTTAATTGCATATAAAGCACACGTTCATAATGAATCCCACAAGCCATGGTGCCTGTACTATTCGTTCATCCACCCATGGCTCTGATTCCTATCTTTGACCATCCATAAAGAAATATTGAGGGACATAGAAATACTACAATGTTTTAAGGCGCTTTTCCTCTGACTAGATGGGAATTTTTGTATTATCCAAAAATATTTTGTTCTAAAAATGAAATATCTATGTACTTTTTTTTTTTTTTTGTCACAAGCACAATTTAGATTTCATTCTTGACATCTTGATCTTAATTTCCCAGGCAAAAATGAATCAGCATCCAAGAAAATTCACATGTGGATATCTTGTATATACAATGTGCAACATAATACTGTAAAACGTCTGAAATGTATGTTTCATACAGGTTATAGGGCATACATTATACAAAAAACAATCACAGCTGGCGTCGGTTTGCCAGTTTTGTAAACAATGGTGAAAATAGGTGTTGGCAGCAGGAGAGGCTTTGCAGAAAAAAGCTTCTCCTGTGGCTGTTTGAGAAGCACCGGTGTTTTTCATCATTGTAACATCGGCAAACAATGGTGCTTTCTGGAAAAGCCCCTAAAAGTTTCTATGTGAAAGCAAAATGTGGTCCATGCCAGTGTGATTTGAAGGATCACTTACTTAAACCAGTTCTTGTTTGGGTATAAGTAAGATTATGAAGCAAGTACACCAATAACCACTATTGTACCTTCTTAAACGCTCTTGCTTAGGCTGATATTTGGATAGTTTCACTACTATATGTTTACATTAATTTCTAGACCACTGAAGAAAACTTAATACGGCTGTAATGTTACAAATCCCGTCTTATATCCGGTCCATCAGCTAGAGAACCATTACATGGATGCACCTCCAAATATTCTTGAGGGAAATGTGAATCTTATTTTCAGAGCTTATACTATAAATATGGCATTTCATTGCTTTACTATTTTAGTCTTTTGCATTCAATACTTTAATTCATACGCAAAGTCTATTTGCTGGAATTCACTCCTCCTGTCAGCTGTCTCTGGCTTGATAACTTCCCGTTTCCTAAAGCTTAACCTCTCTAAAACTGAACTTATTGTCTTCCCTTCCTTTTAAAGTTATCATTCCTCCACCTATTACTTCTACCTCACAGGCACGTTGCCTCGATGTCCTCTCGAACTCTGATCTCTCCTTCACTCCGCAGTCACTAACCAAATTCTGCTACTTCCACCTAAAAAAATATTGCGTGCGTCCGTCCCTTTTCTTAATAAGGACTCTGTTGATATGCTCATCCAAGCTCTCATTATCTCCCACCTGGACTATTGTAAACACCTTCTCTCTGGCCTTAAGAGAAACTGGGATCTCTATCTGCAGTCTGTTATGAATGCCTGTGCCAGGCTCCTACACCTCACATCCCGCACCTCTTCCCTTTGTCAATCTCTACACTGGCTCCCTGTTTCCTGTAGAATCCAATTCATTATATTGGCGCTCACGTACAAAGCTCTCCATAACCGCGTCCCTGCCTACGTCTCCCTTTATTAGCAGGTATATCACGTCCCGACCACTTTGCTGTGCCTATGATCTGATGGTATTGTCTCCTCGTACCCCCGCCCCTAACTTTCGCCTTTAATACTTCTCCTGAGCTGCCTCCTTCTATGGTACTCCCCCCACAACATTAGATTCTCCCAGTCCTTTAAGAAATCTCTGAAAACGCCTTACTTTACTTTAGAGAAGCCTTACTTACATAATCCCCCACTTTTGGTTTCTTACACCATCTTCCCACCAAGCCCACATGTATCTGCTCCTTCAGGTTCTCAATTTACCCTCCCCTTTTAGATTGTAAGCTCTCAAGCCGGGTCCTCTCTCCTATTGTACTGTGTGTGTGTGTGTGTGTGTGTAACTTGTATGTATATTGTTATTCTGTTCTACCCATTGTACAGCGCTACAGAACTTGTAACGAACTCATGGTTATTTCTTGAGCAGATGCCCAATGGTCTGTGTGACAAAAGCTGATTGCAAATTCTTGACCATTTGGTGTCAGACACCTATCCACAAATACTGCTTCTTTAATAAACTTTATGTAAAACTTTAGAATTCGCCTATGTGCAGGGAACAATTCTACATTTTAGGTGGAATGCATATCAAATGGATTAAATCCTCACACACCTTTCATCCTACTGACAGTAACACTAATCTCATTAAGAGTTGACTTTAGTACAGCTCTGCTAATATGGTGGCGCTTGTCAGTGGTTATATGTCTAATCCTATAAACAAATACATAGAATTCTCCTATACGTTCTTACAATTTCCTTATTGGATTGCTCAAACCAACACCGACAAGTTACACTAGTCCAATAGCAACAAAGTTCTATGAATTGTTCCCAGCATCCTCCCATTGCTCCCGTGAGAAGGTGTACGTGTAATCTCGCGCAGGTCTCCATGTAGTCTTACAAACACGAAGATGCCGGTGTAACTGCCCATATCTATCAGTGGCTCCCAAATATTACGAGTTTAGATGCTAACATAGCAGCTCACTCAGAGCTGGTACGAGGGGAGGTACAAAAGATTAACGCTTCATGCTGTTATTTGCTGCTCCTTATTCCTAGTTCAAACAATAGGGTCCATTGTGTAGAACACACCATTCTGAATCTGGCTATAGAAAATTGAAGATATTGATTTGATGGCGGAACAAATCTTTAATGTGCACCCATCATACTTACCTAAAGGGTACAGCCATCTCGGTGATGGCATTGACATAGCAATCAAGCCTGATCAGAGCTTCTGTTTCCAGATGAGCCAGCTTATAGAAGACAGGCAATGTCATTGCAGAAGCGGTATATATGATGGATGCCCTTTAATAGTACATGCACTATACACTGTATTATGATTATTGTGGATCATGTACCAATGGTCTCCAAAGAATTCCTATTAGATGGGATGTGTGCACATCTGGTAACCCATCCACCAGAAACTGCACCATCTATCAAATCTACACAATCCTTTCATTGAATTCCAGCTCGAAGGCTTATATTCAACTTCTTTTGAATCTCCATGGTGAGCTCTTACCACCAAATGCAGCTTCCCCCTCCCCCCCCACCACTGTACTATTCATCCTTTCCCAACACTTCCAATTGCCTCAGCTAACCAGACATTGGCTACATCTTTATGGCTTATACCAACGTGCACAAATGTATAAAATTATTCATCTGTGCTGATGAGAAGACCGCATATAGAACAAAATGATGGAGGCAGGTAAACCAAAAACTCCCATTACGTTCCTACATGACCATTGCAGCCTGAATTTTTGCAATTAGGTTTTCATTTCACCAGAACTTACTTGTTTTAATAAATATTTTGCATGATTATTAAAAATACTAAAAATTCACTTGAAGGAAAAACTTTTTACATTTTTGGTACATTAAAATGGTAAGTCAAATGAAGCCACAGAAGCCCTGTTATTTATATATAATGTATACAAAAGTAATATTAAAAAAGTTAACCTACATTCATGACCTCCTGCTATACTATGGTCGCAAATCACCCTCAAAAATGATCACAGCAGAGAAACATCTGGGTCATCTGTCTGCCCATTACAAAATCTCATTTTATTAGTTAGCCCAAACCTTCAATCCCTTTATTTAAAGGGGCACTTAAAGGCAGAAAAAAAGAGGGGGTAACATTTCATTAATCAATTGGGCAATGCCACCGCGCTCGGACTGGCGGCGGGAGATATTGCGAGGGTTTTTCTAAGGAAGGACTGTGGGAATGGCCCTGTTTTCGGAGCTGCCTTCTACAATCGCTTTTATTATTTAGCTGGCCGCATTCCCCTCACGTATTGCACTATGTTGTACAACTGATATTCATCCACCTTGTATAGGAGTTTGCCATTTCCTTGCTGATGCGCGACTTGTCTGCCTAATGGAATATGTTGGATGAAAGGTCTCTTGCCTTGCGGACCTTTTCAATAGTGTTTTCTTTAAAAAAAAAAAAAATTGGGCAGTTGCTGCTGACTTTATTTTAGGACAAAATATTTACCTTTTCTCCAACGGTCGGTGTTGCTCCTACCTTTCAGCTCAGGGGCTTCCAAAATGTTGAAGTCCCTGCAGCTTTTTTACGCAATTTGTGTACCCACGTAACATGCGATATGCAAACTGCACCACTTGGAACTTGTGTCCGGCGATGGGCAGCATGCTACACAGCTTGACCACTTTAAAGAGCAAAAGTAGTCGAGGTGTGTAGTTTCCCTTTACAATGGAAGTTAATTCGGTTGTGATCTTGCACTGTACAGTGGTATGCTCTTCTGCTACCTCGCACATTTTACCACTATGTGAATCATTTCAGATTTAGGCCCGTGTCAGACGAACGCATTGATCACGTCCATGTGGCTGCACATTTTAACGTCCGTCGTAGCATAAAATTATGATCTAGAGACCCACACACAAAGTACGTGCGCTCAGAAGTGCCAACGCACGTGGCGCTGGATGCAATTTAGGTAAGAACGTCAACCTGCTAGGATGGACGCAGAGTGCGCCACATCCACGTAGCTCTGTGTGTGAGTGATGGAACCTAGTCAGACGGACTGCATTTTTGACTGACAAAATGGTTTTTCATATCATGTATAAATTTTTTTCATTTTACATATTAAATTTTATTTCCCATCTACATCAGTCAAAAAAAGTCAGTAAAACCCCCCAAAAAAAACCGGATAGTGTGGTGTCTACAGTATCACCAGTCAGAAAGTACGTCAGTTGTGCAAGGACGCACAGTGTGCTCAGAATGTGTTCGTCTGATATTAGCCTAAGAGTCACAAAAAAAACTGCTCCAGGTTCATTCACATACCCCGTCTAAGCTTGTCATGATCTTACGAAATATTTATATTGTCACTTGTTGCAGGAAGCAGACCTGACAGGATATAGTTTTAATTCAGTGTTGGATTTCTAACAGACAAATGGACAACATTGAGGTATACCCTGCTGTCAAATTCTCAAATCCAAGGTTTACCATAACACTGGTCTCAAGGCATTGAGCAGTAACATTTCATATTAACACAAGGTCTTTCTCTCGTATACTTAAAATTCTTCAATAATAAGTAATTTCCCATCAAAGTTATCCTGTTATTCACCTCAGGTTACATGTCACAAGGGTGACTGACATCTGGGAGTGGAGAGCCATCCTAAAGCAAAGACGTCACTGCTGAAGACCAGTTGTGCAGCTCTGAAATAGGGCAAAAATTGTTGTGCCCAGTGCTGGAGTGGGGCAAGTACAACCTGAGATACGTAATCTAAGAAGGAGATGCCACTTTCATTCCCTGATCAGGCAAAATGAAACGATAGTTGGCAAAAAAAACAATTTAACCCCTTAAGCACCGAGGGTATTTAAAAATCAATGCATTTATGACGAAACCGTTATGCAATTGGTCCTTAAGGGGTTAAGAATGGGCTTTACACATTATTGCTTTATAGAACAATTATAATGACTGCATTGGACTCCAAATACATTATCCCAAGACAGATGGTTCACACACAGATAATCCTTATGGGCATAATGGTGCCAAATCAAAGCTGTGGGCAGTGACATGCCAGGATCCCAATAGATACATAGTAGTTCTAATCCGAAATTGCAGCTCCTGAGCCAGATCAATACACCTACTTCACCTATTTACCATGGTGTGGCCTGAAAGTCAGAGGGAAATTCTCCCAACGTTGGTGCTTAGACGATAATGGCTCTGGTAAGGCCGGGTGCACACGAGCGCACTCAGAGTGAAAGGAACGTCCGCGAGAGTTGACATTCCTTCCACTAGACACCTGCCTGGCCCCCCCCCCCTCAGTGCTGCAAAGCGCAATCCTCCTATGGAGGATCGCGCTTTGCAGCCCCGTCGACACGCATCCTAGCACCAACTTTGGAATAGGGCCGAGAGCTGTCCAAAATGATCAACTGTTGTAGAAATACTATGCTCATCCTGCCTCACAAACTTTAAAGTCAAACCTGCCAAACCACACAATATGACGGTTTGAATCATCCCAACTGCCCGAACGTCCTAAGAGGTCACATAGTTTTTGGAAGTACTGAGGGAAAAATGCACTGTGAGCACCTATTAAATGGCACTCATGCTGCTTATGCAGTTGAAAACGGTGCTTTTGAAACCTATACACAAGCGTTAATGGAGCCTTCGTATGAGCAGCCCTGATTGGCTGCTCAAAAAGGCAGCTGGTCATCTAAGCATGCATGCCCACCTATATGACATGCCCCATTTGGTGTCATGTAATGTAAGTGATACCAAAATCGAGTTAAGGACCCCTCCCCCAAATCTGCGGCAGGTCTTAAAAACGCACCTGGGATGCCTATGGGGTGCCACCATTGGCCCAACAACCAGAGATGCAATGAGCGCTTCCAATGTTTACCTGTCAGGTGAGATCAGAAAAGTCTGCCTATAGGAGACTTGCAATGGTGGCTCCCAGAAGGCAAGTATGACCGGTGCACTTTAAGGCAGAAAAGCATCATGGGAGTAGCACTACTTAACAGCTGCAGATCTCCCTTGTGGCTGCCCCTGGTCTATGCCCACAATGTGCTTTTACAAACAATTCTAAATACTGTAATAAAAATGTAACTGGCGTGCTAACAAACAATATATTTATACACACAATAATTCCAAAAATATAACAAAGGCATTATCTTAACAGGACACCATGACCATTTAATTTAAATGGTTATGATGAACAAAGTGTCATCTACTCGTGTGCCCCCGAGGGCTGTGACAGCCTTCTAGGGTTAAATGTATATACCTACTACATTGTTGTCTGGCCCATGTATTTCAATGGCCCCAGTTTTCAGTGTAGATTTGCATAAAGTTACCAAGGAGCTTCCGATACCCTTTTAAGAGTGATCTGAAAATACAGAAGTACTACTTTGAATATATTAAGTATGCTTAATAGATCTAGAAAATAGAATGGAACTCATCCATACTGTGTTATAGCTAGTTTGTTGTTAAGAAAATCATGGTTTTTGCTCCTTTCTGTTGCTTTGTGCATTCCAAAAAACCGTGACAAAAAGGATCCTGGAACCTGCCATCTTACTCATTATACAGTAATTCACAAAGAAGAGATACGTGTATGAATACTTTTTTTTTTTACATAGTAAACAGGAAATAATCATGGCTGCCTGGCTGGAGGACATGACTTGGCCCCACCCAAATACGAGTCCTGAGGTGCGTTCAGTTGCTCAGCTGCTGCAAGTGCTAAGTTAGCAACTTGCCACTGAACGCCGGTCTGCAGCTCAGCGCTCAGCACTGCTAACTTAGCACTTGCAGCTAGGTGGAGAGGTGCTGCGGGGGTTAGCTGAGTGTGACGTAGGAAAGATTGCTCCGTGGAGGAGGCCAATAATCCAATAAGGAAATGTTCAGTTTGAGGTGTTGGAACATGGTAAACATTAACACTAAAGTGGTAATAAAATGGACAAAAGTGGATTTTGCAGAAACAGCACCTTTCATTAAGCCTTCCTCTGCCCTTTCGCTTCCATATTCACAGCCAAAACGTTCAGTGAGATGGCTGCAGCAAACTGAACTGCTGCAATGGAACAATTCAGCAGCTGCTGAGGAACTGAACGCGCCTCTGTACAATGGGAAAAAAATTAACCCATATTTGAGTGTATAGCAATGCCCTGCTTTCCATAGAGGTGTCACTCGAGTAGTAAGTTCTTCAATGTATAAAAATCCTTGTGCTACTAAAACTTTTTGTCCTTTGTTATCGAGTAAGGCTAGGGTCAGACGAACGCAGTTTTAACGTGCGTTTAGCCGCACAAAATCACGGCCGTGCTAGCAGCAAATGACGTCCAATGCCGGGGAACACACGAAGTACGGCCGCACGAAAGTTCGTCCGCGCAACGCAAGTGGCAAACGAACGCATTTTTTCGAGAACGTCAAACCGCTACTACTGACGTACAGAGTGCGCTGCGGCCGCATAGCGGCGTGTTTGCGTGATTGGGAGACTTCAGACGCTGCTAATGTCCGGCCAACATAACGTCCAGACGCAAAAAGTGTTTTATTGTTGATCCGTACAAAATCACGGACGAAAAGGCGCATCGTATGACCGCTATCGCGTATTCCGTGAAAAAATATGTCCGTTCGTTCGACCGCACTTTTCCACGGTCGACGCGAAAAATGCGTTCGTCTGACCCTAGCCTAAATGTCTTGGCAGCCAATTCTCACTTAATGTTGGACCTGCAAAAACATTTTTTATTGACTTATTTATTATGTATTCCCCCTGGCAAATGCTTTGGAGCATATTATATGTGCCTAAACACTGAAATGTGTGAAGCAAAAACACCACAAGCTAAACATTTATATTTTTGTCACATGTGCTGTAAAGCTTCTTGTCCTTGTTCTGTGTAATCATCTCTGTTGTATTCAGTCCAAACACCATAGGATTCTTGAAACTGGGCATGTCGCTGTGTCAGCCGCTTTTTATCCCTTGAAAAGAAACTAAACCTAAAAAAATTAAAAAAAAAAAAATAATTGCAGTGTTAGCCAAATAAGACACATTATGTTAGCTATATACATAGGTTAGTTTATACTCCATTAGCTCATCTCTGCAATGGAAGTTATAGAACTAGTAGGAAACCCAAGGCTTTCTAGCAGATGATGGACTACAACTCCCAACATCCAGACATTCTCAGCAGCTGCTCTAGTGGGGGGACTTAAGGAATTGTAGATCTCACAGTGGAGCAACCATAGAGAGGGTAACAGGTTTGAAGTTGACCACAGATGCAGCAGGGTGTCCAGCCAAAAAAGTGCAAGCCATTAGTTGGTTGAGGATTTCAGAAGACTTTCCCAATCAGTAAGAACATCTATTCTTCAAGCAGGCCTCCCTGCAAGATGTTCCATTGCAATCACTGCGAGGTTTGGCAGGGAGCTGTTGATTCGAACCAGCTTCTTTCAAACACAGTCCTCCCCGCTGCTTGCTCTGCCGTATGCGGAAACGAGAGCGCGGAGCTCCAACAGGAATCTTGAGCGCACCCAGATAGAAATTATGGCTGTGCCACTGGATATCACCATCAACTAGAAAGCTAAAGGTTACCTACTTTTCAAAAAGAAGTACATGTGCCATGCCACCAAAATGAGAATACACACTTTATTATATAAATTTCACAACATGCAACTGCAGACTAATGATTTTATTGTAAATTTAAAATAATACAAATGTGCTAATTTTTACCTTTTTCCCCATGTACCAACTTGTTTATCCTATACAGAGATTCTGCTGGGATGAAAGGTTCTAAACTCTAGATGGTGTCCCTTATCACACATGGGGACTGCATTATTAGCATACAAGGAGCTACAGGTTTTGTGTCAAACCGAATAAATGCCATAAATATAGATTTCCCACATAGGGGGGGGGGGGGTTGTAGTGATCATAATGGGATTAACAGCAAACCAGATTCCAAAAAAACCTTTGCAGAATATAAAAGAAAAGGACCTTATGCCACCCAAGCTCTTAGAATTAAAGAGTGGGCCCACTATAAGAGCTTCCCTAAGGTTTCATAAAAACATTGATTACTGTAAAATAATGCTTCCTTTATTTTGAACCAATGCATTGAATTTAGGCAGCTAAAAAATTAGCGATTCCATAGAATAACAAAAAAAAAACAAAAAAACACTGCTCCCAGAAGCTGGTACTGGCCACTAATAACATGACTTGCTCGTAAAAGTGTCAGTAATAGGAAGCTGCAAATGATTAATGGCTGGAACTACATTTTCCCATTACTGGCTCCTTATTACAGGTTAAGCCAGAATAGGGCCCAGGATCTGTTTGTGGGCATAATGTCTGCATGTGGAAATTAATACAGTAACACCTTGCATCTGTCCTGTACAGAGTTTTTCACTCATTACAACCCCGGAGAACTATCACTGTACAGTAGTGCTTGACCCTAATGCTCTACCTGTATTCTGCCCTCTTTCTGGCTGCTGTATCGCACTGGTAATGTTTTTTGTTGCTTTTTACAGCTTCTTTACAGTAATACAGGGTGACAGAATTTAATTTCTCCCCAGTGAGAACTCCAACCTTCCATTAAAAGGGTATGCAAATGGAGTTTTATATTTTTATATATTAATTTTATTTCCATGCGAAATCATGTATCCACACTTTTGGTAGTGAAAAGGTTAAGTCAAATGAATCCTATTTTTTCATACAAATGGATTTAAAAGTAGCTTAACTACTTAGATAATGCCGTACAGTTATTAGGCAGAGGTTGCTGATACCTACTGTTAGCTGTCAGATGTTTTAAAACCACATTTCCCTTTATGCTCCGCATTGGGTGATCATCATGAGAAATATAAATGCTTTGCATCACTGGTGCATAGCTTGCAGATTCCTGCGCTAGTAACTCATGACAATAGCCGCTTTCTACACGTGACATGGCCTTTGTGTATGTAGATTGTCTAGGTTATTTTCCCCACAAATACTTATACATGATAAACCACATACGACACATTTTATAAAATTTACCTAGCACTTTTAGAATTTAGGTTTCTGAACAAATTATTTAACATCAATTCGATATCCAGTACTTTAGATATTATAAAAAGGTATAAACATTCAACTATTAAATAAGGATTCAATACCTGCTTTATTCACTAATAATGCACATTACAGTTGCAAGAAAAAGTATGTGAACCCTTTGGGATTACGTGGAGTTTTGCATGAATTGGTCATAAAATGTGCTCTGATCTTCATCTAAGTCACAACAATTTGAAAAACAGTCTGCTTAAAATAATACAACACAAACATATGTTTTCATGTGTTTATGGAACATAACATGTAAACATTCACAATGCAGGGTGGAAAAAGTATGTGAACCTTTGGACTTAATATCTGGTTGACCCTCCTTTGGCAGCAATAACCTCAACCAAACGTTTCCTGTAGTTGCAGATCAGACCTGCACAACGATCTGGAGTAATTTTGGACCACTCCTCTTCACAAAACGGTTTCAGTGTAGCAATATTCTTGGGATGTCTGGTGTGAATCGTTCTCTTAAGGTCATGCCACAGCATTTCAATCGGGTTGAGGTCAGGACTCTGACTGGGCCATTCCAGAAGGCGTATTTTGTTTTGTTGAAGTAATTCTTTTGTTGAATTACTTGCATCACCCATCTTCTGCGGAGCTTCAGTTGGCGGACAGATGGTCTTATGTTTTCCTGCAAAATGTCTTGATAAACTCTGGAATTCATTTTTCCATCAATGACAATAATCCGTCCAGGCCCTGAGGCAGCAAAGCAGCCCCTAACCATGATGCTCCCTCCGCCATGTATTACAATGCGGATGAGGTTTTGATGTTGGCGTGCTGTGCCTTTTTTCTCCACACATAGTGTTGTGTGTTTTTTCCAAACAACTCAATTTTGGTTTCATCTGTCCACAGAATATTTTGCCAGTAGTGCTGTGGAACATCCAGGTGCTCTTTTGCAAACTTAAAACATGCTGCAATATTCTTTTTGGACAGCAATGGCTTCCTCCGTGGTGTCCTCCCGTGTACTCCATTCTTGTTTAGTGTTTTCTTATTGTAGATGTGTCAACAAAAATGTTAGCATGTGCCAGAGATTTCTGTAAGTCTTTAGCTGACACTCTAGGATTCTTCTTTACCTCATTAAGCATTCTGCGCTGTGCTCTTGCAGTCATCTTTACAGGGCGACCACACCTAGGGAGAGTAACAACAGTGCTAAACTTTCTCCATTTGTAGACAGTCTGTCTTACCGTGGACACATGAACATCAAGGCTTTTGGAGATACTTTTGTAACCCTTTACAGCTTCATGCAAGTCAACAATTCTTGATCGTAGGTCTTCTGAGAGTGCTTTTCTGCGAGGCATGGTTCACATCAGGCAGTGCTTCCTGAAACCAGTAAACCAAAAACTGGTGTGTGTGTTTTTAAATGGCAGGACAGCTTTCAGCAACACATCCAATAATATCACACTGATTGGTCTCAAGGTTGGCTCACTCCTGGCTCCAATTAGCTCTTGGAGAAGTCATTAGGCTAGGGGTTCACATACTTTTTCCACCCTGCACTGTGAATGTTTACATGTTCTGTTCAATAAACACATGAAAACATATAATGTTTGTGTTGTATTATTTTAAGCAGACTGTGTTTTTCAAATTGTTGTGACTTAGATGAAGATCAGAGCACATTTTATGACCAATTCATGCAAAACTCCACGTAATCCCAAAGGGTTCACATACTTTTTCTTGCAACTGTAGGGGTTAATGGGACACAGTGAGGAGATGGATAATATACCTAGTCTCATGTATAGAGTGTAACATCTCATCACTGACATAAAGGCCCTCTAACCCACCCCTTCCTAGTTTTTTTTACTTTTGATTTTACTTTGCTGCTTACTTTCTAATTGATTGCAAGTTGTATTGAAACTGAAAGCGGAGACACTGGGCAGCTGCGAATGAAATGCACGTCCATCTTGGATGATGGCACGCGATGATATCGTGGTGGCTATCTTGCATTTCAGATGGAAAGTTGCCATGGACACTGAATGAATACAGACAAAACGCAACTGCTATTTATAGGGCAAAGACAGAGGGACTTAAACATAGCAACACCAACTGAAGAAGCAAAATTTGTGAAACGCATACTGGTGTACTATTATTTATTATTATTTAATAAATTAACCCCTCTTTTTAACCTGTATATCGGGTCCTGGCTTTACTATCCGCAGAGGAGGTGGCTGAGGCTAATAGGAGATCCGGTGCTCCTAAAAAAAAAAAATCTGCGGCTGCCTTCATATCTGGTGTCTGATCTGTGAGACACAGAAAAATGTGAGTAAATTCCTGCTTACCATCTACTCCATTAAGTGAACCCATTACACTATGTGAGTTTATTCTTCATTTGAGGGCATACGGAGGAACCTACCCCTGAAGGAAACACATTATTGTACTTGGTTCTTGGAATTTTATTGATTTAAGGAATTGCTCCCACATCTGAGGAACAGAAGCGCCAACTCCACCACATTATCTTCTTTTAGAGGTTTTAAAACCATTTCCCTTTATGCTCAGCAATGGGTGAGCATCATGGGAAATATAAGTGCATTGCATCACTGGTGCATAGCTTGCAGATTCCTGTGCTAGTAACTCCCGTCAATAGCTTCTTTCTAAAAGTGATATGTCCTTTGTGTATGTATTGTGGCAGGGTGGTAGACCACAGATATATTAGGTGTATGGAGAATGCCTTTTTCCCCACTATGGGGTTAATCCTGTGCCTAACTGAGGTATATATTATACACACACACAGTCTGGGTGCTGGCTGCAGCAAGCAAAGAACTGTAGCATATTTTGCTTCATTTGTTGGCAAGTGGCCTAGCTGCCCAATATATCTAGAGAGTGTATCCTATGTTTAGTCAGGCTCCACAGACGGCGTAGGCGTTTATTTTTATGAGCTGCTGTACTGAAGTGGAATCAGGCTGGAAGATGGCCGCCATTATAAGCCAGGCGGCCATCTTGTTCAGAATAATGGTTCACTTGAAAATAACTAGATAGGTTTTAGCTGAAACTAGAATGAAGCATACGTAGAAATTTAGGAATGTGTTAGATTAGCAGAAAAGCAATTAAAACCTGAGAAAGATCTAGGCTGTTCCTGGCACGAAGGGACAGAATGAGAAGTGGATACACCAAGGCCACAGAGGCCCGCAGAGAGACAAAGGGAATTATAGAAGACAGACCAGGTGTTGTCCGCACAAATAAACACAGGCGCTAGGGAGGCGAGCACAGCCCGAACTGAATGTAGTAGCTAATCACGATCTGTCGAAACTAACATGAAGTTTGCCAATTTACGGCCAATTTAATGGAATGTCTTTGTATTAGACTAAGGGAGGTATTAACCCACGTGGGGTGGGATAGTGTCACCGGGAGGTGGGCTAATTGGGAATGTACCAAATTATGCATTCGGGGTATAAGACCCCTTGTCGGGGTGAGTTCGGGGCTCAGTCTTTGCGATTCAATCCTGTCTGAGCATCTGTGACGTCACAATAAAGTTTGCCTTCCCTGAAGAGACTCGTGTTCAGACAATCCTTGCTCGTGTCCGGTCCAGCCCTGTCCCGAGTGAACCAAGTGGATTCCGGTAACAGTACGACTAGTGCGAGTGCACTGCTCATCTATTTGATATTATAGGAAAGGCATAAGAAACTTGATGAAATCTATTCTTTTGTCATTAGTGACTTTTTCTTTCTATATACACGGTGTTATGACATCACACTGAAAGGCATGCTTAGTGCAGAGAGACCAGGCTTTCTGGGCAATGATATATGTAGGTTTTGTCACAATCGTGCATTGGGAATTCAGGATAACTTACATGCTAGAAGTTTTATTTGGCATTATTCCTAGACGCCAAGTTACAATGGTATCCATTAAAATAAAAAAGTCATGGTTTTGTCAGAAATATTGACTGGATCATTTTTTAATTTTATTGAGATTGGTGAATATCTGATAAAGGGGCAATTTTCAACCTTATGTCTTTTGGACTTGTACTATTTTGTAGAAACAGGGACGCGAGGCTAAATTCTGGCCATTGGCAATAGGGTTGCCAGATTGGCCATGTTATCCTGGACACATATTACTATTTCAAGCAGAGGGGAGCACAAGGAAAGTTGCTGCCCTGCATCATGTGTAATTCATATGCTGTGAAGGAAACCAAGGTAGGTCACATGGGATTCCTTACCTGCATCATATGGATTCTACATACTTCAGGGTTGCATTTTTCATGTGCTGCCCATCAGTATGAATAAGTTACTGTAGATACTTGAGTATAACGCGACCCGAATATAACGTGATGGATAAAGATTTATTATGGAAATAAGAGAATACTTAAGACTCGAATATAATGCAAGGAGCAAAATTTTACTGTACCGGTAAACAATTAAGATCCTTCCAGGTTCTCTCAACACAATCAGGCTACCTCTCAGGCCAGGGTGCTCTGCTCTAGAATGATTGCAGTTGTAAGTATGAAGCCACCAGCCATCCGTCTTCTTTACTAGCGATTAGATGGCCGGCGGAGGTGAGTGAGGTGAAAGATTGGCTTAAACGGAGTGTACCCTCTAGCCGTGATGGATCCCAACTCTCCCGAATCCAGGAGTTCCTGAAGGGTTTGCAAGCTTCAGGGAGCCCGCATTCACTTCAGCGAGACTACCAGAACTTCCGAGAGACTTGGGATCCAGAGCAAGGCAAGTTTTTTTTTTTTTCACGCGATGCAGAGGTCTCGCATATAGCGAGACCCCTCCAATTTTAGGGTAAATTTCTGTCACGAAAATCTAGCGGTATACTCGAGTATCTACAGGGTTCGCAACTCTAATTAGCAATAACGTTTGCTCAACAATGATGGGTAAACTGGACAATGGCACTTATGAGTATGGCACGGATTGGACTTTAAAGTACACGTCATATTCACCTGCTGGGTGCCGCCATTGCCAGTCTCCTATAGGCCAGCTCTTGTGATTTAACCTGACCGGTAAAGATTGGACCTCACATTGGTATGCAAATGCCATCACCAACATGGCAGCACCTTTTAGGTAAGCATGTGTACAGTTATATAAATAAAATGGTTATTTAGATAAAATGTTAAAAGTAACACTTGCCTGGTAACTAACCTACTACTACCTTCCACTTAATTCAGCGTATGTGAATGCAGAACCTGATGAAGGGGAAAAACGGTTTCTCAAGCAATGGTAACTTTATTAATACAAAATCACACAGCTATACAGACCATACAGTGGGGCAAAAAAGTATGTAGTCAGCCACCAATTGTGCAGGTTCTTCTACTTAAAAAGATGAGGCCTGTAATTGTCATCATAGGTACACTTCAAATATGAGAGAAAAAATGAGAAAAAAAAAAAAAATCCAGAAAATCACATTGTCTGCTTTTTAAAGAATTTATTTGCAAATTATGGTGGAAAATAAGTATTTGGTCAATATCAACAGTCCATCTCAATACTTTGTTATATATCCTTTGTTGGCAATGACAGGTGAAACGTTTTCTGTAAGTTTTCACAAGGTTTTCACACACTGTTGCTGGTATTTTTGCCCATTCCTCCATGCAGATCTCCTCTACAGCAGTGATGTTTTGGGGCGGTCGCTGGGCAACACGGACCTTCAACTCCCTCCAAAGGTTTTCTCTGGGGTTGAGATCTGGAGACTGGCTAGGCCACTCCAGGACCTTGATATGTTTCTTACGAAGCCACTCCTTCATTGCCCGGGCGGTGTGTTTGGGATCATTGTCCTGCTGAAAGACCCAGCCACGTTTCAGCTTCAATGCCTTTGCTGATGGAAGGAGGTTTTCACTAAAAATCTCACGATACATGGCCCCATTCATTCTTCCCTTTACACGGATCAGTCGTCCGGGTCCCTTTGCAGAAAAACAGCCCCAAAGCATGAGGTTTCCGCCACCATGCTTCACAGTAGGTATGGTGTTCTTTGGATACAACTCAGCATTCTCTCTCCTCCAAACACGACGAGTTGAGTTTTGACCAAAAAGTTCTACTTTGGTTTCATCTGACCATATGACATTCTCCCAATCCTCTTCTGGATCATCCAAATGCTCTCTAGCAAACTTCAGACGGGCCCGGACATGTACTGGCTTAAGCAGGGGGACCTGTCTGGCACTGCATGATTTGAGTCCCTGGCGGAGTAGTGTGTTACTGATGGTAGCCTTTGTTACTTTGGTCCCAGCTCTCTGCAAGTCATTCACTAGGTCCCCCCGTGTGGTTCTGGGATTTTTGCTCACCGTTCTTGTGATCATTTTGACCCCACAGGGTGAGATCTTGCGTGAAGCCCCAGATCGATGGAGATTATCAGTGGTCTTGTATGTCTTCCATTTTCTAATGATTGCTCCCACAGTTGATTTCTTCACACCAAGCTGCTTGCCTATTGCAGATTCAGTCTTCCCAGCCTGGTGCAGGTCTACAATTTTGTTTCTGGTGTCCTTCGACAGCTCTTTGGTCTTGACCATAGTGGAGTTTGGAGTGTGTCTGTTTGAGGTTGTGGACAGGTGTCTTTTACACTGATAAGTTCAAACAGGTGCCATTCATACAGGTAAGAGTGGAGGACAGAGGAGCCTCTTAAAGAAGACGTTACAGGTCTGTGAGAGCCAGAAATCTTGCTTGTTTGTACTGTACTACTGTAGGCGACCAAATACTTATTTCCACCATAATTTGCAAATAAATTCTTTAAAAATCAGACAATGTGATTTTCTGGATTTTTTTTCTCATTTTGTCTCTCATAGTTGAAGTGTACCTATGATGACAATTACAGGCCTCGCTCATATTTTTAAGTGGGAGAACCTGCACAATTGGTGGCTGACTAAATAGTTTTTGTCCCACTGTATATAAGCACTGTAATATGTTTATTAAAGGGATACTCTAGTGAAAATGGGCAGATTCCTCTGACAGCCTCTGTGCTATTATTTTTAATATATAAAAACACAAAGATAAATAACCCAGGACATACTTGAAAACGAGAGAAATCTCAATGTATCCTTCCTGGTAAAATCCTTTGCAAATAAATAAATAAAATAAATAAAGAATATAGTTGCAGAGGACAATTACACATCCCGGCAATTCAGAGAACTGCTTACAGAGCTCATGTGCTACATTCCCCATATGCAGCAAAGAACTCTGGGTAGGATATGCAAATTAAGTCCACAACTCACTTTTTTGCAGTAACACAGAACCCTCTTTGCCCAATGCCATGCCATACTAGATGGCCTTTTGTAAAAAAAAAAAAAAAAAAAAAAGCCAAGTTAGGCTGGTGTCAGACAAGTGCACTATGTGTGCCCGTACTGAAGTGACGCTGCGACGGGCCGGCCACATGCTGTTGCGCATGCATGAATTGCGCACGCAACAGCGGCCGTGCTGCAAGCCTCCCCGTCAAAGCGCTACGGCGCGTGTTCGAGTCTGGAAAGCACGATGTTCCATAGGAGCATTCATATGTAGCGCTCACTCCCGGAGGAGCCGCTGAATTTGTACCTCGGGTCAGTCTCCCCGCACTAGGGAATAAATATACTCCAGCACCGTTGTGGATTTTTATATTATATAGTTTACTTGAATAAAAGGCAAATAAAGAATAACACGGTCTTTGGATATATCTACAGTATTTCGTAATGCGGTAAACGTGCAGCGGAAAAGAAATACGAGGCTTCGTATTTCGGGAAAATGCGCAGTGGAACAGAAAAATACAATGCTTAGTAATTCGAGGAAAACTCGCAGCGGAAAAGAGAATACAATATTTCGTAATTCGAGAAACGCGCAGCGGAAAACAAAATAATATGCGAATCTTTGCCTCTTTTTGGATACTAGGGAGTGAGTCCCGAACAGGTTAAGTCCCGAACTGTGAGTGTATGTGTGTGTTATGGTACCCGGGTACTATTCAACTGGCCAGTGAATTATTTAAAGTGATGTCTTCGACTAGTCAAGTTGGGGCCCTGTGGGTTTTAGAGACAAACAGCAGCGTACTTTCTTGCTTTATAAACCGGCCTTGGAGGCCTCTCACCCATCCGCTCGAAGACCAAGGCTCCCCTGACCCAGGACGTCTCTCCGCTCTATGCTCGCTGGGATACTGGTTACTGGATCCGTTGTCTGGCTCTCTCTGCTCCAACCGTGACTTGTCCAGTTACCGCCTGCTCTCCCATCCGATGGACCTGCGGTACTCCTCACTCAAGGATCCTCTGGCTTCCTTGATGGCAGCTTGGGTAATGTCTGTAGATCACTGGGTCTCCTTCTTACAAGACTGGGTAACCCCTCTTGGAATCCTGGTAGGCCCCACCTGCACTCCAGCCTAGTCACTGTTCCACTCTGCAGCACTGCGTCCTCTCTCTATCACTCCCTGGCGCGTTCTGACAGCTATTTCCATGAGGCTCAGGATGTCCAGCGTCTGTGTCCCACCCACTTCCTGTGTCTGTTTGCAAAGCATGCCAGGAAACGTAGTCCCAATGTCTTCTGTGTCTGTCCAGCATAATTTTACCATGGTCTCTCTCCCTCCGGTGGCCAAAAATAGGTACTGCCACAGTAAGGTTTTAAACACAGCGCTACACTCTCCCCCTCCTAGAACTCTTGGGTCTCTCCAAGGAGGTACAACAGTTACATTTCGATACAATTAGATAACATATACAGGGTTGGCAGCAAACATACAGTGGGTTAGATACACTTCTTCAAGTTGACTCATGTTTTGTGCTACCTCAGCTAACATAGCAGACACTTCGGGCAACCTCTGCACTGTGGTGATGGCCTCTTCAGTGCTATGTCCTGGTGAGTCATATGTGAGTCGCTGGGCGGTCGAACAGAGTGTTTTGGTTCTGGCTCAACCAGTTCCTCTTCAGGTGGAAGTACTATAGGTGCCGGCTCAGTCCTTCTCTCTACCACTGGAGCAGACGTTTCTTCAGAGTATGATCCCTCCAGTGAAGGCATAGAACTATAATCACCTGAATAAGCTTCAACTTCCGGAGCTACCGGGACTCCAGCAGCCTCAGGGACTCCCAACTGAAATTCAGAGCTTCAGGGATTTCAACAGTCTCAGGGACTTCCAGCAGAAACTCAGGAGCTTCAGGCCTCAAGTTACTCTCCCACCGCTCAGGAACAACGACAACCTCCTCAGGCTCCGGTGAGCGCATCCAGTCCAGACAATAACTCTCTTCTTCACTGTCTCTTTCGCTCTCTTCGACAACCCGGGTCTGTTGAGACCGAGTAACCGGAGGCAAACGTGGAGCAGGCGGATTTGGCGGAGGCAGTTCGTCCCCAACTGGCATCCTCACAGCCTCTCTCAAAGGTAACAAATGATTCCGGTGCCAGTTCTTAAGAGGCCCAGCCTTTCCATCCGGCCGGATTTGATACACCGGCAGACCCGGCAGTTGCTTGCAGACAATGTAAACTTGAGAACTCCATCTATCCGCCAACTTATGCCTCGCAGCAGCACCCAAGTTCTTCAACAAAACCCTATCACCGGGTTGTAGATCTTGTATCCGAACTTTCAAGTCATAGTTCCTTTTGTTCCTTTGCTCCCTCTTTCCTGAGGTCAAACGGGCCTGTTCAAACGCAGAAGCCAGGTTCTTCCGAAGTCTATCCACGTAGTTTCTATGGGAAGCTACCGACGTCTGGTCTAGAGATAACCCAAACGCCAAATCAACCGGCAGTCGGGCTTCTCTTCCGAACATAAGACGGTACGGTGAGTATCCAGTTGCATCACTCTCCGTACTGTTATATGCATGCACCAGAGTAGCTATGTGACGACTCCAACTCTGCTTCTCTACGGTCGACAAAGTCCCCAGCATATTCAGCAGCGTGCGATTAAACCTTTCAGGCTGAGCATCACCTTGAGGGTGATATGGTGTAGTTCGGGTCTTTTGGATTCCCAACAGTTCCAACAATTGTCCAACAAGTCGGCTTTCAAAGTCTCTACCCTGATCAGAGTGTATTCTCCTCGGCAGGCCGTAGTGAACAAAGAACTTTTCCATCAGAACCTTGGCTACTGTCGGAGCGCGTTGATCTTTCGTGGAAAAGGCTTGGGCGTAACGGGTGAAATGATCAGTCACTATTAGAATGTTCCCTTGCCCACTAGCATCCGGCTCTAAGCACAGGAAGTCAATGCACACCAAATCCATGGGTCCCTGACTCTGTAGATGGCTCATTGGAGCGGTTCGGGTTGGTAGAGTCTTCCTCTGAATACACCTCAGACAGGAATGGCAGTAACTTTCCACTTCAGCTCTCATGCAAGGCCAATAGAATCTGTCTCGCACCAGCTTAAAAGTTCTTTCAGCACCCAAATGTCCATGCTCATCATGTAACGATCGCAGCACACTCTCTCTATGCTTAGTGGGAGGAATAGCTGTTGATTCTCTTCAGCATTGGTTGAGGGGCCCCTTCGGTAGACCACCCCATCCAACATCTTCAACCGTTCCCACTCCTTGTAGACCAATCTGGCTCCATCCGGGGAATTGGTCAGCAGAATTTCCCGCTGGTTCGCAGTTAGGGCCTTTATGGTCAATGCAATTAAGGGGTCTCTGGCCTGGTCCGCTTTCAGGTCCTGTTTTGAAAAGGTAGGTAGACTTTCATCTCTCAATTGGGTAGGGTTGCAGTAGAACTCAGGAACAGCCGCAGCCATGACTCCGATGGCCTCCGCTTCAATCCCTCCCTTGACCCCGACGCTCTGCTCCTTGACACACAAAGCTTGGACCCCGTCTGGAGTTAATGGAGTCCATTCTGCAGCGTAGGGTCTTCTCGACAAAGCATCAGCATCTCGATTATTCACCCCAGGGCGATAGAGCGGCCAACCACCGATGTCCTGTTGCGTCCAGTTTCGCAGTAGTGAGGATGTAGGTAAGCGGATTATTATCCGTCTTTATCACAAACTCAGCTCCATACAGATAGTCCTTTAGCTTGTCTACCACTGCCCACTTTAAGGCTAGGAACTCCAACTTGTGGGTAGGGTAGTTCTTCTCTGAAGGCGTAAGGCTCTGACTCACGTACGCTACAGGCCTCAGCAATCCACCATACTCCTGATACAGGACTCCTCCTAGCCCTTCTCTGCTGGCATCCACATGTAACTCATACGGCTTGTGAGGGTCCGCGTAGGCCAAGACAGGAGCTTGAGTTAGACTCTCTTTTAGCTTCAAGAAAGCACCTTCACACCGACTAGTCCATTCGCCCTGTATGGACTCTCGAGCTTTCCTTGGTCCTGGAGCTGACGGGTTTCGGTCAGAGGCCTTACAGCCTTCTTCTGTGTTTTCCTTCTGTAGGAGCTTGTTCAGTGGTTGAGCCATTTTTGCGAATCCTCCTACAAATCTTCGATAATATGAACAGAACCCCAAGAAAGATCTAAGTTCAGTGACGTTTCTGGGTCTGGGCCAAGAAGCTACGGCCTCCAACTTCCGAGGATCTGTCGAAACACCTTCTGCTGAGACCACATGTCCCAGATACGTAACAGACGGTAGACAGAATTGGCATTTCTCCAGAGACAGTTTCAATCCCTCTTCATGGAGCCTCTTCAAGACCTTCTCCAAACGTTGCTCATGCTCTTCCAGAGTCTTCCCAAACACGATTATGTCATCCAGGTACACTAATACTTCGATCAGATTCATGTCCCCGACTGTCTTCTCCATTAACCGTTGGAACGTGGCTGGAGCCCCCGTAAGGCCTTGAGGCATTCTGTTAAATTCAAGAACCCCAGTGGACAGATGAACGCAGTTTTCTCTTTGTCTTCGGGATGCATTGGTATCTGGTGATACCCGCTTCGTAGGTCTAGTACACTAAACCATTTCGCTCCAGACAAACACTGTAAGGCATCTTCTATCCGAGGAGTAGCATATTGGTCTGGGATGGTTCTTCGGTTCAACGTGCGGTAGTCTATGCATAGGCGGACAGAACCATTCTTCTTCCGGACCATCACTATTGGAGATGCGTATGGACTCCTGGATCACCTTGGTTCTTTGCAATTCATTCAGCTGTTCTCGCAGATCATCTAAGTCTCCCAGCAGAACTCGCCTTGACCTTTCACGAAACGGCTTGTCCTCTTGTAATCGAATGCGGTGTTCAGTACTTTTAGCTAGGCCTACGTCGAACTCATCTTTCGAGAACAATTCTCTCCACTTTAGAACTTGAGACTGAAGACGTTTCTTCCACTCGGATGAAATGGGAGCGTCCTTGGGGTAGAATCTTTCATCTGGAATCTCTTTATCCACTCCCCCTCCTAAATCGGTGGAGAGGGGCGTAGCGGACTCTACTTGCCCGATAGGCATTCGTGCTTTAAGGACTACTGGAGAATCAGACACATTACACACACTGACTGAGACTCTTCCTCGTGTTCTTTTCAGAGCTTTAGTGGAGATTATTTCAGGGATTACTTCGACTCCGGCCTCACTCCCATGATTAAAATCGGTTTCCAGCACCACATAGGGACCTGGTTGCGACCCGTTCAACTTGACAGAAGCCCGGAAGCTCGCTACTTCTCCTGCTTGCAGAACCTTCTCCGTTCCTCCTAATCTCCATAGGCGCCCCCCCCTCGGCAGGTGCCTTCTGTTCTTCAACCATCCTCTGATAGATTGAACGTAACATTGGGTGTACTCCTTTAGTAGGACCCTCTTCCAGCACGATAGGTGTCAGGAGACGTCGCACCAAATCAGTATTCGTCCCCACTATCATGGAACTCCTGTTTGCCCCTGGAGGCCGAGGACACACAATGGCCAATGCATCACAACCTCCGGACTGTCCGACGACTTCGGATCCCATCTCCAACTTCACCTGTACATACCCGTCATAAGGGAGTTTCTCCGTTCCGATACCCCAGATTTCCAAATCCTTCAATTTCTGTAGAGGAATGTGCTTCAAGTGTCTCTCATAGAAGTCTCGGTAGATCAATGTCACCTGAGCCCCTGAATCCAACAGGGCTTTAGTGTAGACTCCCTCCACTTGGATTGGCACAATAGGAGAAGGACCTATCAGTTGGTCAGGAAACTTGGTGGCGGTATCAGGACACTTAGACCCAGTTTGCTGTACCCTGGCCTTTTTCTTGGCCCGTGTAGGTTTTGGGTGTGCATTGCTTCCCCATGACGTAGGTCCGGACGCTAAGGGAGTGACTCTTTCAGTCCTGGCAGGCTCGGCAGTTGGCCAGACTTTGGGCCTTCTCGCCCTCTTAGTCCTGGCTTGATTTTTGGAGCGGGTTTCAACCTTCGGGCCCCTGGTTTGCTCCCTTACCAGGACCCTCTGGAGTTTCCCGCCTGCAGGGCGGACAACAGTTTCTCCACAGCTTTTAGAAGTTCTTCGACCGGTTTCTTTTCAGCCCTCCCTTGTGGGCATTGAGCCCTGAAATGGCCGATTTCCCCGCAGCCAAAACATTTCTTTCTTGGGTGTGTGAGCATATTTCCTTCTGGCGGTTCACTTGGAGACCCCCTGTTTGAGGCTACAGCAACCCCTTCAGTTCTGGTGTCCTTAGCCGACAGCAACGTCATTAACTCCATCATTTGCAACATCTGAGTTTTTAAAGCCAGCACTTCAGTCTGTATGTCTGCCACACAGAGAGTTCCTACTTCTGCGGTGAAAGCTGTGTGCGAAGCATTTTTTAGCCTTAATCAAGGCCTCTTCTTCTCGGATAGCTTTGATCAGTTTGGAATAGGTTAGTCTCATGTTCTGGTATCTAGTCTGAAATCTCAACATTATGGGATCCAGCGGGAGTGCTCCTTTGAAAATTTGATCCATCAAAGCTTTGCTTGCCTGACTCGGTTGCATGCCCCCTTTAAGAATGACCTGATGGATGATTTTATCCAGCCGCCAGACATATGTGGACAATTCTTCTCCTTCCTTTTGATAGGTGTGAGAGAACTTGTGAATAAGCTCGGCACAATCCTCCACTCCCCCGAAATTTTCCTGTAAAGCTTCTAGATACTCTGCAGCAGTGCAGCCGGGCTTGTCCCTTTTCAGATTTCGAATGACGTCTGAAGCAGGACCTCTTAGGCTCTCGATCAACCTTTGCCTCTTCACGGTGTCAGCAACTTCCCATTCTTCCACTGCTTGCACTGCCTGATCTATCCAAGTCTCAAAGTCCTCTTCTCCAGTCGGCACAGGGACCGTAACTTGCGATATCCATAATTTGGGGACGCAGCAGAGTTTTTGGCTAGTGTTTCCACCAGTTTCCCCATAGTGGTGAAAAATGTAGCAGGAGGGAACCCTGTAGTTGGGGTAACATCGGGAACATTCGCGTGATCACCACGTGGCGTACTTGGCTGAATCAGTTGGACTTCCACCTCATCGGTCAGCTTCACGCTCGCGCCCTGAAAACACACTGGAACACCCGCTCTCCACTCAAAAAGAACATACGTGTGAGGGGTATCTGGGTTCGCTTTAATGTCCAGGATTAACCCCCGATTATCTGGTGTCAGCGCGGCCACGGCCTGGCGAATCTGATCTTCGGCCCAAGTGTCTGCAGGAATATCTATAACTATACATAATTCTATCTGACTACTGTGCTCTTCGCACCATTTGGCAGCAGTGTCTGGATCCATATTTAACCCTTTAAATGCGGTTTTTCCAGAAACTGAATCCCGGAAACGAGCCCCCACGTGTAGCGCTCACTCCCGGAGGAGCCGCTGAATTTGTACCTTGGGTCAGTCTCCCCGCACTAGGGAATAAATATACTCCAGCACCGTTGTGGATTTTTATATTATATAGTTTACTTGAATAAAAGGCAAATAAAGAATAACACGGTCTTTGGATATATCTACAGTATTTGGTAATGCGGTAAACGCGCAGCGGAAAAGAAATACGAGGCTTCGTATTTCGGGAAAATGCGCAGCGGAACAGAAAAATACAATGCTTAGTAATTCGAGGAAAACTCGCAGCGGAAAAGAGAATACAATATTTCGTAATTCGAGAAACGCGCAGCGGAAAACAAAATAATATGCGAATCTTTGCTTCTTTTTGGATACTAGGGAGTGAGTCCCGAACAGGTTAAGTCCCGAACTGTATGTGTGTGTTATGGTACCCGGGTACTATTCAACTGGCCAGTGAATTATTTAAAGTGATGTCTTCGACTAGTCAAGTTGGGGCCCTGTGGGTTTTAGAGACAAACAGCAGCGTGCTTTCTTGCTTTATAAACCGGCCTTGGAGGCCTCTCACCCATCCGCTCGAAGACCAAGGCTCCCCTGACCCAGGACGTCTCTCCGCTCTATGCCTCGCTGGGATACTGGTTACTGGATCCGTTGTCTGGCTCTCTCTGCTCCAACCGTGACTTGTCCAGTTACCGCCTGCTCTCCCATCCGATGGACCTGCGGTACTCCTCACTCAAGGATCCTCTGGCTTCCTTGATGGCAGCTTGGGTAATGTCTGTAGATCACTGGGTCTCCTTCTTACAAGACTGGGTAACCCCTCTTGGAATCCTGGTAGGCCCCACCTGCACTCCAGCCTAGTCACTGTTCCACTCTGCAGCACTGCATCCTCTCTCTATCACTCCCTGGCGCGTTCTGACAGCTATTTCCACGAGGCTCAGGATGTCCAGCGTCTGTGTCCCACCCACTTCCTGTGTCTGTTTGCAAAGCATGCCAGGAAACGTAGTCCCAATGTCTTCTGTGTCTGTCCAGCATAATTTTACCATGGTCTCTCTCCCTCCGGTGGCCAAAAATAGGTACTGCCACAGTAAGGTTTTAAACACAGCGCTACACATATATTATTGTTTCTTCCGTTTTTCCCTTTGTGCTTTTGTAATAGGGAGCACTTTTTATTGTAGTATTAAATCGTAAACTTATTTGACAGGCAGAGGAGCTGCTGGTCAAAAAGTGCTACTTACATGTATACTAATACAGCTGGCGCTCCATGTTTCTGTAAAAGAAAAACAGATCTCCAAGTTCTTCAAACAGCTTCTGCACCTTGGCTGTCATGTCTAAGGTGCTGAAAATTTGGGGGCACATTCTAAAGACCATTTGCAAATGAGTTTCATTGGCAGTACTCAAAATTCCTTTCCATTGCTCCACAATATGACTAGATTGTGGGCTCTTGCAGGAGTTTCTGAAGATGGAATATATGATCATGGTAGTGAAAGGGGATCAGGGAACCACCACTTTAAAATAAATAAATAAATAATGGTTTTCAAACCTAAGAATATCCTCATATATTTTTCTATAGTTAAACTATTGATTCCAGTGGTGTATTCTTTTTTAAGAATTATTTAAAAATTTAAGATGATGGATAAGGCAAAGCTGGCTGCATTGAACACCCTGCAAATAACAAAATATGACTGACTAAAATACTTATGTCTCCAGAACCCTTAGAGAAAAGCTTGGCCAGGCAGTCCCAGCTTCATATAAATCGTTAATGTTATTTTGTATTTCTCGAGCATCAGAACCAAACATGTTTTATAGGGGTTTGGTGATTAATGATCATCAGACGGTGTGGTGAGGTTTCTGCAGATGTGGGGATTCTGATTGGCTACTAGTTGTTAGACCTTTCTATTCACTGATCCCACAGTCAGGCAATCAGAATTCCACTGCAGACATAGTGACACACACACACACACACACACACTGCATGCAGACACAAAAAAAAAAAACACCCAGTGTTACATAAGCAAGAAAACTAATTCCTACAAGAGCGATAAGCCTTCTGATTGGCTGCAATGTGGGATCATCAGCAATCAATCCAGCTGCTACCATGGGCATTATAGCTGTAAAGATCCTAGTTAAAACATAAAAAAAAGGTGAAAATGAAAATAAGCAAAGACAAATGGAAAGAAACGATTATGTCCATACCAATAATAAGCCTACACTCTGCTTATAATAGATTGAATTTCAAATTATTGATCTACGCTTCTTGTATAGTTTTGATGGAGGTACTCAAGTCATGTCCTAACAAAATAAGTGTGGGAACTCCTGAAGATTTCGGTCCACTCTCAATTTCAATAAAAAATAAAAAAAAAAGGATTACCAGAAGCCGTAGCAGTTGCCGAGCTTCTATATGCGTGAGAATACCATTGGTCTGGCTAAAACAGAGATGATCATTCCCAGGCATTACCTGTATACTCAAGCCTTAGAAAAAGATATTTTTGCACAACGGAACAGAATTTTTTTGCAGTTTGTTAGTCAAAGGAGAAAGTAGTTCCCCCTGCTAAGGCTAATGTTAGACGAACGCAGTCTGGGCGCACTCTGTGTGCGTGCATAACGGACGTATGTACTGACGGAAGATACTGTAGACACCACACGGTCTGTTTTTTTTTTGACTGATGTAGAGAGAAAAAAAAGGAAATATGGGAATCAAAATTTATTGAAATTAAAATTGACGGGTACAGTCAGCCAGACCAAAAAAACTTCTGAGCGTCAACGTGATGGACGTCGCAAATGCGCTGCGTCTGACGTTGCCTCATCATGCACACAGGCTGCTACGCGGACGCGGTGCACTCTGGGTGTCCGTCGTAGCGCTTTTAAGTCGAGGCCTAAATGGCGTACATTGCCACCTGCGTGGTGCTTGCACACTTTGGTGCGCACGTACTTTGTGTGTTGGTCTCTATGGATCACAAATCAATGCTACGACGGACGTTAAACTGTGCGGTGACACAGACGTGATGACTGCGTTCGTCTGACGCTAGCCTAAAATAGTGAGGGAACTGCAACCCCAGGTGTTCCAGCTCGACTTCACTCCTGGCTGCACTGTAAAGACAAGCTATTGGGCTTTGTAGTAAGACATTGCAGTGTGTCACTGGCTCTATTACACACACCTTTCTTAAACTACATAGCCTAGATGTCCATTTTAACAAAGAACATTTCTAAATTAAAATGATATCTTTTAGGCAGCAGTGCTGTCTTGTATTACAGATTTCCTGCAAGCAACCCTGGAAAAAGTCATTAGCATTTTGCTTCATAAAACAAAACCTATTCTGAAGGTGCTACTTGATTTGTGTAAAAACAAAGTCGTGATGTTCTACTTCACTCCACATGAGGGGTTAGCAGCCTTTATTTAACAAAGGAAAATCCAAACATTATGTCATTATCCTGGTCACAAACCCACCAAAAAATATCCTATACTTCAGGGATCAGCAACCTTGGCCGTCCAGATGTTTTGAACTTCATCTCCCATGATGCTCAGCACCTCATTCAGTTGGCAAAGACTCATGAGAAACGTAATTCCAAAAGATCTGGTGGGTTGAGGTTTCTAATCCCTGCTCTAGTTAGATTAAGTGGTACGTTATAAGTGTCCTTTAGTGAACGGCATGAACAAAATACTCCGATAACACTGGATAAAACAAAAATATGCATTAAAAGGACAATACCACTTACATGAACTGTAACTGCATTACAAATAAAACCACATTATCAAACACATGCTGCTCTTTTATATATTTCTTGGTTTGAAGTCCTTGCATGTAAAAAGGAAAACTAAAATTAGGTTTTCATCTATTGTTTCCAATGTGTGTATTTTTCCCCATGATGCAACATTTACTAAAAGCTTTCCTTTGTAGCTCTTGTTTATTTAATCTACATTATTTAACAGTTAATGAGGTGGAGGAGGGAATGTTTAGATAGGTTGCAGGACGTCTATTGCTCTCCAGGCTGAGAAAAGAGATGGCAGCTGAATGAGCTAGGACAGGGAGTTTTAAAGACTTCTAATCTAATCCCCTGGTGGTGTCCTTTGAATACATCCCACACAATGCAAATATTTGGGTCAGAGATCGACCTACGGATTCCATTCTATGGCCAATGTCACACGCAAGGAGCAAATGAGGGAAAGATATGGGGTGGGAGGCAATTTACAACACAAAAGAGTGACACAGAGTAAAATATTTTAAGAGAAAAACAAAGCACATTATGATATCAGCAACATAAAAAAGGAACATTTTATTATTTGGTGGTAGTGTCCCTTTAACTTCAAAGGTTATACCAATATGGTTTCATTACTACAATTAATTGGATACCGACATTGGATTGGGATTGAAAGCTTCTAAATTGACAATTGAATAAAAATAATCTGACAAGGATCCATATGAAACACTTATCAGCAAATCACCACTAGAAAACAGTAATTCAATCCATCAGTGTCCACTGCTCAACATGCTGCCAATGTATATCACAGTGTAAAAGGTATGTGATGGGTACATTATGGGATGAAAACAGGATGGAAGAGGTCACATGCATGCAATGTGAGGGTTAGTGCATGCTAAAAAATGTTACTTGGAGAGCAAAGGAGGAACTTGTTACCTGGAAAATACCACCATAGAGAGGAGACAAACAAGCCAGGAAGTAAAAATATGCAAGGAATTGAACGCTGTGTGCGATTCATTACTAAAAATAAAGTGAAATTAAATAGTGAGCAACAACTATATGGCGGCTATAAAGACATAAATCTTGGCGTGGACGGACACATCTTACGGTCTAAATCAGGAATCTCAAACTCTTCCCCCCCCCCCCCACACACACACGATTCTCTGGCCATTTATTGCTTTCAGAGAATTACGGGAATTGTAGGCAGGCAAGGTCTGTGGCATCTGCGGGCCACAGTTTCACATCCCTGGTCTAAATACCTTAGCACAACTACCAGTGAAAAAAGATTCTTTACTTTTGTTTTAATAAAATAAATATACAGTACTGTGCAAAAGGTTTAGGCAGGTGTGAAAAAAATGCTGTAAACAAAGAATGCTTTCACAAATGGAAGTGTTACATATTTATGTTCATAAATGAACAAAATGCAGTGAATGAACAAAAGAGAAATCTAAATCCAATCAATATTTGGTGTGACCACCCTTTGCCTTCACAACAGCAGCAATTCTTCTAGGTACACTTGCACACAGTTCTTGAAGGAATTCAGCTGGTAGTTCTCCAAGATGTTTGGAACAACCTAACCACAGATCTTCTGTGGATGTAGGCTTTCGCACATCCTTCTGTCTCTTCATGTAATCCCAGACACACTCGATGATGTTGAGATCAGGGCTCTGTGGGGGACATGCCATCACTTCCAGTACTTCTTGTTCTTCTTTACGCTGAAGAGAATTCTTAATGACTTTGGCTGTATGTTTGGGGTCATCGTCCTGCTGCAGAATAAATTTGGGGCCAATCATACGCCTCCCCGATGGTATTGCATGATGGATGAGTATCTGCCTGTATTTCTCAGCATTGAGAACACCATTAATCCTGATCAAATCTCCTACTCCATTTGCAGAAATGCAGCCCCAAACGTTCAAGGAACCTCCACCATGCTTCACTGTTGCCTGCAGACACTCATATTGTACCGCTCTCCAGCCCTTCGACGAATAAACTGCCTTCTGCTACAGCCAAATATTTCAAATTTTGACTCATCAGTTCAGAGCACCTGCTGCCATTGTTCTGCACCCCAGTTCCTATGTTTTCGTGCATACTTTAGTCGCTTGACCTTGTTCCCACGTCGGACCGGAGTTATGTCTTTTTGGCTGCAACTCTTCCATGAAGACCACTTCTGGCCACACTTCTCCGGACAGTAGATGGGTGTACCTGGGTCCCACTGGTTTCTGTCAGTTCTGAGCTGATGGCACTGCTGGACCTCTTCCAATTTTGAAGGGCAATAAGCTTGATGTGTCTTTCATCTGCTGCACTAAGTTTCCTTGGCCGACCACTGCGTCTACGATCCTCATCGTTGCCCGTTTCTTTGTGCTTCTTCGAAAGAGCTTGAACAGCACATCTTGAAACCCCAGTCTGCTTTGAAATCTTTGTCTGGGAGAGACCTTGTTGATGCAGTATAACTACCTTATGTCTTGTTGCTGTGCTCAATCTTGCCATGATGACATGAAACGGTCTTTCACAACCTCACCTTGGTAGCAGAGTTTGGCTGTTTCTCACCCGTTTTAAGCCTCCTACACAGCTGTTTCTGTTTCAGTTCATGACTGGGTTTCAACCTACGTGTGACATTGATGATCATTAGCACCTGTTTGGTATAATTGGTTGATCATACACCTGACTATAATCCTACAAAATCCCTGACTTTGTGCAAGTGTACCTATGAGAATTGATGCTGGTTTGAAAGCAAAAGGTAGTAACACCAAATATTGATTTGATTTAGATTCTTTTGTTCGCTCACTTTGCATGTTGAAAATTGACAAATATAAACATTTATATTTCTGAAAGCATTCTTTGTTTACAGCATTTTTCACACCTGCCTAAAACGTTTGCACAGTACTGTATATATTATTATTATTATTTTTTACACAAATGATCCCAATAGGCCTTAGGCCAGGGTCAGACGAGCGCACTAGGTGCTGCGACGCGCGTTCGACTGGGCTGCAAAGCGCGATCCTCCATATGAGGAGCGCTCTTGTTCAGTGCACTAACTGCACTCAGCGAGGTGGCCAGATGGGAAGGAACGCCCACTCTCACAGACGTTCCTTCCGCTCTGAAATTTAGTTAGTCTGACACCGGCCTTAATGCCACTCAACTGTGGAAGTTGTCTAGTTGCCATGCCCAGATCCAAAACACAAATTTCTATTTGGACATTTGAAAAAGTCAATCAACATATACATAAATGGTATTGACATAAAGTTTTGTGAAGGAGGGTAACCTGTCCAGATTAGAAATCTCTATCCTCAAGTAGATACAAATGTGACAAAAACCTTCATCACTCATATATACATTAGTAGGGCTGATATAGCACTCGATAACATGAAGCATTTCTTGCAACAATAGTAACTGCTGCTCGTACCACACCAATATAAAGATCAGCTTCACCCAGAAATCTGTACACATAGGAGGTCATCCACTAATGTTGTCGTTCTTCTAGACAGCCACTAAGGTCAGTGTCACTTCGGAGTGGAAGGAACGTATGTGAGAGTGGACGTTCCTTCCACTCAACGCCCGTGTGGCCACCTCGCTGAGCGCAGTTAGTGCCATCAGCGCTACAAAGCTCAATCCTCCTATGGAGGATTGCTCTTTGCAGGCCCATCGAACGGGCGTTGTAGCGTTTTGACGGGGAGGGTTTCAGCACATCCATTGTAGCACGTGCAACTTATGCGCACACTACACCGTGTGGCCCACCCCGTCGAAACGTCACAACGCTGCCACAGACTTCGGGAGGTGCGTCAGTACGCACACACTTCGTTCACTGGTCTGGCACCGGCTTAAACTGCTTCTCTGTACATTAAATGGAAAGTCTGAAGATAACTATGGCAGCAAAGGTGGCAAACTGCAAAAAGAGCCGACAAAGTATAGAAAGAAAGACAGGACTGGGACCCTGAACAAAATATTGACTTAATACTAATATGCTAAGCACCCTTTCTGAAGGAAGTCCCTTCCACTTTTAACCAGAAGACTTGGTCAGTCACCATGGATGCTTGCTTCACTAGCAGGATATGTGCATAATGGGATTAGATCTTGACAATTGTTCTTCTGTTTGTGTTTCACTTTGTGTCTGGGAGGATTGTGTATTGTCCCCTTTAGTTAATGGAATTATTCTCTTGTTTTTGTTTGTGTTTCTAGTAACTGGTGAAAGGGAATACAAGTGAAAATCTGAAATTACTAAACAGCCTTCTATTCCTATTCTAAGAATTTTGTGTCTCGCTGTTGGATATGGAGACTCTGCTCATCTGGGCCACTGCTCTGTGATGCCAGAGCTACCAGATTGGTGGTCTGGAAGCTGATCACCCCATGGTTCTGGGATGGAGAAGGGATGGATTAAAGAATGGGCTGGCTCTGATCCTGGAGTTTTGGACAGAACCAGAGGGAGTTTTAGTTACAACCTTGTTCTTTTCCATGTATGGTCAAGAACAAAAAAAACGTATGGGAGTTTAGTAATAATTCTGCTCCAAATTGCACATTACCATCTCCCTTTTAACCAACCACATCACACTCAAATTTGATACGGATACATATAGAATTTAGTAACTGGTACTTATACCACCCACTATAAAGCTCAGCTTTACCCAGAAAGTATATGTAATGAATCAGTTTATGGACCTTAAATTCTGATATCAATGCCCTGTTGCTACATGGTGGCGGATAACATTATCGGCAGTACTTAACTGTAAGAAACTCCCTGTTCTGTTCAATTCTCAAGGGCCAGATTCAGCACAGAACATGCTGTGTTTGCATTGTGAAGTATTTATTTTAGGCAATTAATAATTTGAAACTGTAGTTATAGCAAATCACTGAGATGTATGGATACCGAAATAGAAATAATTCCATTTTCTCCAGCCGTGGGAGGTATTCACTGCATGGTGGTTTTTGGTGAACTTTTACATCTGACATTATCTGTCAATTTTAAAAAAGGAACTCAATACGTATATTAATCCTATTAAGAGCTTTTGATGCAAGCCATTTCCTCTTGATATTATTACATTTCCTTACAGGGAACTACCATCACTCGTTGCTGTTTTAGGTTGGCCAAAGAAAGGCCAGCGAGACTTTACTGCAGAAATTACACGAAAATCCTCAAATTCCCCTCCATTCGCTCCCCCAACCTTATACTCACTACTAGACAAGATATACGGTCATTCATCCCACATTCACAGCCAGCACAAGATCAAAGCAGAACCGGTCCCTTTTGCCTTTGGGAGGTTATGTGGATGCCCTGCCCCGTGTGTATGAGCATGATCACATGATGCTGATGGTTGAAAGAGCCCCGCCCCCAGTACCCTGGTGTGCGAGTCTGAGGTAACAAAGAAACGGCCATGAGACTGTCTGGTCTTTGAAATAGTAAACTTTTAGTGACAAATACCGCATTGCCAAGCTAAATGAATGACAAGATATTTGTGTAACTGAATCGATCCGTTATTAATGTTCTAATGAGCATTTTTGCTGCTCAAAATTAACATATTTTAAAGAAGAAATACTGGTGTAACAGATCTCAGTACCCAAACAGGGTCACATCTGCCAATGCCATTTCCTTGCTGGACCCCCGTGTTCTCCTCATGACGCTCGTGCTTTTCTCCCGGTCCTTAGCCACAACTTAACGATGGGCAGGGGCGGACTGACCCATCGGGCACTGCCCGAGGGCCCACGGGTCGTGAGGGGCCCGGTTGGGATGGCACAGTAGCGGGCCCGTAGCTCTGGAAACCAGAGGATGCAAGTCAGCCATGTCCAGGCGGCGCAATAAGAAACAGGTGTGGCGGCGTGCCTGCATCCTACTTTGGAACAGTCGAGTTGCAGACACTGGCGCCGCCCACTCACGTGATGCGCGCCGTTGCCCCCTCACATGATGCGCGCCGTCCCCTCCTCGCGTGATGCACGCGGCAGGAGAGACCACCAGAAAAGGAGGCTGTGTCCGGATTCTGGAAAGATTTTACATCATTTGGTAAATTCCGGTGAGCAATCGGGGAGGGGGGGGGAATATATATATGAAATTGATATATACTAGCCGGGGGGAATATATATGAAATAATAAATTTACTTATATTGGGGGGGATATATATGAAATAAATTATTTCATATATATTCCCCCCCAGTATATATCAATTTATTATTATTTCATATATACCCCTCCCCCCAGTATATATCAATTTATTTCATATATAATAAATATTGGGGGGATATGAATATATATGAAATAAACTGATATATACTGGTGGGGAATATATATGAAATAAATTGATATATACTGGGGGGAACATATATGAAATAAATTGATATATACGGTGGGGGAATATATATGAAATAAATGGATATATACTGGGGAATATATATGAAATAAATTGATATATACTAGGGGAAATATATCCATTTGATATATACTGGGGGTAATAAATAAATTAGTATTATATACTGGGGGTAATATGAAATGATATATACTGGGGGTAATATGAAATACAATTGATATACGGGGGTAGTAAGAGGACAATTTATATGCTGGGGGTTGAATAAACGCAGTACGTCACAGTGAGTTTTATTTCTGTGAATTCTGTGATTTGCGAATACACACCGCACATTACTGTGAGTGTTATTACTACATACCCCCGGGGTGCAGGGGATATATGGCTATTTATGGGAACGTATGGCTGTGTGTGTAAATACATGTATTTGTCTTTAGACAGGCTGCTGTGCGTAATTCTGCATCCTTGACGCAGTCCGTCGTTGCCCCCTTATGCTGCACCCAAAAGCCCGGTAATGCTCCTAGAATCGCCACAATATTTGCTGCCTGCACTGCACAAAGTAAGAATGACAGCGAGCGTCTTGGCAGCATCGTGAGGTACAGGTAGGAGACAAAATATTGGTGCGGGGCAGCAAGAGGTTAAATGGGTGCGGTACAAGGGGGCCCCATAATCTCCTATTGCCCGGGGGCCCCATTAGTTGTCAGCCCGCACCTGACGATGGGTACACATAGAGAGCCTTGCTAGCATCCCCCAGAAATAAGCCATGGCTGTAGATCTGAAGCTTTGCACTGGAACAGCAAACAGAATATAGCTGCTACCCAAACCATGTGTCGTGACTACATGTAGGGTCAGAATAGAACAGTTTTTAATCAGGGACACACACATACATTTTTACGATCACACATGGGTCATTTACATATACAAAGCCTCACCTAGATACCGTGGGGGGGGGGGCAACCAGACCGAAAGAGGTAATGGAACACATTTGCCTCTTGGAAGGTGAAACATAATTAGATTAGGTAAACAGTTAAATTAAACATTACGTAACATTTATAACAAGGCAGGACAATGGCAATCAGGATGATAACAGATTACAGACAGCAGATTTACAAGCTATTCAAATAGAAACAGATAACCGATAGACAAAAGCATTCTTGCAGAATACGATTACACAAGCATTCTGCACACTAGGAAGGCTTGGACCTTACAAATTTGCCTCCAGGTCTATGCACCCCAAGTCCAAAGTGACTTGCGTCACAACTGGAATTTGTCACTACATAACATTAGCCCTCCCCATTGCACCTGATCACTAATCTAGATATTCCCATGGCACTATTTGGCCCTTTCTTACAGTCACCCATTCACACTTTGTGCCTCTCCTCCGCACAGTTAAACAGAGCCCCAATATAGGTGGAAATTCCATTTCTTTATAGATTCTGATCCTACTCTGCATAGGTTTCAATATTTCCAATTCAGACACATTAGCCATTCCCTTTGTCCGCTGCAGCATCTATCCAGGCCCAAAACATATTTCAAACAAGTGTGTACTTCCACTGGGGCCATCCAGCATTTCATTTCGTATCTACATAGTCTCATAATCACCCAGGTTCATGGGACTCTACCAACATTTGCCAGGTTGTGGACGAACAACCTCAAACTTTTCCCAACTAAAGAAGTACATGTGACGGAATGGGTGTTGTCCGCCTGCGGGTGTGCTCCTATCTGCTCCTCCCACTGCGCTCACCGCCGGCCCGACTACCGAGTGGCATGGCACTCGGCGTCTCGAGCGGCCTGGAGTGACCCTGGGGAAGGGTTGGCGGGCTATGGAGAGGGACCCCTGTATGAGACCAGCCCGACCACCGAGCGTCACGGCACTCGGCGTCTCGAGCAGCTGATCTACTGACCTCGGGAAAGAGGAGACTGCTGAGTTAGCTGCTCTGGTGGGAAACGTTTCGTCCGTGGTTCACTCGTTTGGACGGGAAACGTTTCGGATGGGCCACGTTTCGATGGATCGATGCGTGCGGGATGCGCCGCGTCGAGGCTTCGGATCGAGCCGCAGAGTCGAAGCGGGTACGAACTTTCGGGGAATAGATGCGCGGAAGCGGCGCCGCAATTCCGATTCGAAGATGCGGAATTATTGTGGCTGCGGCGGTTCACTGTTCCGATGCGCGGGAAGTCGCCACAGCGGTCGAAGAGTCGTACCTCGTGGGTGATGCACACAGAGACTGCGAGGAGCCTCGTGTGGCGAACGATCAGAAAAGACACCAGGCGAGGCTGAATGTACAGGTTGAACTCCACTTTACTGGGAACTTCACATATATTTATCAACAATCCTACATACACAAGACAATGGAATCCCTGCCCGCCCCCCATGATCCCATTGGCCCTTTCTCGAGGTGGAGTGCCTTGGTCCCGATTCGTATTGGTCGATTCGTAACCGGACGTTCCGAATCGGCCATTTTTCGATTCGGCCAATTCGACAGGATGTTCCAAATCGGCCATTTTACGATTCGGCCACTCCGACCGGATGTTCCGAATCGGCCATTTTACGATTCGGCCACTCCGACCGGATCCACGAGGCGATGGCAAATGGCGACGGGCAGAACATACAATGGGGTTTAACATACGTTTCACAGTTATACATACAGGGGACACTTTTATTACATCACACAATAATAACCACATCTAGTAAAATAAAACAAGGTGTTCCTACAGTGCAACGGCACTTAGGAGTCCATAGTAACCCCAACGTCATTAACGCTGTCCCTGGCTGAGGGTCCTGGGCTTTGCGGCCGAGCCTCTTGGGGCATTCCGTGACAGTACAGTTTAAAGTTTCTGACCTCCCTTTGTCGCCAAATGTACAGCAATCCATGAAACTTTAAGTTACTATAAAGTTTGAGGATGACAGTTGAAGATGGCAGTATGGCAGTTGTTTGCAGCAACAACTCCAGGCAATTTAACGGATTTTTACTTAAATGATCCATTGACATCGCAGCAATCTGTGTTCGGTTGTACCACAGCTAGACTTTTAAAATACAGATATTTCCCAAGCTGCAGGATGGTGAAGCGGTGTTTGCCTTTGATTGCTGCAGGGGCCTCTGACCTTGTGAACTGCTTATCTCTGGAGATTTAAACCATCCAAATCTCAAATTTGTGCTCTCTAAAAGGTCATCAGTAGTTGGAGTTTACAACAAGAGGGGTGAATATGTTCGATTTTGTCTACACAAACATCCCTGTTCCATTCCCGGCAGAAACCCTTGGTTACTCAGATCACATTTCTCTCATTAATTCCAGCATACAGACACTTATTAGACACTCCAATCCAATCACAAAATATATGCATAGTACACACTTTACAATGTACAGGTTTAACATAAAAAGTTGGCAACACTGGGGGGCGGAGCTGACTTCCGGTGGGTGCAGTCGCAGGTTCGAGAGCTCTCCAGCTACTTTAGATTATTTTGCATTTTACAGCGACTCACCTCGAGAGAATTATACCCCCGGGAGGCGGAATCCAGCAGGCTATTTATTCTTCTCCGGAGCTCCGGTTTGTGCCCTTTGCGGCGCCGTTTTGGGGACTTTTGAGAAGTGCGGCCTACGTCTGGCAGCCATTTTAGAGGCGCTCCTCCATCCTATAGCACTGCACGTAATCTATTTATAATCATGGGGAGGAAATCGGGGAAAAAATCCCAGCCACCGGAGAGCCCCCGACAGAGGGACATACGAGACTCTCTGGGAGAAAGCAGAAGAAAACAGCAGGCTGCTCCACGTACTTACCTGTCTCCCACGATGAGCTCTTCCGACGGCGAGGATCCGTACTGGTCGGAGGCCTCTGCGGCTGCCCGACGATCACCCCGAGACCCGGCTACGGTGCGACAACAGTCGGTCGGATCTGACCCTTTAACACACGGAGTGATACGTGCGGCGGCTGCCGAACGAGGTGAGGCACAAGATGCTACGTCCCAGGTCGCTCGTGGTCTGCTGCCCTTCACGGAAAGTGATATCCGGCGCCTGTTAAGAGAGTCGATGGAGGAAATGAGAGCGATGTGGCGTGCAGATTTTAAGACCTTGAAAACAGAATTGGTGACCATTAAGGGGCGGCTGACGGCTGTGGAGTCTCGGGTTGAGGAAGCTGTAGCGTCTCAGGCCCTCATTGCGCCGCAGGTGGAGGCTCTGCAACAACAGGTGACCCTGCTCACCGGCGCGGTGGAGGCTGCAGAGGTTCGACACCGCAGGAGGAATGTGCGGATCAGAGGAATCCCGGAGACGATCGTATTAGATGCCTTGTTGCCGTATGTTAACGAATTTACGCTACACGTTTTGGGGGCTCCGGCAGGATCTAACCCTCTTTTTCGACATGTTGCGCGCTTACGGAAAGTGGCGACGGCACCAGCAGATTCCCCTCGGGACGTGCTCGCGATTGCCATGGAAGAGTCGGACAAACGTAAACTGATGTCCAAACCGGCTGCCCGGGCTCCGATACTTTTCGGGGACCACTATCTGACTCTCTTTAATGACCTTCCGCTCTTGACACTCGTTGCCCGGAGGCAATTTCGGGAGATATCCACTTATTTGAGGAGCAGTGGGATTCGATATCGTTGGGGGGTGGCGGGATCTATGCATATCTGCCATGATAACGTGCCTCATTTGGTGTCTACTCCAGCGGCTGCCTGGCATCTGTTGAGTTCCCTGGGCCTCTCCCCTCCCCGAGCGACACCTGGCCCGGGTCACGGAGGGTCTTCCCATGAGTCTCTAGACCCGGGTTAGGGGCCGGAACGCTGTATGGCTCTCTTTCGTCCCTACCCGGGGGATGTTGAGGTGTTAGCCTTTTCTGATCTCTCCTCCTTTTAGTTTTAGTTTCTTTTATGAAGGTTTCAATGTTTCATTTATCTTTTTATTTTATGATTCCTGCCCTTCCTCTTCGTATTTTAGCATTTACTGGAGGATCGATACGCTGTTTCTGTATACGTGCAGTTTCTTGTGATGACCTTATGTGGTTTTACATGATATGTTTCTTATTATGTCATGTGAAAACCTTAACGTAACCCTGCATGCTGTATTCCGAATATCACTTAGAGACACTATTTCCATGGATGCCGATACCTGATTTCTCGATTGTCTATTATCTTTCTCTCTCCTCGGTTGAACCGTATTTGGCAGACGATTTTGATAACCCCCCCCCCCTTACTCACTATGACTTACCAAAGACACCCTAGAATTTCCCGATGATATTTATCATTTTAACTTCATGTTTCTCAGCTGATGATTTCTCTTCGCTCTTTGATGTCATTTTCGTTACTTATGTATGCTATGTCGGCCCTTTGATGTCATGTTTCCTGCTGTTTTATCTCGTATAGCTGAACCCTTTTCTGTATGTGATATTATGTGAGTTCCTGTGGCCCTGCGAGGTCAATATTACCGGTCAACTTGTGACCCTTTTGTTATTTACAAAATAAAAACTTTAAAATACAAAAAAAAAAAGTTGGCAACACTAATGCCGAATCAATAAGTATTTCAATAATCTCTCAAATAGGATATTTCTCCTGAAGTCAGTAAAATGAAATTAAGTCCAAGAGTGTCCAGTTTGTAATATTACCAAAGGAATTGAGGAGATGTGTGTGATACGGACAAGGTTTTTCCTCTAGATTGTAAGCTCCTATGAGCAGGGCCCTCTACACCTCTTGTCTCCGTTCCTATGTTTATTTGTGTCTTGTTCCCTTTGGTTATTGTGAAGCACTAAAGAAACTGTTGACCTTATAGAAATGATGATAATTAATAATAATAAAAATAATGAAAGGAAGGAACCATGAGAGAGGAGCCAAAAAAAGGCCAAGCACTCTGATAGGCGACAAATGAGGTTAAAGAAGCTCCAGGAAAGGCCTTTAATGGTCACGGAGGACCAGGACTGGGTATCATAACCCAGGTCTTGACAAAAGCGAGGTGGGAGAAGGCGATTAGATCCAAGAATTCTACCCCAGGCTACTAAATGTCTGGATTATTCTACACAAATCTTTATAGAATTTGTACTTTGCTCATAAGTTTTTATTGGCTCGCGAGCCTGCTAGAAATTTTTCAAGCCCTACCATAACCTCTAATGATCCCTATAAAGCATCTAGGCTTGGCCGGCGTTCCCGCTAGGCGAGCTAGGCAGCCTTTTGGGGGCTCAGCCAGCCCGACAAGGTAGTGGTGGCTCTTTGGTAGCTGTCTTTCTCACAGGCTCTGTAACCAGCCACTGGCTGGAAAATCCAAAATGGCGGCTTCCTCTCATGATGTCAGAAGAGGGTGCACCGGATGGCTGCCGCCCATGCCTTCCCTGTTCTCATCCAGTCGCACCCTGCTGCCACGCAGCACCATGAGGATGCCTCATTCTGCTCGCCTCACACTGAGGTCTGATGTCTGGGTAACGTGTATCTGGAGTGTGTCTGGGTATACATGTATCTGAGGTCTGGACATACATGTATTATTTTAAATATGCAGCAGGTGCCGGCTTATTAGTCTGCCGGCAGACATATTAACTCTGCGATCAGCGCTATATACATCTGTGGTCGTTAAGGGGATTTTTTTCCACGGACGAACATCGTACATGGTCCCCATGGGGTTAAAGTTATATTTATTTAAAACTATAATAAATTTACTGTATTATGTTGTGTTGCTTTGATTTTTTTTTGGGGGAGGGGCAAGTAGCTGGTCATGTCTAGGACACAAAATAGTCTAGAACCGGCCCTGCATTTAGGAGCACAGTCTCTGTTACTCTTTATCAAATCCTTTAAAGCAGTTTCTGTACACCCATTATTTTCCACACAGAGGTGATACGGAGGCAGAATTGTGCAAGCAGGGACATTAGAAGATGGAGTTAGCTTGTTACGCAAAGCTCATCATAAAACGAAATGATCAAACACACACACAGACGTTATTTTTGGATCTTGTTGGGAATACATTATATGTATGTGCGTGTAGATTACGTAATGAACAACAAAACTTTGAGAACCTCAAACCTCAAGGCCTCAAAATTTCCACTCGCCTGCTCGCATTTGGCGAGTGGAAATTACATGAGGGCGAGTGGGAATGCAGAGGCAGGGCAGGATAAGGGGTTAGGTGAGGCAACTAGTGGCGAGTAACTCTTAAGGCCTGGCTAGTAGCTTGGGACTTGAAATGTTGAGCCCTGCATTAGTTTACAACATAAAAAAATTGCTTTGTTTGAATATAAACTTTAAATCTTCGTTGATTATTCTGGGATATATAGACACCAGGGGCCCGATTACATACTTAACGCTGTTAACGTTACTGCTCACACAGCTGAGCGCTAATTGGCCCTAGTGTCGGCCGACCAGATAACATTCTGAACATTAACAGGTTAAAAACCCCATTAACGATTCAGGAGATTGTGCTTTTCAGCGTGAGTTTACTGTACTTTGCGCTCCCTATGCTTAACATGGGTAGCGCAAAGTGTTAATTAGCGTTAGGATTTCAAAGTCCTAACGCTGATTATGTCTCGCTGCGGTTAACTCAAAAGTTAACCACGGCTTGGAGCTGGTGCTTACTGATTCCGCTTCTGCATCTTTGACCTTTATCATATTTTTCATTTACCCTTTCACTACAAAGAGTTGAGAAAAAAAATATAACATTTATTTGAAACATGGGATGTTGAAAGAACAACTAAATTTAATGTTAATAGTTTTGCATAAAGATTGTTATTCTAAGGTAATTAAAAAATTAAAGTAATATCTGCTCATTTTTAATTTCCTTTTTTCCATTTAGAGAAATATTGCTGGGATGAAAGGTTCTAAACGCTAGATGATGCCCCACATTTTGCACAATTGTATATGCCGGCATTATTAGCAGAAAGGCAGAAATAGTTAGATATCTTGCTTATGGGTATTTGTACCAATGAAAATTAGGTTTTTAGCAATGCAGAATTTTAAAAGAATATCCTTATGTGGCACAGCACATGCATCTGGAAATTACAGTAGCACAATTTATCTGTACTGTACAAGAATTTCCAACAAAATCCCCTGAATCTTATCCTAGTAAAGATGTGAATGACCCCCAGAGCTCTCCCTTATTCTGCTGACTTCTTGGCTGTTATATAGCAGCAGTAAAGTTTGTTAAACTTTTTTCCACAGTGATTGTATCAGCTCCTTCTACCGCTTTACAGTAATACAGGGTTGCAGGAGTGAGATCTCAGAATTTCAGTTCTCCGCAGGGAGAACAGTAATCTTGCATTAAAAAAATTATGCAAATTAGACTTTTATGCTTGTTTTCATTTTTTCATTGCATTTCAATGTAATATTGTATGTACATTTTTGGTAGTGAAAGGGTTAAGGCAAGTTTTATCACTGTATATAACAATTTCTGACAATTCAGACCCTAGCAACTGTCAATTCTATAAGAAATATTGAACTGTAGAAAATAGATTTACTTTTTATCGCAAAACGAAATAAAAAAACAAAGATTAATAACATTATATCAATTTCTGATTGCCTTCCACAATGTAGCATGATATACAGTTACAAGCATTCATATAGTGCCAACAAGTTCCGTAGTGCTGTACAATGGGATATGAGTAAAGAGACCTCTACTTACAGTCGTTTAATGCCAGACTCCTGAGGAGTTGTCATTTTGGGATTAATTATAGGCGAGGATTGCTGAAGCTTGTTCTCTTCTTCTGCGTCCTCACTGCAGGACAGAAATAAAAAGGTGTGTTAATGTCATTAACTTCAGAAAAACTACAAAACTACAGGCTACAACAAGAAGTGAAACAGCACAAGAATAAATAATATCAGGGATGAGATAAGCAGCATCAGTCATCAATATAGTGCAAGAGTAGTCAAAACTGGCATTGCTACTCTTAAAGAATTCTGGCTTGTATGCTAAAGGCTTGTTCTAAACAATATCATCAGTTGGGGTTGTAGGGCATGGCAAATTTAGGATTTATGGACATCTTTCATTAGATGTCCTCAGCCCACCAGTTACTTACTCCTAGATCAAAGATGTCAAAATCTGCCCCCCCCCCCCTTACACACATCCTCTTGCACTTACTAGGTGTCTGGTTAAAGATTTTATTTTAAAAAATTCTGGCCACCCAGATGTTTTTTGCCTACAGGTCCCAGAAATCTTTGAATGCAAAATTAAGAGAATCATGGGAGTTGTAGTTAGGCAACATCGGTGGGGTAAGAGGGACGGCAGATTTTGACATTCCTGGATTAGATGGTAGGGGAATTTATTAGGAATATTGGATGTGTCATATTTAGTGTGAAGCTCCATCGATACAGAATTTTCCATTGAACCATGGCTGTTTGATAATAACTGTGTTTGCCCTAGTTGTAAAAACATCGACTAACCAGGGGAAAAGTCGAGTTGGATCACATAAGAATGCAGTTCCACCACTTTTGTTTTGCAGGGAGAAGGGTATTTCCCACTGGACTGCAGCAGAATCAGAATGTCTAGGGCAACACCAAGCCTTAATACAACCATGAATTTTATATTGTGTTCTCCAAAACAAAAGTAACAACATAAAGTGATGTACGGAGTCATGACTCAGGATCTTGTTTTCTACCTTTTATAGTAAGCAAGCTCTTCTTGCAACATGAAAACTTTGGCTTTCAGCTCATTTCGCTCGTGTAAGACATCACGCAGTTCTTGCAGTGTAAATCTGGGCCGATTTGAATCTTTAAGGTCCAGTGACATCCTATCGGAATCGAAAATCGAGTCTTCATTTATGTCTTCTGTCTGTAAAAGACGAACGCATCATACCGGTGATTCATTTCCCTCTAGGAAGCTTCTTTTGTAATAAGTAAGACAATTTTTTTCTTTTAAATATTATAATGTGGAAATATTTTTACATACTAACAGGGTATTTTAGTGACATTTTTGTGTGTGTTGAAAAGTATTATTTATACAGTACATTTTTTATGGTTCCAACAAGTCAAGAACCTTCTTTCGCCTCTCAGCCAAATATTAGCATGCAAAAACAGTTACGTAACCCATTTCATTACATGGAATCACTGATAGGGGTCAGTTACAATTGCAAGAAAGAAAAGTACCAAGATTGCATATGATAGTTTTTGTCAAGCCACAATATCACAAGCTATCGGGGGTAACCGTTAAATTCCTGTAAGCAAACAATGTACCGGTAAGTGAATTAGTGGTAATCTACATTGTCAATTTGAAATCTGGACTGCATTCAACATCTAAATTAGATCATGATCAAGATATGCATTTCGTAAAGAAATTTAAACCACTGGGTTGACCTCTAACATCATGGTATCTGTTGACTTTTTATGCTCCTTTTTATTTGTTGTCGATTATCTTCTCATTGTAAAATCATCTAGATCATCGATTCCCAACCCTGATCCACAGGACCCCCTAACAGGCCAGATTTTAAGGATCACCTTGGGAAAATGTAGACCGAACCCTGCAATCACTGAGCAGCAAATCATATTACATCACATGTACGGTGCTTCAGTTTATCTTGGAAACCTGGCCGGTTAGGGGTACATGAGGACCAGGGTTCGGAACCACTGATGTAGCTATATACACTCTATTATGAAGGAAGTAAAAACTGTCTTTCCTGTAGTCTCATTTTCATACAACAGAACAGGGTACAACTGTTAGCTGAATATTTGACAGCTAACATTGGATTTTTTTGTTTTAGGCTGGGTTCACACCTAAGCGTTTTACAGCGCGCTCCTGCGCGCTGTAAAACGCTCAAACAATGAAATCCCATGATTCCCTATGTGGGCATGTCACACCTGGCCGTTTCTCAGCGCGCATGAACGCGCTGATAAACGCCCTACGTCCAAAGAAGTGCGGGAGCTTCTTTGGGGCAGTTATCAGCGCGTTCGCGGCCATATCATAGCCGCGAACGCGCTGCAACGCACGTTCGCGCGTTTTTTGTATGCGCTACCGCGCGTAAAAAAACGCGCGGATTGCGCTACGCCGTGGTGTGAACCCAGCTCAGCGAGGAGAAAGAAAATACATTTTGTCAAGACGCATAATACATAAATAAAACAAAAAATACAAATAATAACTTGGTAAGGAAGTAAAAACAGAATTTCAATACCAAGAGCTCATGAGAAAACAAATATATACTGTATAAACACAGCATTAGAGGATTGTAGTCACTGATGTAAATCAACAACATGAAACCTTAACAGGTTTGGTTGCACCATGCTTCTTCAAATCTGTTCTATGTTGTGACCAACACTTTACAACAGCTATTGTTTAGCCTTTACCAAGCCAGAGATCAGTGATAATCAAAGTAACACTGTGTACAATATTGTAACATTAAGGTCAATTGGCCGTGACGAAAGACCCTTACCAACCTCTGGTGTCCATACCTCAGCATTTTGCTCGTCTCCATTCGGTTGCTGATCTCCTTTCAGCCGTTCCCTCAATTTGACAATCTCCACTCTCATATTACCGTATTCCTGCTCTTTGGTTTGGAGATATGCCTGTAGTTCCACCTTCTGCTCAATAAGCGACTTCCCCTGTGCTTCCACCACTGTAATGCGATGGCGGAGGTCGTGGTTAATTTTCATCAAGCGGCTCTGCTGCTGTTGTAACTGTATTCAGGAGAGACCGACAATAAATTACAATTAAATCTACCATACTGATGTGCTTACCCTGGAAGACTGAGAATTTAACCCAGGACCATAACTTGAAGAGCAGTCATTGGAACGCACTGGAAAAATATTTCAACCTTGGACTACGGTGGACAGAATTTTGCCTTTTTCAGCATCGTTCTAGCCATTGGTATTTGACTTTTCTGGTTTGGTATTAGGTAACATATTCTGGTACCTTTGGGAAACACATTAAATGACAGTCTGCTGGCCAGGGCCAAGGAGCTGCTGTGGTCTGCCCCCCCCCCTCTCGTTACCATACTGTCCCCTCTCGCCCTTCATTTTATTCTATAGTCAGGCAGATAACCCTGCATGAATGCCGTCTGCCAGTTTCTATGCTTTCATGCAAATGATTTGTTCACTGCGTTGCTCTTACATGTCCTGACTGTTTAACTGCTGTGCACTGGACCTTCGTGTACTTTATTTTCATGTTTTATCACTGCTAACACGTTGGGACCTGGCAGATCCTGTGTGATCCGACTGTTTCTAGGTCATTCTGGACTTGCGTTTTGGACGTATATTACTGCCTCGTATAAGTTTGAAAAAAACATATTCACTAAATAAATTGACAGTCTAGCCACCATGACCACATTAACTTAATTAACGTGTCAGAGAAAGCCAAGTGCCATCCGGCTGTCCCAGCAGATTTTAACAGCCTTCCAAACAGTAGCATTTCCCTCCTCTCTGAAGACAGTCACCCAGCTCCAGCTGATCAACCATCCCAGGATTGGACACTTTTGGGTTTACTCAGCCCCTAACAAACTTCCCATGCCTCTCAACGCTTCTGCACTCCAAGCCAGAAGCAGCGTTAGTAGGGGTTGATAACTAACAACACCGATGGACAAGTATGTCAACTTTTACGAAATATCACACTCCTTCCTAATAACGGCAATAGTTTAATTTGAACCAATAATATTTATTTACGAAGAATGTCACAGCTGAAAAACCGTGTGATAGATGTAAAGGTATTAAACGCCAAGTTTCAAAATCTAAATATTACCAGATATCAGAGCATTTCAAACACTCACCGCTTCCACATCCTCACTCTTAAGTACAAGCTCTCTGTCTTTGGCTCTTATCTCATCTCTTTGTTTGTCTACCACTTCCTTCAACTTCTTCATCACTTGCCTCTCCCTCTCCGACATTCCTGTAGAAGTGAGGGAAACAGGATAGTATTATTAAAACCATGTGTGTATATAAAATTATAAATATGATGTAATTTTACCCCATGTGATATCTTTTTGTAATATTCACTGGTGTGAACTATAGCCTCTATTGTTTTTATACCTCATGCTTTTTATTTTGCTTGTTCTCCTCACTCTATTCACAATAGTGCAAACACCCAGTCAGCATTATCACCTACTCTGACATATTTCACCTATTGTCGTCATGAAATCCCTGGTTGGCTTGGTTTCCCCATTTCTTCTCCGGTCACATTATATTCTTAACCCTTTCACTGCTGAGGACGTGTGGGGAACGTCCTCATTGACTCCTAAGGAAAGATAGGGGTTCCTTTGAACCTAGATATTTCCCGACTGTTGGCAGCTAGCAGGGTCATGTTTGGTATCATTAGAAAGGCCAGAGCATGGCCTTTCCAATGATAGGAAACATGACCATGTTTAAAGTAAAGAAAAAAAATAATTAAAATATTAATAAAAAAAAAGAAAAATGTGTTTTTATTAAGACGTGAAATGGCTCAACAGTGAAGGGGTTACAAATCAGTTGAAACTGCTCAGCTTGGTTTACCAGCTTATTTTTATTAAATTTTTTTATGCGAGGTGTAGCACCTGGAAGCACCAATATTAAATAGCACTAGTCAAAGTAATACTACAGAATAATGCTATGAAATGATTACCATGTTTATTCCAAACTAAGCAAATCAATGACAACGACTGCTCAATTACTTAGCATTGGTTTCAGAATGCAAGGTTAGGCCAGAGAATTACAACCACGGCAAAGGATTCAGTCTTCATTGGTCAGTTATGGTGCTCAGCTGCAAACGTTCTCCTCATATGCCTAGTTACAGTTAGGCAAAATTTTAGTTTTTTCAGGTATTTACCAAAACATATTCAAGCTATAGTTATATAATGATATGGGCTGAAAGTGCACACTCTCAGATCTAATTTGAGGCTATGTACATCCAAACTGGAGGAAGGGTTTAGGAATTACAGCTCTTAAGGCTTGTGTCAGACAAGCGCACTGATGACGTCCGTGTTGCCGCACATTTGTACGTGCGTTATAGCACATAATTATGACCGATGGAGCCCCACACACGAAGTACGTCCGCACCGAACTGCGGTCGCACAACAGACGCAACAAACAGACGCAAGGAAGGCAAGAATGTAAATCCGCTAGAACGGATGCACCGAGTGCACTGCGTCCGCAACGTCCGCATAGCTTTGTGTGTGAGTGATGGAACGAAGTCAGACGGACTGCATTTTTGAATTCCAGCATTTTGACGGACAAAATGTTTTTCATATTAATTTATTTTCCCTTCTACATCAGTCAGTCAAAAAAACATCAGTCAGAAGAACGGACTGTGTGGCCACTACCTTGTCGTCAGTCAGAAAGTACGTCCGTTGTGCACGGACGCACACAGTCCACACAAAATGCGCTCGTCTGACCCTAGCCTAAGAGTAGCCACACACCCCTTTCAAGGGAACAAAAGTAATTGGTTTAATTTGAGGCTATGTACATCCAAATTGCAAGAAAGGTTTAGGAATTACAGCTCTTCAGAGTAGCCATTCCCCCTTTTAAAGGGACCAAAAGTAATTGGACAATTGACTGAAAAGCTGTTTTCTGACCAGGTGTGGACTACTCCATTATTTTATCAGTTAGAATCCACTCCAGACCTTTTACCTGCCTAAGTGTGGTATTTGCATTTGGAATCCATTGCTGTGAACCTACATCATGTGTTCAAACGAGCTGTCCATGCAAGTGAAACAGGCCATTGTAAGGCTTCAAAAACAAAACAAATCCATCAGAGATATAGCAGCAACATTAGGAGAGGCCAAATCAACAGTTTGGTACATTCTGAGGAAAGAAAATCGCACTGGTGAGCTCAGCAACATAAAAAGGCCTGGACGTCCACGGAAGACAACAGTGGTGGATGATCGCAGGATCCGCTCTATGGTAAAGAAAAACCCCCATTCACAACATCGAGATAAGTGCAGGACACTCTCCAGGAGGTGGACGTATCATTGTCAAAGTCTACCTTCACGAGAGCAAATACAGGAGGGATCACCACAAGTTGCAAACCATTCATAAACCGGAATATAAAAGCCAGATTAGACTTTGCAAAAAAAGCATTCTTTGGACGGATGAAACTATCAGGGTTATTCAATCAGAATTTTCACTTCTCCAGTCATTTTCCTGCTTTTCACCACTCTCTGAATAACCCTGTATGACCTCACACTGACCTCAATAATGAAGACCTAGCATGCTTTTTCACAGCAAAAATTGAACAGATAAGCACTGAAATCTCCACAATGCCATCTTCACCCATGCAGGAAAATGCTAACCATGTATATCCTCACATGTTTAACTCGTTCCCTTCAGCTACTGAACAAGAAGTCCTTAAACTACTACGATCCTCTCATCCCACTACCTGCCCCCTTGACCCCGTTCCCTCACATCTTGCCAAAACACCTTCTTTCTCTTGTACCATCCTTGGACCCATACCTTTGTATCTGTCTTTAACCTCTGGAGTCCTTCCTGCTCCCCTCAAACATGCCACAGTAGTCCCAATTCTAAAAAACCATCCCTGGATCCGACTGCTCCCTCCAACTACCGCCCCGTTTCCCTGCTCCCTTTTGCCTCCAAACTCCTCGAAAAGCTTGCGTATGCCCGTCTGACTACCTCAACACCCACTCTCTCCTTGACCTCTGCAATCTGGCTTTCGCTCACTGCACTCGACAGAAACAGCTCTTGCGAAACTGACCAATGACCTTGCAACTGCTAAATCCAATGGGTGCTACTCACTGCTGATCCTTCTTGACCTCTCTGACGCCTTTGATACAGTTGACCACTCAATCCTCCTACAAAATCTTAGTGATATAGGCCTTCAAGGTTTTGTTCTTTCATGGTTCGCTTCCTACCTGTCCCAACGATCGTTTAGTGTCTCATTTGCCAGAAGTACCTCCTCCCGGCAGCCTGTCTCTGTTGGGGTGCCCCAAGGTTCAGTACTGGGCCCTCTACTTTTTTCAATCTACACTGCCTCTCTAGGAAAACTGATCAGCTCCTTTGGATTTCAGTACCACCTATACGCTGATGACACTCAAATTTCCCTCTCCTCCCCGATCTCTCTCCAGGATCGAGTCACTGACTGTCTTTCTGCTGTCTCAAATTGGATGGCTTCCCGCTTCCGTAAACTCAATCTCGCCAAAACTGAAATTCTCGTCATGCCTCCAAGAACCCCCCAATACCACCTACAGTTGTGTTCAAAATTATTCAACCCCCACTGAAATTGAGTGTTTTGGCCAGTTTGACATTGATTTTGATCATTCAGTCATCTTGCTTACAATTAAATCAAAGAGGCACGTGTAGGTCAGACAAATATAACATTTATAATGAAATAACCACAAATGTCTTTTCTGTGCTCACATCATTATCAGTTTTATTCAACCCCCAAGTGACATTCAATCTTAGTACTTAGCTTTTAAACGTGAAGCATAGCTTGACACAAGTGTCTTGCAGCGATCTACGGGTATCTTCGCCCATTCGTCATGGGCAAAAGCCTCCAGTTCAGTCACATTCTTAGGCTTGCGCACTGCAACTGCTTTCTTTAAGTCCCACCAGAGGTTCTCAATCGGATTTAAGTCAGGTGACTGCGATGGCCACTCCAAAATGTTCCAGCCTTTAATCTGCAACCATGCTCTAGTGGACTTGGAGGTATGCTTGGGATCATTGTCCTGTTGAAAGGTCCAACGTCTCCCAAGCCTCAGGTTTGTGACGGACTGCATCACATTGTCATCCAATATCTCCTGGTACTGAAGAGAATTCATGGTACCTTGCACACGCTGAAGCTTCCCTGTACCTGCAGAAGCAAAACAGCCCCAAAGCATGATTGACCCCCCGCCATGCTTCACAGTAGGCAAGGTGTTCTTTTCTTCATAGGCCTTGTTCTTCCTCCTCCAAATATAGCGTTGATCCATGGGCCCAAACAGTTCTAATTTTGTTTCATCAGTCCACAGAACACTATCCCAAAACTTCTGTGGTTTGTCCACATGACTTTTGGCATACTGCAGTCGACTCTTCTTATTCTTTGGAGACAGCAAGGGGGTGCGCCTGGGAGTTCTGGCATGGAGGCCTTCATTACGCAGTGTGTGCCGTATTGTCTGAGCTGAAACTTCAGTACCCACATCTGACAAATCTTTTCTCAGTTCCTCAGCAGTCACACGGGGACTTTTCTCCACTCTACGCTTCAGGTAGCGCACAGCAGTCGAAGTCAGCATCTTCTTTCTGCCACGACCAGGTAGTGTTTCAACAGTGCCCTTTGCCTTGAATTTGCGAATGATGCTTCCTATGGTCTCTCTTGGTATGTTTAACATCTTTGCAATCTTCTTATAGCCATTGCCCTTCCTGTGAAGAGTAATCACCTCTTCTCTATTCTTCCTGGACCATTCTCTTGACTTCACCATGTTTGTAACCACACCAGTAAATGTCTAGAAGGAGCGGAGTATCACAGTCATTTTAAAGCTGCCTAATTGGTGCTTATTATGCTTTATTGCTGCTCCGTGACATCCACAGGTGTTTTCAATACCTGATTGAAAACCCTTGAATGAACCTCTGTTCTTCAGAGTGGTAGTCTTTAAGGGGTTGAATAATTGTGTCAATGAAGAATTCACAAAAGAAACATTTACTACTGTATTACAAAACCAATTGATGTCATTTTAGTTGCATATGGTTCTTTAAAAAGTCCTTGTAGGATTTCATTCTGAATACAATTACAAATGTACACTAAATTCCCTAAAACCCTTTACAGCATTGGGGGTTGAATAATTTTGAACACAACTGTATCTCTCTACGAGTAAATGGAACACCCATTAGCCCAACACCCCAAGCTCGCTGCCGTGGCGTCACTTTTGACTCTGACCTAACATGCTTTCCCCACATCCAGACAGTGACCAAATCCTGTTATTTTCAACTCAAAAACATTGCCCATGTCTGCCCCTTTCTGACACAAGATACTGCAAAAGTGCTGGTTCATGCGCTTGTCATTTCACGACTTGACTACTGCAACTCGCTCCTGATTGGCCTCCCCAACTCCTAGATCACCCCTTTGCAATCTGTAATGAATGCAGGGGCCAGGCTTATTTTTCTCACTAAACGCACCTCGCGTACCTCCCCACTCTGCCGGTCCCTCCATTGGCTTCCTGTGACGTTGCACTATAGCGCTTAACCTGGAGTAGCGTAGTTTGGATCCTTTAGGACAGATTTCTGAACACAGAATGCAGCAAGGACAGTATGATTGGATCTCCCAGGCCAGGGAGTAATAGAACAAGCCTGAGTAGCACTTAAGCTCAATTTGATTTCAAGACCAAAGAGAAAGCTTAGATATACGGGGTGGTAGGGGAGTTGTGCAGCCTGCAGGGCAGTCACACAACTTAGAGGTAAGGCTGCAAGCAGGATATAAATACACTTATCGCTACACTGCCTGGTGTAACACAAACTGACAGGACAAACGCAATTGAAATTAGGAATCACACCAGAAAAAGCAAACAATGGCCATAAACCATATGGCAACACATATGAAAAAATAACCAGAATAGATAAGGCAAAGGTACAATAGGTATTAGCGAAAGAATGGTCATTTGGATAGCCGGGTCGAAACACAAGCAGGGTCCTCGTATGAAAAATAGGTCAGCAACTTTGTGGCAACAATGAATGAATAAAGATAGCAGGCGATGCGGGGAAATACTCGTGCCCTGCCTTTAAACCCGACGTCCCCTTGAGGCCCCGCCCGCCGGAAGACCTGGCACCCGGCCAACTAGCGACACCGCCGGGCGCCCGGGTCCCGGCGCAGGGGACGTGACACTTCCTGTACGGTCCAGGATACAGTTTAAAATACTGATGCTCACGTTCAAAATCACTCAATAACTCAACTCCTCCCTACATGTCTTTGTTACTCCGCAAGCACGTCCCATCTAGACAACTCCATTCAGCAGGTGATCTCCACCTGTCATCCGTCTATACACGCACGGCCAACTCTCGCCTCCAAGACTTCTCAAGGGCAGCACCAGTCCTGTGGAATGACCTGCCTCGCCCTATCAAACTCTCCCCTGACCTTCAGGCCTTCAAGAAATCCCTCAAAACTCATCTCTTCAGATTAGCGTACCACATCACTGATGCAACTCATCACTCTGCTCACCTACTCACTTGATTGAAGCCGCTTCTATGGCCCCACAGTTCCCAAACAACTGGCACAGCCACTAATGATCCTGCTAGCGAGTAAAATTCCTCTTGCTTTACGCAACCCCAATCCCTCTGATACGGCACTACCTGGGATTTAATTTAGAAACATGTAAAATGTAGTTAGTCCACCATTTTAGTGTCTGCTCAGTATATGCTAGATTCTCCATTTTGTGTTTTAACTTGCTGTTTCTTTGAATCCAAAAGTCAATCTTACTGGCTTGCTAAAACTAATGAGGAATGCAGTTTAGTTTGGGTAAACTGTTCCAAAGACTGAAAAGGGAGATAGTCACAATTAAGGATTTATGGCAGAGGTCCAGACTCCAAGGCTGTGGCAAAAGAGAGCTCATTGTTGTTTCAGGTATTAGAAATGATTAAGTAACAGTATAGGATGAAGTCCGAACCTGGACAACTGGCAAACATCACGTGCCAACCTGGGATTGCAGGGTGTGTTGGGTGCTGGGTGTTGGCCAGAGGAGGGAACTGTTTTTGCTATCTTTGTATAAACCAAGCTGTTTTTGCCATGATCCTCACTCGAGCCTTGATTGCGAGCAAGACTTGCAGCTCGGGCCCAGTACTGAATAAAACCTTTTTTCCTTACAAGAATCAAGGCCTCCGTCTGGCATTTCTTTTGTCGAGTCATCACCTAAAAACCCGGTCAGATAGCCGTAACACCTCTAGACTGTAAGCTCCTACGAGCAGGGCCCTCTACGCCTCTTGTTTCCATCTTATGTCCATTTATATGTATTTTGTTCCCTTTGGTTATTGTAAAGCGCTGCGGATACTGTTGGCGCTACATAAATGACGACAATAATAATGAGTTAGGCCAGTGTCAGACGAACGCAGTGATCATCGTCCGTGTTGCCGCACAGTTTAACGTCCGTCGTAGCATGGAATCATGAGCAAGAGACCCACACACTAAGTGCGTCCGCACCAAACTGCGCACGCACAAAGCACGTGGCAAATGGACCCAGGTTAGGCAAGAACGTAAAACCGTTTAGGCTGGGGTCCGATGAACGCAGTGCGAACGTGCATTCAGCCGCACTTTATCACGGCCGTAGTAGCAGCAAATGACATCCAATGACGGGCAATATACGAAGTACGGCCACACGAAAGTTCGGCCGCGCAACGCAAGCAGCAAACAAATAAATTTTTTCAAGAACGTTGAACCACTAGTACTGACGCACAGAGTGCGCTGCGTTGGCGTAGCGGCGTGTGTGCTTGATTAGGACACGTCAGACGCTGCACATGTCTGGCCAACATCACGTCCACTTGTTTTTAATAGCTCTGTCTAAAATCATGGCCGTAATTGCGCACCGTATGACCGCTATCGCGTCTTCTGTGAAAAAGTGCGTCCGGACGCATGGACGCACTTTTTGACGGTCGACGTGAAAAATGTGTTCGTCTGACCCTAGGCTAACACGGACACGCAGAGTGCGCCACGTCCACGTAGCATTCTGTATGAGTGATGAGCTGTCAGACGCAGCGCATTTGCGACGTCCAGCACCTTGACGCACAAAATGCCTTTTCATATCCTTTTTTATATTCATTTTGTTTCCCATATTTCTCTTTTTTTCTACGGCCGTCATATAAAACGGACTATGTGGTGCCTACAGTATCTTCCGTCAGAACGTCCGTCTGTTGTGCACGCACGCAGAGTGCGCTCAGACTGCGTTCGTCTGACTCCAGCCTAATCTGTACCAGAATGACGGGAAGAAAAAAGTGTGGCGAAGGCTTGGAACAGCTCATGATTCAAAACCAACAACATATTTCTGTAAAACATGGTGGAGGCAGTGTGAGGGCATGGGCAAGCATGGCTTCAAGTGGCACTGGGTCATTGGTGTTTATCGATGAAGTGACAGAAGCAGATGAATTCAGCAGTGTTTAGAGATATACTGTCTGCCCATTTTCAGCCAAATGCAGCAAAGTTGATTGGACAGCGCTTCACAGTATAGATGGACAATGATCCAAAACACACTGCAAAAGCAACCCAGACATTTTTGAAAGAAAAGAAGTTGAATATTCTGCAATGCCCGAGTCAATCACCTGATCTCAACCCAATTGAGCACGCTTTTTTTTTTTTTTTTTTTAAGTATTTTACCAGGAAGGATATAAAAGAGATTTCTCTCGTTTTCAAGTATGTCCTGGGTGGCGAGAATGTACCGTTAGGTGTTTTGTCCAAGGACAGTTACTGGAGAGGTGCTCTTACCAGGATTCAAACCTGTGTTTCCACAGTCTGTCTCCAAAGTTTATAGAGCAGTGATGTTACCTCTATTCCACCCAGCCGGCACTTGAAGCCAAAACTAAAAGGCAGTCAAGACCTACAAAGAACAACTGAAGACCGCTGCAGTTAGAGCCTGGCAAAGCATCAGAAAGGAGGAAACCAAGTCTTTGCTAATGTCCATGGGTTCCAGACTTCCAGGCAGTCATTGCCAGTAAAGGATTCTCAACAAAACATTAAAAAAATAAATAAAAAAAAATGAACATTTATGATTACTGTATATTCATTTGTGCAATTACATTTGAGCCCCTGATAATTGGGGGGGACGGGACTGTATAAAAATGGTTGCAGTTCCTAAAATTTGTACTTTATATTTATGTTTAACCCCTTGAATTAAAGCTGAAGGTTTGCACTTCAAATTCATTTGGATTGCTTAGTTTTAAATTTTATTCTGGCAGCATACAGAGCCAAAAGTATGAAAATTGTGCCTGTGTCCAAATTATATATATATATATATATATATATATATATATATATATATATAGACTTCACTGCATACGGCACACAGGTATGTATATGGCACACTGCTATGCATCATGGCAGACTGGTAGTGTGGCACAGGCATACTACTGTTGGTGTGGGGGTATACTTTTCATTGAGATCAATTTAATTTATTAACTTGTCACCATTATTCTTGGAGCCTGAAGAAAATGGATCCAGATTCCATGCAGGCACAGCACCAAGCAGCTACGGCTGTGCTCACAACTCGTCTCAGTAAGGAGTCAGGCCGGTGTCTTCATCCTCTCCCAACAAATAAGTGTGCGGTCTGGTCCCTGAACTTCGTAATGTGTGCTGCCCTGAGCAGGAGCAAGTTGCTGATGGAAGGAGGCGGACCTGGCAGAGTGGGGAGGAACGAAAAGAACGTCACAACGCCACTGTCAGGGCTACGGGTTCCGGGACGGCTAGCCCGGCGGTCCCCGCCTCCCCGGGCTGCTGCTCAGGGGTGGGATTGCGGCTGGCGCATGGTCCTGGCGTTACCGGAGACCCGGCTCACCTCTGTTGCGGGTCCATGACTCCCGGAGGGGACGACGAGTGGGTCCCGGGTGTCCGCCGTGGGCTTGCGTCGCAGCCCAAGACTGCTGGCCCCAGCGCGTGCCTCAGAATGGTCGCGCGCGCGGCCAGGCCCCACCAATATGGCGGCCGGCCCGCGGCGCACAACGATGATGTCACCGGCTTCTCAGAGTGGGGTGGAGCTCCATGGGTACTTAAGGGCAGACTGGTCATTCCATCCTCGCTTCACTATTGTAGCAGTTCCCTCAGTATTGCTCTTCCCATCCGATGGTGTATTCTTTCCTGCGATCCTGACTTGGCTTGTGACCCCGACCTCCGTGTACCGCTGTGATCCTGACTTGGCTTGTGACCCCGACCTCCGTGTACCGCTGTGATCCTGACTTGGCTTGTGACCCCGACCTCCGTGTACCGCTGTGATCCTGACTTGGCTTGTAACGTTAACCTTGCCTCCTTCACCAACTCCTTGGGCTTCCTATATCCTATTCCTGGGGATCCCTGACAGCCACCCAGCCCCACTTGTCAGTGACTGATGCAGAGCGTCTGTCTCACTCGCACGCAGAGCAGCCAGCGTGCGAGTGATTATTCAAGGAGCGGCACCACAGCACAAACCTCTGCTACTGCTTATGTAATAGTCCAGTCCAGTCCAGTCCAGTCCAGAGGACCGCGGCATGTGTCGGATGCGGGTCCGAGCAGAGTCATGTGTCCGGGTGGAAGGGAATCTGAAAACCAGATACGACTCGAAAACTGTAAAGGTCCAAGGTCCGGACAAAGTGATTCCACAGGTGGGACGTTCCCCACCCCTGCCTTAGAAAGAGAGCGAGAGTGCCGACGTGGAGGAGTACAGTCCCCGGGGTTAACTTCCTCTTCCTGAGCATCTTCATGCCATCTGCGATCGTGAAGAAGATGTGCAACATACCGTCCTTCCAAACCAGTAAATTTGTGGGTAATCCCCATCAATAGGGGACTAGAGGATTCCGTAAAATCTTCGTAAGCGGCAGAAATTCCTTATGCTTCACCATTGTAAATGCAGATCAGGGAAGATCAGAGAGACCAGGGGAATATCCCGGTAGCAGCGCTTAAAATAACCCGGAATTTCCATCATTTTGGTAAGACATTCTTAACACTTTTCCGTGCATTCTATTTTACACCTTCCACGGTGATTACGGCGAATGGGCTTAACTCCGCCCCCTTTACTCTAGAACGAGGAACTAGACAAGGATGTCCACTGTCCCCATTATTATTTAACCTAGCCCTAGAACCCCTGATACGTATTATAGAGATGTCACGGACAATATCTGGAATTCATTGGTCCCCCACTGTAATATTAAAAGTTGTAGCCTTTGCAGACGACCTGTTGATATTCCTTTCAGATCCCGCCTCCGCGATCCCTCCCCTATTGACGTTATTCGACTCCTTCAATGCAGCCTCTGGCTTCCAAATCAATTACACCAAGACGGTGGCGTTGCCTCTGGGCCCCAAACCACAAGGTTCTTGGCTCCATGGGTTTTCCCTTCTCCTGGTCACCCTCTCCGTATATTAAATATCTGGGCATTATTTTACCGGTTGACCTTTCCCGTTTATACAAACTCAACATAGGCCCCCACTTAACCCAAGCGAAATCGCTTCTGGAGGCCTGAAGCTCTCTCCTGCTTTCTTATTTGGGGCGGGCATCTCTTATTAAAATGACCTTATTCCCCAAATTACTTTACTCTATACAAGTACTGCCTCTCCTACTGAAACCAAATGATCTGCGTTTATTCAACAGGCTGTATGCGTCCTTTATTTGGCAAGACAAGCAGGCATGTATATCACTCCTTAGTCTTCAGCAACCGATAGCGAGAGGAGGTATCAATTTCCCCAATTTACTGGATTATAACCTAGCAGCACTATATCGTTACGTCTCGGACTGGCTGAATGATACTTCACATTTCACAGCCTTACAAGTGGAACAGGCGCTGCTCCCTGCCTCCTCTTTACTAGCATTTCTTCACCAACACTCTCCCACCATCCCTCCTCCCCTACTCGATAACCCTTTGCTCTCCACGACGAAACTAGCCTGGGTTAGAATCCGTAAACGCATCCAATTGTCCTGGCATACATCCCTTTGGACCCCTATCTTACACAACCCTCATTTTCAAAATGCCTCCGCAGCTCCTATTTTTCGAACCCTGGCCCAGCGAGGTTTTAGTCGTCTACACCATTACTTAGACGGAATATCGGGTTTACCCTACTCTTACACAGCCTTGACAGACCGCATTGCTCCGTTGACTATACACCCTGTTTACTACTTGCAACTCAGACAGTTCCTTCTCACACAATTACACAGCTTATCCACCACTGACTTTACATAGTGCGTCTCCTCCCTCGACTTCAACCATTTACACACTTCTACAACATTCGCTCCCTACCTCGAAACCTTGGACGGCTATCTCCCGATGGGTTACTACTTTTCCGGACCTTACCCCCCACGACCTGGTGTCGGCTACTTTGGCATCTAGGCGCACTCTTCCATTCGCAAACTATTGGGACATGTTCTATAGGATACTCCACCAAGCCTACATGGCGCCGGACAGAATGGCCCGTTCGAGACTTTTACCTAATGCCAACTGTTTAACCACTTCGCTGCTACGGACGCGCTGAGCGCGTCCAGGAAGTTCCCGCTGCTGTGCGGAGGACGCGCTCAGCGCGTCCGATGCTCCCGGCAGCGAAGCGGCGGTGTGAATGAGATCCCCGGCGGCAAACAGTGAGGGACCGACATCCGGGATGTCGGCCCTCACTGTGGGATCATGGGAGTCGCGGTGACGTCATCACGCCTGGCGTGATGACGTCACCTTCAACAGCCGCATAGACAGCCCTTAGGAGGAGGGGGGAGAGGTCCTTAGGACCTCTCTATCTCCTCATCCGTAAGGGCTGCAGTAATAAATGAGGCACCGATGGAAAGCCCAGAGCCTGAGCTTTCCAACGGTGTGCCTCATTATAATGTAAATGTAAAAAAAATGTAAAAAAAAACATAAAGTAAAAAACACTACACACAGGGTCTCTAAGGGCAGTAAAAAAAATCAAAACTGCCCAGATGCCCCCAAACCCCACATTTAATAAAAATACAATCCCCTTTTTATTATTTTATTTCACTTTTTATTGTTACAGCTATGTGATCACTGTAGTAACAATGATCACTTAGCTGTCACAATTATCACTGCCACCTCCAACATGGCCGCTGAGGATAGAAATATAACCCTAAAATGACCCCGTAACCTAGCGATTGACCCTCCAGCCAATCACGGGGAATGAATTTTTCAAATCTTGATAATTTTTTCATTTCTATCCTCAGTCTGCATGTGGATTGAGAGGTGTTAGTGTCGCAGAGGCTGTCTCCATAAAATAGGTGATAAATTCCTAATACACACATATATATATACACACACACACACACACACACACACACACACACAAATATATATATTATATATATACATATATACGCACACACACATATATATACACATTTACGCGCGCACGTAACGCACACACACGCACACACGCGCACACACACGCGCACGCTTATATATATATATATATATATATATATACGAATATATTATATACGCACACACACGTGCATATATATATATACACACATTATATATATATATATATATATATATATATATATATATATATATATATATATATATATTATATATATATACATATATATATATATACATATATATATACACATATACACACACACATATATACATATATATATATACTATATATACATATATATACACGATACACGCACACATATATATACACACGCTACGCGCACACACACACGCGCACGTACACACGCGCCACACGCGGCACGCACACACGCGCACGCCACACGCACGCACACACGCGCACGCACACTACGCTATTATAACACACGCGCACACATATACGCGCACACTATCACTATATACACACATACGCGCACACTACACACGCGCGCACGCACACACGCACGCACGCACACACGTACGCTTATATATATATATATATATACTTTATATATATGGAATATATTATATACGCACACACACGTGCATATATATATATATATATACACACACATATATATATATATAGATACTATCAAACGGCGTAATTTTCTTTTGAAAATACATTTTCAGAAAGCAAATTATGGCTAAAAGGTTTCTAAGCGCTGAGGAAGCAGCTGACGTCCTTATGATGTCAGACTCTGATCTCAGCGCTGATGAATCTTTTGAAGATTCAGGCAGTGACTTTGTCCCTGGAGCATCATCAGATAGTGACGGTTCCAGTGACGAAGAACTACATGATGAGCCACGGCGTGGCCGCATGGAGTTACCAGGGTGCTCCCGTGGTAATGCAGGGACCGCACGGTCTGTAGTTGCACTACCTGATCCTGCACCGGCCCAAAGGCCTATTGCAGGGGTATCTGCAACACAGGCTGTGGCGATGCCTGAACCAGGATCTGACTGGACCTCCCCTAATATGGTCCAGCCAGTATTGCCACAATTTTCTGGCAATCCTGGTATACTAGTGGACACCACTAATTTTGAACCCATCAACTTTTTTCAGCTATTTATAGATGATGGGTTCTTGGAATTTATTGTTCAGCAGAGCAATCTGTATGCCGAACAATATTTTCAAGGTCTAGGGGCAGAATTGTTGCCAAGTGCGAGGGCGCGTAAATGGACCCCAACCAGTTTGCCAGAGATGAGGAAGTTCTGGGGCCTCACTCTGCAGATGGGGATTGTGCAAAAACCCAGCATAGCCTCATACTGGTCAAAAAAGAGTACCCAAACCACCCCTATCTTCCCTGCTACTATGAGCAGGGACAGATATTTATTGCTCCTGCGGTATTTGCATTATAATGATAATGCAAATGCTTTGCCCCGTGACCACCCAGATCACGACCGACTGTACAAGTTGCGGCCACTTCTTGACCATCTGATGGCAAGATTTGAAGAGTTATACACTCCAGGCCAAAACTTGTCAGTCGACGAGTCCTTGCTGCTTTATAAGGGACGTCTTGTTTTCAAGCAGTACCTCCCTTCGAAGCGAGCTCGGTATGGGATAAAACTTTATAAGCTGTGCGAAAGCTCCAGTGGATACATGTATCGCTTTCGTGTATACACTGGAAAGGACTCGCAGCTGGCCCCCCCTGACTGCCCCCCGCCCTCTCCACCACTGAAAAAATAGTGTGGGACCTCGCTTATCCACTATTCGGTAAAGGTTACTGTATTTATACAGATAACTTTTACACGGGTGTGCCGTTGTACAAATTTTTGTACAGCAATGGTACTGGAGCCTGTGGCACCATCCGTTCGAATAGGAAAGGCTTTCCAACAAAACAGTTTGGGAAGCAAAAGAGAGGAGAAACATCTGCCTTGCGCTGCGGTGAACTGCTGGCTGTGAAATACACAGACAAAAAGGATGTGCATTTACTTACAACGATACATAACGAATGCACATCTGCAGTTCACGTCAGATGGAGAGATTCCCCTATCATGAAACCCCTATGTGTACAGGATTATAATCGGTACATGGGGGGGTGGACAAGTCTGACCAGATGCTTGTACCATATCTCGCTTCTCGCAAGGCATATGTATGGTACAAAAAGCTGGCAGTCCATCTGATACAGATGTCAATGCTTAACGCATTCATCTTGTATCAGGCCACTCATGCCCGACGGATAACATTCCTAAAATTTCAGGAATCTGTTATCGAGTCCCTTCTCTGTCCAGAAGAGAATGCTCCCATTGTTGAAGAGGTGGAGATGTAATTAGGTTGCGTGACCGCCACTTTCCTGGCTACATTCCTCCAACTGAAAAAAGAGTGACCCCATGTAAAAGGTGTCGGGTTTGCGCGCGCCAAGGGCGGCGTAAGGAAAGCCGCCTTCACTGCCCTGACTGCCCCTCCAAACCAGGTCTTTGTGTGCCCGATTGCTTCAAGATTTATCATACAGTGACACATTACTAGTGGCATACCGGGACCGAATTGTTTCTCGGCTGAGAACAAACAGATTTCAGGTTGAGGTATGCCACTGATTTTGTGCTTCTTGATAAATCTGGCTATAGCACCGTTAAGATCTTTGCAGATCTTGATGACATTCTGATGGACACAGTGCAGTGTAATCTGGACAGAGCTTGCCCGGATCATGCTGGCATTTATTCCTGGATAGTGCTATTCCTCTAAATTTTCCCAAATAAAAAAACAAACCAAAACCATCCCCATTATTTTATAGCAGTGTTAATAAAAAAACTACCCACCACGTTTCACTACCCACTCCGGTTCAATACCCACCACGTTTCACTACAACCACCCCAGTTATAATGTAATTCACCCCACATACAATAAAATGGTTGCCCCATCCCCAACAATCTGATGTCCTCCGTACGTCAGATGTAGAAAGAAGCCTCTGAAGACAGATTGAACTGCGGTGTTAATGGTGTGTCTTCAACTTCTTTGTCTCTGCCCTTTTCTTTGCCCCTTCCCTTCACCCACTTCCCTTACCTATCTTCTTTCATGAATGGTGTGTGATTCAGTGAGTGAAACAGATGTGAATGGGGGGGGTGTTTCTATTCCACCCCCTCTAATCCTCATTATCTTTCTCTTTTCCCCTTCCGTGTTTCTGCACTTTTCCCTTCTTTGTCCCCTTAACGTCACTCACTCCACTTTTACTAGCTTCTTGCATGAAAGGTGTGTGATTCGGTGAGTGAAACAGATGTGAAAGATGTGTGAATGGTCAGTAACCTGGTTGGGGCCTTGACGTGGCGTTACTGCTCACATGGATGCCCCATGTGCCAATCCAACTGATTGAGTGAATGTAAAATGTGTGGCGGGCTTGTTGTGTGTTTGTGTAGCATTTTGAGTCACTATACAATTGTTGATAGACTACATAATTGTTGATCAAAATTCATGGGGAAAATTTTGTGAATGTTTTTTTTTTTTTTTTTAAGAAGGCATACCTGCATTTAAATGTCTCTAGCCCAACAGAAAATTAAAACAGACCACATAAAGTATATATTAGGAGAAACTAGACACCCAGATGAATCAAATGAGGGGTTAAATAAAATTCTATCATAAAAAGAGGCGCAACAGCATGTGGAATTTCCATTTATTTATTTTTTTGCGCACAAATCCAAATTCCACAAGTTGTTGCGGGCTCAATATTTATGATAGAATAATAAGTAACCCCACGTTTGATTCATCTGGAAGTCTACTTTGTCCGGATATATACTTTATTTGGCATATTTTAGATCCCTGTTGAGCTTAGCCATTTAATTGCAGGTATGCCTCCTTTCAAAAACCGGCATAAAAAGCTTCTCTAAATTTATTTTGCGCATGGCGCAAATTAGCGCCTCGTGCTCCATCTAGGGGGACCCGACCACTAAACCTGGGTCTCATTTTTATCACAAGGGTTGGGGCTTTGCGTTGAGCTAGAGAAAGGCCTAGTTTTCAAAGATTTTATCATGTCTGAAGTGATTGAAATAATTTTTTTTTTTTTTTTTGCGCACAAATCCAAATTCCACAAGTTGTTGCGGGCTCAATATTTATGATAGAATAATAAGTAACCCCACGTTTGATTCATCTGGAAGTCTACTTTGTCCGGATATATACTTTATTTGGCATATTTTAGATCCCTGTTGAGCTAGAGCCATTTAATTGCAGGTATGCCTCCTTTCAAAAACCGGCATAAAAAGCTTCTCTAAATTTATTTTGCGCATGGCGCAAATTAGCACCTCCAACGCTGCCTAAACTTGATCTGTGCAATCAAATTGGATCTATTATTTTATAGGAGGGATATATTTATATAGTTAAGCAAAACAAAAATATTTTACCCCAAAAATTAATATGAAATTATGCAATATAAATCTTGACCTATTATGATTTTTTTTTTACATTAAATATGATGTTTTTTGAATAAAGTTATGAATAACAAAATAAATTTAAAAATGTGTCATAAAGGTCTCTTTTTTTGCGGAATTTTGTCTAGTTTCAGAAAATATATAGCTTTTCCATTTCAATTGGTTTAGATATACTAATTTTATGTATTACATACAATGAGTCATGACATAAAAAAAAGCAGATTTTTTTGATTTTTAGAAAACTGCATATTTTTGTACAAAAAAAACATGAAATATTCTCCATTACACCATTTTTAAAAAGGCACCTAATGTATCAATATATAACCACAATAGTTCTGGTCATAAAGTGTAGATAGAAAAAAATATGCAATGTTGTTCTTCTGAATTTTAACAAAATTTTACTTTTTTCCCCCTTTTTTTTTCTTTTTTTTTTTTTAACTCTTTACTTATACACATAATAATGATAAATTTTGAATCTGTGGAGTCTGCTGAAAAAAAGGATATATAATTTGTCTTGGTCATATAAGAAAACTTGACTTCAAATCGCATTTAAACATGATGAGCACAAAACGGTAAAAATGAGCTCAGCACACGGGCAGGAAATGCCTCAGCAGCGAAAGGGTTAAAATGCAATTTCTTCCCAGCTGACCTTCATCATTGTTTATGGTCGTGTCCCTTTATTCAATTGTTTTGGGACACCGTACGTCGATTTAGTTCGAGTTCTCCGAATCGAGATTCCTTTCACTTCGAACTGGGCTATTTTTAACTTGTCAACTCCCGACTCCTCAATCCCTCTCTAAGTGCCACCGGTTTTGGTTAGGTCTCCTAGCAGCGCCGGGCAAAAAGGCCATATTATCGCAATGGATATCTGGTACCCCTCCCTCATTCCGTATGGTGTACGACAGAATTTATTCCATATTCTTAGCTGACTGGTCTGATGCCGCACTACACCAGACTGAGAAAACTCAAAAGTTCTTTACTCACTGGTCCCCTCTTATTCGCACCTTACCACCCGAGGTAAAAACTTCCTTGCGGAACACATTCTGTGTCGCTCCGTGGTATTCCCTACAACTGTTGCGGAACTCTCCGACGATCCCCCCAGATCCCTCAGACCACTTGTTAGTTAATTTTCTTGCCTACGCTTCCTGAGATACCCTATCCCAGTTGTCCACCTCTGCACCTTGAATGCTGAGGGTTCACCTCTTCGTGACTGATTACTTACCTTCATGGCTCAATCCCATACAGCATTCAATTCACTGAATTGATGGGTCTCATGTTTTTGTTTCTCTACACCGTGGCATCCTATACTTGACATGGCGCCAACCCTCTGTTTTTCTACGTGACTGATATATTGACATGATCCGTCAGTTCCGGTTTGGGATGCAATACTTTCGTTAAGGTTCGAATGCGGTGATTTTGCATTGTTGCTGATTGTAAATGACATAAAAACTGTTATTCTTTTTCCTGTATTTTATACGGATCTGAGACGAATAAAAATAGGTTTTAAAAAAAAAAAATAACCTGGAATTAATTTTTAAGGCCAGGGCCTCGAGTTTAAGCATGACAGGGATACCTTGAATGCGAATATTATTGTGCCTTGAGCGATCTTCTATGTCAGCCACTTTAACCACCAGTGATTCATGAGACTTTTCAGAGATTCATCCGCATCTACTAATTCACTGTGAGCTACACAAAGATCATCCCAGCTCCTTAATTTCTTTATGCAGATCCGCCAGAATAGAATGGAAATACATTTGCAGCGTGGCCCTCAGCTCCTTCAACATGAGTTGAAACGGCCTCGCAGTGGCTGGCCCCGACTTAGTCGGGGGAAGCAGGCCTACCTCAGCATTGGGCGAGGGAGTGAGGGGAGTGGGATCCCGGGGAGCTTCCATCTTGAAATTTACTTGGCGCCGGTCTTTTTTGCCAAATCGGTAGACCTCCCGGGGCCCTCTGAGGAGACATCTCCTGCTCGGGGTCTGCCTTGAGGTCGGAGTGGGTTCTGAGGAGCTGTGGATGCCTAGGATTCGCCGTGGGACTACGATGGGCCAAGCGGTACCGCGGAGCTCTGCTCACACGCATCTGCCAGACACGCCCCCTAATTTTATACTTTAAAAAAGTCAAATAACTAGGAGAGGGGAAGACCTCCTGTTTTTACACTATAATATCCCATAAAATACTCATTCTATGAAATTTTTAAATTTACATTCAGAAAGTCCAGCACAATATACAGTACAGTATCTCACAGAAGTGAGTACACCCCTCACATTTTTTGTAAATATTTTATTATATCTTTTCATTAGACAACATTGAAGAAATGACACTTTGCTACAAAAAAAGCCATCTAGTAGGGCAGTGGTTCCCAACCGTGGTCCTCAAGTACCCCCAACAGGCCAGGTTTTAGGGATTGCCTTGGGGGAAATGCAGTCTGAATCCTACAATCACTGAGCAGCAAATCATATCACCTGTGCAGTGCTTCAAATGTCTGGAAAACCTGACCTGTTGGGGGTACTTTAGGACCAGGATTAGGAACCACTTTAGTAGGGCATGGCATTGGGCACAGTGGGATCTCAGGTAAGAGGGATTTTTCAATTTACAGAAACCTACCGAGACCTCGGAGCCGCAGACAGAGCTTTCAGCTTTGTTGTATATTGTAGGGGCCAATAAGCAAACAAAGCCAGCCAATGCATCTATCGACTCAGTTGTGACCTGGACCTTAAATGGAAGGTGAATTTACCCAGCGTACATCTATGCAGTTTTTTGTGCACTGCTCCGATAGCGAGTACAGATGAGCATTAACAGAACATGAATCTGGTAATTCTGGCAAACAATATTCCCATAAAACATATGTTAACAAATATTCAGAGGCAGCTCTCTAATTAGGCAAAACAAGCAGTAGCCTAAAGTCTTGTCAATAGAATTACTGTGGAATACCAGCATACAGATGGCATTCATGTATATATTGACATTCCCAAAAAACACCGATATATTTGCATAATCCCATCAACCATAGGCATCTATAGGGGGCAGGGGGGCAATTGCCCCCCTAGGTTATTCCTTGCCCCCCCCCCCAATCAGGATTCAGCATCCAGCTTCCCCCACATATTTGGACCGATGTATCTCTGGCCCTGTGCTTCGTACGTGGTAGATCAAAGTGTCATTGAGAAGAGCAGAGCAGAGTCTGGCCTTTCCAAGGATACCCAACATGACCATATTCAGTGTAAACATAAAATCATAAAAAGTAAAATAAAAACGTAACGAATCCCCACCCCCACAGGGTGGAAATTTATTTATTTATTTATAAAGTATTTTACCAGAAAGGATACATTGAAATGGCTCAGCAGTGAGAAGGTTAATGGTCAGACTATATATTACATTGTGTATTACTTTCGTTCTTTCGGGAATCAATTTAGCCAAAAATATGGTGAATTCCCTAGTAAATTGTCACTGTAATTTGAGAAAATTGGAGTCGCTGAAGCAGTTATCGGATGTCGGCAAAAGACGCAGAATTGCGGCTAATAATATATTGAATTTCTATCCCAGGTTAGTACAACAAAAATGTATCATTGCAGCACATTACTCTGGGATTATGGTATGTTAGTTATAAATACTTATTTAGGTTTTTCAGTGGTATGATTTAGTGGCGAAAATTATTAGTGCCCCCCCCCCCAGTTTTGACTGTGGTATCTTATGTGCGCGCCCCCCCCCCCCCCCTATATATTGTTCCTGGAGTCGCCACTGCCATCAACCAAAAGAGGCATGTGGGTCTTAATTATACAATTATTGGATTAATTTCTGCATATTATCTCCTCAAATTTGTACAGTGCCTATGGCCTTACCAACTCTGGAGTCACTAGAACAGGCCACTCCGATTAAACCATTCATGATGTAACATTAAGCAATTTTTAATTCCAGCAGAACATGTGTAATACTTCACAAAGCCAAGGTGTTACCACTTGCTGATACATAAACACGAATATACAATGTATAGAACAATTCTTATATATGTTATGGGTAAAGCCCGAAGTGCGGTTAATCCTAGGATTACCCGGGTAATCCTAGCATTACCCAAGCCTCATTAGCAAATTTGCAGATTACCCTAGTGTTGCTGGATAAAGTGTCATGTGCAACGAAACATCGCACTTTATCCGGGTAATCTGCAAAGTATCCAAACGCCTCTGGGTACTGCGCTTTTCTTGGGTTTTCAGCAGGTTACAGGTGACTGAATTCCGAGGATTACCCAGTTAAAGATGCAAACTGTCATCTGACCGATTAACAAGTGTTTTTTTTGTTTATTTTTAATGAATTTGTATTCACAGTCACAAACCACATGAAATAACCATAAGGCTACTCTGTGCATTAATTGTCTGAAAATTAATTTAATGAAGATTAAAGATCTAACATAAAGAGTAACCTGATGGTTATGATGTTTTATAAATGATATATAAGCACATATGACACATAAAGATCATGTAACTCTTTCACATTCATATAAGAAACATATCCTGTCACTCTGTATATTCATTATATCCTATATACATTTTAATGTTTGTCTTTTGCCATTTTCGTTGATAATAGCAAAATTCACTGTTACCCAAGCGGGATTGGATGCTCTGCAGATTACCCAGGTGAAGCTGTGGATAGTCCTCAGATTACCCGGGTGAAGCTTCAGACTTGCACATTATCCGGTAAAGTGCGAATTTTTCAGCTCTTCCAGACTGTTACCCAAGGGCAGTTGGTTACTCCTAAAATTACCCGGGTAAAGTCCGAAATTTTCATTTTTATTTGCAGCTTTAGCGAGCGGTTTTGGGTAATGTCAGGATTACCCGGGAAATCCTAGGATTAACCGCACTCCTGGCTTTACCCGTAACCTATACACTAGTTAATACAAATCACTTTTGTTGATAAAATGATATATACATATCTTTTCAGCACGTTTCGTGCAGCCTCTCCTTTGAAAGCTTAGAACACTTTAGACACTCATAAATTATAATCAGCAATGAAAAACGAGCTACAAACATAAATAAATACAGGCCATTTCTAACTGCTGAACTTGAATGTTTGCCAAGATCTGAATGGAGCAAATGTTACTGGTGGAAATGAATTCATGACATGCTAAGCAGTTAAACACTGAACAAAAGACCATCTCCTCCTACAAGTCGGGTTGCATACATTGGAAGTGTCCCTGAACAAAACATCAACCTTTCTATCTTTTTACTCTGTGCTGCAGTCATTTTATTTTTTACATTTATCACATTCATGAAAGCCTCACCAAGCAACACAGCAATGCAGCTCAGTGGGTCTACTAGATCAGAATTTACAACCAAAGAATATAAAAGGAGCTTGGAGCACCAAAACCGATCCAAGTCGTAACTTTAGCAAACAGATTTGAAATCGGAAGTCAAATTATAAGACCGTATCAGCTATACCCTCCTGACAAAGCCTACAAAGGCTGAAATGATCATCAAGAGTTGCTGTATTAGTCGTACACAGGACGCTTTTTTGGCATTTCACCTCTAGCCACACTTTTGGATGGAAGCAGGACGATTTGCATGTGGCATGGTGTTCTAGTATTGGTACTTATCTTATGGAACCTGAACAGATAAGTACTGAAAGGCAGGCCTCTAGTGCCTACACCCATTCTCATAATCATGTTTTTGTTTACCACAAACCATAAGAGGGCTTCACTGGATGCTCACTCAACTTCCTTCCATATAGGTGCCATTGCCTCTCTAAAGTGATGCCACCACCAAACAGTTGACCAGATACTGTAATTGCTGTTGCGCCAACCAAACCAGGAAGTGATTCAGCCAATCACAAGCCTCCTATTCTGGTCCATCGAAACCAAGAACATTCCATTTACCCCTAACAGCAGTATGTAGTTCAGCAGCAATTTCATTCATCACAGCAGACATGCTGGGAGGCATTGAGAAAGTCTTGCAAACAGGAGCAGAAGCAAAATTAAAAATGCAATGCAGAGAATTACCAGTGGAGATTCCTTCAGCAGGGCCCAGGGTAATTTTAAAAAGAGGTACATATTAGCGGTGTTAGGAAAAGCAAAAAGACTAGTGATATTGGAGTGACGTGGAATGGTTTTTAAATGTGGTGGTCAGGTGTTGGTCTTTAGTCATCAAGCTGGCACATCCTAGTCAGTCTCACAGTATTTCACCTAAATGTCAATACAGAGCCTTTGGTGTAAATCTGGAGATTTATCTTCATCTCCAAAACACAAATCTTAGCTCTGTGGTTTTGAACTTGTCCTCTGTCTAAAAAAGGAACTTACAGGCCATTAGTTAGTTAGTCATATTACAGTGCAGACTACTTCCTTAAAGTGAGATCTCGAGCAATGGAAATGAACATTGACAACTAATCCTCAGTAACAATGAGTAAAATTATCCGATCTGTTTGCACCATCAGCTGGAGGACATTTCAGTTTTTCCAATGCAAGCTGTTCTATGCTCTGTGAATAATGTGACGTGGGAAGGTATTTCTGTCTGGAAGACATAATGACTAAATCAAGTATGGCTATATTTAAATGTAGCTTTCCTCTAGTACTGTTCGAGCCAAGGAGTAAATCTGGTCAGTCTAAGTGATGCCAGAAAAGTAGATTTTTAGCTTTGATGATGTAGTAAAATATTGCAAATAAAAGCTTTAAATCTTCCACTTTTTTGCACTGAACGTATCATTATTTAACCACTATGATTTTTGTTTTTATGAATTACAAAGCAGTCAAACTTACTATATATGCATTATATACCACCTATACGCTGATGACTCAAATTTACCTCTCCTCCCCTGATCTCTCTCCAGGTCTCCTGGATCGAGTCACTGACTGTCTCTCCGCTGTCTCGAATTGGATGGCTTCCCGCTTCCTTAAACTCAATCTTGCCAAAACTGAAATTCTCATCATCCCTCCCTCCAAGAAGAACCAAATACCACCTATCTCTCTACGAGTAAATGGAGCGCCCATTAGCCCAACACCCCAAGCTCGCTGCCGTGGCATCACTTTTGACTCTGACCTAACATTCTCTTCCCACATCCAGACAGTGACCAAATCCTGTTATTTTCAACTCAAAAACATTGACACAAGATACCACAAAGGTGCTGGTTCATGCTCTTGTCATTCCACGACTTGACTCCAGCAACTCGCTCCTTATTGGCCTCCCCAACTCCCGTATTGCCCCTTTGCAATCTGTAATGAATGCAGGGGCCAGGCTTATCTTTCTCACTAAATGCACCTCGCGTACTTCCCCACTCTGCCGGTCCCTCCATTGGCTTCCTGTACATTTCAGGATACAGTTTAAAATACTGATGCTCACGTTCAAATCACTCATTAACTCAACTCCCCCTACATGTCTTCATTACTCCGCAAGCATGTCCCATCTAGACAACTCCGTTCAGCAGGTCACCTGTCATCGGTCTACACACGCACGGGCAACTCTCGCCTCCAAGACTTCTCAAGGGCAGCACCAGTCCTGTGGAATGACTTGCCTCGCCCTATCGAACTCTCCCCTGTCCTTCAGGCCTTCAAGAAATCCCTCAAAACCCATCTCTTCAGATTAGCATACCGCATCACTGATGCAACTCATCCCTCTGCTCACCTACTCACACACGATTGAAGCCGCTTCTATTGACCCACCATTCCCGAACGACTGGCACTAATGATCCTGCTATCTAGTGCATTTCCTCTCGTCTTCCTCAACCCCAATCCCTCTAGACTGTAAGCTCCTATGAGCAGGGCCCTCTACACCTCTTTCGATCTTATGTCCGTTTATATGTATTTCGTTCCCTTTGGTTATTGTAAAGCGCTGCAGAAACTGTTGGCGCTATATAAATGATGATAATAATAATAATAATAATATAGCTCTAAGACAGCGGTCAGAAAACTTGGCACTCCAGATGTTTTTGAACTTCATCTCCCACAATGCTAGTCCACTCATTAGGTTGACTGAACATCATGGGAAATGTAGTTCCAAAACATCTAGACGTAATCCTTATGTTTCATAAGGATTCTTGATTGAACAATTTAAATTATTGACAGATTAAGATAATCTGTTTATTAAAGGGTCTTTTTATTAAGACGAAAAAAATGATTACATAAACAAATCAACAGATTCAAGATAAAGTGTCACGCAACATGGGTGTAAGATAACATAATGGAGACTACGAGGGGCAGTTCTCAGTTTAGAGGTTTCCAACTTTCTGCCATTTCCTGGGGTTTCTGAATGTTGGGTTACTCTCTAGACCAGGGGGTCAGCAATCTTGAAACTACATTTCCCATGAGCGTCAGCCAAGCTAAAGAGTCTGGAGGGTCGAGGGGTCTGGCCCGGTACTCTATGTTGACTTACTTATGATAGGTGCCTTTATTTTTTTTAGATTATGGGGGGGGGGGCGGAGCTGATGCTTGACGGGAGAGGTCGTGTTTTACATGTGTTCCTCGACGACCAGGCCTTTTCTGGGTTTATACCACCACAATTTACCACCAGTTTGATTTTTCCAGTACTGAGAGCTGCTGGCACTCGAGAGTTGTTCCTCCCCGCAACAGCTTTTCTGACAGCCTGTGCCGTTTTCTGGGGCACCTGCTATCTCCTGCGGCCTAGGCGGCGGCCATTTTGAGACCTGGATTTTTAGCTGACCATCCAGCCACCCCTCATTCCTACCTGCCTGACGTGGGATGGGGAAAAGAAGCGGTAAGAAGACTGACGTTGCGGAGGGCCCTCTTCAGGGCCTCTGGGATATGGCTGGAGACGACACGAGCCGGAGCTTTCCTCTTCACCCTTGGAAATAGATTGCGAGCTGCTGGAGGGAGAGCCCAGGTCTTACTCAACGGTTGGGACTTCGATGTAGGGCCCCGTCAGCCGCTCGGTGATGACCACAAGGTAGTTGCTGGCCTTTGAGTGGGCCTGGGCATCTCTCCACGGCTGCAGACTCCCCCCTGCCTGTGGACCGGTGGTGCTGCTCCCCACTACGGCTGCTGATTCAGATGAGGCTAGGCCCTCCACAAAGGGTGATGTCCACTGCATTGTTGAGAAACTGCAGGCTCTCTGGAAAACAGATCTCAGGGAAATTCAGGACGAGATCACCACGATGCAGACAGCGGTGGAGTTGGTGCAGACGCACGTGGAAGGGACTGAAATCAATGCAGGTGAAGTATGTGGATCGTGTGGATTACAAAACACAAGTTGCTCATCTTTCCAGGCCTTGGAAGCAGTGGAGGCCCGTCACAAGCGGCGCAATGTGCGGTTCTGGGGGATCCTGGAATCCATGTCCCCAACTTCCATCGGTCACATCCTCGGCTCCTGCGGTGCTCCCTGGGGGGTCTGGACACCTGGCGTCGTCGCTGGCTGGCCGGGTGCCAGGAGTTCAGGATGACCGGCCGGCGTCTGGAGGGGTGGGGCTTAGCGTAGTGACGCGGAGCCGCCGGCTTTTAAAGGCAGGGCGCGGGAATCTGCTTGTCGCTCTGACGTGGAGTTATTCCCGCATCGCCAGCTGTGTACTTTGCATCTCAGTGTTTACCTAGCCTAGTTGCCGATTTGCTTGTATGAGGACCCTGCTTGTGTTTGACCTCTCTCTGACTCCTTTATACTCAGTGCTCTCTGCAGACAAGGAGTGTATGTGCAGGAGAGATCAAGTTACCTCCAACTGTAGGCCTGCCCTGCAGGGTGCTGAATCTGTTAACCCTTCCTTCTGCCTTGTTGGTATCGAGTCTGCGTACAATATATATTGCGCTGCCTCCAATTATGGGCCTGTCCCTGCAGGGTGCTGAATCCATTGTACCTTCGTTTTACCTTGCTGAGACAAACTATATGAGTGCCCTCTCTGTTGCCAACCCTGCATGTACGACTACCACCTCTGTTGCCAACCTTGCCTGTATGACTACCCTCTCTGATGCCAACTCGGATTATACATTTGACCACGCTTATATTAACCCATGTTGTATGTCATTTGTGTACTATCTCTGTCCATGCATAGTTAACTTGCTTTTACTCAGTAGACACTTGGTCACAAAACCATTTGCTACTGAGTGTTGGTGTTCTGTCTGACCTCCCTGGCTGGGAGTACTAGGATTAGCAGTCCTGACTGCTGGAAGAAAGAAAAAAAAAAAAAAAAAAAAAAAAGAATCACAGGAGGTCTGTCCAAAAGGATCCAAATCACTGTTATCAGGTGTGAGCGCCATAGCGAACGTGACACCATCCTGGACTATGTTAACTGGGTGGCTCGCCACCTCCTTAAATAGTCTCCGGATGAACCTGGGATCTTTGCCTCAGCGGTTCATATACACAAGGCGACGACTGCCCCACGGGACATTATTGCCATCGCTGCGTACTTCACCACTAAGTTCCGCTTGATGTCCTTGCCTACCACCCAGTCCCCTCTCCCATTTGAGTCAGCCCTTTTGTCCCTTTTTAATGCCCTGCCCTTCCTGAATCTTATGGCACGACTTGGGTTTCGGGAGATCACGACTCGTTTGCAGTCCGCGGGGATCCACTAGGGAGCAGCTGGATCGATCATAGATACACAAGGCAATAATTTCCAAAGCTGCAACTACCCCGGAGGAGGCCTGGGCCATGTTTCTGCTCCTGGGCATTACTCTCACCCTTCAGAGTGATTCTGGCCCCGTTGGTGTAGCGGAGGAGGACACTGACCCTGGTTGAGTGCATACACCCCTCTCGCACCCTTACCACATTGCTAGATTGCTACTTAAAACTGATGGACCTGCTGTTGTTTTTTGGACTGTTTTCCCTGTTTTTGAAGGAACAGGGGACGATGGGTGACCCCATACTCCTATCCCCCTTTTTTTTCCTCCAGCACTTTTTAGGGTTGCTTGAGGTGAGCCATTATGGCACTACCTGCCATCTGTGACTCTCAGGCACCTGGGTCTTGTGACATTTTCCCTCCATGGCCCCCAGGCGGTCCTTTGGACTTCTGGGAATGGACCTGGATCGTCACTATTATGGCCTTTGCCATGGGCTCCCCCCCCCCCCCCGTCGGAACCTCTTTGCGCAGTTTGTTGTTCAGTTATTTTTCTTTTTTATTGCAGTACTATTGATGATACCTCTCTTTAACATTTGTTGCACAGCTGACCTGTTTTTGAAATAAAACACTTTGAATTAACAAAAAAAGTCTGCTACAGGCAATTGACCTGCCACATCTCCATTTCAATTATGAAGCAAGTTAGAAACATAGAAACATAGAAACATAGAAAAATGTCGGCAGATAAGAACCTTTCGGCCCATCTAGTCTGCCCAATTAGTTGACATGATACCTTCCTGATTTGTGCTACATTTTAAATTTTTAAAACGCTATTTTGAATAATGACTCATATGTAATCCATGCCCTTACCCAGTTTTCTGTATTTAGGGATACACAACCTTTGAAGGCCTCAATACAGAATGCACCTGTAAACATGTAACATAATGACTATTTCCTACATATTTATTTTCTGATAATCTGTAGATTTGTGGGGTTTTTTTTTAATATCTTGCATTGTATTACTTTGTATTTCTGTAACAACTGTAACATTTTAATGTACGTTCTGTACTTGAAAACGAGAGAAATCTCAATGTATCCTTCCTGGTAAAATCCTTTATAAATAAAATGAGAAATTAATATATATAATATATATATATATATATATACACACACACACACACACGCAAAATGAAAATGAGCTTCTGATTAACCAAATTAGTAAAAAAATAAATATTAATAATTCATGATTATTTTATTTTGAGAGAGTTTAACAATCCGACATACAAGTATAGTTCAAAGGACAAGTAATACAGTGAGTAAGGTCAGTAAGCACATTGGAGTACAACACATCAAAAGGGGGCTTCTCATCTGCGCAGTTACCAATTCAACAGACAACTAAAAATTACATAGATTACAGCATTATATGAGATGTGGTTTGACAGGTTTAATTGATTAACGTCCAAAAGCATTATGAATGTACCTTCAATGACTGACATATTTATAGGTCAGATTGCCCAGTACATATAATGGCAAAAAAAAAAAAATCACATTAGTTGTGTAACATAGCAAAAAGCTCTGCAGCTGGATAGAAATTGTAAAGTAATTTCAATTAAAGAGGGCACCAAGAAAGGGATTTATAGACATAAAAGAGATGTAAAGTTGAATGGGAATTGTATCCAACACATGAATCTAAATGAGAAACCAGTGAGCCAGGACACGGTCAGACAAAAACAAACTTTCTGTGCGAAGTGATTACAACAGTGATAAAGTGTCCAGCTCAGCTGTTCTGCACCATAGAAAGATTATGTGAACGAATGAGCAGATACAGTGCTATACAAACAAAGCATGCAATCTGTACCATGCTTCAAAAAGCGACAGAAGCTGTATTCATACAACAATTCAGAAATGATCTGCTATTGCAGATAACGAGGCCTCCTACCAGACCTGGGGGTCCTATTCCGTGGTTGTCATTAAGATAACTTTTTATTGTTTAGAATTGCCAGTTTACTCTTGCTGCAAATTGAGATTAGCACTTCCCTGCTCCAGCATTCTGTAAATTAACGTCTCCTGTACTTTAACGTGAGGCATTAATTTACCGTACGAATAGAAGTGTAAGCTATTCTAAGGTAGCTTGTGCTTCCATTCAGGAGACGGTATTTCTGAGAAATACGAACTCCTAAAAGCTGGTGTTAATTGTTTTTGCATTTAATACACCGACCTAATTCCTCCTAAAAATCCAATACTTTTCATCTCATGGCAGAGAGGATGGCACAATCCATAGATTCCTCTCACCAGGAGCAGAGTGAGACTGGGAACAATTAGTTCCTAGTCTTCCTCCACAATTCCTCCTTGATTTCGCGAGACAGTTCAAAGCCAGGATGTGCAGGGCTTCACGGAGTCCTATAGACTCCAGGAGCCGATATTTGTGGTGGCACACGTTGCCACTGCCGGTATCAAGCTGCCCTGCACTTCTTTCTGGGACCAAGCACTAGCAAAGCTCCTACCCCAAAGTAGCGGTGCTAAAACAGAGACATAAGTAAAAGCCGCTGGGGCTCTATTGCAACACTGATGTAAACTTATTCAGAGAGTTGTTTTAAACTAAGCAGCTCCATAGACTTTAATGGCTTGGCTTAGGTTTACACTGGATTAGTGACTAAGGAGTTGCAGAAGGAGCTTGGTAGCAGAGATATTATAGAACCTATATTTAAACCATATGGGAAGAGCCTCCACTCCATCCCTACAAGGGGGGGGGGGGAGAGATTTTTCAATTTGCCTCATACTTTGTGATGTGGGACTAGTTTTCCATGCACATACAGCTTTGCACTAGAGGATTGTTTTCCAAAACCTTGTACAAAAGGAACTAAAATGTGTACCTACAAAACTCGTGGTGGAGGATTTCCCACAAGTTTAGAATATTTTGCACGGAGGCCTGATCCTTGCTTCAAAAACTTTGAGAGACTGCCCCATGAATCAATAACCTTTTGTACCCAAATAATTTCTTCATTGTCCCATATGCCACCGGAGGGCTGCAATTTCAACTCAAAGTACAATTTATATGCTGCCTGAGCCTCCATCTGTCACACATAGCCTTGAGGCGATCGGATTCTGATCAGTTTTGCAGTCGCACAGGTAATGCAGCTCAAATTGCCCACTGGATTGGCTGAGCACTTTAGCCGAGCGTCCATATCTGAATGTCAAAGCTTGGAGGGAAAACCCGGCGATGGAAAGGAAGTACATTTTAAAAACACTCTAACCTAAAATCATGAGGGGATTACTGGTGTGACGGTCAGGAGTCAATAACAATGATCCCCTTTGGTCCTACTCCATTATTAGCTTAGAGCAGGGGTGAACAACCTTAACTCCCACATAGGTTTGGAAACTACATATCATGATGCCTAGTCAGCGCAAAGTGTCTGAGCATTGTGGGAGTCGGCTGGGAGATTGTGTGGTTGGCTGGAGTAATGCAATACTTTGTGTATTTAGGTGCACCCTTCCTAATACCTCTCCTATAATGTGGCTGGTAGTTTAAGCTGTTTGGCAGTTTAAAACAGGCAGTTGCAGCGGAATATGTTGCTGCTTTATAATTGTATTTGTCTGGTTGATCGTTCCAATGGGGGAGGGGGGCACATAAATGTTTAAATGCATGACATGGTGAATAATTTATAGCAGGAGGTGGCTTACTTAGTAATATGGAGAGTTTCTGATAATCTTAGATGTTTTTATACCTGAATTCCACCTGTTGGATTTAGGCTCAGGAGATATGCATAGGCTGATTTTGGTTTACGGAAATAAAAAAACCCTCAGTTTTATCTGTTTAGAAAGGCGTTAATTGTCCAAATGTCTTTTTTTAATTTACCTTCATGCTTCTGAAACTCCTCCTCTGTGAAACTGCCATCCTTCAGGGATAGATTCGACAGGAGCTGCTTGTTCTCCTCCTGTAGCTGAGCTATTTGGCCCAGGAGGTCCTGTGCTTCTCCTCTCCACACATCCTCTACCAGTTCGAGTTCCTAGGAGACCAAAACAATGGGAATGGGAAAGGAAAAATTACTTCTGGCTTCTTGATACACACTTCCTCTCTTCCAACATCCCATCTCATCTCTCGTTCTTGCAGACTTTACCATTTCTGTGGATCCACCACATAACTCAGCTGCCTCAGTGACCTTTCCAGAACTTCCTCCATCAGTTGTACTCCGTGGTGCAACACACACACTCACACTCTCTCGACCTCATCTTTTCTAACTTGTATTCTGTCACCAGTCTCAATACCACCACCCCTCTCACTCGATTTGAAAATTAAAATACTTTACTCAATAAAACACAGTTGTTAAATTAACATTTTGGGATTTTTGTATTCTTAAAATAAAATAATAAGACACAAAAAGCTAAAACTTCAATGTCATGACAAATAAGGTGGTAAAATGCATAAATGTATTGAGCAGATGCGGCGTTAAGCTGCCCCACCCCCAAAACCCAATTATTGCAGCCACGCTGGCCCAACAGCTCAAGCACCAATGATCTGAACAAGGATGGCTCTCTCTCCAGCTACCACTAACAGGACTGAGGGCCAAGCAGAGGAGGCCCCCTCCATAACCAACACAGTCGGATATGCACAAGTAGGCCAGAGTGTGAGTTATAAATCAATGGGGGGAATGTTAGATGAGGTCAATGTGTGAGTGAGGTCAATGGGTGGTGTTTTGTAAGATGTGTTAGAGAGGGGCCCCCAATAAGGTAACCTCCCTGGGCCCACTGGTACCTTAAATCAAGCTCTGCATGACATCAACCTTTGGGAGCCAGTATTTCTTTTCAGTAAGTGAAGGGAAAAAAAAAACTATCATGGAAACCCAAGAGTTGTGGCTCGTCTTGGAATAACAGGAGATCAGTTAACATTTATGAATGGAGTTGTTATGCGCAACAGTTCACTCATACAGTTGTTATCATCATCTACTGCAGGGCTCAAGATTTCAAGTCTCAAGCTACTAGCCAGGCCTTAAGAGTTACTCGCCAGTGCCACTAGTTGCCCCACCTAACCCTTATCCTGCCCTGCCTGCATCTGCATTTCCACTTGCCCTCATGTAATTTCCACTCGCCAAATGAGAGTAGGCGAGTGGAAATTTTGAGGCCTGATCTACTGTATATAGCGCCAACAGTTTTCACAGCATTTTACAATAACCAAAGGGAACAAGACATAAATAAACATAGGAATGGAGACAAGAGGTGTAGAGGGCCCTGGTAAGTTGAACGTTAACGGCTGGCGTGGAATCAACCCTCCAGTCTGGTAAAGTAATTGTCTTAGTCATTAAAACTATTCATTTTCTTCCTACAAGGAGATAGTGAGATCTATTCAACCCTCAGTTGTGATCCTTTTCTTCATAGTAAGGAAGAAGGAGGAGTGGATTTCTGTAACTTTGTTCAGTGCTGAGGAGAAAGGGAAGGAGTTTGACACCAGAGACCGACAGGTCTATACAAAAGAAATGTGAACCTCGGGAGAATGACTGGAGAAGTAAAAATGCGAGGTCAAAATAGCCAAAACTGAAAAATTCTCCCATTTATCTGACTTTCCAAATCAGCTATTTAGTCTAGATTGTTCTCTTCTCCTGCCAATTCTCCTGAGTTTCACCTTTCTTTGAAAAGACCTGCAAAAAGTGCCAGGAGCGAACTTTAAAGTGCAGGCTATTCTAATAAAATAAAACCTATGAAATTAATAAATGTCAATATTTGAAAAGTCTTTTCAAAGGATTTAAAGAGTTTCATAAGAAAGTAGACATTTAGTGTAGCTTTGAACACTGCAATAATATCCATTCAATCCACTGTAACAGTGAAAAATACAAACAGGTTTCGACAACCTTGGCCCTTCAGATGTTTTGGAACTACATTTCCCATGAGTCTCTGCGAGCATTATGAGTATATAAGTATCATGGGAGATGTAGTTCCAAAACATCTGAGGGGGGGGGGGCAGAGTTGCTTCCAGAATCTTTACTTAAAATATAAAAAAACAAATACAATGGAAATTTGATTCCAAAAACAACTAGCCTGATATATAGGTTTGAGCAAGTTTGGCTTAAATTCTTCACAAACTCCCAGTCACATAACTATACTTCATCAACATATAACTAGTATTTCACTGTGACTTTCTAGGCACAAGCAGTAAAGTTGCATAATTTCAGTGTGTGAATTCATAAACATGATTCTGACCATTTATTACACATTAGATCCAGATCAGTCATCTCTTGACTATAAATCAATTTGGAGACATAGAATTGCCATAAATGGATACAATGTACATATTATCAATATGATAAGTTGCAATTGTGCAAAATGTTTATTTTAGAAAAGGAAGAAGCTTAACATCTTGGGACATTCTAAGGCTGCGGTCAGACGAGCGCACTGATTGTCCGTTACTGTGCGCATACTGTTTAACTGATGAGATTGTGGTTACATTGTATCAGTTAGGCCAGGTGCACACGAGTGCACCTAGTACGCCCGCCCGCGCGCACACACTTACCGACGCCCGTCACAGCCATGTGACGCTGCGACGGGGCCGGTCAAACGCTTGTGTGCACGCACGTAGCATGCGTCCGCCTAGAGATCCTCCCCGTCGATGAGCGTCGACGGGGCTGCAAAGCGCGATCCTCCATAGGATGATCGCGCTTTGCAGCGCTGAGGGAGGCCGGTGGAAGGAAAGTCCAATTACACAGACGTTCCTTCCACTCTGAAGTGTGCACCCGGCCTTAAATTTTGACTGATGTTGAGGAAAAAAAAAAAAAAGCTGTATGCAGTTGTTTCTCTACGTCTGTCTAGCTTTTGCACATTGATGCCATTTTGACATCCATTGCAACATGCGTTGCGCGCGCGTGAAAAAGTGTGCACGTGCTTTGTGTGTTCTTTATTGACTCCTTTGAAAAGCTACAACAGACAGCAAACAGTGCGGTTAGACGGACGCAAAAAAGTGCGCTCGTCTGACATGGGCCTTAAAGCCCATACTCAGGGCGAAACGCAGAGTGATCCATGTGTTTTTAACAGCTATATGTTATATCGTTATGGGGCTCTGGCCTTGAGACATGGTTATTGCTTAATAGCAGGTATATGTAGGCTGCATAACGAAATGAAAACGAATGGTCTGCCTCTCTTTGGTGGTTAATATTAAGTTGGTCGCATTTTAATTCTGAGGTTTTGGATGGAGTGGCCTGTTAGATTGCAGTGATGTCCCATCGGGGTGCAATGTGTTTATTTTCCCATTTTGAACATACCATATGACTTTCACTATTTACAACATCTAACCCCCCCACCCATGTCACCCTTAATGTCATAATGTTCAATTCTAGGATGCCGATTAGTAAAGCTTCCAGACCTAAAGAAGAGAGGTATACGCTCAAAAATCTTGTCTTTTAAATGTAACGTTAGTCAATAAAAAGGAATCACTATGTACTGCTATACTCGTGATAAATAAAATCAATAACACCAAAGTATAGCAGTATGTAGCGAATACTTCTTTTTTTATTGGACTAATGTTACATTTAAAGTTAGTTAAGTATCCAGGGTGTCCGGTTTGCTGCATTCTGTATTTAGCAGGTTGCTGGTGTCTCAGGACAGCTTAGCAGACACAACAGAAATAGAGGGTGCCTTGGAAGCACATCATAATCACATTCCTGCTGTAAAGGCTAAACAGACACACAGCTGACCAGTCTCTTAGAACACCAAGTACCTGGAGATCCCAGTTCTCATATAAGAAAAATAAAAATATAGATAGCTACATCATTTCCTAAGCGAGATCCAAGCAGCAAACTGGCCACTGGGTTTGAAGAAAGCTGCTCCTGCACATGTGCCCAAGGCTTAGTCCTCAGCATCCTGTGTCCCTTTAACCCTGTGACACCAAGCCACCCAGCATGCATCTGGAATGAGCAGGGACAATGGAAGAGTATGAGTGACCCACAAGCATGAAGCCACAGCACCTCCTCACCTTCTGGTGCTTCTTCTCCTTCTCTATCCGGTCCATCCTCTCCAGCCTCAGCCTGTCCAGCTCCAGCCTGAGCTCTTCCATCTCCGGGTTGATGTGGTTCCTGCTTACCAGCACTTCCAGGATCTCCAGGACCCTCACCACTTTGGGCATGAGCCTGCTGATGGCCTCGCAGCCATACTGGTCTATGACTCTCTCAAACTCCTGTCCCACGACAGAGGCGATGTCGTACACATCCATGACCGTCAGCTCGGCCACATTCTTTTCCAGGGCTGAGATCTGCTCCATGGTGGCTCCTGCTCGCTCCCGGGCTCTTTTCCTGCCCTCAGCACAGCCTCCTCCCTTAGAACTGCCGGGGGCAGGGCGATCAGATCCGGCAGCGGAGCCCTCAGATCATGTGGGGGGATCTCATATAACAAGCACGGGCTCCATGGGCTCTGGCTCTGGCTTCGGCTTCCCCCGGCCTAATAATCAGTGCAGGAAAGCTGCCAAGTTCCTCAGAGTGCAGCCACTGTCAGCTATTTGGTTACATGACAGCAGAGGGCGCTACTGCGCATGTCCAGCCTGGCACCCAGCTTAACCCATTCCTTGGGAGGCTGCTGCATTGTGCAGGGAGGCTGCTGCATTGTGCAGGGAGGCAGGGTCATACAATCAGAGGCATGTTGTGTGTGTGTGTGTGTGTGTGGTACTTCCTACTACTATTAGGCACCCCTCTGGGTACACTGTATCCTGTACATTTACATATTATGATATTTCTTCTCTCTCTGTCACATATTTCTGTATCTGTCACAGGGTATACTTTATTAGACCATAGCTGTGTGACCCACATTTTATTTTGGGGTTCACCAGGAACAGTTTCTTTGCAGACTTTACATGCACAAGCTCCGTAGTGCCTGTGCAGAGTGATGGAGCGGAGCTGCATGCATGCACAGGTCAAATCTATCACTGCCTTTCTGAGACAGCTTGTTACAGAGGGTGGTCTCAGAGACAGTGACGTCAGCATGCTCTCATCGTGCTGACGTCACTAGTGACTGATCTTGTGTTCAGCACCCAGGAACTTCAAAATCCCGGCTGCTGGTGACGTTGGCTGGGGTTTATGAAACTCCTCTTCACTCTTAGATTGTAAGCTCTCGAGTAGGGTCCTCTCTCCTACTGTTCTTGTGTATTTCTTGTACATCTGTTATTCTGTCTCACCCGTTGTACAGTGCTACGGAACTTGTTAGCGCTTTATAAATACTTGTAGCTGTAGCCAACATTTGCACCTGATCGGGGCACACCTCACACCCAGACTAGAGATGTAAAATTTCCAGAAATTTTGAAGCCATGGAAAAAAACAGTTTTTTTCCGGAAAAATTGGAAATTCTTGGAAAATTTGAAAATATGCACCATGGAGTAATTTTACAAATTTAAAATTCATTTTGTCACACTTGAATTTGCTTTTTAGAATTTTATCTTTTGTTTCAAATGGAATAACAAGCAAAGACTATATATGATAAGTATGAGAAGAAGTAACCACTATGAGAACAAGTAACCAGCCCTCTGTTTCCTAAAGAGCAACAATAAAAGCAAGAAACATCAACATAGAAATATATATATTTTTATATCAAATTTGCCCCTTAGCACCAATAGCAAAAGGAAGTAACGGCATTATTTGTGCCTGTAGGATATGGATGCAGCAATATTTAAGCTCCATGTTGAGGTTTAACTTTGAAGCGGTGCGTTAACAAAATAGAGAAAAAGACACAACATACACAATACATGCAATTTAATCTCATTTTCTGATCTATCATTTTCTGTTTCTTTCTCTACATATTTGTCATTTTTCCCACTGACTTCTAAAAACGTAAGGTTTGCACAAATTGAAACGTGCGTTTCTCAAGGTTAGTTTGTTTCTTGATTTGGTTTGAATAGTAGTAAACATAGAGCAGATTCTTTCACAGCAACAGCAGCAGAAGATGCAGGAAGCGAGCTGCAAGAGGTGTCAGAGGTCATGTTGTGCGGAGAACTTGCCACCATGTTGCAGGAGGGATATGATTTGCAGAATCCCAGACTGTACTGGAGAGAACATGAATAAGGATCAAATGGGGACAAATTTAACCTCTTACCTGTCAATTAAGGCCTGAGAAGACAGAAACTATCATCAACTGTATCTCAACAACCACTGTAGGAGGTACAAGATGAAGCTCCCAATCAAGCTAAACTGAAGCCTTTTCCCTGCAGCGCCCCCTAGAGGCTGAAATGCATATTTTTGTTGAGTATTGCATTGAGACGTGTTACTTGAATTGTATTCCAGGATTTGTATACATTGTATAACTCCTGCCGCTTTGCATTACAATGTAACTACATGACCCACCATTGTGACATGTTAAAAGAGCTAAAGTGGCCAGCGCTGGAGTCTAAACGCACCCTTCACCTTTCCAGCCTGGTGTTTAAGAGCATTTCTGGGAAGCTGCCACCCTAGCTGCTTCCCCTAGTAGCTCCTCATCCTATAACCTCCGAACCAGGACCAGCACCTTACTTGCAATACCACAATACAAAAATAAAGTGGCTCGGTCCTCATTTTCCTACAGAGCACCACAATTATGGAATAACCTCCCAGATACCATCAAATCTTCCCCCAGTCTAAAGTCACTCAAGAGCTCCTTATTAACATACCTCAATACAGAATGCACCTGTAAACATGTAACATAATGACTATTTCCTACATATTTATTTTCTGTTAATCTGTATATTTGTGTTGTTTTTTTTTTTTTAATATCTTGCATTGTATTACTTTGTATTTCTGTAACTGTAACACTTCAATGTTGTTGAACCCAGGACATACTTGAAAACGAGAGAAATCTCAATGTATCCTTCCTGGTAAAATCCTTTATAAATAAATAAATTTGCTCGTCTTCAGCCGAGAGAAATTGTAATGATTAAGGCTGGGGTCAGACCAGCGCACTTTTAACGTGCGTTCTGGCGCACATAATCACGGCCGCACTTGCAGCAAATGACGGGCAATGACAGCCAATATACGAAGTACGGTCGCACGAAAGTCCGGCCGCGCAACGCAAGTGGAAAATGAATGCATTTTTTCGAGAACGCAGAACCGCTAGTACGGACGTACAGAGTGCGCTGCAGCGGCATAGCGGTGTGTGTGTGTGTGTGTGTGTGTGATTTGGAGACGTCAGACCCTGCTCGTGTCCGGCCAACATAACGTCCAGACGCAAAAAGTTTCCTGGTTTGGATCCGTAAAACATCACGCACGAAAATGCGCATCGTATGACCGTTTTCGCCTATTCCGTGAAAAAATACGTCAATGCGTCCGGACGCACTTTTTTACGTTCGCGTGTAAAAATGCTTTCGTTTGACCCTAGCCTTAGGCTGGGGTCAGACCAGCGCACTTTTAACAAGCGTCCTGGCGCACATAATTACGGCCGCACTAGCAGCAGATGACGGGCAATGACGGCCATTATACAATGTACGGCCGCACAAAAGTCCGGCCGTGCAATGCAAGTGGAATTTGAACGCATTTTTTTGAGAACGCTGAACCGCTAGTACTGATGTACTGAGTGCGCAGCTGCGGCATAGCGGCGTGTGTGCGTGATTAGGAGATGTCAGACACTGCTAATGTCCGGCCTACATAACGTCCAGACGCAAAGAGTTTTATTGACGATCCGTACAAAATCACGCCCAAAAATGCGCATCGTCTGACCGTTTTTGCGCATTCCATGAAAAAATACGTCAATGCGTTCGGACGCACTTTTTCACGTTCGCGGGGAGGAAAATGCTTTCGTCTGACCCTAGCCTTAAAGCTGGGGTCAGACCAGCGCACTTTTAACGTGCGTTCTGGCGCACATAATTACGGCCGCACTAGCAGCAGATGACGGGTAATGACGGCCAATATACGATGTACGGCCGCACAAAAGTCCAGCCGTGCAACGCAAGTGGAATTTGAACGCATTTTTCTGAGAACGCTGAACCGCTAGTACTGACGTACTGAGTGCGCAGCTGCGGCATAGCGGCGTGTTTGCGTGATTAGATGTCGTTAGACACAGCTAATGTCCAGCCTACATAACGTCCAGACGCAAAGAGTATTATTGACGATCCGTACAAAATCACGCCCGAAAATGCGCGTCATCTGACCGTTTTTGCACATTCCGTGAAAAAATACGTCAATGCGTTCGGACGCACGTTTTCACGTTCGCGGGGAAAAATGCTTTCGTCTGACCCTAGCCTAAGACTTTCAATAAAGTCTCAGAAGTCTTTCATTAAAGTCTTAATGTTATGCTATGGTATTAATTCTATATTAGACAAATTATATATTATTGTAAAAGAACATATCACACACTTTTTTTAAAAAAAAAAATCCGGAAAAAAAACAAAAAATGGCTTTGGTAAAAACCCAGAAAAAAAACGTTTTTTCCCCAATTTTTTTCCAGGCCTTCCCATCTCTAACCCAGACCACTTTAAAACAATAACACAGGATGGGCAGTGCCCTTTTAACAGTCAGCACCAATTGCCACCAACACAATGAGATTAAGAGGTATGGGACAGGGGACACAAGAGGTGAAAGGAAGGCTGCAAAAGCAGAGAGGCATGTGACAGCTCTCTGTAGTATCCTTAGTCCAGCACCCCATTCCCCTGGTTTCTTTTGATGTGTATGGGTCATTCTCTTACCTTTTGGAACAGGGAAGGCGTAACTGACCCCTCTTTCAGCACTTGGTGCTTTGACACAAGGCTTTGTGCTGTAGTGTTGGGGACCGGAGATATTTGGTTCTCAGATCATTCTGCTTCCATCTCAATGTGTGCTGAAATGACAGAAGCCACTGCTGCATCCTTTCCCTACTAGCCACATTGTATGTAACAGACTCAGGCTTGAAAAGCTTAAGGCCATAGCAGGTCACTGGGGGGGGGGGGTCACTCCATCGTTCCTGATTCATACATGTCATAGGCCAGGCCTCAAAATTTCCACTCGCCTGCTCGCATTTGGGGAGTGGAAATTACATGAGGGCGAGTGGGAATGCAGAGGCAATGCTGGAAAGGGGTTAGGTGGGGCAACTAGTGGCGAGTAACTCTTAAGGCCTGGCTAGTAGCTCAGGACTTGAAATTTTGAGGCCTGTCATAGGCCACATTTGAATGAATATGGACATACCACGTACACTCTATGCACCGTATACAATGTTACTATATCCGTTGAGTGTGTATTTAGGTTTGGATTACACCAACACAAAGGATGAGTATTGATATGAATTGTTCCCACTTCTGACAGGCGCACACTTGGGGTCACTTCACTGTATACAGATCACTTGCTTGTTTATAGATTGGGACTAGCTTTTTTATTCATTTTGAGGACGAATTTAAACTGAAATTGCTGTTTTACAAAAGTACAGCTGCAATCACCAAATTTATGTCCTCATCCACATCAAGGGCCATATTACAAAGCTGGTGCTAACTTAACCAGAGCTGTTGTAAATTTCCCAGAGCCATTATAGCCTATGGAGGTTTTAAGTTTACAACAGCTCTGGTTAAGTTAGCACCAACTTTGTAATACTGCCCCAAGTGTGTGACAACATTTACAAAAGAAACCCCCCACCGAATACAAACGAGTGTTTCCTACGCAGCCGTAGAATCTTGTAAAGCGCAACAATTGTTCTTTTGTATTCTATTTGTTTCTCAATTTAGTGAGATAAGAAAGGACTTTATTGTGACAATTATGAATAACTTTAACATATGGATCTGGCAATTGGGGGACGGGACGGTGTGCACAACTTCAATTTAAAACACAAAAAAATGTTAGAACTTGCAACGATAAGGATATTGTAACTAAAGTATGTATTTTGATGGACGCAACACCTAGATGTAATGAATGAACGGTTGCTTTATCTCTGGTATGGAGTATATGGGTTATTCAGAGAGCACCGACATGTCACATTTCGGTGTGCTCTCATTTCAGTGAGTTACTCTCGTCTGACACTAGCATCATTGGAGAGCAGAAGAAACATCCGTGAGAGTGGACGTTCCTTCCACTAGACGCCCGTCTGGCAAACTTGCTGAGCGCACTCAGCGCGATCCTCCTATGGAGAATCGCGCTTTGCAGGTCCGTCAATGCGCGTCCTAGCGCTTTGACGGAGAGGCTTGGATAATGGACGCTTGTTGCGCACGCATTTCGTGCTCCCGCACAAGTATGCGACCGGCCCCTTTGCATCGTCACACCACTGCGACGGATGCCGGTAAGCACATCAGTACGGGCACGCATAATGTGCTCATCTGATGCCAGCCTTAAATTCGCTGACCCTGCCGTGAATGCTGAATTTACCGCAGGGTCCCGAAATCGACCCAAAGAACTGAAAAAAGCCAATGACCCCGTCGAATTGACTGCTGGAAAGTGCCATCAAAAGGCAAAAAAACCCCAAAAAAAACACAACTTTTGAAAATAAACTGTTGAATAGATATTTAAGAAATGAGGATTTTTTTATTTTTTATTATTCACACTGAAACCTATGGGGAGTTGCCAGTTTAAAATACCGAGGTAGGTATAGAAGCCTCCCCGGCAAATGTTGAGAACCTACGAACGGGATAAGGTGACTGAACACCGGTTGCAATAGGTTAACTCCTCTAACTCGAGGAAATGTCCCTCCTTATGCGTAATTAAAACATTAACTCTTTAATAATTAAAAATAGTCATCCAATGACCGACAGTGACTTTCCTTTGGCAGTTATAGCTCATTGGTTTCGATACTTGGCTGTGTCGATTTCCAGTGATCTTTAGCCATACAATTGGTCTGAGGTATTGAGAGTTATAACCCAACAATACGAACGTTGAGACCCGGTAATAGGAGTATTGTGGCCGTTCAATTGTAACCATAAACGAACTTACATACTCATGTGTCTGGTTACACACTGAGTGGCGGACATATGAATTACAACAGTAGTTGAAGTCAAAACGTATATAAAAATAGACCTCACGAGGATCCGTAATTGAACATGTATCTGAGCCCAATTAAAGGCCAATATGAAGGTGCCTCAATACCTATTTAAATGGGTCCTGAAGTAAGGATCATTAGAGCTCCTGATGAAATTGCTGTTGGTTCGGCAAAGAAACGCGCGTTGAGCAGTTTGTTGCTAATACAGCAGAATAAGATATTTGTATCATCAATAGGATGTGAAGCACAATTAAGTTACAAAATGTTATGCCTGTGAGGCCTCCAATGTTTATTTGACGGATGGTTGTGACATCCAAGGCATAAGTGTTGATACCGACTGCGTCGATGTAATGTTTGAGAGTTGTTGACGGTCAGAAACGGAGTGTGGTTTTTCTTAAAAGGAGTGTGGTTCACTTAAGAGGCACAAGGTGGAATAGTTGATTTAATAGTGGTGGTTGCATAGCATAGTATTGACTATTAAGTTTAGCAACCGTCCATTCATGCAAAAGTCTATGGTTTTGTATCCACCAGAACGGTTCTATATACAGTTGTGTTCAAAATTATTCAACCCCCAATGCTGTAAAGGGTTTTAGGGAATTTAGTGTACATTTGTAATTGTATTCAGAATGAAATCCTACAAGGACTTTTTAAAGAACCATATGCAACTAAAATGACATCAATTGGTTTTGTAATACAGTAGTAAATGTTTCTTTTGTGAATTCTTCATTGACACAATTATTCAACCCCTTAAAGACTACCACTCTGAAGAACAGAGGTTCATTCAAGTGTTTTCAATCAGGTATTGAAAACACCTGTGGATGTCACGGAGCAGCAATAAAGCATAATAAGCACCAATTAGGCAGCTTTAAAATGACTGTGATACTCAGCTCCTTCTAGACATTTACTGGTGTGGTTACAAACATGGTGAAGTCAAGAGAATGGTCCAGGAAGACAAGAGAAGAGGTGATTACTCTTCACAGGAAGGGCAATGGCTATAAGAAGATTGCAAAGATGTTAAACATACCAAGAGAGACCATAGGAAGCATCATTTGCAAATTCAAAGCAAAGGGCACTGTTGAAACGCTACCTGGTCGTGGCAGAAAGAAGATGCGGACTTCGACTGCTGTGCGCTACCTGAAGCGTAGAGTGGAGAAAAGTCCCCGTGTGACTGCTGAGGAACTGAGAAAAGATTTGTCAGATGTGGGTACTGAAGTTTCAGCTCAGACAATACGGTGCACACTGCGTAATGAAGGCCTCCATGCCAGAACTCCCTTGCTGTCCCCAAAGAGTAAGAAGAGTCGACTGCAGTATGCCAAAAGTCATGTGGACAAACCACAGAAGTTTTGGGATAGTGTTCTGTGGACTGATGAAACAAAATTAGAACTGTTTGGGCCCATGGATCAACGCTATGTTTGGAGGAGGAAGAACAAGGCCTATGAAGAAAAGAACACCTTGCCTACTGTGAAGCATGGCGGGGGGTCAATCATGCTTTGGGGCTGTTTTTCTTCTGCAGGTACAGGGAAGCTTCAGCGTGTGCAAGGTACCATGAATTCTCTTCAGTACCAGGAGATATTGGATGACAATGTGATGCAGTCCGTCACAAACCTGAGGCTTGGGAGACGTTGGACCTTTCAACAGGACAATGATCCCAAGCATACCTCCAAGTCCACTAGAGCATGGTTGCAGATTAAAGGCTGGAACATTTTGGAGTGGCCATCGCAGTCACCTGACTTAAATCCGATTGAGAACCTCTGGTGGGACTTAAACAAAGCAGTTGCAGTGCGCAAGCCTAAGAATGTGACTGAACTGGAGGCTTTTTCCCATGACGAATGGTCGAAGATACCCGTAGATCGCTGCAAGACACTTGTGTCAAGCTATGCTTCACGTTTAAAAGCTGTTATAACTGTAAATGGATGTTGTACTAAGTACTAAGATTGAATGTCACTTGGGGGTTGAATAAAACTGATAATGATGTGAGCACAGAAAAGACATTTGTGGTTATTTCATTATAAATGTTATGTTATATTTGTCTGACCTACACGTGCCTCTTTGATCAAAATCAATGTCAAACTGGCCAAAACACTCACTTTCAGTGGGGGTTGAATAATTTTGAACACAGCTGTATAGATGGAGTCCAGTGACATGAATATAGTCTGAGCACGTCACACAAATAGTGCATCCAACGAACTGTATGTCGAAATGACCTAACTTCCTAACAGGTTGCAATAAAAGTGTAATTATAAATTATATGGTTCAATTATAAAATGAACACAAGTGACAACCAATTGCAGTAAACAATTATAGGTCACTTCGGTATAGATCGCTCCATGGTGCTGAACCTATAAGAATTTTGGTGTATGAATGCACAATAAATTCATTTATGGTTACAATTGAACGGCCACAATACTCCTATTACCGGGTCTCAACGTTCGTATTGTTGAGTTATAACTCTCAATACCTCAGACCAATTGTATGGCTAAAGATCACTGGAAAATCGACACAGCCAAGTATCGAAACCAATGAGCTATAACAAGCCAAAGGAAAGTCACTGTCGGTCATTGGATGACTATTTTTAATTATTAAAGAGTTAATTTGAACTTTCTATGAATAAAGGTAATAAGGAGGGACATTTCCTCGAGTTAGAGGAGTTAACCAGTTGCCTGTTTAAACCTGTCAAATTAAACCACCAAAAATCGGGGCGGCATTTCACTGACATTTTGGAATTCTCTGACTAGATTAACCATTACTTCTGAGGATTTCACTGCTGCCGAATTGCACCATATTTCACCAATATTTGGCCAATTGCCAGCTTTTGAATAGCCGTATAGCCACAAAATTACACCGTACGGGGAAATTCAATGCGCTCTGAACCCCTTTTTAGAATTGTTATTATTAAAAACAATGGGGGCTATTCAACAAGCACCAAATTGTAGCTGCAATACAATTAAACAAGCATTATAAATCTATAATAGTGGAATTATGGTCGTCTAATCCAGTTTGATTAGTCGAAGAATAATTCATCTCATTTGCTTGCAAGCTGATCCTGCAATCAGCTAGCCGGGTGTCAACCTTGGCCCTCCAGAAGTTTTCAAACTACATTTCCCATAAGACACAGCCACACTGACAGAGGAGCATCAAGGAGATGTAGTTCCAAAACATCTAGGGCTACATTACAATCTTCGCGCAAACGTTTGCGCCGGCGCAAAAAAACATTAGCGAGAGGGGTAAAACCCTTTGCGCTGAATGCCGCAACAACCGCGCGCAATCGTCTACCGCGGGTGAACCTGCGCGAACTTACTGTACTTTGCGAGTCCTATACTTAACATTGTGAGCGCTGGTATGAGGATGGTATTACAATCTATTCGCGGTAATTACCGCATGGCCTTTGCGCGCATAATTTTAAAAACTGCAAAAAGCTGTTAATGGCAAATCTGAACAACCTGGCCGAACCAAAATACACCAGCCCAAAAAAAACAAAACAAAAAATGCAGCAAAGTATAGTTGCCCCTTCGACACATACCCAAACAATAAAATTGTGCGTGCATGTATTATTGCTGCAGCATATATGCTCAGATTGACTTTGGCAGGCACAATCTCTTAACGTGAGAATTGTGGTTCTTATTTCTGATTGGCTGAATCGTGAGAAAAAAAGAAACTTCACACTTTTTTGCGCCGAGTCCTGTTTGCGCGCGGTATTGATCGGCGGATGAAAAGACACGCAAGGATTGTAATTCCAGCGGTGATTTGTGCACGCAAAAGTTTAACGCTTGGCGCAAAGATTTTCGCTTTGCGCGACGGTTTTTGCGCGAAGAATGTAATATAGCCTCTAGAGGGCCACAATTTCTTACATGAGCTAGAGGTTTCAGAAATGTGTTCCCCATTGCACAAACCATTAAATGCATCTACAACTAGGGTCAGTGGCACATGAGTGGACTTCTCTCAGGGTTGCCAGACTAGCCATGGCTTCCTGGACACATTACCATTAATGCAGGGGGGAGCATAGGTAAAAGTGCTGCCCTGCAACATATACAAGTCATATGCTGCAGGAAGGAAATCAAGGCAGGTCACCAGTGTATGGAGTCTACATGCTGTCGGTCTGCATTTTTCATGCACTGCCCACCAGCAGGTCTAAATGATATGTGTCCAGGAAAACATGGCCGATCTGGCAACCCTATCTCCCACTCTTGCAGGTTAGCAGCTGTGAGATACAAGAAGTCCACGCATGTAAAACTACACTTTGCATTCTTTGCCATTTTAATTCCCACGTCATATATTGTACACCATAGCAAAATGCTTTTTTAATAAAGAAAATAAAAAACAGTTCCTGCCAACCCCATGACATGAAATTCCCTCATCACTGACTATTTCCCATTTCTTTATACTAAAACACACACAATAAATTTTATTAGGAGATATATTTAATAAGAACAAAATGTTCACTGAAAAATGAGTAACAGTAGAAACAATGCAGCTCTCTAGCTCCCTCTGTAGGTGGTGTAGGAAAATGGACTCAGCAACAAAGGCACATGGTGGTTCTGTGTTGGGTCTGTGATGGTAAATACAACCTGTAGGAATAAAACAAAATACTTTAGCGTCTGACACTTGCATATTCATTGCTTTTTACTTCTCCCATTACATTGGGGCTGTACAGGTCTATTGTTCTTATCCTTTGTCATTCTTGCATTTGAAAATCTGGATCCTCACCTCTCCCATCTATTGGTTGAAACTAGCGCTGTCATAAGGAGGACTCAGCCTCATGGGAAATGTAGTTACAAAACATTTGGGAGGGCCAAAACATCAGCGTGAGCTGATGAACAGCTTTCCAAAGCAGAAGGCTTCACTGACCCTACAGGGAAATCCATGGATGATGAGGAAGGGGAGGAAACATTTAAATTGGTCTTGGTGGCTAGAGCATCACTGTTTTATGAATCTTATGGTACCACTATGGGCTCTGGAAAAAAACACGGTAGATCTTGCAGTTATAATAGGATACAGGTCCGCATAGCTTTGGGTGGAGTAGTGGGTGGAGTAGAGGTAACATCACTGCTCTGCGTGGAGAGAGCCTGTGGAGACATGGGTTTGATCCTGGCCAGAGCTCCTCTCCAGTAAGTGTCTTTGGGCAAGACGCCTAACGGTACATACTCGCCACCCAGGACATACTTGAAAACGAGAGAAATCTCAATGTATCCTTCCTCAAAAAAAATAATAATTATATTGAGAATATATGTTCCAGGCCAAGATACTGGAAGTGGGGTGGCAATAACATCACGGATCTATTTTCTATATGAGCTTAGATACAATAATAGGATGCAACATGTTTAACCTCTTGCATCCATACATTTCTCAGTATGCCAGCTTATTTTCAATGCAGCCAATTAGAGGTCATAAAATTATTGATTTCACTTATAAGCACAAGTGATGTGACTGCTTTTTACACTCCCCAGCATTCCCTGCTGTCTATGGATATAATTGAAATAGCCAATCTTAAAACATACCTCTACATACGGGAAGAAGCTCTCAGTCTGCAGCTCTTTCCAGTAATCCCCAGTATCAAAGCGAAGGAGATACGTGGCTGCAGATAAGGGCTTGTCACCAAGCAGCGTCCGACAGCGTCCATCCTCATTAGTGACACTGGTAGAAAAATGAACTTATTACTGGGAACTAGTGCACAAACTGGGGTCTCTGGTCAGAGGTGACATGGGACTTGTGAGGGAGAGGCGGTGTGCAGAGGGAATCATGCTAAGGAGGGGGAAGAGGGTTATACTACGTGGTTATAGGCTGTGTCCCGGGCAATCATGCTATAAGAAGGGAGGCTGTGTGCATAGTTCCTTGGAAAAAAGGAGAGTGGGGCCTGCGTCCAGCACCGATCATGCCAAGGGGGGGGGGGTTGCGCCTAGCAGTTGTCATGCCAAGGAGCAAGGGGGTCGGTGTCCAGCAGTGGTCATGCCAAGGAAGGGAGAGCCATGACAGTGGACATACAAAAAAGGGAGGGCTGTGTCCAGTTTGGTCTTACAACAACAGACAGAGATTAGTGGGGCAATGTGTTAGAAGGAGCAGGACGCTTACCTTCTACTCCGCTGTACCCATTTCCCAAGTGAAGTATCAAGCTCCAACAAGGCAAGCGATAGGCTTTTGGCAGGGGTTCCGCTGGCTGTGTTCAGCACATGTGTGGTGAGTAAACCAGTCATTGCCTAATATAATGACACAAGTATGGAAACCAAAACGATTTGTGTTATCTCTCAATTTATTCCGGTGCCAATTGTGCATCTATGCTTTTGCAGAGGGGGAGCTGTAATGGAGTCAGAGGATCTGGAAAGGGGACAGGTGGATCTGAAAAAAGAACAGGGGGAGCTGGAAAGGGTTGAGGGAGATGGGTCAGTTGGGGTGGGGCTAGAAAGTCTTGCGGCACTGTAGCAATGTGTGTATATGTAAGTGAATTTGTCCATTTCTGTCAATGTCCTCAAATCCCTGCCCATGTTCGATTGTGTTTGTCATTATCAATGTCTGTCTTTGTCTCCGCCATTGTCAATTTCTGTCATAAGTCTGGCTGTGGTTATCTAGGTCTATCCCTATCCCACGGCGGTCTCCAGCTGTCCCACACACCAAGACCTGGGGACCACAGGGGTGGGGGCGTGGGATTGTTACTGTCTCCAACCTGCATGTTCCAGCCTATTCCTCCCATACCCTCTCCCCTATTCTCATTTTAAGTCCATGCTATTCGCCTCTTCCGAACGTCTGTTTCACACGTTCAAATCTGTTAATGCGCCCAACGTCCACCCGACCTTCCATGGACCTCACCGGTGTCTGCTTTGCTGGCTACTTCACGGATAAGATTGCTAAACTAAGACTAGAAATCTCTTCACTGCCCTCCAATAACCACTCAACCTTATTCACTCCATCACTCCCTGCCCCCTCTTCTAGGCCTTCCTTTTCTATGGTCTCTAAGCAGCTGTCGCGGCACTTCTCATGTCCTCCTGCCCAACCACGTGTCCGCTTGACCCCATTCCATCGCACCTTACCCAGTCTTGCCAGTTGTAGTCTCCGCTCTGACTCATTTTCAACCTCTAGTGTTTTCCCCTCTGCATTGCTCTGATCACCCCCATCCTAAAGAAGCCATCTCTTAACCCCACCTCCCTCTCAAACTACCGTCCCATCTCTCTGCTCCACTTTGCCTCTAAAATCCTAGAACGCCTGGTCTATAACCAGCTCACCAGTTATCTCACTGCTAATTCTCTACTTGATCCGTACCAGTCCGGCTTTCGCTCCCAGCATTCCACTGAAACTGCTCTGACAAAAAGGTGACCAATGATCTAGTTGCTGCCAAAACCAAAAGGTCATTTCTCCCTCCTTATTCTTCTCAATCTTTCTGCTGCATTTGACACTTGACTACCCTTCTCCTGCTCCTCGCACTGCGTCAACTTGGCCTCAGTGACTCTGCACTCTCCTGGTTCTCTTCCTACCTCTCTTTGCTCCTTTCAGTGTCTCCTTCGCTGGTGCCTCTTCACCCCCAACTTCTCTCAGTTGGGGTACCTCAAGGCTCTGTTCTGGGTCCCCTACCGTGTTACTGCCTGCCTGTCAGCTGTCTCTGACTGGATGACTTCCTGTTTCCTAAAGCTTAACCGCTCTAAAACTGAACTTCTCATCTTCCCTCCCTCTAAAACTAACATTTCTGCACCCATTTCCCTTCAGGTGAATGGTGCCACTATCAAGTCTACCTCACAGGCCCGGTGCCTTGTGTCCTCCTTGACTCTGAGCTCTCCTTCACTCCTCACATCTCGGCACTAACCAAATCCTGCTACTTCCACCTAAAAAACAATGCACGCATCCGCCCCGGTCTTAAAATCAGGACTCTGCTAAAATGCTCATCCAAGCACTTATCTCCCGCCTTGACTACAGTAACCTCTTTCTCTCTGGCCTTAAGAGATCCTAGATTCTCCCTCTGCAGTCTGTATGAACACCTGTGCCAGGCTCATCCACCTCAGTTCCCGCACCTCATCCCTTTGTCGATCTCTACACTGGCTTCCTGTCTCCTATAGAATCCAATTCAAAGTACTGGTGCTCAGGTTAGACTCCTGCAAAGGGGGGGGGGAGATATGTAGGCTCACACTACTTTGGACTCTACTTTGGACTCTAAGTACATGGGCCTAGAAATGTGTTTGAGCCTGATGTTTTCTATTGTTTTCCTGCTCTTTCCTTTGGCAAAGTCACCCTGTATCTACAATTCTAGATGCAGGAGGTTTGTGTGCCCTATTCCCAGATGTCTGTGCTATATGAATATTCCCTTATGCATTTATTGTTGAGTCTCCTGTGATATAACTGTATATGCAGTGTTATTCTTTTCCTTTGAGAGTTTGGATTCCTGTGTCTAGCCATGCTTGCTTCACCCTCCCCCATGGAGACAGTTGTAACCAGATTCCTATTCCCTGTGCTACTCCCCAACGCATTGTTCCAGTGCTGGGCGTATTTCCATTGTTTCTGTACAGTCCCCTGTGTGTGTGTATTTTTCAAATGGTAAAGGGAAAATAAAGTCAGTCTCCATTTTGGGTTGAACCTGCAAGGATCTCCTGTGTGTTATTGCCAGCGGTACTTCTGCGGAATACTGACTTCCAGGGGGAGCAGTCTGCACGTGGACAGAAACACACACACACGCTACAGCCATAATGTATAGGAAAAAAAAGGAAAGCTAAGGACACAGGGACTAAAGACTGGTATCTTAGCTATTCCATTTTAGGTCAGGGGTCAGCACCTTGACCCTCCAGATATTTTGGAACTACATCTCATTAAATTAACTGGGCCTCAAGGGAAATTTAGTTCCGCTACATCTGGTGGCCTAAGGTTTCTTACCCCCCCCCCCCCTTTGATGCCATTTGCCCAGGACAGAGACACACACACTTTATAGTCTCCAGCTGATGTGGCAGTAGCATCTCACTCCTGCCTCACACTGAGTAATTCTAAGACCATGTGGCTAAATGAGGGATATGGAGGGATGGATTGCAGCACTTGGGAGAAGGAGCCATGTAGACTCTGTTCCCATAGGAGTAAAGCTGAAGTCCTGCAAGGGCGCTACGCCACTTTTCCAGTCAAATGCTGATTTTTCCAGAAGATAACAGGCAGAAGTGATTCCTGCGAAGTTCCCAGTACTCCTGCTAAAACAAGCTGTTCAAAGAGAATACATACATTACCCAGCCTCAGAATTATGTAAATATTTTTTTGCATGAGGTTTGTGGTGTAGATGTACAGTAGATATTGTAAGCAGGAGGAGAGTCAATTATTGTGAGAGATGGAGAATACACACTGACTTTAATCCAATCCACTCCTGCATTCAAGCATGTAAACACACCAGCACTGCATACAAGTGCATCTCTGTAGTAACACTGGACCAATAATCACTACATATGCACACACTTACAGGCTTGATTGACAAATTTCCTCTGAATCTAGGAGCCAGGTTTTTTTCGTCAGACTAACAAAGCTTTACTTACTTTCAACAACTAATGTTTCGCGATACCAATACTTTAATGTCAGGTGACAACTTTCCAATAAATAAATTTAGTATTTTGCTGAAAGCCTGTCCAGTTTATGATAATATTGAAAAGTATGGACGGACACATCCAAAGAAAAAGACAAAAATTACCTTTTCCAATGGAGTAAAGTGGTAGCCCAATCTACTTGCCCTGATACGTCAAATAATTTCAACAATGGCTGCAAGGGCCCGTTTCAGACACAAAAGGTATCACATCCCTTGTTCACACATTTTATACTGCCCTGCAGAATAAGTTGGTGCAGTCCACATTAAGATAATACTGTTTTTAGCATAAACTGTGGTATATCTTTTATTAGCATACTGTGAACAGCTTTGCTCACAACACCTTATTGTGTGTATTGGATTTGCATTGTACTTCTGTGCACCACTGGTAGGTTTTTTGGTTGCACATGTAGGAAATAAGGTAAATATACATTTTCCTTATCTTTGGGATTTTTATTGTCCCCCCAATTGGGCTCTGCGCACAGAGCTCTTAGCCATTTCTTTCTCCTCTGCAGGTTCAGGGCTCATGAGCCTCTTGTCTGCAGTGAACACTATCAGGACAGCACATAATGGCCAGCTGAGCTCTGACATCTCGTGGCTTCAAAAATAAAATAAAAATAAGTGTAGCGCTGTTTAAGATTATGTTGCTGCATTTATGCAGCTTATGTTGCGGCACTTGGTTTGGCCACCAGAGGGAGACGGGCGCAATATGAACTATACTGGACACAAACGGAACTACAAATTCCATCGTGCTTTGCGGGGGAGACAGGAAGTGGGTGGCAAAGAGAAGAGGACATCCGCAACCTCGTGCGAAGGAGAGCCACTGTGAGCCGAGCGACGAAAGGTAGAAGACGCACGTGAGACTGCCAGGGATCGAGACCAGGCCGGAGAGCAGGCGCTGCCTTGCGGGTGCTGCAGATCAGAGACAGTGCTTGGCGGAGACCTATCTATACATCGCTGAGAGGTTTTGCACAGAGACAGAGTTCCAGTTTGGACCCCGAGTAAGGAGACCGCGATGATCCACTGAGAGTGCAGGCGGTAGGCCGTAATTCTCGTTGCGGAGATCGGACAAGCAGGAGAAGCGGGTCCGGTGGCACAGAGTTCCAGTGCGATCAAGCGGAGAGAAATCCTTGATCGGGCAGCGGAACAGATTGTCTAACGGATGGGTGAGAGGCCTTCCAGGCCACAGTTCCCAGCTAAACGAAGCACGCTGCAGTATTGTTTAAATCTACAGGGCCCCAACGTGACTAGTCGAAGATTTGCTCATTCCATTCACTGGCCAGTTGAATATAGTACCCGGGTACCTGAGATCACACACACACGCACACCTTTTTGAGACATACCTTTCACGGGACTTACACTCCAGAACCGAAGGGGTTAAACTTTTCTTTGCCGCCGTGTGTTTTTCCCGCATTACGAAATCCTGTCGTTCATATACCGTGTTCACATTATATATGCCACTTTATTGGGATCAGTAAAGTATATAATCTATAAAATCCACAACAGTGCTGGTGTATATTTATTCCCTAGTGCGGTGAGACTAACCCGAGGTTAAATTCAGCGGCTCCTCCGGGAGTGAGCGCTACATAAGCTTTATTGGCAGGACCAAATACATTTTAGCATTGCCAAAGCATATATGGTTACATGGGGTGGAGGGGTGGGGTAGTGGGACATTAATGGGGGAGAAGGGGCAAGTCCATGGACATTATCAGGGGTAAGGGATATTGTGAAGTGGGATGGGGGCGAGTCCATGTTGGGGATTTAGAAGTCTGGGATCTCTCATGTTCCTCTCAGTCTGTGACGTATTGGGCAGATATTTTCACCGCCGGCTCCTCTTCTCCCAGTATGACGTGGAGTTTCCTCGTCTCTTCTATAGAGGTGAAGTCCGGGATGAGAGCGGAGAGTCTCTGGAAGTGAATTTCCCTCAGTGCTGAGTACTTGGGGCACGGTAGAAAGAAGTGGACCTCATCTTCCAGGGCCCCCTGGTCACAATGCTGGCACAGTCTATTCTCCCTGGGCTTGTAGGTCTGTCTATGCCGCCCTGATTCAATTTCCAGGCTGTGGGCGCTCAGTCTGTACCAGCTCAGGATCGGTCTGTCCTTGGGGTCTTGTAGTACCTCCAGGTATGGGGCCAGTTTGTATTCCCTCTGTAATGATTGGTAAATGGTGAGTGTGACAGAACACACGGTCACTGTGGGCTTGCCTCCTGCCTACAGACTATGGCCCAGCAGTTAAATGGGAGATATTGGGTCTGTTTGCCATCTCCTGCAACCATCAGACGCATGGCACACAGTGTGAAGTATTTCTGCGGTCGCCGGTTCATCTGAACCAGGCGAATCATGCTTTTGATAGCTGCGCGTCTGGAACGATTGTGGGCTACTTTTTCATATTAGCCCATCTGATTTAAATGTATAATTTCTTGCCAGACAGTGACGGTTTCCCTCTGGAAAAATATGTGTTTAAATGGCTGGAGACAGAATGGAGTTTCTACAATGTTATCTGTGTGTTTGAATAGACTGTAATCTGCTGGCACTCATTGTCTTTGGTTAAGAAAGGTTATGTAATGTTTACTGTACTGTCTACCTAATGCAATTAGATTTCTTATTTCAAGACGTCAATGTTTTTGCAATTATCTGTATCCGTTGTGATTAGATCCTCCTAGAAGTTGTGATTGTTTATATGTAAATGACCTTGTCTGCCCCTATAAAAATCTGTGCTTGTCAAGTTGATTAAAACCAGTTCTATTCTGATCAAGCTTGAAGTTACGACTCATGTTTTGGAGTACCAGGAATCTTCTGCCCGCTGTGCCAAGGAAAGGCTCCAGGTCTACAGCTTCGGCTTATTTCTGGAGGTGCTAGCCAGGCTCTCTACAGGCACCTGTCCTTAAGCTGCGGCTAAGGTAGTAGAGAAAGGTGTGAGAGTCACGAGGAGAAACTGGGTGTCCAGCGAGGAAGCCGCATTTGGCAGATGTGACCCTGTCCGGGCACAGAGATCTGTTACAGTGAGTTTCTGAGAGTTTGCTATATCATGTCTCCATTCTGTGATATAGTTTTCCCTGGAATCATTAATTAGGGCCTTTATTTGATATTTTGTCAGGTTGCATTCATGGGGGCTTTGGATGATCAGGGTGGATAGGAGTTGTTGCAGCCCACATTGTTTGGGGTGATGTCCGGTTCAACGGTTGTAAATCAGCTCTGAGCCAACAGGACTGGGTGCTGGTATGGATATGCAGAGAGCACAGGGGGAAGGGGGGGGGGGGCTTAGCACAGGAAAGAGTACAAAGAAAAGAAAGCTGTAAGGAAAGACCGAAATCACCTGGGTGGCATTATCTGCCCTGAGAGGCGCCAGGAGTTTACAGCAAGACCCTGGCTGGGAACCATCAAAGCCGGTGCTCATAGAGTAGGGGGGAGCATCCTGGTCTCCTGCAGCCACTGAGCAGAGGCAGCATATGAAGCAGCAGAAGAGGCAGAAAGGCGGACCCACAGCTCTACTTGTCCGCAGGGCGAAGTATTTAAAAAAAAAGAAAAAAAGAGCTTGAACTTTATATCAAGTTCAAGCTCTCACAACCTCTAGATCTCAGGGATATGTATCCAAACCTTGGTGCAGGGACATTATTTATAGTCGCCATGGAGTCTGGGTTTTGCCGAGCACTGACTCACGCCTTTTGCAAAACACACAAATGCAAGTTTGCACAAGAAAAAATATAGACTGAGAGACTGTGCAATCATACACAGAGGCAGGAGAGAAAGAATATCTGTGATATCGTGTATAATGCGTGTGTACAGAATTATATACTGTTTTTAGATGATCATATTTTCCCCATTTGGGCTGAATCCCCAGGTGCCTGTGAGACTTACAGGGTTATTCAGAGAGAGGTGAAAACCAGGAGAACTGGCAGGAGAAGAGAACAATCTAATGGGAGAATTTTACTGGTTTGGATATTTTGACCTAGAATTTTCACTTCTCCTAAGTTCACCTTTCTCTGAATAGACCTGTTAGTAAGGCCCCTGGTTTTGTCTATGTTTGCACCACTTCAGACACAGTATTGTTTCTATATTCCTGTTTAGCTGGTAATTTAAAGGATTACATTAACTAAAAACCTAGAATGTAATCTAAAGGGATACTCTAGGGTTAAAAACGGGAGTAGGAGAATATAGGGGTTAAACATTAAATTTTCCTGTCCTACTCTGCACCTCACCCCTCCCCATCCTGTTTTAAACCTTTTAGATAATGTTAAAATGCACCTTGTACTGGGCTCTTCTGCAGGAAATATGCTTCTGGCTTCCTTTGAGCATCAACATGTCAACATGAACGCAGGGAAACTGGACACGCCAATCCAATAGCTCTCAGTGCTAGTGCATTAAAAGCTTTTGGAAGAAGGACATAGAACACAAAAAGTTTTCCCGCTTCCAGGTCACAATCCTTAAAGCTCAAAAGCTAAAGACTTACACTTGGAGGGCTAAATCAGCCCTCTGAGAGCCCCCTTGAGGCTGGGGTCAGACCAGCGCACCTTTAACGTGCGTTCTGGCGCACATAATTACGGCCGCACTAGCAGCAGATGACGGGCAATGACGGCCAATATACGATTTACGGTCGCACGAAAGTCCGGCCGTGCAACGCAAGTGGAATTTGAACGCATTTTTCTGAGAACGCTGAACCGCTAGTACTGACGTACAGAGTGCGCTGCGGCGGCATAGCGGCGTGTGTGCGTGATTAGGAGATGTCAGACACTGCTAATGTCCAGCCTACATAACGTCCAGATGCAAAAAGAGTTTTATTGACGATCCGAAAAAATCACGCACGAAAAATGCGCATCGTCTGACCGTTTTCGCGCACTCCGTGAAAAAATACGTCAATTCGTTCGGACGCACTTTTTTACGTTCGCGTGTAAAAATGCTTTCGTTTGACCCTAGCCTTAGGCTGGGGTCAGACGAGCGCACTTTTAACGTGCGTTCTGGCGCACATAATTACGGCCGCACTAGCAGCAAATGACAGGCAATGACGGGCAATATACGAAGTACGGTCGCACGAAAGTCCGGCCGCGCAATGCAAGTGGAAAACGAACGCATTTTGTCGAACGCCGAACCGCTAGTACGGACGTACAGAGTGCGCAGCTGCGGCATATTTGCGTGATTAGGAGATGTCAGACGCTGCTCATGTCCGGCCAACATAACGTCCAGACACCCAAAGTTTCCTGGTTTGGATCCGTGAAAAATCACGCACGAAAAATGCGCATCGTATGACCGTTTTCGCGCACTCCGTGAAAAAATACGTCAATTCGTTCGGACGCACTTTTTTACGTTCGCGTGTAAAAATGCTTTCGTTTGACCCTAGCCTTAGAGGGAAGAATAGTGCGAAGGCAAAAAAACTTATATTAAGTGATCACAATATCTGGCGTGACCCTTTAATAAATGTTCCATATGTCCACACCCTATACTGGGAAATGTACTGCACACTGAATGGGGCATTCTAGTGGTTTGTGTCTATCATGGAATAACCTCCCAGACGTCATCAAATCTTCCCCCAGTCTAAAGTCACTTAAAGGAACACTCCAACAAAATAATCACCCCCCGTTTTTTTTTCCTAACCTATCCCTATTCCCTTAATAAAACTCTCTTTTTTTTTTTTTTTCTTGTAACTGCAATACTTACCTTAAAATCCTCTTGTTTCCAGCGGCGTTTTTTTTTTTTTATACTCACCTCCCTCCTCTTCCGCTCCCGTCCTTCTTCTTGCTGCGTCTTGGCTTCTGGTTTACGTGAGAAGCGCGCATGCGCGCCTCTCACATAAGCCAGCCAATCGGCAGGCTTCCTCCCGGCTCCCTCTGAGGATTAGTGTTGCGCGCAAGAGGATGCGCGCAACACTAACCCTCAGAGGGAGCCGCCAGCTTCTGCGGGGAGTAGGAGACGTCATCGCGCTGAAAGCGCGATGACGTCTCCTACTCGGCAAAAGTCGGCAGAAGCGGGAAATATGATTCCCGCTCTGCTGACTGACAGCTGGGAGGGCGGAGTAAAGTTCTCCGCCTCTCTCAGCTGTTTTCAGCCTTTTCTGCAGATCGGCTGAGCGGAGGGAGGAGGGACAGAGGGGGAAATACTCCGGGCATCATGACCACCTAAAATAGCTTAGGTGGTCATGTTGCCTAGAGTGTCCCTTTAAGAGATCTTCATTAACATACCTCAATACAGAATGCACCTGTAAACATGTAACATAGTGAATATATATATTTTCTGTGTTAATCTGTAGATTTGTGTTGTGTTTAATATCTTGCATTTTATTACTTTGTATTTCTGTAACAATTTAATGTTCTTGAACCCAGGAAATACTTGAAACAAACGAAATCTCAATGTATCCTTCCTGGTAAAATACTTTATAAATAAATTAACCAGTTTGGCATGTTAGAAACAATTAGTTTCCAACCCTTGTGGCTGTATCCTCTCCTATAGATGCACTTTAAGCACACCTTTTACGTCTGTAGCAAATAAATCCTGCAGCCAGCTCTGCTCAGTTGTTTGTGCCTTACAAAAACACTGCATCTGGTGACGATCACCTGTAAACGTTCAGTTGATGCTGGGGGTCTAGCCTATGGCATCTCCCTGTCTCTGGCACATTGCAACCACCTGACGTGCAGGAGATCAGCTCTACACAGCCTTACACCTGGGTATCCGAGTGGTGCCTGGATATACACAACAGGAAACAGGCCTGGAAGAATCATGAAAACATCCTGCGAGAATTTTCCAGATTCGTCTGGCATCGTTTAGTGTCATAGGAGCTACAGTCAACAGCACCCTGAAGGCAAGTCCCCTATAGTCCAAGTCTCTATGATGCTCGTGTAGCATATACGGCTATATTCCATGGCATTCCAGCACCGGGCACAGCAATGCTCCAGCAAGAAATCACGCTCTATATATTAAGTGTTGTGATAATGTCCAATGCGGTGGCAAAATGATAACACAATGGTATTGTTATGCCTACAAACCCTGTTGAGCCCTTACTTACCCGTGTCCCCTGCAGATGTTGGCTGATCAACTGTAACCGTCCCGTACTCATTGCTCGCACTGACCGTGACAAATGTGTGGACTTTAGCTCTTTGACTCACGAGTCCCCCAGGGGACTGGATTAACCCTTAGTGCAGGGATTAACCCTTAGGACTGCGACCGGCTGGCATCACTTTTCACGATTGGTGACTCGAGAGTCAAAAACAATGCAGATTCCAAGCATAACACACTTATTTTAATTTATTCCCTCCTGCAATCCCAACAGATTGACACACCCAGATGAAACATCTGGTCATGACTGTGCTAACGCAATGGGATTAAAACCCACACTTTGTAATTGTTACAATGCCACCAATTACATTTTACCGACAAAGCGTTCAAGAAAACCCCTAACTATGTTTAAACAACTGGCTAGGCCTCATTTTACAACATTCCTTTCAAAAGGGAAGCTTTTAAATGCTGATGTCACCACATTCATCATAAGAAAGCAGTGTTGTCAGAGCAAGTTTAGCAACACACTTTCCCATCCGCCAATGTCACTAGGCAAACAAAACATTTTGCCCCATTCTCCTGCTCACTTTTTTGCAGGAGAGGGCTATATCCCAGGGGTAGAAAAGTGGATCGCAAATAACAAACTTTATCTAAATACTGACAAAACTGTTACAATGCTCTTTGGAACCGCACCTAAACTACACAAATTGCAAACACCCCATCTATGTGTTGGGACAAAATCAAATGGCACGCTGACCACAGTCACTTCTCTCAAATACCTAGGTATGTGGTTAGACCCAAATCTATCTTTTGGCCCCCACATCGAAAAACTCATCTAAAATCTACCCCAAACTAGGTGCCCTGTACAGAAACAAATCTTGCCTGAGCCCCGCGGTAAGAAAGCAGATTGTACAACAAATGCTTATGCCAGCCCTTGAATACGGAGATGTAGTGTATGCAGCCACCCCGCAAACACCTCCAGAAACTTACTACATTGTATAACTCATTCTGTCGCTTTGTGCTACAATGTAACTACAGGACACACCATTGTGACATGTTAAAAGAACTAAACTGGCCATCACTGGACTCTAGACGCACCCTTCACCTTTCCAACCTGGTGTTTAAGAGCTTTTCTGGGAAGCTACCACCCTACCTGAATATGCTGCTTCCCCCGGCAGTTCCCTCATCCTATAACCTCAGATCCAGGACCAGCACCTTACTTGCAATACCGCAATACAAAAAGAAAGTGTCTCGATCCTTATTTTCCTACAGAGCACCGCAAATATGGAATAACCTCCCAGACACCGTCAAATCTTCCCCCAGTCTAAAGTCCCTTAAGACGTCCCTATTAACATACCTCAATACGAAATGCACCTGTAAACCTGTAACATAATGACTTTATTTCCTACATATTTATTTTTCTGTTAATCTGTATATTTGGTCTTGTGTTAATATCTTGCATTTCTGTAACCACTCAATGTTCTCGAACCCAGGACATACTTGAAAACGAGAGAAATCTCAATGTATCCTTCCTGGTAAAATCCTTTATAAATAAATAAAATAAATAAATCCAATGGTCCAGCAAGGGGTTAAGTATTCCCTGGTGGTCCAGCTTGGGACGAAGTGGTCGGCTCCTCTGGGGGTGCATACCATATTAATTATTCCCTCATGGTGCCAGTGCTCATTGATGGGTGTTTTGACTGCGGGCCCCCAAATAACTCAGCCAATTGAGGTTATGAAGAATTGAAACCCCTCAATCAGCAGCAATCTATTCTCTGTAGTAGTCAGTCCACAGATCACAAGGGGCACTGAGGGATTCGGCCCTGCTAGGCCTAGTCGCCAATCAAGCTCACACACCATGAACAGTGGGAGAGACGAATTAAAGCGATACCCAAGCTGAAAACATGGAAGGTGGGTATAGAGGGGCCAAATATGAACTCCTCCTCTGGGTCCTCTCCTGTGGTCACCGAAAATTATCCTTTGAACACATCTCTTCTCTGCTTCTCCTCAAGCCGAGGCCCTCAATGGGCTGAATGCTCACTCCAGCACTTGGCAAAATCTGGTGCCTCAATACATTGAGAGGCATTAGCGACCAGTGCTACACTAGCTGTGCAGTGCTTAACAGAACCCTTGGAAGGTTGTTCAGCAAAAACTGACAGACAGGACAGTCTACTGGCTTGAGGAAAGCCCTCCACTTTGGAATGCTACTGGGACAACTAAGGCTGGTGTCAGACGAGCGTTTTTAAGAGGGGAAGGAACGTCCATGAGATTGGACGTTCCTTCCACTCTGACGCCCATCTCTCCACCTCGCTGAGCACAGTTAGTGCACTCAGCGCTGTAAAACTCTCCTTCTATGGAGGATCGCGCTTTGCAGCCCCGAACGCGTGTCATAGCGCTTCAAGGGGGAGGCTTTCTGCATGGCCATTGTCGTGCGCATAATTTGTGCGCGTGCAACAGCGTGTGGCCAGCCCTGTCACAAAGCTGCGTCGGGCGCCTGGAGGCACGTCAGTAAGGGCGAAAAGTGCGCTCCTCAGACACCAGCCTAAGGGGGCTGAGGAACACTCTGCTCACCAGATCCATTTAAATTAAATGACATCAAATGGTCAGGGTGGTTAAAGAGCCCCTTCAAGGATAGACAGATGAAGGCAATCGTTCATAATAAGATCACAGCACAAGATTAATAGCTATAGATATGTTTTCTAGTTGCTTCTAGCGTCAATTTGCAACGGGTAAATTCTCATTTATTTGTTATCAGAGACGGGTGGTACACGGGTATCAGAGTGGAAAGTATTTAGTGCTGTCATGTGAATACATACCCTGCAGTATTTTAGGAACAATACCATAAACACTGGCAGTGTTCCAATGTGGACGTGATGAATGTGTGTTTCACCTCTGTGACATTCAGATTATTTCACAAAATTTCGAACCCATCTGCTAAATCAATACAAGGTCTAAAATGTCCCGAGCTGCAGAGCACGCAAAGCCTTTTAGCTTCATGTTTGAATAAGTATTGCCAATCCTAGATGAAGCTACTGCTGTTACCTATAGGTGTTTAAAGGTGAATTTAAAAACAAACAAACCAATAAACACTGGGGAACAGCATTATCGTCGAGTTGGGCTAGGGTCAGACGAACGCATTTTTCACGTCTACTGTCAAAAAGAGCGTTGATGCGTCCGAACGCATTTTTCCACAGAATACGCGATAGCGGTCATACTGTAACATTGGGGGCTTCCAGCCTTTCCGGTGTGCTTGAGGGCAGCATGTCTGACGCTGCTCGCTCACCAACGCCCGGTTTAAATTGAAACAGGCAGGGAGGTGGCTGCATGAGGCACAGCTTGAGAGGGGGGCGCGGTCTGGTGAAGGTCTTTTAAAAACCAACAGTTCCTTCTAAGCAGTGCCAGATCGTGGTTATCCATACCTGAGCTCCTTGTACCTGAAGTCTCTCGTGATTTAACCTGTTATTGACCTCTGCTTGTTATCTGACTATTCTGCCTTCCGTTGCCCTAGACTATTTCCTTGTACTAGGCTTCTGCACTGATATCGACCCGGCTATTCCATTTGACTATTCTATACTCCTGATTCTGGCTCGTCCGGCTACCCCCGTGTTGCTGACCTGGTTTTGTATTACAACATTGTCTTTGATTAACCCTTTCTGTCTAGCTAGTATACCTGGCCAATTCTAAGGACCAGACAATTAGGGATTCTTCTACGGCTACCCTGTTGGTAGCTTTTGGGCTCTGGAGTGTTGGGCTTTAAGAACTGCGTGGTGGGATCCGGGAACCGTGACACATACGATGCGCAATTTCGGCTGTGATTTTTTACGGATCCAAACCAGGAAACTTTGGGTGTCTGGACGTGAGGTTGGGCGGACATGAGTAGCGTCTGACATCTCCTAATCACGCATACACGCCACTATGTGGACGCAGCGCACTCTGTACGTCAGTACTAGCGGTTCGACGTTCTTGCAAAAATGCATTAGTTTGCCGCTTGTGTTGCGCAGCCGAACTTTCGTGCGGCCGTACTTCGTGTGTGGGCCTGCGTTGGACGTCATTTGCTGCTACCACGGCCGTAATAAAGTGCGGGTAAACGCACGTTCGCACTGCGTTCGTCTGACCCCAGCCTTAGATCTGACACTTGTTTTTGACTAACCGGTGGCATCTGAATACAAAAATTACCCCAGTTTTTCTCTTATCGCGTAGATTTTTTTAAGGTACAGGATACCATCCCTTTGTCTCAAACATACCAAATGTGCACACAATGGAAACTAATAAAAATTACCTGAATGTCAAATTCAAATTTAACCTAAAAGTCCAATTGGGTGCAAGTAGTCAAGTTAAGTAGCACTTAAAATACAAATTTACGCCTATAGCTTTTCCTGGAGTGTTCAGTCTGTAGACCATCTCGCCTGATGCTCCAACAATAGTCACCCATCATATGTTCATCCCATCTACCCTGATACCGTTCCTCTATGACCTTCAAATCTTGGTGGAATCAGACAGAAGTAACAGTCACTGGAATGATCTGTGGGCTCTCGCCAAACCAAAAGGTATATCAAATGGCAACTTATCACGTGTTGCCTTCGTCCACATCCATAAACTCTCGACGCACTGCTTGCACACCTTGTGAGAGGCCCAAGACTTACCTTTTTTTATTTTAAAGTTTTTTATTTGAATAGCAGGTCAGCAGTGTAGAAAAACAGACCAATAGAGCCCGCGCAGTGCCCATCTCAACGAAACACCTCTAAAAAAAGAGGGGGAAGTAATAAGGAGGGGGACAAAATGAAACAAGAGCAAGTTGGGGGGGGCCAAGCCCAGAAAAACATAGCAGTAATGGGGTCCAAAGGAAGAGCACCAGGGAGAGGGGAAAAAAAAGGGGGGGGAAGGAGAGTAAGGGGCTGCCCAAGAAAACGTGGCATTCACAGCTCACCCTGGCAACCCTAAGGAAGCCAAGAGGCCACTGGGCAGGGAGACCTGGGGCCAAGAGGACGGTCAGAGCCTAGATGGTCGCCCTAACGGCTCCAAGACTTATCTTGATCACCAAGTTTTACTTTGAAATATGCAACATAGGCTTGCCTGACGAGTGCGTGGATGTTCACCCTTTGACTGGGAACGGTTAAACTGCCACAGATATAACAAAAGGAATCAGGGCTGTTTTGGCACTTATGATGTGAAGGAAAGGAAATACGTATGCAAATAAAACAATAAATTCTGCTTACTCCTTGTATACAGACTTTCTGAATATGATTCACTTGAATACAACATCCTTCTACATAAAACCCTCTTACACATGAACTCTGTATCACCATGCCAGACTGCCAATCTCTGAGGTTTCAACATAATGCAGCATCAGTGCAAGTGTCACCTGGTCACTGTGACCTACAATGACCTATGGCTCCACCATACTCCAACTTCCCACACACACTACTGTAATGTCAGACGTACGCAGTCTGAGCGCGCTCTGTGTGCGTGCATAATGGACATACGTACTGACGTAAGATACTGTAAACACGACACCGTCCGTTTTTTTTGACAGATGTAGAAAAAAAGGAAAATATGGGAAACAAAATTAAAAGACAGGTACAGTCAGCCAGACCAAAAAAAACTTCTGAGCGTCAACGTGATGGACGTCGCAAATGCGCTGCGTCTGATGTCACGTCATCACGCACACAGGCCGCTACGCGAAGGCGGCGCACTCTGGGCATCCGTCATAGTGCTTTTACATCGAGGTCTAAATGGCGTCCGTTGCCACATGCGTGGTGCGTGCGCACTTGGGTGCCCACGTACTTCGTGTGTTGGTCTCTATTGATCATAAATCAACGCTACGACGGACATTAAACTGTGCGGCCACACGGACGTGGTGACTGCAAGTTTCAGGACAGAGTTTTCAATGCCTCAAAACACCAAGATCACAGTCCTCATACAGAGGACCTGTATTAGGACCTCCATTAGGGCCCAGGTAGCTCAGATTGCCGGGATCAGAGCCCCTTGCAAATGTAGTAGATGTATCTCACAGGGAGTTGACACTGGCAGCTGGGGACCCAGGTCCCTCTGTAGCTGCTGTGTCCATGAACATGTCATGGATAATCACCCCCTGATGGTGGCTCTGCTTATTATTAGAAACGTTTCCTTTTGAAAAGGGCAGGCAGTATCTGTATATGGCCGTTTCACTTTTTTAGTCGTTCTCCATGACTGTTTAGGAAGAACTTAAATACTGCTGCAAAACCTGAAGATTAAGGCTGGGGTCAGACGAGCATCATTGCCTAAGTTGGCCCGCCCATGCAGTCGACATGCGGTGCACGTCATTGGCTGCGGGGGAAAGCTGCGTTCAGGCTGTCTCTCTGCAGCCAATGACACGTGGCGCACGCTGGCTGCTGAGAGGGGCCGAGGGGGCCCATTAAAGACAGCAGGGCGTACCTGTACGCCTTTTCATCTCCAAGGCCCACCCGCCACAAGGACTGCATAGAATGTCCTGTAGTGGGAAGGGGTTTTACACACATTTTGTCCCTTGTCACGTACAGCTCCTCCTCTTCGGCGCAAAGAATCCCGAACTCGGAAATCCCTGAAGCTTTCTAACCCAACTTGTGTTGTTTTAGCACTTTGCATCATATGTCTGCGCCAAAGCTTTCATAAATCTGTTTGCGTCTAGCAAATGTCAACGCACTGTCATATTCCAGCCAGTGTCCATCTCTGGATCTTTGCTAGGAGGTCCTTGACATACAGATGTTTTTTTTATTTCATTGAACCTATAAATCTAAAGATATTATATATATATATATATATATATATAATATAAAGAGACCCCCATGGCAGGATGTCTGTCTACCCATAACATTACACACCACAGATAAAGATGGACCCCAACCAGTTTCTTAACCAGCCCGATATTTCCATTCTATGACATCACTATAAAGTCTGTTTGGTTTTTGGGAGAGGGGTTCCTTACCTGCTCCATTACAGCCAGAAATAAGTCACGAAACTACGAAAATAACGCACATATAAAGTGCAAGCAACTAGTAATGGAATTTAAAAAAAAGAAATCGCAACGGTGTGATCAATAAACGATAACCGTGTCTGCCCACAAACAATATGGCTGCAGTGCACCCTGATCCCGTGCTATGAGCGCACTTCCGATGCCGTGTTTACAGTGTTTGAACCCAGTTTTCCAGGTTGGGGGTGGAGTTTATGGAGTATTGCTGCCGTGGTAGTTCCATCTACCACGCAGCGCGTTTGGCGATGCAGCAGCATGCAGTGCTCTCGCTCTCCCTCTAGGTGGCGGCCCGTGAAAAGACATGTTTATCGCAAAACAACGGACGCTTGCGCGAGAAAATAGTCCCTCATGGACGTTAGGAGCAGTTTCACGCGATGGTATAGGGAGGCTTCCTGAATAATAACATGGCTTTGAGTGATCTGTATTGAGACCGCAAACCCAACCCGTATAACGTTATGTAGGTTTAATATACTACGTTTACTTTGGTCAACCCAAAAAGCTTATAGCTTACCTAGTCTGCCATAATGAACCAGTCCTCATAACTTTATATAGGGTTACCCAGTCTGCCATAATGATCCAGTCCTCATAACTTTATATAGGGTTACCCAGTCTGCCATAATGAACCAGTCCTCATAACTTTATATAGGGTTACCCAGTCTGCCATAATGAACCAGTCCTCATAACTTTATATAGGGTTACCCAGTCTGCCATAATGAACCAGCCCTCATATCTTATATAGGGTTACCCAGTCTGCCATAATGAACCAGTCCTCATAACTTTAGGGTTACCCAGTCTGCCATAATGGACCAGCCCTCATCTTATATAGGGTTACCCAGTCTGCCATAATGAACCAGCACTCATAACTTTACATAGGGTTACCCAGTCTGCCATAATGAACCAGCCCTCATAACTTTATATAGGGTTACCCAGTCTGCCATAATGAACCAGCCCTCATAACTTTACATAGGGTTACCCAGTCTGCCATAATGAACCAGCCCTCATAACTTTATATAGGGTTACCCAGTCTGCCATGATGAACCAGCCCTCATAACTTTATATAGGGTTACCCAGTCTGCCATAATGAACCAGTCCTCATATCTTATATAGGGTTACCCAGTCTTACATAATGGACCAGCCCTCATATCTTATATGGGGTTACCCAGTCTGCCATAATGAACCAGTCCTCATAATTTTAGGGTTACCCAGTCTGCCATAATGAACCAGTCCTCATATCTTATATAGGGTTACCCAGTCTTACATAATGAACCAGCCCTCATATCTTATATGGGGTTATCCAGTCTGCCATAATGAACCAGCACTCATAACTTTACATAGGGTTACCCAGTCTGCCATGATGAACCAGTCCTCATAACTTTACATAGTGTTACCCAGTCTGCCATAATGAACCAGCCCTCATAACTTTACATAGGGTTACCCAGTCTGCCATAATGAACCAGTCCTCATAACTTATATAGGGTTACCCAGTCTGCCATAATGAACCAGCCCTCATATCTTATATAGGGTTACCCAGTCTTACATAATGGACCAGCCCTCATATCTTATATGGGGTTACCCAGTCTGCCATAATGAACCAGCCCTCATAACTTTACATAGGGTTACCCAGTCTGCCATAATGGACCAGCCCTCATATCTTATATAGGGTTACCCAGTCTGCCATAATGAACCAGCCCTCATAACTTTACATAGGGTTACCCAGTCTGCCATAATGAACCAGTCCTCATAACTTTACATAGTGTTACCCAGTCTGCCATAATGAACCAGCCCTCATAACTTTACATAGGGTTACCCAGTCTGCCATAATGGACCAGCCCTCATATCTTATATAGGGTTACCCAGTCTGCCATAATGAACCAGCACTCATAACTTTACATAGGGTTACCCAGTCTGCCATAATGAACCAGCCCTCATAACTTTATATAGGGTTACCCAGTCTGCCATGATGAACCAGCCCTCATAACTTTATATAGGGTTACCCAGTCTGCCATAATGAACCAGTCCTCATATCTTATATAGGGTTACCCAGTCTTACATAATGGACCAGCCCTCATATCTTATATGGGGTTACCCAGTCTGCCATAATGAACCAGTCCTCATAATTTTAGGGTTACCCAGTCTGCCATAATGAACCAGTCCTCATATCTTATATAGGGTTACCCAGTCTTACATAATGAACCAGCCCTCATATCTTATATGGGGTTATCCAGTCTGCCATAATGAACCAGCACTCATAACTTTACATAGGGTTACCCAGTCTGCCATGATGAACCAGTCCTCATAACTTTACATAGTGTTACCCAGTCTGCCATAATGAACCAGCCCTCATAACTTTACATAGGGTTACCCAGTCTGCCATAATGAACCAGTCCTCATAACTTTATATAGGGTTACCCAGTCTGCCATAATGAACCAGCCCTCATATCTTATATAGGGTTACCCAGTCTTACATAATGGACCAGCCCTCATATCTTATATGGGGTTACCCAGTCTGCCATAATGAACCAGCCCTCATAACTTTACATAGGGTTACCCAGTCTGCCATAATGGACCAGCCCTCATATCTTATATAGGGTTACCCAGTCTGCCATAATGAACCAGCCCTCATAACTTTACATAGGGTTACCCAGTCTGCCATAATGAACCAGTCCTCATAACTTTACATAGTGTTACCCAGTCTGCCATAATGAACCAGCCCTCATAACTTTACATAGGGTTACCCAGTCTGCCATAATGGACCAGCCCTCATATCTTATATAGGGTTACCCAGTCTGCCATAATGAACCAGCACTCATAACTTTACATAGGGTTACCCAGTCTGCCATAATGAACCAGCCCTCATAACTTTATATAGGGTTACCCAGTCTGCCATGATGAACCAGCCCTCATAACTTTATATAGGGTTACCCAGTCTGCCATAATGAACCAGCCCTCATAACTTTATATAGGGTTACCCAGTCTGCCATAATGAACCAGCCCTCATAACTTTATATAGGGTTACCCAGTCTGCCATAATGAACCAGTCCTCATAACTTTACATAGTGTTACCCAGTCTGCCATAATGAACCAGCCCTCATAACTTTACATAGGGTTACCCAGTCTGCCATAATGGACCAGCCCTCATATCTTATATAGGGTTACCCAGTCTGCCATAATGAACCAGCACTCATAACTTTACATAGGGTTACCCAGTCTGCCATAATGAACCAGCCCTCATAACTTTATATAGGGTTACCCAGTCTGCCATGATGAACCAGCCCTCATAACTTTATATAGGGTTACCCAGTCTGCCATAATGAACCAGCCCTCATAACTTTATATAGGGTTACCCAGTCTGCCATAATGAACCAGCCCTCATAACTTTATATAGGGTTACCCAGTCTGCCATAATGAACCAGCCCTCATAACTTTACATAGGGTTACCCAGTCTGCCATAATGAACCAGCCCTCATAACTTTATATAGGGTTACCCAGTCTGCCATAATGAACCAGCCCTCATAACTTTACATAGGGTTATCCAGTCTGCCATAATGAACCAGCCCTCATAACTTTATATAGGGTTACCCAGTCTGCCATGATGAACCAGCCCTCATAACTTTATATAGTTACCCAGTCTGCCATAATGAACCAGCCCTCATAACTTTATATAGGGTTACCCAGTCTGCCATAATGAACCAGCCCTCGTAACTTTACATAGGGTTACCCAGTCTGCCATGATGAACCAGCCCTCATAACTTTATATAGTTACCCAGTCTGCCATAATGAACCAGCCCTCATAACTTTATATAGGGTTACCCAGTCTGCCATGATGAACCAGCCCTCATACGTTTATATAGTTACCCAGTCTGCCATAATGAACCAGCCCTCATAACTTTATATAGGGTTACCCAGTCTGCCATAATGAACCAGCCCTCGTAACTTTACATAGGGTTACCCAGTCTGCCATAATGAACCAGCCCTCGTAACTTTATATAGGGTTACAGTCTGCCATAATGAACCAGCCCTCATATCTTATATAGGGTTACCCAGTCTGCCATAATGAACCAGCACTCATAACTTTACATAGGGTTACCCAGTCTGCCATGATGAACCAGCCCTCATAACTTTATATAGGGTTACCCAGTCTGCCATGATGAACCAGCCCTCATAACTTTATATAGGGTTACCCAGTCTGCCATAATGAACCAGCCCTCATAACTTTATATAGGGTTACCCAGTCTGCCATAATGAACCAGCCCTCATAACTTTACATAGGGTTACCCAGTCTGCCATAATGAACCAGCCCTCATAACTTTACATAGGGTTACCCAGTCTGCCATAATGAACCAGCCCTCGTAACTTTACATAGGGTTACCCAGTCTTACATAATGGACCAGCCCTCATATCTTATATGGGGTTACCCAGTCTGCCATAATGAACCAGCCCTCATATTTTATATAGGGTTACCGAGTCTGCCATAATGGACCAGCCCTCATATCATTATGTAGGGTTACCCAGTCTTACATAATGGACGAGCCCTCATAACTTTATATAGGCTCACCCAGTCTGCCATAATAGAGTACCAAAGTCACCCTTTGAGGCCCTTGTAGTGTGCGACCTCAGAGAGGCAACCAATAGATTGGTGCTGCACATGCATGCGCAGCTCAGATCCATCGTTCTTCATGGGTGCTTCAGAATTTGCATACGTAATGTGCGCAATTTGCAGTTTGCTATGCTACTTGACTTACGTATGAAAGCTTCAGGGATTTCTGGCTTCGGAAGTCACTTGAGCTGAAGGGGCAGGGCCGGCCCGACAATGGTGCAGAGTGGAGCAGCGGCACCAGGCGGTAGAAATTCAGGGGTGGCAAATTTCAGCACCCCGCCACCGCTGCTGCGCTCTGCACTATTTTTTTTTGCCACGGCGGCAGATCGTGTGGCCGCCGCGTTCGTTCCTTCAACGAGCGGCAGCCGCATGAGTATCTGCCGCTCGCCTGAGATCCATCCGCCAGCCTACCGCGATCGAGATCACGTGATCTCGCGAGATCGCGGCAGGCTGGAAGGTGGATCCCAGGCGAGCGGCAGATACTCATGAGGCTGCCGCTCGTTGAAGGAAGGAACGCAACGGCCGCACGATCTGCCTGATGGAGCCTGGGCCTGGCAGAGGTGAGCCTGGGGGAAAATATATCCATGATGAGCGCAAATATATCTATGAGTGAGTCTGGGGGAAAATATTTCCATGTGTGAGTCTGGAGGCAAATATTTCCATGTGTGAGTCTGGGGGCAAATATATCCATGAGTGAGTCTGGGGGCAAATATTTCCATGTGTGAGTCTGGGGGCAAATATATCCATGTGTCATGAATTAAGCCTATGCCCGCACCTAAACCGTGGCAAACCCTTATTCACCTGTCTAGGTTTGTATGCAGGTTCGATTCCCCTATCTGGCTGTTAAGCTTCTGTTGTGATACCTACAGGTGTATACTACTTCACCTAAATGAAGCCTGCTTAAAAGAGGGATCCACCCTTCCATCAGGGCTTCAACATAACGTCCCTGGAAGTGCAGACAACCAGACCTGTCCCTGAAGCTCCCTACCGTGTTACCTGAATCCCTCCAGTGATACTCCCAAGTGGAACCCTGCTACCAAGGAGAATCTCCCCACCAAGGTACCCCGCTCTCAAGAACCCTCGTTCTTCGAGTGTACCCCACTTCCAAGAATCCTCGTTTGTCAAGCATACCCTGCTTTCAAGAATCCCTGTTGTCAAGCTGAATCCTGCATACAGTCTGTTGCCTGCCTGCTAGTGCTGCTATTATTTACTATTTGTTTTGTTTATTATTTAATAAACCTTCAATACCCAGCAACCTGTGTGACTCCTATGATCACTGCATCCTGGGCTCACTTCACCCACCGCCGCACTCCCGTACCTGACACCATGTGTGAGCCTGGGGGCAAATATATCAATGTGTGAGCTGGGGCAATATACCCATGTGTGGGCACTGCTAGGTATGTGATGCTGGGCACTGCTGGGTATGTGACACTGGGCACTGCTGGGTATGTGACGCTTGGCACTGCTGGGTATGTGACGCTGGGCACTGCTGGGTATGTGACACTGGGCACTGCTGGGTATGTGACACTGGGCACTGCTGGGTATGTGACGCTGGGCACTGCTGGGTATGTGATGCTGGGTACTGCTGGGTATGTGACACTGGGCACTGCTGGGTATGTGACGCTGGGCTCAGTTATATACACCTCACATTACTGTATCACAGAGCTCCACAGCAAAAAAATTCTAATGTACGGTGTGTATGAGTGTTTGAATTTTATTGCTGTGGCGCACTGTGATATGCTTATACACGCTGCGTGGTTTTTTTTTGGGGGGGGGGGCAGCATTTCATCCTTCGCTCCAGGCAGCACAATGTCTTGGGCCGGCCCTGTGAAGGGGAGCTACACGCAGTGAGGGAGAAAAGATAAGTAACACCCCCCCCCCCCAAATAAAAAAAAAGCATTTTAAAAATAATATGGAAGAGGCTGTCGACAGCACCTGCCCAATTATTTAAGGGCAAAAAGGGGAACTCTATTTTTAAGCAGTAAATACTAACCTTTTCTCCCATGGCACACGTTGCCTGTCCCTGTCAGCTCAGGGCTTACAAAATATTGGAAGAACCTGAAGCTTTCCTATGCAAAATGCACATTATGCCGCTGCTCCTGGTTCTCAGTGGCCAAACTCAGATCAACACAAGTCAGAAATAGGTTCCTGGCACTCCTAAAGGTTTGGGGAGTGATATAAGAAAAATACATGCAACGTTTCAATCTGTAAGACCGTCTCAAGCTTCATCTGTGAGATCGTTTTTTTTCTCTTTTAAAAAAGTCCATAAATATGTTTTAAGAATAGCATCAATAAATTAACGTAGCGTCTTTTTTCTCTTTTTATGATTCAGGGTAAGGTGGTGTCAAATTTTCATAATTTCTCCCAAGCTACACTTATCTTGTTCACCATAATTTCAGTCTAATCAAACTACGGCAAACTTCTAGCCATACAACAGTGGTACCGTTATGTGAGCTATTCTTACTTTCTTGTAAGGCCGGGGTCAGACGAGCGCAATACGTGCACCCGTACTGACGTGCCTCTCGGCAATGGCATCAGTCACAGCGTTGTGAAGCTTCGACGGGGCTGGCCACACGTTGTAGCGCACACACTACAGCGGACGTGCTGCAGCCGTGCTGAAAGTTTCCCCATCAAAGAGCTACGACGTGCGTTCGTCGGAGCTGCAAAGCGTGATCCTCATAGGAGGATCGAGCCTTGCAGCGCTGAGCGCACTAACTGCTCTCAGCCAGGTGGCCAGATGGTCGTCAGAGTGGAAGGAACGTCTACTCTCACGGACATTCCTTCCACTCTCAAAAATGCTTGTCTGACCCCGGCCTGAGTACTCAATGTGCAATAGCCTACTTTTATTTCTGAATACGTTTTCAACTCGTCGATAAAAAGGTCAGCTGCTAAGTGGCAACCACTCGTTAGGCTACCTGTGTTCTGACAAAATCCGCAATTCATCAAAATGAGCAATCGTGTCACTTCTGGTCATGTGACATACGCTGATTTTGACAAACTGCATGGAGTGTGCATGGCCACACGTACCTCCGAGCCCTCGGATACACGTGTGTCGCGCACACATGCTCACCTCATCAAATTCGCTAATTTTCCGATAGGGAATAGGTGCAAAAGCGTTTTTTTCTGTACCTAACAGGGCGGCTGCGCGGACTAGAAGTATCCAGCCTGTTCCGTGTATAAGACGCAACAAGAAAAAAAGTTGTCATTTGCGCTCACCACTGTGGCTCCATGTTGAACAAAACACAATCAGAGGTTTTGGTTTACTTGAATGGCCATTAAAGTGTAAGCTCACCTGCCATGTCACCGCACCTCTGATCAGGTGAGTACCTAATGAAACCAAAAGATGCTTTCTAAGCAACCTCACATTATTATTATCATCATTTATATAGCGCCAACAGTTTTCGCAGCGCTTTACAATAACCAAAGGGAACGAGATACATATGATGGAAACACTAGGTGTAGAAGGCCCTGCTCATAGGAGCTTACAGTCTATAGCAGTGTTTCCCAAACCTCTCCTCGGGACCCTCAACCAGGCCAGATATTGCAGCTCACCTTGGGGGAAATGCAGACTGAATCCTGCAATCAATGAGCAGCAAATCATATCACCTGCGCTGTGCTTCAGATATCTGTCAAACCTGGCGAGGCGGAGGGTCCTGAGGACAGGTTTGGGAAACACTGGTCTAGAGGGATTGGGGTTGAGGAAGACGAGAGGAATTTTACTAGATGGCAGGATCATTAGTGCCAGTGGTATGGGAATGGTGGGGCCATAGAAGCAGCTTCAATCATGAGTAGGGCTCATGCTGCTATTCAGTCATGAGAGAAACTGGTGGGTTTTCATTTATACCCTCACCAGAAACAATTTCACTTTGGGATAAAAAGAAAAAAACATGGAAAAGGGGCAGCAGCAAAAAATGACCTGGCTGAGAATACAACAAATATACATATGTACAGAAGAAACATTTTTTTCTGTACATATGTATATTTGTTGTATTCAGTGGAATTGTTTCTGGTGAGGGTATAAAGGAAAACCCACCAGTCTCATGACTGAAAAGCAGCATGAGCATGTGAGGTTGCTTAAAAAGCAGCTTGGTTTCATTAGGTAGGACTCACCTGACCAGAGGTGCCGTGACGTGGCAGGTGAGCTTACACTTTAATGGCGATTCAAGTAAACTAAAACCTCTGATTGTGAGTGTAAATGACAACTTTTTTTCTTGTTATTTTCTGATAGGTGCAAGTGTATCCCCATAGATTTAGGAACTGGATCCTAGGCGCATGCACGCTAGAAACATCCCATCCATGATCTGTGATTGCCTGAGATTGGATAATAACGTTGCACTGTATTTTGAGTTCTATTTGTATATAATTCAAAACACAATATCAGCCAATCAGAGAACATGGATGGGATGTTTCTAGCGCACATGCACATACGATCCCCTTTCTAAGGCTATGAGGGACACGCATGCGTGTATCATCACATTGTTGAGTTTTGTGGGGCGAACATGCATGTGTGACACGCACGTATCCGAGGACTCGGAGGTACACACGCACATGCACACTCCGTGCTAGCAAACTGAGCTGAAGAGAATAATCGTCTCCAATTGTCCGTCCTTTAACCCCTAAGATCCTGTCTTAGGCACACCTTGAATTAACTCTCCTTCTGCGCAGGGAGAGAGAAAAAAAATCCTTCAAAGAAGACACACGAGGCATGTATTTTTGTCTGGCAATTTTCTCTCTGCCTTCCAACGTTTTTTGACACATATTTATGCTTCTAACGAAAACGTTGTCTCTTTATTTCATTGGTTAACATTTCAAAACATAGCATAGTTCATTGGCCAGTTTCAATACAGGTCTGGTGACACATTTCTAGACAGTCCCGTGGCCTCGGCATGTGATTTCTTGAGATATCAGCATTTCTTAAGACATCAGTACTTTTTTTATCACTTCAAAGAAATTTGCAAACATCAGCATCCTTGTCATTCTAAAAACATTTGCAAACATCTTGAGAAGTAAAACTTAATCCTATAATACTGCTGATTATCAATTTATCTTAAAACTATTTCTTATATTTTAAACCTTAATTTATCTATTAATATTATAATTCATGGGGTGTTATTTAACTACTTATAGGGTCCTTCTTATAGGTTAGCAGATGGTGGTCTGAGGATTCCTTTTCCTTCAATCCCCTCTTAGAATCATAGTATGATCATACAATTTGATTCTTTCTTTGTTTCATCTATCTACTGTAAATTAGTATGGGTTGGGGAGCGAGACCCTGTAAAGCTTCGCGAGTATAATTAACAAATCTCTGCTGGTTATAATATAAATAGTTAATCCAATCTACATTCTTATTAATAGTAACAAGAGGTGCTAGGAATGACTCAAACCCTGCCTTTACCTGATCCCTTGCTTTAAATTCATCAGGGACCCCTCTTGGTACCCCTATAACATCAATATAGACATGCGGATCAAGACTACCTTGTGGGCTTGGGACTTCCCTTTTCCTGCGACGTGAGCTAATATTTGGAATTTCCTCAGGATCCGAAACCATATGAAATCCCATTATGGCCTTAGCTAGGGCACATTCACCTGACCATTGAAGGGGCAGACGCGCCCTAATCTTGAGGTCTCCACATATCCAGTAGAGATCCCCAATCAGAAAAACTTGATTCTGTAACTTAGTACTGTTGATATTGCTATAATTGGCACAATAACCCTCGGGGAAGAAGGTGAGGTTCCTACCTTTTTCTGCTGACCTATAGCAGGTATAGGTCCCTGGGTAAACATGTATCCCTTCTCCTGGTTGTGGGAGGCGTGTTAGTATGGGGTAGCTATTCTTCCAATATTCACATAAACTCTGGCTATCAGTGGTGTTAGTATATAAACTAAGAAAACATTCTTCTACATCTTGCGGAATATTAAAAGGTACGGTGCCTAGATGTGGCCTAGCAGCACCACACACATAACAATTTGTACGGTTATTGTTTAGGGCACTAAATTTTACCCATTCTAGCCAAACATTTACATCTGAAATTGTACTGTCTGAGCTCCGCTTCTGATTGAGCACCGCCACCCACCTCTCCCAATCAAAGTCATACGATTTAATAGGCTTTGTCCCTCGGAACTGCGTCGTCGTGCGGCGCTATCTGGTTTATATCCCCATCTGTTAACTACGGCATCAGAGGTACCATATCCCATATTGCCCGTGTCCCACCCCACTGCGCCCCAATAATCACAATTATGTCCCCAGTACTCATCGGTTACACATATATATACGGTTGCCTTGTACAGTATCATACTGCAATAATGGTGGACAATAAAAAAAAAAAGTGGCCAGACAGTGATGGTTTGGGTTGGGGTTCTTTCTGGTAGGGGGTGTGGACAATAGGGGTTGTGACATATGTTCCGAAGGGGGGGGTAAACATATTATTTCAGTCTTTTTCTTCCCCCACATGCGTCTCCAGACTCTTCGAAAAGGATCCTTGGTTGTCAGCCCTGGTTTCCAACAAGGAGAAGATATCTGCCCTCGTGAGTGTCTCTTGTTGAGTCCTTTGTTGAATCCGCTTGACTCGAGAGGGTCCCTTGTTGAATCCGCTTGACTCGAGAGGGTCCCTTGTTGAATCCGCTTGACTCGAGAGGGTCCCTTGTTGAATCCAGACTGGGCTGTCCTCTGTCAGTATAGCTGTGCGGGTTACGGCTACCACCGTGGTCTCTGGTCCATAGGCGAAATCCTCTGGTCTTTTTCCTTTCTGTAGCCGCTTTACCAGCACCTTGTCTCCTGGATTAAATGGGTGGGTAGGTTTGTCTGAAAGAAAGGGAGACTTAAATATAACTTCGTCTCTGTCTCGAGGGTTGAGATCAGCTGGCTAAGTCCCCTGTCTCCACTGTTAGCCTACCTGTAGACCATGGTAATGGAAAGGGTCTGCCCATAAGTATCTCGAAGGGGGAGTAGCCTGTGTTCCTATTAACCGCCATTCTGATTTCAGCCAGAATGATGGGGAGTACCAATTTCCAATTCTTTAGCTCTTCTGTGGTTGCATATTTTTGTAAGGTACAAAATAATTGGTCCCTATCCATTGTGGGAGGTCGCAAAACCCGGCATTACTAGTTTAGCTATGTCCTGTTGTGCTGCTCATTTAGCGGCTTAGTCAGCCAGATGATTCCCCTTTGCAATAGGATCTGAGGCTTTGGTGTGTGCTCTACAATGTAACACCGCTATCTGAGAGGGCATAAGAATGCTTGCTAGGAGGTCCGTGACCAGGGTCGAATGGGAAATCTTCTTGCCATCTGCGGCCACAAATCCCCTCTTTTCCCATATCGTCCCATGGTCATGGACCACACCATAAACATATTTGGAGTCAGTGTATATCGTGACAGGTCTACCCGCAGAGAGCCTGCATGCTCGTGTTAATGCAATCAGTTCTGCTGCCTGGGCAGACTGGTAGGGTACAGGCCCCGATTCTAGAACAGTGTCAGGGAGTTGAACCACTGCATAGCCTGCATGATAAGTGTTGTCATCGGGGCGGGTACAGGAGCCGTCAACAAAGACGACATCTGCGTCCGGAACAGGTGTTGACATAAGATCAGGGCGGGGTGCAGTTTCAGACTCAATGGAGAGAGCACAGTCATGTTCGAGTGGGATTGTATCTGAGGGATTCTTAAGACCCAGTAAAGCGTGTAGGATTGGTGCTGGACCAGAGACACTTGAACTGTATTCTATGTGCAGTGCAGGGTTGCTTAGCAGTGTGACTTCATATCCACTAAAGCGCTGTGATGACATGTGCTGTGTATGTATGCCCTTAAGTAAAAATAAAACATCATGGGTTGTGGGTAGGTGAGTTTCGTACCCTAATGTGTATTGGCTTGCCATACTAACGGCCATTGCACATGCTGCCAGGGCACGCAAACAGGCCGGCATCCCTTGTATCGTTACTGGCAGAATCTTTGAAAAAAATGCTATGGGGCGCAACCGGCCCCCATGTTCTTGCGTCAGTACCGCGGCCATGGTTTTACAATTGTCCCTTGCAAACAGATGAAATGAAAGTACATAATCAGGGAGGCCTAGCGCGGGGCTTATCATCATTGCATTTCTGAGAACCTTAAAGGCATTTAACATTTCATTAGACCACGTTATCACATTGGATTGACCCAACAGGGTGGCTTGTCTCAGAATGTTATCGTAGTAGGAGCAGTCAGGGATCCACTGTCTGCAATAGTTTATCATGCCTAAGAATGACAACATGTCCTTCTTAGTTTTCGGGTTGACCAGGCCCGTGACAGACTGGACTCTCTTCTGACTGATGCTCCGTTCCCCCTGTCTGAGAACAAACCCTAAATATTCAACTTGCGTTTGACACCACTGCATTTTTTTAAGGGAAACCTTGCGCCCACATTCCTGTAACCAACTAAAAAGTGTTTTACCATCCTCCCGGCAGGCCTCCTCTGATGGACTGCATACGAGGAGATCATCCACGTATTGCAGCAGGACAGAACCATGGCTGGTGTGCCAGAATTTCAGAGTGGCCTGCAGTACAATACTGTAGACCACCGGGGCGTCAACGTACCCCTGAGATAACCTTTTCCATGTAAATTGTGTGCCTTCGAATGAAAATGCAAACAGCAATGCCGTTTCCGGATGTACAGGGATGCTAAAAAATGCATTCTTCAGGTCAATTACAGAAAAATGTGTATGTGTCGCTGGTATTGATGACAGAAGTGACGTGACATCTGGGACAATTGGCGCAATTAGAATCACTAGGGAATTAACTGCGCGCAAGTCTTGAACGAACCTGACAGTCCCGTCAGCTTTGTTCACGGGGTTAATTGGGGTGCTGTATGGGGACACTACTGGTTGTAAAATACCGTCATGTAGGAATTGGTCAATCATGGGGCGCAATCTGTCCTCAAACTCTTTCGACAAAGGATACTGCCTTTGATACACAGGGTTACAATTGTCATGTAGCCTGGCTTTATATGGAGTGCAGCTAACCAGTCCAGTGTCATAAGGGCCTTTGGACCATAGTTGGTCTAAGCCTTGGAGTTCAGTGGGGAGCATTTCAATAGTCATTAAAAAATGGTGTTTATCAAGAAAAAAAAGGGGTAAGGATGGCGAGTCAACAATTAACCCCCCCAGTCGTGAGTATATGTGACCTCTAATTTCCCTAAGAGATCCCTACCTAGTAGACTAATCGGACAGTCTTCTATGATTGTAAACGCATGATACAGTAGTGGTTTACCATCAGGGGTGGTGAGTGCTAAAGGGCGGGTGGAAAAGGTTTTGGTAGATACCCCGTTAATATTATAAGTTTCATATCTTCCTGTGTAAAATTGCGACCATTACACGCCTTTTTTAAATATGTAATAGCTCCTAATGGGGCTTCTCTTGGTTTTGGACAGTGTTTTAAAATCTTATTAATATCCTCTATTTCTATCGCCTTTTTAAATAACTTATACCCCACGGTCATAAATAGGAAAATGGGTTTTGTTGGTGTTATTCTCATATCTTAGGGGCTTATTAATGGCGATCCTTTGTTATATACGAGTGGCCATAATAACGAAAGGCAGTATATATTCTTCTGCTTTTTTTTTTCCCTCTTTTTTTTTTTTCTATTTTTTTTTTCTCTTTTACTTCCTCTTTTTTTTTTTTTTCCCGTCTTTGGATGTGGATGGGGCCGAAGGTTTCAAATCCTCCATTGCCCCTACCGCACCCAAGACCTCTGTCTCAGTAAAGGGACGGATATATGGATTGTCTAATAAGACGGAGGGGGTCGTGGTTCCCAGCTGGCACGGGGTATTTCTTGTTTATTCCGTGGTATACTCTGTTCTATTTTATGCAGTCTGGCGCTGTCAGAGGACAATGGGGTCCCTCTTCTACATTGTTTCACCATTAATCATTGTCCCCCCTCCCCAATTTCATATACTGCATGTCCCACTGAGGGTCTCCCTGATAATAGGGCCATGCCTCGGTGTCGTCGAGACATAATCCTTTCACTATATCCATATAGAATGGGCTGTGGTCTCCCTGTCTGAGGAAAGGATCACAACTCCCACTGCTTCTGTCCATCCCGCTAGATTATCTATCCATGGGTTAATTAAATAGCAATCTGTGCCCCCTACTCGTGCTACATAATCTTTACAAAACTCTCCTATTTTCAGTAAGGGATATTCTTTAACCTTGCTACTTTGAATATCCATGGCTAGTTGTACAATTGAATAATCAGGCAGGTAAAATAGAGAAAGAAAGAAAGAAGAGAGGCTCTTCACAGTGCTCGAAAAGAAAAACAACTTAAATTCTTACTATATATATATATATATATATATAATCTCTATGCTACATGGATCAACAAAAGATGAGCTAATTTAAGGATAAGTAATAAAAACTTATTTAGTGAATCCTCCCCTAATCTCGAGAATCAAACTTCTAATCTTTTGCTTTTTATTTTGTAGTTATATAATTCCTTCATATCATAAACAAAAATTTATAAACCACAATCCAATAGTATATAAAAACTAGCTTCACAATATATGCATCTCCGGCTAGCAACCGCATACATAACCAACATCATCCACCCCATCAGTCAGCAACTAACACACAAATGGCCAACAAACACATCTGCCCAATACAACATGCACCTCACAGCAAACAATGTCCAACCAGTCAGCTCTTATATATACATATATATATACACAGTACCATCAGTATACAATGGGGCAAAAGTCTACCCTACCTTACAGATTTTCCTGCCCAATTAACTTATCACTCTATAATATATACTTTAACAATATATATACATGTAATTAAACCGGTAATACAGGAATGACGAGCGTCCGTCTTACCTTACAGACCACTCGGCACCTTAACTTATACCTCTACAATTTAAGTAATTTACTCTATTATCACAACTGAGGGACGTCTGTCTTACCTTACAGATCGCTCAACAGTGAATCTTAACACTCTAATATTCTTATACGCTAATATTCTTATACTCTATACATTTTATGAGGGTTAACGCAAGGTGTGATCAATTGGACATATAATGTCCCTTCTCTGAGTGTGGTTCCTGACCCACTCCATCTTTAAATAAACGGCCCCTGGCAACGTTTTCTTTTAATTTGTAATAAACGGCCCGTGGCAACGTTTTCTTTTAATTTGTAATAAACGGCCCGTGGCAACGTTTTCTTTTAATTTGTAATAAACGGCCCGTGGCAACGTTTTCTTTTAATAAACGGCCCCTGGCAACGTTTCCTTTTAATACTATAGGACATGGACAACTAACTTTAGTTCGAGATAAACGTTGTCATTGCCCTCGTCCAGACAAGACAATATACTCACCAGGACGAGGGGTGACTGTTCATTTCGGCAGTGCCTCCAGATTGAAGAGAATAATCGTCTCCAATTGTCCGTCCTTTAACCCCTAAGATCCTGTCTTAGGCACACCTTGAGTTAACTCTCCTTCTGCGCAGGGAGAGAGAAAAAAAAATCCTTCAAAGAAGACACACGAGGCATGTATTTTTGTCTGGCAATTTTCTCTCTGCCTTCCAACGTTTTTTGACACATATTTATGCTTCTAACGAAAACGTTGTCTCTTTATTTCATTGGTTAACATTTCAAAACATAGCATAGTTCATTGGCCAGTTTCAATACAGGTCTGGTGACACATTTCTAGACAGTCCCGTGGCCTCGGCATGTGATTTCTTGAGATATCAGCATTTCTTAAGACATCAGCACTTTTTTATCACTTCAGAGAAATTTGCAAACATCAGCATCCTTGTCATTCTAAAAACATTTGCAAACATCTTGAGAAGTAAAACTTAATCCTATAATACTGCTGATTATCAATTTATCTTAAAACTATTTCTTATATTTTAAACCTTAATTTATCTATTAATATTATAATTCATGGGGTGTTATTTAACTACTTATAGGGTCCTTCTTATAGGTTAGCAGATGGTGGTCTGAGGATTCCTTTTCCTTCATGAGCGTACATTGGAGCCCCGTTCAATACCTCAGCAGCTGCTGAATTGATGCAGCACAGCAATTCAGTTTGCTGCAGCAGTGTCATTGAACGCTTTGAATGCGAATTTCGAAGTAAAATGGCCGACGATTTCTTAATGAAAGATTCATATTGTTTTTCGTATGACTCGGACAACAGTTGAGGTATATATGATAAAGAAAAGCAGTCAGCACAATTCCGTTTTGTATGCACAAACCACAAATAAAAGATTTTATTGAAGAAACGTTATGTTTACTTCTGAAAAAAAATTAATTGAGCTGTAATATATGTCTATGTGCAGGGGTAAATAATAAATAAATATTTTGTGCTTTGGTGAACAAAAACCTCAAAATTATCATTGCAGTACGGAATTGTTACTTGCTTCATGGCGGCGGCCATCTTTAATACGTCACACTCGGCTACTTGTAGCATCTCCTCGGGTCGCTGCAAGTGCTAAGTTAGCAGTGCTGAGCGGCAGAACGGCGTTCAATTGCAAGTTGCTAACTTAGCACTTGCAGTGGCTGAGGTATTGAACGTGCCTCGGATGACCGGTGATGCTATAGCCTGTTTTTATGAATTGCTGATTTTGTCAGAACACCGGCATGCCAGGATCACTTTATAAGGGTTATGTACACCGTTTGTGACTGTGTACATGTTACAAACGCTGTTGGAAAAAAAATCACTAGCATCACATCGTCAACAAATGCCAGCATTTTACTAAAGTAAATTATATAGAGCAGCAGGAGAAGATTCACAGCGCATCGTCTCCTGTCACTCTGGATTCAAGTTTTGTGAAATGCCAGTGTTGATCGAAAAGCGGTACAGGAGATACCTTCTCCAAGGTGTGTGCAACACGGCACATGATAAATAACCTCTTAGGTTGGGGGCACACGAGGCGTTTTCTTTAACACACAGTACGTACGTTAAAGAAAACGCTAACGCACTGGCGTCCACTCAACGCTCCCTGCCCCCCAGCGCTGCAAAGCACGATTGCGCAGCCCCGTCTACGCGCATCATCACCTAGGATGCGCGTTCCTCCTGCTCTCAAGTGCGCATGCACGCTGCATTTGACACCCAACGTCACGTCAATCCTAGCGCAACAGCCTTTGTGTTTTCAAGACGGACGTCTTCAGCGCACGTTATGCGTAGCACGCGTTATGCATGTGGTCTTCGCGTTTTGTGTAATTATATGCTGCGACGCGTGTTAGTGCGCACTAAAAAACGTCTTGTGTGCACCCGGCCTTAATGGTGAAAAGAGCAAAAAAAATTAAGCATATGACAAGTAAATGGAAAATGAAGAAACATTTCAATGTCTACTCTATGGACAGATAGTTAGGAAGGGAAATTTGCCCTCATTCAAAATGGCTCCCCACGTCTACTTCCTGGCCGCAGACGTAGCAACGCGCTGTCACCGCTTGCCAGTGAGGGCGGGTAGACCGGATGTTGCCTTGTCCCAGGCAGGCCGCCGTACAGCCGTTACGTGGCACTCGTAGCTATCTCCTCGGCTAGCTAGAGAGGTGACGCCTCTTTCGGAGCGAGGCCCAGTCCCTGCAGCCCAGTCTCCGGCTCACACTCGCCGTGCACCGCCTCGCCATGATCACCCTGTCGGAACTGGTGGCCTTGGTCGTCTTCTTCTCCGCCACCGCGTCGGGCTACTTCGTCAGCATCGACGCGCACGCCGAGGAATGCTTCTTTGAGCAGGTCACGTCGGGCACCAAGATGGGCCTCATCTTCGAGGTGGCCGAGGGGGGTTTCCTGGACATTGACGTGGAGGTGAGTGCAGGCCGCGGCCCTTCAGGAGGCAGACAGGCCCGGGGCTGGAAGCGTCTTTGCATATCCCAGACATGCGGCCTATGTATGGCAGAGGCCTCATCCAGCACCTTGCCGGTGACTCCCACCCGGGGAAATGCTCCGGCCACCAGGCGGTGTGTGTGACTGCGGGCAGTATATAACCGGCTACTGTAGAACTACAACTCCCATGATGCTGCTCCTCATGGCCTGAAATATTCATTGGAGTTAAATACCGGTCAGAAGTGTTGCTAGGGTGTCTGTCAGCCACCCTGTGTGTGTGTCACAGCCCCCCCAGACATCTGCCGCCATGCAGGAAGTGCCCAGCTGTCAACTTGCAAGCCTTTACAGACTGGGTGGCAAACTCCTGAACCCCGCACCCCCATGTTGGTGACTTACACTTATTCATAATATTTTTGACTGCAGTAAATGGCCATTGAATCATGGGAATTGTAGTTCTGAAACCTGTAGGGGCCCGAGTTTGACAGCTGCTTCACAGGGCCTTTTCCTTCCTGTTATTATTGAAAAAGGTGCCACTGGTTTATTCATTTAGTATTATTTTTTTCTCTCATTACTTTAACGTAGTGTTTCCCAAACCTGTCCTCAGGACCCTCAACCAGGCCAGATTTTGCAGATTCCCTTGTGGAAATAGACTGAATCCTGCAATCACTGAGCAGCAAATCAGATCACCTGTGCTTCACATATCTCAAAAGTTTCATGGCGTGTCAGCGGGTCCTGGAGGACAGGTTTGGGAACCACTGCTTTAACAGAACTGGACATTTTAGCCAGATAGTGAAGAACTGTACGCGGAAGTCTCCAAGGTCCTGAAATCCAATTTCTTTAATAAAAAAACAAAAAACACCTTTTTGATGTCAGGTTTGCATTTTCACGATCTGTTTGAAGCACTATGACTTGTAAAGAGTGACCCCAGGTGTGACGTTCATATACATATCGGTGACTTATCCATGTGTCTGTAGTGTCCAAGAGATTGATTACAAGCATAGCTTGTACGATTGTTGCATTTTTAAAGAAGCATATTCATGTAATGGACAAAATACTGATAGCTCTTGATATCTGGGGTTAGGTTTACCTTTTACATATGGAGCAGTCTCCGTCCTTTTGTGGAGTGCTGGCACACGAGTTGCACGTTGCGTCAGTGTTGCCGAGGAACAAAATCTCCTTTTTATGAGAGTTGTTGGAAATCCTAGTGTTTATGTAGCTGCTGCTGAACCTTGACTGTTAGCATGCATTAGAAAATGCTATATAAACAATGATATTATATAGGGAAACCGAGGGGAGAGAAAGTTACTCTTTTTTTTTTTTGTTTTTTTTTAAAAGACGGAGGTCATGCGTATGAATGGGGACGTAGTGAGAAATGTCTCTGCAATGCCAGGTATACCTGGTCCTCTGGAATGAGTCAAATGGGATACTCTGGTTTAAATTGTGAGAGGGGGCACAGAGGGGTTAAACATTAACCCTTTCTGACCATTCCTGCACCCCCCCCCCCTTCAGTTTTAACCCAGAGAGGTTAGAATACACACCTTGATTCCAGCGCTGCGCTGGTGAAAACTAAGCTGTCGTTGACTGGATGCTTGAGCACACGCCCAGCCAATCCAGTGGCTGTCAATGAGAATGGATTGAGAGCCACTGTATATAGGTGTAGAATGCACTGCTGTTCACTCCTTGCCGTCTGCCTCTATCTGGTTTCTGCACAAAGCAAATCCACACTTAGCTGGGTGGGCTCTCCTGGACCTCTTTTATAGAGTGGAGGACACAAAGTCATTGTGACCATTCAATTAGCATTTTCTCAGCAGAGTGCTTGGAGTGTCTCTTTTTTAACATTTTCTGTAACTTAAGTTTATTTTGCAGAATTTTCTGAATCTTCCTCTTTCGCTTTCTGCAGAAACCTTTTGAACTCTTGTCTGTTTCTCAGTGTACTGAAAAGTGTCGCATGAAAGCCACTGATTGCTGACTGCAACCTGTGGACTGGTCTATAGTCAGCCTCTTATATCTCTGGATTGTTTTAGTTAGGACCAAGATGCTGGTCATCAGGATCGTCCTTTTTATTTAGGCAGAGGTAGTCACATTTTCTAAGAGATAAAAAAAATGGAATGTGCGCAGACTGAATAGTGTACGGCATGTATACGCGCCGCTTTTACAATGGGGATGCTTTGAAATTTAAGCGGAAGTGTATATGAGACAAAATTTCTGTCTTGGCATTCGCTGCCTGTTATCAGTTGCACAGGGACCAATTATAACAAGTAAGAGATGTGGGTGAGAGGTGACTGTACAGACTATTGTAACGTAAGGACGGGGTCAGCAACCTTTCATCAAATATTTAATAACGATTTTTCTTGGTTCTGTGCATTAGAGTTACGGTGTGGGAGCTTATCAGTTGCAGAATATTTTGCCAAAGGAAAGTGTCGATGAGAAAAAATCTGAAGTGGCTATGCCACCTTAGTCATCAGAGTACATCAGGGGTCAACAACATCAGCTTTCCAGAAGTTCTGCTACAGTGATGTGCAGAGCCTCATGGGAAATGTAATCCCAAACCATCTGGAGTCAAAGGATAATGATCTTTGAATTGCATAACCACTTTCTTTCATTTCAAAGCTTGTCACAGTCCATGAGAAATCTTTCACAACACTTTAGCAAGTTGTTGAGGTGCACCTTTTTTATAAACAAGTCCAATGGCGCCAAGAGTTGAGCTTCACTTGGCACTATGCGCCCACACACAGGGCAGAATGTTGTGGTGTCCCCATACAGAGCTGAGCCCATCATGATGTGCTGTTAAGCTATAAAGGGAAGCACAACTTGCCAAATGGTTGGAGAAAGATGAGGGGAGCTGGCATGGATAGGTCAGTTTATACAAAAATGATCAGGTTATGGTTGAAGGACACATTGAATATGGGAAAGCTGATGGTTCGGACAGTGCCTGTCAAATTTAGGAGCCCACTACACATTTTTGGAGCTAAGCTATTGTATGTATGCAAATTCGTGTAGAATATTTTCAAATAAGAGCCATATAGGAGCCAGCGTTGATTGTAGGTGCTCGTGTACTTGTCACTCTCTGAGAAACCCATGCTGTTGGTTTCAATTATGAGGGAAATGGCACGTGACAAATATCCAGTTTGCCAAGAGTATTAGGGATTCCCTGGCATATAAGGGGTTATTCCAGCTGTTTTAACAAATTTAATATGTGTGCATACACTTTTCTTGTGGTTGGCATTCTTTCAATCCAGTATAAATGAAATGTAATGCCGTTTCTTTCAGATCACCGGTCCAGACAATAAAGGTATATACAAAGGGGACAGAGAGTCGAGCGGCAAGTATACGTTCGCTGCCCACATGGATGGAACCTATAAGTTCTGCTTCAGCAACAGAATGTCAACAATGACTCCCAAGATAGTGATGTTTACTATCGATATTGGAGAAGCACCAAAAGGACAGGACATGGAGACAGAAGGTGAGGACGTGGTGCAAGAGTGGGTACAACCACCCTACTTAGTCCAGCTTGCAATTGTTTCTCGGCTGTGTCTTCAACCTTGGTCCTCCTAGATGTTTTGGAATTACATCTCCTATGATGCTAAGCCTCATGGGAAATGTACTTCAAAAACACCTGGAGGGCCAAGGTTGCTGATCATTTTAGTTTTCCTTCAAGATAAATTGTTTATTTTTGTGGGTTTTTTTTTTCTCCATGCGGTGTGCTGGAGTAATGCTTATTCTTTCTCCCATTACATTTTCTGTAAGTATTGTTGTTTTACTGTGACACTTTACCCAGTTTGACACATTTAAGATGCTGCTGCCCACATCTCCAATATAGACTATGAAAGGGATGAGACTTGCAAAATATCAAACTCCAATTTCTTCTACTCACACCAGTGGCGCAAGTTTCTAGTTTTAAAGATTTTCTCACTGAGAGTTTTAATAGCCATACCCTTCTGGTTTTTCAAGTTTTTCTGCACACAGCCCTTTAGATCCACGGCACATTAGTGATCACTCACAAGTGTGGATTAGAGTAACCACCATTCCCCCTTGCCCTCTATTTTTATCTGATTTAATCTCTCGCACTTTTTTTAGGTGGTGGAGATACTTGGGATGGTAGGTGTCCTGCGGTTTGATGCTTCACTGCTTTGCATTCAGAATATTCAATGCACTCATGTTTCTAACACCTCCATGAGTTGGCATGGCAATAGTATATGTTAGAGTGACAGATTTAGGTTTAATACCTCCTATAACAAGTCATAACACTGCAGCGGCTGCAGTATCTGTGCCGAGTCAGCATGCGGTTTTCTTACCTGCAGGTTTCAGTTGAGGTTTGTATGTAGTATTCTGCATCCTATGCATTTTATAAAATGCATATGTTCTGTTCTGAATGGTGTTGACTTGTTTTGAGTGTCATGTTGTTCTTGGCCTAGTCCACTGATTTATTCTTATATCTGGCAGCTGACTTACAAATAAATGTGTGTTTTACAAGGTTCATAAACCAAACAGTACCTGCATGCTATGCAAAATGAAAAATGTCATTACAGAAAATAAGAGTGCTATGATTTTGTTTTTCTCTTTCGTGTAACCTTACCTTCCTGTGTAAAATGATAGTTAACAACCTCCTGTGTTCCTGTAAATTGTGCCAATCTTCTCCTGCTTTGTTTTTCACAAAGGGGAAAAAAATTCCTCTTAGGCCGGGTGTACACGGAACGTTTTCTTTAACCCCTTAGTGACCGGGCGGTTTTACACAAATCCGTCTTTAGTGACCGATGCTGTTTTTACGTTTCTGCGCTGTTAGTGTTTAGGTCAAATTTTCCTCTTACTCGTTTATTCAACCCACACATATTATACACCCTTTTTCCCGCCATTAAATGGACTTTCTAGAAATACCATTATTTCCATCATATCCAATAATTTACTATAAAAAGAATATGAAATATGATGAAAAAAATGGTAAAAACACACTTTTTCGTAATTTAATCCCCAAAATTTACAACCACCCAAAAAGACCCTGGCTATATAGGTTCAAAATTTTGTCCCGAGACTAGAAATACCCAATATTTACATGCGTTTGCTTTTTAACCCCTTCATTGCTGAGACAGTTCACCTATGTGCGCTGCACTCATTCTGACCATTTTGTGCTAATTATTTTTAGATGAAAGCCTAGGTCCTATTTAATTAAACCCCCCCCCCCCCCGACAAAAAAAACTTTAAAAAAAAAAAAACTTTTTTTATTTTAATTTTTTTATTTTTTTAAAACCAAACCTGGTCATGTTTGGTATCATTGGAAAGGCCATAATCAGGCCTTTCAAATGATGTCAAATATGACCATGTAGCTGCCATGGATCGGGAGATAAAGGGATCCTTAGGATCCCCTTAACCCTCTAGCTGCCATGTAGAGATAACTGGCCCACTGACATCCTCACACATATGGTGAGGTTGTCAGTGGGTGGGGGAGGACCTGGACGCTTGGCTGACATCCAAGATGTCAGCCCCCCTCCAGGTTAGAATCGCGTTTTGGCGCCAATTAGCGCCGAAAAGGGATTCGGCAGCGAACGGGTTAATGCCATACACCGCTGAAAAGGGGAGACTCTCCCCTCTCCAGCAGTGCAAACGGCATCTCCCTAGCTTCAATGGTTGGGGAGCTAGAGGGCTCCGAAGGAGCCCCCCCTCCCCTCCATTGAATTGCATGGGGACGCCTGCTGATGTCACCACGCAGCGTGGCGACGTCATCAGCCTCGCCTGCCCATGTAAATCACATGGGCAGGCTTCCTCCCTGCCAGATCACCGTGGGATCCAGCGAGGGAGGTGAGTATCGGGCGGGAGGGGGATTAGGCGCCGCTGACGTACCCTGTACGTCCGCGGGTCTAAGGGAGATCCGAGAACAGGACGTACAGGGTACGTCAGCGGTCCTTAAGGGGTTAAGGCACATTACGTGCGTTAAAGAAAACCGGCGTCGCACGCAAGGCCCCCCCTCGCGCGATCCTCCATAGGAGATCGTGGACACCTGTCGACGCGAATCCTAGCGCATCATCACTGTCGATGCGCTAGGATGTGCGTCGACAGGGCTTCTCGATCCTCCTATGGAGGATCGCGCGGGTGTGTATGTTGAGTGCGACACCGGTTTTCTTTAACGCACGTAATGTGCGTTAAAGAAAACATCCCGTGTGCACCCGGCCTTATTCCCCCTGTGACAGTGACTGCTATTGCAGTCAACACTGAATGAACTGACTGCTCCGATGGAGCTGGCAGGGACAGATTTATATTTATAATTGGGCAGAGTAGGCATGTGCCTATAGGCGCCTCCTCTGTAAAAATCTTTTTAATGTTTTTCCCCCACCATTTACAATGATTTAGACTAGGGATGCACCGATACCACTTTTTTAAGACAGAGTACAAGTACCGATACTTTTTAAAAGTACTCACCGATACCGAGTACTAATACTTTTCTTTAATGTCATGTGACGCTTTCCAATAAGAACAGACCATATAAAAATGCCCCCAGCTCACATGTATATCCCCCCCCCCATAATATATATATATATATATATTTCATTCATTCATACTGCCCCAGCTCCCACATGGGTATGCCCCCCCCCCAGCTCCCACATGGGTATGCCCCCCCCAGCTCCCACATGGGTATGCCCCCCCAAGCTCCCACATGGGTATGCCCCCCAGCTCACACATGGGTATGCCCCCCCAGCTCACACATGGGTATGCCCCCCCAGCTCACACATGGGTATGCCCCCCCAGCTCACACATGGGTATGCCCCCCAGCTCACACATGGGTATGCCCCCCCAGCTCACACATGGGTATGCCCCCCCAGCTCACACATGGGTATGCCCCCCAGCTCACACATGGGTATGCCCCCCAGCTCACACATGGGTATGCCCCCCCAGCTCACACATGGGTATGCCCCCCAGCTCACACATGGGTATGCCCCCCCAGCTCACACATGGGTATGCCCCCCAGCTCACACATGGGTATGCCCCCCCAGCTCACACATGGGTATGCCCCCCCAGCTCACACATGGGTATGCCCCCCAGCTCACACATGGGTATGCCCCCCAGCTCACACATGGGTATGCCCCCCCAGCTCACACATGGGTATGCCCCCCCAGCTCACACATGGGTATGCCCCCCCAGCTCACACATGGGTATGCCCCCCCAGCTCACACATGGGTATGCCCCCCAGCTCACACATGGGTATGCCCCCCAGCTCACACATGGGTATGCCCCCCAGCTCACACATGGGTATGCCCCCCCAGCTCACTCATGGGTATGCCCCCCAGCTCACACATGGGTATGCCCCCCCAGCTCACACATGGGTATGCCCCCCCAGCTCACACATGGGTATGCCCCCCCAGCTCACACATGGGTATGCCCCCCCAGCTCACACATGGGTATGCCCCCCCCGCTCACACATGGGTATGCCCCCCCAGCTCACACATGGGTATTGCCCCCCCCCAGCTCACACATGGGTATGCCCCCCCAGCTCACACATGGGTATGCCCCCCAGCTCACACATGGGTATGCCCCCCCAGCTCACACATGGGTATTGCCCCCCCCAGCTCACACATGGGTATTGCCCCCCCCCAGCTCACACATGGGTATTGCCCCCCCCCAGCTCACACATGGGTATTGCCCCCCCCCCCAGCTCACACATGGGTATTGCCCCCCCCCAGCTCACACATGGGTATTGCCCCCCCCCAGCTCACACATGGGTATTGCCCCCCCCCAGCTCACACATGGGTATTGCCCCCCCCCAGCTCACACATGGGTATTGCCCCCCCCCAGCTCACACATGGGTATTGCCCCCCCCAGCTCACACATGGGTATTGCCCCCCCCCCAGCTCACACATGGGTATTGCCCCCCCGCCCAGCTCACACATGGGTATTGCCCCCCCCCCAGCTCACACATGGGTATTGCCCCCCCCCAGCTCACACATGGGTATTGCCCCCCCCCAGCTCACACATGGGTATTGCCCCCCCCCCAGCTCACACATGGGTATTGCCCCCCCCCAGCTCACACATGGGTATTGCCCCCACAGCTCATGGATTCCTCTTCTCCCCCCCCCACGACGATACTTTCCTGAGCGACGCCGGGAATGTCTCCACGCGTGCGCTCGTTGGAAGGACCCCAGCCGCGGCCACGTGGGTCCATGTGATCGCGGCTGGGGTCCTTCCAACGAGCGCACGCGTGGAAACTTTCCCGGCGTCGATCAGGAAGGTAAGTATGAACACAGTGAGCAGCTGCAGGGCCTGTCCGAATGCTGATAGAGCATTCGGACAGGCCCATCAGCATTCGGACAGGCTTTGTAACCCTGCATCTGATTTTTACACCGCTCAAAGTCAAGTAAGGGTTCATTTGGAAAGGGCAAAGTCTGGCCTTTCCAACAATAACAAAAAATAAATAAATTTTTATGCAAAAATCTATTTCTCTAAGGCAGAGGCATGATTTTATTTTACATAGGCTATAAAGCAAACAATGCTGTTGTACTATCTAATTTCCCACTCCAAGTCTGGAGGTGATAGTGCTTTTTGTTATTACACATTGGTTCATCTAAAACACAAGCTCTGCTGCAAGGAAAGCGGGGGTCCTATTGACACCTGTATCTCAATTCTTTACACCCCTCAAGTTATAATTGTCACTTGGATTGGGCAGAGTTTGGCCTTTCTAGTGATACCAAACATGAGCATGTAAAATAAAAAAGCACTCCGTTTTTTTAATTTGCAAAGAATGTTTTTAATCTCCTATTGAAAAATTGACTAAAGTAAAGCGGCATCAAAGTATGAAGTGATAAAGCCACATCTTGAAAACGACCCTCAGTCATGGCCATATTTTGTTGCCAGGAATTTTGGTTACTCTGGGTTGAAATGGAACATCATTTTCCATAGCTAGGGTTATAAATTAAGGTTAGGTATCTAAGCCTAACCCTAAATACTAAAGGTGCTTTTTCTAGGGTTAACCCAAGCCCTAACCTTCTGCTCCCTTTTTTTTCAGCAGAAAGGAAAACATTTTTTTTAATCTCTATATTATTACAGTATTTTTCTTTTGGGGGGGGGGGTACATTCACTGCCTTATCACAGATGGCTAACACCTATAAACCAGATTCTCAAACCTTTCCTTGGGCCTATTAACAGGCCAGATTTTAAGGATTACCCTGGGGAAATGCAGACTGAATCCTGAAATCACTGAGCAACAAATATCATCTGTGCTTCAGATATCTGGAAAACACTGCTATAGACAATACCAAGGACCAAAGGTCTTTTATTCCCTAATTAGTTTAAGAATAGACATGTGTAATTGTGGATTATTCCAGCCTTGGTGTTAGAATAATCTTAATTTTAATAAAGACAGGAGGCGAATATTTTGCATTCTCTTTTCTTTACTAAACAGCAGCAAAGGAAAGTTTACATAGCAACAGTAGTAACCAATAAACAAGTGAGTAGTAAGTCCTAGCCACGCCCTCCTTTTCTTTTATGCGGAACGATCAGGAGAGCCATGATGTAGAAATCCATAGATCCCAGAAGTAGGAAGAACCCAGAAACTGAAGAGGAGGAAGCCAAGATGGTCAGTTGCAGAACCGGAAACCCACAGGCGTCCGAAAAGATGAAAGACCAACGGTTCCACAGAAGTAACTCAAGCTAAGGAGGAAACAGAGGATACGTGAAAGTACCATGTGATGGAGACTTGCCAATCAACAGTTACCTAACTGACTTGCCTAAAGCTAAGAATTATCAATAGGTAATCAAAATTATGAGAAAGTAGCTCTAGTCTAGGCTAACTAGACATGCAAAATCGCAAACCCTACTAAGGGGAAGGAAAACCGTTATACAAATAATGTACAAATCGATGAGGTGTAGATATGCAAATGTTTTTTTTTATTATTATTTACTTTATTTTTTTATTGAATATAGTGGTAATCCGGTACAATGCGAAGAAACACGGGTACGGACGGGCGGGAAAAATATTCGCCTCCTGTCTTTATTAAAATTAAGATTATTCTAACCCCAAGGCTGGAATAATCCACAATTTTATATCAAGTCAGGAGGCTTCATATTTTGCAGTTTTAAAGCTGCACCAAAGCCCCTGATGCATGAGAACGTGGACGAAAATAAAAGGTACGGAACGTAACCGCCCTAGACCAATCAGCAGCCGTCAGTATATCGGACAGAGAACCCCCGGCGTCCGCAACAGAGGAAGCCGCAGCGCCCCACACGGAGTGGACGCCAAAGTGAGGAGCCACGCCCGCAAGGGAGAGTAGCCAGCGAACCCATCTAGAGAGGGTAGGTGATGAGACAGGTTTGAACGGAGTGACATAGGAGACCAAAAGTTGGCCTGTCGGAGAGGAGCGCAAGGGACGCAAACGGGAGAGGTAAGTAGAAACACAACGAGCAACACACAATAGGGGATCGGAAGGAAAGTAAGGATAGAAAACCTCAGGAGAAAGTGTTTTAGTACGCCTGTTAAGTGTGAAGACGACCCCCTCGGGAGAAGGCCACAGCGTGCGCATCGAAGGCCCTAACATCGGAGACGCGTCGAAAGGACACCAGACACAAAAGGACTGTTAGTTTAGCTGAAAGCTGACAGAGGGAAAGCGCATCGTTGTCCGGCCAACTACGCAGGAAATCTAGCATAAGCGCAACATCCCAAAATTTTGCGTACTTAGGCGCCGGAGGTCGAGCGAGATGAACGCCTTGGAGGAGGCGACACACGGAACAGTCCCGACCTACGGGAACGCCCCCCAGGGGCAGGTGAGCAGCCAAGATAGCGGAACGGAATAGATTAATGGTACAGTATGATTTGCCGGAAGTGGAAAGGTCCGCCAAAAAGTTAAGGATTAGGGGTAAAGGGGCTGTAGCGGGATCAGCCTTGTGTCGCACACACCAACTACACCAAGTTCTCCATGCGTAACAGTAGCTCCGCCGCATGCCAGGAGCCCAGGATTCCCATAATAGAGTGCGAGCTGCTTCCGATAGGCCTGGCAGCGTGCAGGGTCCCCGGAAATCATCCATGCCACCAGGGAAAGGTTGCCGTCCAAGACCAAGGGGTGTGGTCCGCCTTGGGGGATCTGTCAGAATTGACTGGAAGGATGGGAGCCGAAGCGGATGAAGGCAGGAGAGTTCCAACGTCAGCGGGAACCAGGGTTGAGCATGCCACAGGGGCGTGATCAGGAGAAGTCGAATCCTCCGTCTGCGGACTTCCTGGATCGTACGCGTGATCATTGGGAACGGTGGGAAGGCGTAGGCACCCGACAGGGGCCACAGCTGGAGGAAAGCGTCCACCGCTGTCGCCTGTGGGTCCGGAAGCCAACTGAAGTAGGCCTGCGTTTGGTTCAAGGGGGAAGCGAATAAATCGAGATGAAAGGGTCCCCTCATTAAGGACAGCTGTTGGAACGTCCAGTCGCTGGAGTCTCTCCAATGTCTTGAAAACCAATCCGCCACATAGTTGGAGGAACCGGGTAGGTATTCCGCCGTGAGGGAGATGTTCCATTCCAGGCAGTAATTGAAGAGGGAGAGAGTAAGGTCCGATAGGATCATGGATCGGGAGCCACCCAGCCGGTTGACGTATTGTACTGCGGAAATGTTGTCCATGCGGAGGAGTGAGCAGTCCCTGAGATCCTGGGTAAAGCTGTGGACGGCGAAGGAGCCGGTGAGGAGTTCCAGGCAGTTGATATGAAGCTGCCGTTCCTCGGGGGTCCATGCCCCGCCTGTAGATGCGGATCCGCAGGTCGCTCCCCAACCCGATTGGCTGGCATCCGATTCCAGTACAAAGTCCGGTAGGGAGCCGAAGATGGCGCGCCCATTCCAGGCTTCCATGTGGCGCAGCCACCATAGGAGTTCCACCCGAACCTCTGAGGTGATGGGGACCAGTTGGTCGTAGGAGGGGTGGAGGCGGAGGTACGTGGTCTTCAAGTGCTGCATTGCGCGATAATGTAGCGGGCCGGGGAAAATGTCTTGAATGGAAGAAGAGCGAAGGCCTACGACTCTTTCCAGATCTCGGAGACAGACGGTGTCTGACGACAAGACTCCTCGTAGGGTCTTCTTGATGGCCCGACGCTTTTGCGGGGGAAGGCGGAGTTGACAAGACGTGGAGTCGATGTCGATCCCTAAGAAGGTAATGGTTTGAGTCGGCCGCAGCTCTGACTTCTCTCTGTTGACGATGAAGCCCAGGTCTTGCAAGAGTGCCACTACCAAGGTCGTGTGGCGGGATCCTGAGCCAATACCAGTATGTCGTCTAGGTATATAATCTTCCTGATGCCTTGGGCCCGTATGGAGGCCATGACCGGTTTGAGGAGCTTTGTGAAACACCACGGCGTGGAACTGAGGCCGAACGGCAGACAGGTGAAGTGCCAGAGGTCGCGATGCCAGCGGAACTGCAAGTACGGTCGGTGGGCGGGATGGACCGGGACCGTGAGGTAAGCGTCTGTGAGATCTAGTCTCGTGAACCAGTCGCCGTCTCGGAGATCTCTGAGGAGGTGTATGCCCTCCATTTTGAAGTGGCGATAGGACACGAAAGCATTGAGGGCCTTTAAGTTTATTACCGGCCGGAGGTCCCCAGACTTTTTGTGGACCAGGAATATACTGCTGGTGAAGCACGGGGGTTCTAGCGTGAAGCACGAATTGGCTCCTTTCAACTGCAGGGAGCGAAGTTCCTCGTCTATCAATGCTGATTCTTGAGGAGTAACGGGGCGGGGAAACTGACTGGACGGGGACCTGGGAGAAGTCTATTAAAAAACCAGACATGGTTCGCAGGACCCACGAGTCGGAGGTGAGCTTGCGCCACTTGGGAAGAAAAAAGCGTAATCGACCCACGACCGGTATGTGTGGTAGCGAAAGCGCAGGGGTACTTACCCGCGGAGTAGTGACGTCTGGGTCTGCCGAAGCCACGACCGGGAACTCCCCGTGCCAGGATTGGGCTTGGACGATATTGCACGTCCGTGCCTTGGTATGAGGGAAGGCGAGGTCTATATGAGGTGTGGTATCGGCTGGTGACCCGACCTCTTGGTGCGCCAGCCCTGGAGGAAAAACGAGTTGTAGGGTGGAAGACTCTCTTCATATTGGATTGCACTTTCTGCAAATTGGTGTATACATTAAATTTGCGGTTGAGTTCTTTTTAAGAAGAGGTCCCCGAACAGCAACCCCTTCGCTGCAGCACCCAACTCTTTGGACATAGAGGTGAGTTTAGCATCGAAACGAAATCGTGCCACTATACGGCGTTCGGAAGAAATGCCAACATTGGCATTTCCCAAAAGACACAGGGCGCGCTGTGCCCATTCACGAACCAGGGCCGGATCGAGCGGGGTGTTGTTATTTAACGCCTCATCCGCCATGACAAAAATCAGTGAAAGGGGGCCCGAGATGTCCAGCAATTTGTCCTGGGCGCCGCGGAGGCCCTGCTCTAGACCCCGTCGAGGATCCCTGCCAGCCTTCCCCATGAAGGTGACAAAGTCCTCACCAAACTCCGGGGTAAGGGATACTTTATCTGGTAGTGTCGGGCGAGGGCATTCTGCCCGCAAGCATGCTCTGTCAGCTTTCTCCAAAGGACAACGCAACCAGAAGCGCAGGAACTCTGCAATATAATCTGGGGGAATCCAGGCAGGAGACCTGGGGGTGTGTAGTGGTGCGTGGATCGAAAAATGAAACGCCCCTAGCGTCAAGGATCGGTGCCGGAGTGTCCGAGGACACCAGAGAGTGAGGAGCTGACGTGGCTGAGAGGGGTATAACAGCCATGGCATCGAGACGGGGCTCACCCGTCGAGTTAGGAGTCACCGGCGGTCTCTGCTCCTTCATCTTCCGGGTAATCGGCCCGGTAATCCTCCAAGTCGCAAGAGGCATCCTCGTTATGATGGGCAGACATACGAGAGGATTTTTTAGCGGGGCCTTTACCCTTTCCCGCGGCTTCTGACTAGCCCTTCCAGGGCCTTTTTCGCGACGGGGCGGCAGCCTCGGATTGGTCGGACTGAGAGTCCACAGATTGGGCCGGGGACTGGGCTCTGGAAAGCACCGGAGGATCCTGCTGAGGAAGTGGAGGTAACGCTGCAAGGGCAATGGGCAAGGTCTCAGAAATGGCTGTAAGGAGCCAGGCCTTGAGCTCTCTATGGTTTTTGGGGCTCACCCGACTTTTTGCAGGCAGTTTGTAAAATTGCCGGCCGGAATAAATATGTATTCAAGATAAATAATGTTATCGGGGCTCACCCGAGATAGCGGAGGGGTCCTGCAGTGAAGCGGTGCTTTGGTTTGAAGGAAACGCTTTGTTAATGGTGTGCTGCCACCTGTGAGGCATGGAGGGCGCGAACTCCGAAGGGCGGCAAACAGTTGGAACTTAAAATGGCTGCCAGCGCGCGCAAGCGCAATAGGGACGCCTACGCATGAGGGGATAATAGCCGCGCATGCGCTGAAGCTAGAGGGCGCCGTTCGCAAGGCAAACGGGGAATAAATGTAAAATAATCCCCCAAATCTCGGGAAAAACGTTCCGCCGATGGTCACCCGACCACCAAGGGGCAAAGGGCCCTCGGTCTGCCGGGAGACCAAGCGAATTGCAGAGCGCACCCTGCAGGCGGGAGAGTGCCCGCACAGCAGGGACGGACCTGTGGAGGAAAAAAACAACAATCCAGCACAAATAATGTTAGCAATCACAAATATTACTCGTACATTTAGTTTTATTTTAATGTAATGTCAATTAGGCTTGGCAACCAGGAGCTGTTTTGGAAACGTCTCGCCTGGTCACTAGCAGCAAAGAAAAGAGGGCGTGGCTAGGACTTACTATTCGTTTATTGGTTACTACTGTTGCTATGTAAACTTTCCTTTGCTGCTGTTGTTTAGTAAAGAAAAGAGAATGCAAAATATGAAGCCTCCTGACTTGATATAAAATTAGTGTTGCGTTGAAAGAATACCACGTCACATCAAATTCTTTCATGCGGTTTGGTTCCCATGTTCCTGTCACTAATCCTCGTTTAGTAATGCTGGCTAAAAGCCGTGTGGTTATGTTGCAAGAAAATCTATTGATGGACCATGAATGCTGCTCAGATGTAAAGTGTTTGTTGCTTTTGGAAATGTTTCACTTGGCAATTCTACTCCTGTTTAGCACATCAGAACAAGCTGGAAGAAATGATCAATGAGTTGGCCGTGGCGATGACTGCCGTGAAACATGAACAGGAGTACATGGAAGTGCGGGAAAGAATACATAGAGCAAGTGAGTAAAAGCCAGGGGTTCAGGTGTTAGTGTAATATATACATCCATGTGTAAAGTGTTCACAAAATTGAATAAAGCGGTCTGACGTTCACGGTTCAGTTATTGGCTGTTCTATTGAACTGGCTAGGCATTATGGAGCATGTAGTTCCGCTTCATCTGAGGTGCCAAGATTCACCATTGCAGAGACTAGAAATTACACCCAATATGGAAGTGCTAGTGTTCTTTGCTAACGTAATTTAGTCAGAACATTTTGTGTAACGCTCCTTTAAATATTTGCCATCACTCCCACTGGCATTCCAAGAGCGTGACAGCTGTGAGTGGAAGAGCCATCCTGCAGGACAGCCCTCTGCTCATTCCTCACAGCTGATTGAATGCCAACCAGGCTGACCTATAAGTCAAAGCAGTAGAAGCACTGCACAAGGCCCCTTTTTCAGGGACGACTACGGAGAATGAGCATGGTGGCAAGTAAATGTGAGTGATCTTTCATCATGGGACTTTGCTAGAATTCAATCCTGTTGCTGGTCCACTTTAGTATGTTTGCTTGTGTCCAGGTAAGTCTCACCTCCCTTTTTAAATGAACGTTCTGTAGTGATTACATTGATCAGAACACACATTCATTTAAAGAGATTTTAAAGAAACCAGAAGACTTATGATACAGGTGGAGCACCCTCTATATGAAATTATTGGGTCCTGCCAGGATTCCAATCCTCTGGAAATGGGGAGAGACCTAGCAGGAGGACCCTAAAGGACATGCTGAGCAGTGCGAATGTGTCACTCCTTAACAAGCTGGTGCACTGATGTGAGCGAGGACATGCTGGCCAGCGAGTGGACACCATGATCGAAAGGCTCCAAAAACGTCTGTTTTCAGAGTCCTTCAGTTTTAAGAATTCTGATTGAGGGGTGATCCTATATAACTAAAAACATGTACATGTATGTATTTATTTGTGATTTTGTCCTTATTTTTAATGTCCATGTCTTCAGTTACAGTTTCTCCCCATTTGTTATGTCCATGTACAGATCTTAACACGAATCTTGTTTTATTCCCACAGTTAATGACAACACAAACAGCAGAGTGGTTCTCTGGTCCTTTTTCGAAGCCCTTGTACTTGTTGCAATGACACTGGGACAGATCTATTACCTGAAGAGATTTTTTGAAGTCCGACGAGTGGTTTAGAAATGTCAGCATCTGTTGGGATATGGTTTTTGTTGTCATCTTCACTGATGATCCCAGACTTGTAACTTTATTTTTTTTTTATTTTTTTTTTTAACCTCTTCTTGGTCTCCAGTCAAAGTTTGGTTTTATTTACTTTCAAAATGCTTGCTGGTGGCCCGTTCAAAGGTTTTGTTGCATATTTTCCTTTCCAGAAGTTCCCCCTCGTAAGCTGAAACGAAATGTAACAACTGCTGTACATATTAACCTGCCCGTATTGGAAGTAAAAACCAAACGTTTGTATTGCTTCCTGGGTTGTCCCTTGCAATAATGAGCTCCTGCCATAAGGATGCTAAGACGCAGAGCAGAGGGTTAATAAGCAGACTGTAGAAAATCTATGTAAGGACCCGTGATCTGAGCAGCACTGCAAACTACCACTGTATTGTCTTTATTTTTGTACTTCGTTAGAATACCATGTGGTCACTATAGGGTCAGGGCTGGGAATAATTGCGAATGTAGCACACATTTACTATTTCCTGTTTTTTTAAAAGTTAGGTCTTTCAAGGTATTGCTCGGATGTCAAGATGTTGGGCATTCTTTGATCCTGGCAGCACATGTCTGCTAACTCTTCCGGTCAGTGAACCTGTAGAGTATATTTCTGACCAGAATTGAGTGTCTTTGGGTTAAAGCAAGAATGACTCCGAAATTGGGTTTTTCAAAAGAGGAGCAAGGTGGCATCCTATAACCTTTTTAATCCTCAAACATTAATTATCCCTTGAAGGCTCTGACACATGAACTCGCAAGCTGTGCAGCCTTTTCAAAGCATCCGTCTTTAAGGTGAACTAAGCAAGGACTTTAATGTGGAACCAATAAGATCGAACAACTTGCAATACAAGTATGAGTCCATTACAGCATGTATTACATATACTATTTCTCTACGTGTTTTCTTGAATTTCACTTCTGTACAGGTTTAAATTAACTTGGTCAGATTATTTACAGACTCCAGTAACATTCAATGTTACTTTTTCATTTTTAAACATTTGACACAATTTTCCCAATGCTTTGTAGCCATGATTCTTTTTCCCACTTGTGATCTGTATTCCCCCCATCCCCCGCTACTTGTGATTTTCATATTTTTCTAAAGAACTGACTTGTTCTTGAATAATGAGCTGAAATAAAACAGCTTCTGGTGTTGGTTGCAGATCTGGATTACGTAGTGAATGATGTAAATTAGTTGCTCAAACCTTTTTTTCCCCCTCTTCTCTCTACATGGAAGAAATCTTTACAAGGAACTCAGTTGGTTTTGTACAATTTAAGTTACATTTTCTTGAAGATAATTCACCTCCGAAAGGAATTTTTTTCAACCTTGGGCAAAACCTCTTGGGCAGCAGAATTGAGAACACCAATATTGTGATATTTTTAACTTGCCTATTGATTTGTTTGAATATCACTTCTAAATTAAATTCGAAGGTGTACATTTTAAGAAAAGATGCTTGTCTAAATATTACCCAGGTTCAGTGAGAAATAAATACAACATTCTTTAAGATGATTGTCTTGCATTTCTTGATGTGAGTATGCATGTCAGGGCCTGGGTACCAGGGCTCAATAAGGCCCAGTAGCCAGGTCCTCTCCACAGCAACTTAGAAATGGTACATGGCAACTAGAATCTCCATTCTTGTAAGTAAAGTGACAGCTCTAATCTCACTCAGTGACATTTAAACTACATTGTAGCAAGCTCAGACTAGTTTAAATTCCGGGATTAGCGGAGTCATGCTTCACCTTCCATCTTTTTTTGCTTTAGTACACTATGCATTTTTTTTAGTCCTACACGTAAAGTAAAGCCAGAGATGCACCGAACACGAATCGGCTGTAGGCAAAGCTGCGTGTCGAGACCTGCTGGCATCGGGCTGAGTGTAGAGTTGGAAATAGCCAGCTTCGGCTGCGATGCGGTGAGTGGCAAACGCTTCGCACCACCTCTCATCGCAATCCGTGTATCTCTGGCTTTTGGACAACTGCATACACTGTTAGTATTGAGCCCCACTTCGTGCAAAAACAAGAGTGAAAGCACGTGGCCAAAAAAAATTTGCTTTTATTGTACTTGTAGGGCCGGGGAACAGGATTTTAACCCCTGCACCTTTTTGATCAAACATCCTAACATTCACAGCTCCAAGTCACTAGTCTCTGCTTTGCACACATGAGCCTGTGCACTACTTTGAGATATGCATGCTGATATGTAGAAGTTCATATGAATAAGGATTCAGATTTGTTTTAAAGTGTCTACGTATAGGTTTATGCATTCAGAATTCTAGAAAAGTGTGTTCCAACATGTACAAGGGAAAATGACAGGGTTGCCAGCTAGGCCACGTTTTCCATGAGGCATTTCACATCTACATGCTAGTGGACAGGAAAGTTTTATATTGCTGATTTCATGATTGCCAACATGCTGAAATCCTATACAGTCAAGTTTTAAATACTGTTATTTTAAATTCAGTTAATTTTCTTCTTACCTCCCTGCCAAAAGAAACCTTATTGTGCACCAATTGCGCTAAAATCTATAAATATATATATATAATATATAAATTTTAGTGCTGTGTGAAAAAATGCTGTAAACAAAGAATGCTTTCAGAAATATAAATGTTTATTTTTGTCAATTTCCAACATGCAAAGTGAGCGAACAAAAGAATCTAAATCAAATCAATATTTGGTGTTGCTGGTTTGACGGCAAAAGGTAGTATCAATTCTCATAGGTACACGTGCACAAAGTCAGGGATTTTGTAGGATTATAGTCAGGTGTATGATCAACCAATTATACCAAACAGGTGCTAATCATCAGTCATGAACTGAAACAGCTGTGTAGGAGGCTTAAAACTGGGTGAGGAACAGCCAAACTCTGCTACCTGAGGTTGTGAAAAACCGTTTCATGTCATGGCAAGATTGAGCACAGCAACAAGACACAAGGGAGTTATAATGCATCAACAAGGTCTCTCCCAGACAAAGATTTCAAAGCAGACTGGGGTTTCAAGATGTGCTGTTCAAGCTCTTTTGAAGAAGCAAAGCACACAGAAACGGGCAACGTTGAGGATCGTAGATGCAGTGGTCGGCCAAGGAAACTTAGTGCAGCAGATGAAAGACACATCAAGCTTATTGCCCTTCAAAATTGGAAGAGGTCCAGCAGTGCCATCAGCTCAGAACTAGCAGAAACCAGTGGGACCCAGGTACACCCATCTACTGTCCAGAGAGGTCTGGCCCGAAGTGGTCTTCATGGAAGAGTTGCAGCCAAAAAGCCATACCTCCGACGTGGGAACAAGGTCAAGCGACTAAAGCAGGGGTAGGCAACCTTTCTCTGCCTAAGGGCCGGATGCAACAACTGTGAATGTATGGAGGGCTGCATTCACCTACAAAGCTAATAAATGATAATATTGTAATAACTAGGGATTCACCGATACCACTTTTTAAGACCGAGTACGATATGCCCCAGCTCTCATGCCCCACTCATGGATATGCCCCAGCTCTCATGGATATGCCTCAGCTCTCGCAAATTTGCCCCCAGCAGCTCACCTCTGCCACCGCGTGCTGTGCGCTGCCGTCTTTTGCTCCCTATGAGTGTCCGAGAGGCAAGGAGCTTCGGCCGCTCGACTGGGGGAACCACGTTACCAGCCGCGTTCAGAACGCGGCTGGTCACGTTCCCCCAGTCGAGTGGCCGAAGCTCCTTGCCTTCGGACACTCATAGGGAGCAAAAGATGGCGGCGGCGCCCCTGTTATGGCCCGCGGGTGTTTTGTGATAAAATCATGGACACCCAGCCCGCGATAAAAATCCGAAACCCCAGTTTCGGATTTTTATCACAGACACCCGCGGGCCATAACAACAGGGGCGGCGGGCCGCAGGTTGCTGACCCCTGGACTAAAGTATGCACGAAAACATAGGAACTGGGGTGCAGAACAATGGGAGCAGGTGCTCTGGACTGATGAGTCAAAATTTTTATTTGGCTGTAGCAGAAGGCAGTTTGTTCGTCGAAGGGCTGGAGAGCGGTACAATAATGAGTGTCTGCAGACAACAGTGAAGCATGGTGGAGGTTCCTTGAACGTTTGGGGCTGCATTTCTGCAAATGGAGTTGGAGATTTGGTCAGGATTAATGGTGTTCTCAATGCTGAGAAATACTTATCCATCATGTAATACCATCAGGGAGGCGTAGGATTGGCCCCAACTTTATTCTGCAGCAGGACGATGACCCCAAACATACAGCCAAAGTGATTAAGAACTATCTTCAGTGTAAAGAAGTACTGGAGGTGATGGCATGGCCCCCACAGAGCCCTGATCTCAACATCATTGAGTGTGTCTGGGATTACATGAAGAGACAGAAGGATGTGAGAAAGCATACATCCACAGAAGATCTGTGGTTAGTTCTCCAAGATGTTTGGAACAACCTACCAGCCGAATTCCTTCAAAAACTGTGTGCAGGTGTACCTAGAAGAATTGCTGCCGGTGTGAAGGCAAAGGGTGGTCACACCAAATATTGATTTAGATTTCTCTTTTGTTCGTTCACTGCATTTTGTTCATTTGTGAAAGCATTCTTTGTTTACAGCATTTTTTCACACCTAAAAAGAAAAAATGGACAGGCGCCCAAACTTGTACCACCACCAATCAACCAATGCCAACCAGAAAATTTAGTGGTTTCCCCCAAACCAGTGAGAATGACAAAGATAATGGTACGGATCTGGCGGTGCGATGACAATCGCTAATTGGTAGCTGATGGTTCCCTTAGTTCATTATGTCCATATGGGGTGTGTAGAAAGAAAACAATATATAGTGCAGATGGTTTTATTTAACACATAAAATTAGATTGTTGTATAATGTTCCACTCACAGATTGAAGAGCCTAAACACTGGCTCTAAGTGGATCAAGGCTCTTGGGTGCTTAACTTCTCCGCTTCTAAAGGTGACCCACACCTTATAAAAGATGAAGTAGGACTCGTATAGGATGGACATGGAAAGAAAAACGAGACAACTTCCTTGTGCAGATCTTTCACGGATTCAATAACATAAATGGAATTAAGCTAGTCAACTCTCATTTGTTGGAGCTATAGACCAAGCTCTTGGTGTGTGCGCCTCAGGACTTGTTTTTTAGGTAAAGCCCAAACAACCTCTTTAGAACTCCAGAACAGCAGGGGAAATTAAAATTATTTATTTAAAACATAAATAAACAAAGTGCTGGCTCAGCCAGGAGACCAGGATGCGTTTCGCCAGACGTGCTGGCTTCCTCAGCTGGTTTACAGACTGTCTTTGATCTCTCTCTTATATAGTAAAATGTATAAAAAAAAAATTAACAATTAAAAGTCCCCACATGTTCCGAATTCCTTAATCAGCGTGCATTCATTGCCCCAGACTGCACCACAGGCGGTGGGACAGAAGCCGCCATCTTGCGCATGCGCTGTATCGTCATATGCGTTCCATCTTGCGTGCCACGCCGAGTTCTGGAAGTTGCTTGCGTTCCACTTCATGTATTGCTCGAAGTCTTCAATCGCGTGAATGTCATTACTTCCATTCTCCTTGTGAATCAGTATACAATTACCCTCAGGCAAAAATAAACCAAGAAGGGGCAAATTAGGACACAGACTATCAATCCATTGAGTCTTCCCCAACTCTATCTCATAGAGGGGGTGCTGAAGCTGTATCTGTAGACAGCATTAGATGTATACTCTACAATATCAGATGGATAATCCTTTAGGTCTTTATGGCAGAGATTTAAATGATTTAATGGCTATAATAATGTGGAATACATCCATTTTATATAGTTTAAATTACCACATTTAATCCCATTAAGAATTATTCGGTTTCTTCTAAAAGATCTCCTTAACTTATCTTTCATAATTCAAAACGTATCATTTAAAGTGCTATTTTTAAGTGTCTGTGCAAAATTATCAATATAAAGTGCTAATATTAAACATTCTTCTCAAAATATCCTTCATATATATTATTACTACTTAATGCCAACAATGTAAAGATTATGTTGGTTCTCAAAAATCTCTCAAATCTCATTCCATTAAAAGTGACGATTTTAAAGTGTCTCATTTAAACTGCTATTATTGACTGTGCCAAACAATGTCATATGCTTATCAAATATAAAATGTTACCTTTATACATTACTGCATTGTTAACCAAAACCTCTTCCATATATATTGGTGTAATATAATTACATTAATAAAGTGCTAATTAGATGAAACTTTATGTGTTCCTATTTATAATACATATAAATATAAATCATAACCAATTTGTGTCTAATTAATTATTGTGATAAATATAAAAAATATTAAATATTATTAAATATTCCTATTATTCTTAACTAATGTTCATTAACTGATCACGCTTGAGATTACAGATCACATCTGAAGTGCTATAAGTGTCTAAATTTCCAATATGTGTAATGAATAATAGATAAGGAATATCTCTCCTAAATAAAATTACCTCTATGAAATAGAATGGGAGAAGATCTTTACAAAAAGTGCACAATCTCAAAATCATCATTCAGGCCATTCGGAGTCAATGTACCGTTTTCAAAAATCAATCTCATCTCTTCCTTTCCTAATTTGTTAATAATATCCTCTTCAATCTCTACTTTTTTAATCTGTTTGATTGCCCAAAATTTTAAACCCACAGGAGAACTGCTGTGATGCGTCTTAAAATGTAGAGAAACAGAATGCTTCTCAAATTCGTTTCTAATATTTCTAGCATGTTCATTTATTCTAACATTAAGGGCCCGTTTTGTTCAACCTATGTATCTTAGGCCACAAGGGCATTCCAGCATATAAATTACATTTCTAGAACAGCAATTTAAAATACCCCCTATTTCCACTATTTTGTTCCGTTTTTGATTGAAATAGGAGCCTATATGCTTCTTTCTATTTCAATCAAAAACGGAACAAAATAGTGGAAATAGGGGGTATTTTAAATTGCTGTTCTAGAAATTTAATTTATATGCTGGAATGCCCTTGTGGCCTAAGATACATAGGTTGAACAAAACGGGCCCTTAATGTTAGAATAAATGAACATGCTAGAAATATTAGAAACGAATTTGAGAAGCATTCTGTTTCTCTCCATTTTAAGACGCATCACAGCAGTTCTCCTGTGTGTTTAAAATTTTGGGCAATCAAACAGATTAAAAAAGTAGAGATTGAAGAGGATATTATTAACAAATTAGGAAAGGAAGAGATGAGATTGATTTTTGAAAACGGTACATTGACTCCGAATGGCCTGAATGATGATTTTGAGATTGTGCACTTTTTGTAAAGATCTTCTCCCATTCTATTTCATAGAGGTAATTTTATTTAGGAGAGATATTCCTTATCTGTTATTCATTACACATATTAGAAATTTAGACACTTATAGCACTTCAGATGTGATCTGTAATCTCAAGCGTGATCAGTTAATGAACATTAGTTAATAATAATAGGAATATTTAATAATATTTAATATTTTTTATATTTATCACAATAATTAATTAGACACAAATTGGTTATGATTTATATTTATATGTATTATAAATAGGAACACATAAAGTTTCATCTAATTAGCACTTTATTAATGTAATTATATTACACCAATATATATGGAAGAGGTTTTGGTTAACAATGCAGTAATGTATAAAGGTAACATATTTGATAAGCATATGACATTGTTTGGCACAGTCAATAATAGCACTTTAAAATCGTCACTTTTAATGGAATGAGATTTGAGAGATTTTTGAGAACCAACATAATCTTTACATCGTTGGCATTAAGTAGTAATAATATATATGAAGGATATTTTGAGAAGAATGTTTAATATTAGCACTTTATATTGATAATTTTGCACAGACACTTAAAAATAGCACTTTAAATGATATGTTTTGAATTATGAAAGATAAGTTAAGGAGATCTTTTAGAAGAAACCGAATAATTCTTAATAGGATTAAATGTGGTAATTTAAACTATATAAAATGGATGTATTCCACATTATTATAGCCATTAAATCATTTAAATCTCTGCCATAAAGACCTAAAGGATTATCCATCTGATATTGTAGAGTATACATCTAATGCTGTCTACAGATACAGCTTCAGCACCCCCTCTATGAGATAGAGTTGGGGAAGACTCAATGGATTGATAGTCTGTGTCCTAATTTGCCCCTTCTTGGTTTATTTTTGCCTGAGGGTAATTGTATACTGATTCACAAGGAGAATGGAAGTAATGACATTCACGCGATTGAAGACTTCGAGCGATACATGAAGTGGAACGCAAGCAACTTCCAGAACTCGGCGTGGCACGCAAGATGGAACGCATATGACGATACAGCGCATGCGCAAGATGGCGGCTTCTGTCCCACCGCCTGTGGTGCGGTCTGGGGCAATGAATGCACGCTGATTAAGGAATTCGGAACATGTGGGGACTTTTAGGCTAGGGTCAGACTGAGGCAGTGCGAACGCGCGTGCAGCCGCACTTAATCACGGCCGCACTAGCAGCAAGTGCCAGGCAATGACGGCCAATATACGAAGTACGGTCGCACAAAAGTCCGGCTGCGCAACGCAAGTGGAAAATGAACGCATTTTTTCGAGAACGTTAAACCACTAGTACTGACGTACAGAGTGCGCTGCGTCCGCTAGCGGCGTGTGTGCGTGAATTGGAGATGTCAGACGCTGCTAATGTCCGGCCAACATAACGTCCAGATGCAAGAAGTGTTTTATTGATGATCCGTACAAAATCACGGATGAAACTGCGCATAGTATGACCGCTATTGCGTATTCCGTGAAAAAATACGTCCATTCTTCGAACGCACATTTTCACGGACAACGTGAAAAATGCGTTAGTCTGACCCTAGCCTTAATTGTTAATTGGTTTTTTATACATTTTACTATATAAGAGAGAGATCAAAGCCAGTCTGTAAACCAGCTGAGGAAGCCAGCACGTCTGGCGAAACGTGTCCTGGTCTCCTGGCAGACCCAGCACTTTAAAATTGTTTATTTATGTTTTAAATAAATAATTTCCCCCGCTGTTCTGGATTTCTAAAGAGGTTGTTTGGGCTTTACCTAAAAAACAAGTCCTGAGGCGCACACACCAAGAGCTTGGTCTATAGCTCCAACAAATGTGAGTTGACTAGCTTAATTCCATTTATGTTATTGAATCCGTGAAAGATCTGCACAAGGAAGTTGTCTCATTTTTCTTTCCATGTCCATCCTATACGAGTCCTACTTCATCTTTTATAAGGTGTGGGTCACCTTTAGAAGCGGAGAAGTTATGCACCCAAGAGCCTTGATCCACTTAGAGCCAGTGTTTGGGCTCTTTAATCTGTGAGTGGAACGTTATACAACAATCTAATTTTATGTGTTAAAACCATCTGCACTATATATTGTTTATTTTCTTTCTACACGACCCATATGGATATAATGAACTAAGGGAACCATCAGCTACCAATTAGCGATTGTCATCGCGCCGCCAGATACGTACCATTATTTTTTCACACCTGCCTAAAACTTTTGCACAGTACTGTATATATATATATATATATTTTTTTTTTTGAGGAAGGATACATTGAGATTTCTCTTGTTTTCAAGTATGTCCTGGGTGGCGAGTATGTACCGTTAGGTGTCTTGCCCAAGGACACTTACTGGAGAGGTGCTCTTGCTGGGATCAAGCCCATGTCTCCACAGGCTCTCTCCCGCAGTCCAGTGATGTTACCTCTACTCCACCTGGCTGGCATATTTACCAGCTCTCTAAGAATCTGTCTATGCATTGTTAGTCAAATTGCTAACTGTAAAAGTTATCTTTCTTCCCGATTGAAAAGCAAAGTTCACCTTTTAGTCATTCCTTTAGTGGCAATCCTAGGGGAGTAATTTCAACTGGTAAGACTAGTGAAGACTCCCTCAGAGCTTCGCTCCATTTAGATCTTGCTCCTTTGCCTGGAAGGAGCAGCCTCCACCTTTTTATTGAAACTGCCTCTGAAAACTTGTAACACAGCAATAGAGCGACATTGGTATAACAAGTATATAATATAAAAATAAATTTAGGACCTTTGGAAGTTGTATTGCTAACCTAATTGATGATGATGATTGGGAGTCTCATGGAAGAGAGATGAAAAATACCATGCACGGATCCCCGTCCCCCCGCTTCTGTTAGCCAATCCGAGCCCTTACTGTGTTAGTATGGTTATATTGCCAAAGTAGACCAGCCATTAGAGTAAATGGAAAATGTTGGTTATTTTGTCCTGCCAATTCTGGGTATTTGAGTGTGTTACGGATTAGCTCTAAAAACGTTTGATGTAACGGAGACTGGATTATGGTAAAATACCAGGGTAAATTAAAGCATAAATCTTACCTGTACAACAATAATTTTTGTGCATTCAAATAAGCGGGCAATGAGTAAATTCCCAAAGTAATCCCTGAGAACAATAGATTACCAAAAAGAATTGGAGTGAAAAACAAAACTAAGAGGGGAGAAACCTAATCCTTTTAATGGACACAGCATGGGGAAAACCGTCTGGGTGGAGTAGAGGTAACATCACCGCTCTGCATGGAGAGAGCCTGTGGAGTCATGGGTTCGATCCCTGCAAGAGCACCTCTCCAGTAAGTGTCCTTGGGCAAGACACTTAACGGTACATACTTGTCACCCAGGACATAGTTGAAAACAAGAGAAATCTCAATGTATCCTTCCTGGTAAAATAATTTCTCAAAAAAATAAAAGCCCTCCAGCAGGTTTGCAAGAATTAAATGTGCAGGATCAAAATGTTAAAATATAATTTTGACAAAGTGCTTGATAGTTAATAAACACATTGGTACCTAGTGTAAGTTTTAAAATGGTGGGCAATTAAATTTTGAGTCCACCATACTGAGCATGTCTATAATGACCCCCATCTGGTTAGTTTTTAAAAACAATCCTAGTCATTAACCTTCAGTTGTACTCAATAGTTGTCGGCAGAAGCTGTTAACAATTTGGAAGAAACCCTGTAAGAATGTAACTGAAAGTGTTACAATACTGCGGGCTCCATTCGCAAAACTCTGTTGCGCCTCCCCCCCCCCCATTCTGTAATCGGTAAATTACGGTTGTCACATCAGATAATATTCGACCAGTTTTTTGTTAAATGATTAGCTGGGTTGAAGGTGTCACGTGCAACTCTAAGATTACAGCAGTTGCACTTGAAGCCTGTGTGGAGGGAGAATGGAGCACAGTGTTACCTCTTTAATGTGTCTATTTACCTGACTTTTTGATCAAAAAATTCTCCCAAGTCGATCCAATGCCACGTAGGTACCATTGTCAATTTCCTACATTTACAGAATACTGCTCTGCTATGTGAAACACTGCTCTGCTATGTGAAGCACTGCTCTGCTGGGGTATGTGAAGCTCTGCTATGTGAAACACTGCACAGCTCTGCTATGTGAAACACTGCACTGGTATGTGAAACACAGCACTGGTATGTGAAACACTGCTCTATGTGAAACACTGCACTGCTGGGGTATGTGAAACACTGCGGGGTATATCAGATTCTGGGCTCTGCTGATATATAGAATTCTGTGAGTTTAACTTACTATTAGCAGTACAACTATGAGTATGAAAATTAAAATCTAACACTATGCAGGAAAAAAAAAGAGAAACCGGCTAGCAAGTGTACCCTAGCAGGGGCAGCATAATCTGGCCATCTATCAAGAGATTATCATCCTTGACCCAAGAAAGGATTAAGGCTAATGTCAGATGAACGCAGTCAGAGAGCACTCTGCGTGCACAACGGACGGACGTACTGACGGAAGATACTGTAGACACCACACGGTCCGTTTTTGTTGACAGACGTAGAAATAAAAAAGGAATTATGGGAAACAAAATTAATATAAAAAATGATAACAATTTGAAAAGGATATGAAAAGCCATTTTGTGCGTCAAGGTGCTGGACGTCGCAAATGCGCTGCATCTGACATCTAACACAACGCTACGCGGACGGCCGCACTCTATGTGACCGTCTAGCGGTTTTACGTTTTTGCCTAACTTGCGTCCTTTTGCCACGTGCGGTGTGCACATACTTCGTGTGTGGGTCTCTATTGATTAGGGATGTACCGATACCACTTTTTTAAGACCGAGTACGAGTACCGATACGATACTTTTTTTATGTCATGTGACGCTTTCCAATAAGAACAAACCTCATATAAAAATGCCCCCAGCTCATGGATTATGTCCCAGCTCATGGATTATGCCCCAGCACATGGATACTGCCCCAGTTCATGGGATATGCCCCAGCTCATGGATTTGCCCTAGCTCATGGGATATGCCCCAGCTCATGGGATATGCCCCAGCTCATGGATTGCCCCAGCTCATGGGATATGCCCCAGCTCATGGATTGTCCCAGCTCATGGGATATGCCCCAGCTCATGGATTGCCCCAGCTCATGGGATATGCCCCAGCTCATGGATTGCCCCAGCTCATGGGATATTCCCCAGCTCATGGATTGCCCCAGTTTATGGGATATGCCCCAGCTCATGGGATATGCCCCAGCTCATGGATTGCCCCCCCCCAGCTCACCTGGAGCTCTCCGTGATACTTACCTTCCTGGGCGATGCCGGTAAAGTCTTTGCGCGTTGCGCTCTTTGGAAGGACCCCAGCCGCGACAACTTTCCCGGTGTCGCCCAGGAAGGTAAGTATCGCAGAGAGCTCCAGGTGCCTGTCCGAATGCTCTATCAGCATTCGGACAGGCCCTGCAGCTGCTCACCGCGTTCATACTTACCTTCCTGGGCGATGCCGGGAAAGCTTCTGCGCGTGCGCTCATTGGAAGGACCCCAGCCGCGATCACATGGTCCCACGTGATCGCGGCTGGGGTCCTTCCAACGAGCGCAACGTGCGAAGACTTTCCCGGCATTGCCCAGGAAGGTAAGTATCGTGGAGAGCAGCTGCAGGGCCTGTCCGAATGCCGATAGAGCATTCGGACAGCCGCCCCAGCCCCTCGGATGCCGGCAAGCCATCTCAATGCCGGCTTCCGGTACTGGTAAAAATATCGGGGGGTACTGCACGAGTACCAAGTACTCCTGCAGTACCCGGTATCGATACCGATACTAGTATCGGTATCGGTGCAACCCTACTATTGATCATGATTCTATGTTACGACGGACGTTAAACTGTGCGGCAACACGGACGTGATCACTGCGTTCGTCTGACACGGGCCTTAATCTGTGTTCTTTTTATAATTGAGTAGCAAATTGTAACTCCATTAGTGATTGAGGACCTGAATTGTTCATCACGTGAGATCCAAATCACCCCTTGGACATGTTCCAGTGTACTGAATGATTGCTTATTGCACCGGCTGGGTGGAGTAGAGGTAACATCACTGCTCTGTGACCGTGGAGACTCCAGGTCGAATCCCGGCAAGAGCACCTCTCCAGTAAGTGTCCTTGGGCAAGACACCTAAGGGTGTTCATACTTGCCATCCAGGACATACTTGAAAATGAGAGAAATCTCAATGTATCCTTCCTGGTAAAAATCCTTTCTCAAAAAACTCGGCAGTATCCAGAAATGGAAATGTCCAGTAAGGAAAAGGCTATGTCCATTGTGTATGTCGAGGCAAATGATTCTCAGATGGAGGAATGCATGGTAGGAGACGCTGGACCAACTGAGAACGAACATGTAATACCCTTCGTTATCTAGAGATGGAGGAAGATGAGTGGGTGATATGTTTAATGTGGAATGTCTGGCGCGGGTGTGAACTTTAGCAAGAGACAATTATAATGTGCCAGCACTTTGATCTAGGGGTGCGGGTACCACAGTTGGGAGGACTACCACCAGCTAGTTCTCTTGTAACAATTCTTAATGTTGCTTCTTACGTGTAAAACTGGGTATAGTTTCAAAGGCAAACAGCCGGGATGGTGGATCAATATACATACCGGTCTATTCAATAAAGGTGAAACTCAGGAGAATGGCTGGAGAAGTAAAAAAAACAGGTCAAAATAGCTTTTCACAATCTTTTCACATTGTTCTATTCTCCTGATACTGGTCTATTCACTAAAGGGTGAAGCCTGGAGAATTGGCAGGAGAAGAGAACAATCTAGACCAAACAGCCAATGTGGAAAGTGAGATAAATGGGAGAATTTTTCTGGTTTGGCTATTTTGACGTAGAATTTTCACTTCTGCCAATTCACCTGAGTTTCACTTTTTTTTTTTTTTTTTTATTCAAAGCAAATCAGCAAAGGTACAGGACAACAAAATCATAGCATTACAGCAGAAAAAATTCAGGTAAACATAAGTACACTGTACGGAAACGTCTTCTCCTACCGAGAGGTATCACTAAGCAAGCGGGATATGTATTGCAAACAAGAATAGGAAAGGGAATAAAGAGATAAAAAAAAAAAAAGGAGGGATGAAAAATTGTGCAATTAAGGCTGCTGTCAGACGAGCGTAGTGTTCACGTCCGTGATTGCGCCTAAAAGTACGTCCGTGATAGCATGAAAGAAAGTCCATTGGAGCCCGACACATGAAGTACGTCCGCACTGAACTGCGGACGCATGACGGACGCTGCAAACGGACGCAGGTTAGGCAAGAACGTAATACTGCTAGAACGGACGTGCGGAGTGCGCCACGTCCGCAACGTCTGCATAGCTTTGTGTGTGAGTGATGGAGCATGGTCAGACGGACTGCATTTATACGTCCAGCATTTTTGACGGACAGAATGTTTTTTCATTGTAATTTATTTTTCCCTCCTACATCCGTCAAAAAATAACTTCAGTGAAAAAACGGACTGTCTGGCCACAACTGCTTCATCCGTACTGACGATGTCCGTACTGCACGGACGTACAGTCCGTAGAAATCACGCTCGTCTGACCCTAGCCTAAAAAGGACACAAAATTGTGACGTCCTCAGGGCAGCTGGGGAGTGTGCGTGTACCCCTACGCCTCAGTGCGGTGTAGATGAGCTGATTCCAAACAGTATTTGGTAAGGTGATGGACATGAGGGGGAAGTTTGGTAACATAACGCAAGGGACATCAAAGGGGGGTCAGGCAGGGAAAGAGCAGCGGAAAAAGAGGGGAGAAAAGGGAAAGGAAAAGATAAGGAGAGATGAAGGGATAGAAAAGGAGAAAAGAAAAAAGGGGGGGGGAAGAAGTCCAGACGGAGCCTTCCGTATGTCAACCCAGAGGGAGAGTGCCATGGCGGCATAGCGGAAGGGGTCCTGGTTTGCTCACAGGCTTCAGGCGCCAAGGAAATCACTGAGTATCACCTTTAGTGAATACACCTGATAGTCTTTAACGCAGTGAGACAACTGCACCCAAGCCACCATGAATCAAAGCCAAACCCAGCAACAGAGAACCCAAGGGGACATACAACAACCCCGCGTCAGAGGCAACAGTTCCTGACAAACTATCAGGTCTATTCACTAAATGTGAAATTAAGGAGAACTGAAAATTCTTCTGCCAATTCTCTTGAGTTTCACCTTTCAGTGAATAGACCTTCATCTCTTGTACTGCAGCCCGTTGTCTCTTGTTTTCTTTGGTAAAGTGATTATGTAATTATTTTGCCATCAATTGCTTTTTGCTTGTGGTCTTTACACACTACACTCATAATATACATGCTATAGGTCACTTTTTACACGTAGACAATGTTTGTACTTTTTTCCTTGTGTGATATTTTAAAATATGATGTAATAAAATATATCTTTTTGCATTTTAGTTTGTGTCTAATAATTTCGTTAATGCAAATGGTGTATAACATCCAGAGGATACAGACTAACGAAGGGCAGCATGAATGAGGGTCAATTGAGGTCTGAAGCGGGTTGCTCTCAGGCCTCATTCTTCTCAGCTGGAAGACTATGACCTGCAGAGCAAAGCTGGTTACGGTTAGTGGTCGCCTCACGTTCACTTGATCAATGCAATGGATTTTCAATAGAAGTTCAGTTGGGAGAGACAGACTAGCTAGTGCTTGCTATAGTTACCAGCTGCTGCAATATTTGATCAGCTTCCAAAAGACCATCATCCTCCACCAAAGAGGCCCAAACACTAGTCTTGCATAATATACAGTGAGGAGTGATTTGTAGCTTGACCAGTGCGTTTTACACCTCTTCAGACAACATGCTTTGCACTCAGGTTTGGTGCAAGCTAGGCTAAATTAAGGATTTAACCAGAAGCCCAGTCAGTAAGCGATTGAGAGTGCTAAATTAGCAAATCTCAACACTGCTGCAGTTCAATACGCAGCATGGCTAACTTAGCACTCACAGCAGAAGCGATTGTGGCTGCAGTGCTAAGCTGGAAGCTAATTGGCTCATAACCAGTAGTAACAGGAAATCAATACAGCTTTAACTCAAGTTGCTGCAGGGCATTTAGTAACCCTTCTGCAGCAACCAGCTATGCTTCAAAGCTGTGGTTCAGCAACTGCAACTTAAATAAACATGACCCTGCTATCAAAGGAGCCTGATTGAGAGCTTGTTGTCACAGCTAATCTAACTGAACACTAGTCACAGCCATGGCTGAATGCTGACATTGGGTTATGCTCCCAGGTGATGTCATCAAGGTATCACTGGTTGCCATGGGAACAATGGGCGGCTGAGCAATCTGAAAAGGCTGCCATCGGGCATCTGTGATTCCCTTTGGATTTCGCCATACTTCAGTGCACTTTGGTGATCCAATTATGCCGAAAATACGGTGAATTCACTATTTAGTGAATGGTCATCCTATTTTGCTGAAATTGGAGTCGCTGAAGCAGTTATCGGACGTTGGCAAAAAAACGCTGAACTGCACAGATAACTGCCAGACTGTGCCGAAATGTCATTGGCGAATACCACCGAACTGCAAACCCCCCCAAAAAAATGGAACTCTATTTTCCTAATAGGTGTTTAAAACAAACAATTTATTTAAATGTGTCTAAATAATAAAGTCTTTTTCAAGGTTTCAATTTAGAAAAAATTGAGAGACATAAATTTCGTCTAAAAATACAAAAAGTTGTTCTAAAAATATAAAAAGTGTTTTCCTTAAAATGAAAAAATAAAACGGTGTTTTTTAAAAAAAATTAAAAAGCTCCTCCTTTGGGCTTCCTTGCTTTTCCGAATCGATGGCTGATCCTGATTCCCTGCCGTTTACAAGAGAGATACTGGTGGAGCTGTTGGGGGAAATTCAGTGACCTCAATTCAATGACTTTGACTGGGGCGGCTGTTGGTGGGCCTGCAGTGGAGTCGGCGGAGGTGCAGCACTGTGGTGATCCTGCTGGATGTGGATGGGGCCCTGGCGTCCCAGGGTGAGTTATCCCTTCACCGACCGGGCAGGCTCTGGTTGTGCTCCCTCACTTCCAGGAGATCGTACCTGCTGTGTTGGTGGATGTCCGTATCGCTGACTGCTGTGGCCCGGCAGGGCCTTTTGGTCCTCTGCGCTCTTGCGGCGCCGTAGCGGCCGCGGGCTGGCCCTGGTCTTCCAGAGGAGTGGGGACCAATCTGATGCCGCTGCTGCCATGGATCTGCTGCCTGACCTGCTCTCTGGACCGCGTCCTTCTCCTGCTAAGGTGGCATACCTTAGTCTGTCACTTTCTTTGATGAGCCTCTGTCACGGGACCTCCAAGCTGGAGCTAAGGAGGGCCCTTTTTCTAGCGAGCGTCTTTAAGCGCTTTAGGCATATTTGCGGCATTATGCAGATCCCAGCACACACTCTACACCAGACCTCAAAATTTCCACTCGCCTGCTCGCATTCGGCGAGTGCAAATTAGCTGAGGGAGAGTGGGCGGACTGACCCATCGGTTGCTGGGGCCCGGTTCAGTGGGCCACCGTCTTCTTAATTGACAGCTACGGTATCGGACTCTCGGAGTCCGAATCCGGAGCTGTCTGTTCAGCGCTGCCCCCTCCCGCGAGATTTGCTGCCCACCCACGTGAAGCGTCGCACACTCACAGCGTAAGTGCTGCGAGTCTGCGATGCATCATGTGGGTGGGTCAGGTGACAAGCAGGAGGGGGCGGCACCAATAGAGCGTGCAGAAGAGGCGGAGGACAGAGCAGCAGAATCTGCTCAATTTGTAAGTGTTTCGGGGGTGTAAAAAGAATAAGAAAGAGGGGGTGAAAACCACAATGAGGGGGGTGAAAAAAAGCTTGAGAGGGGGTGAAAAAATGAATGAGGGTATGAAAAGAACAAATGAGGGGATGAAAAAAACGAATGAGGGGATAAAAAAAACTAATGAGGGGTGAAAAAACTAATGAGGGGTGAAAAAAGCATGAGAGGGGATGAAAAAAATGAATGAGGGGGTGAAAAAATGAATGAGGGTGAAAAAATGAATGAGGGGATGAAAAAAATGAATGAGGGGGTGGAAAAAACAAATGAGGGGGTGGAAAAAACGAATGAGGGGGTGGAAAAAACGAATAAGGGGGTGAAAAAAACGAATGAGGGGATGAAAAATGAATGAGGGGATGAAAAAATGAAAGGTGAAAAAACAAATAAGGGGGGTGAAAAAAACGAAGAATGGGAGAGGGGTGAAAAAAAGAATGAGAGGGAGGGGATAAAAAGAGAGGGAGGGGGTAAAAAGAATGAAAGAGCAGGACAGGGTAAAAAGAATGAGAGGGGGTATAAAAAAAGGCATTAAAGCTCTGATACGCTCTTACACACTGCACATTATTGTGAGTTTTATTGCTGTGGTGCTCTGATACACTCATACACACTACGCATTACTGTATCAGAGCACTACAGCAATAAAACTCAGTAAAGTGCGGTGTGTATGAGCGTGAGTTTTATTACCGTGGAGCTCCCTGACACATGTGCGGGGTGTATGAGTGTATCAGGGAGTTCCACAGTAATAAAACTCATGCTCATACACACTGCACAATTGCACATTACTATGAGGCTTATTGCTGTGGAGCTCTGTGATACACACCACACATTTTCCTTTGTTTACACTGCTTTGTTGTTCGAGAGAGAGACTAATTAGGATTGAGCAAGGTTTAAGAATTATCCCTGTATTACACAAGAGTGAAAGGGAGGGAGTTCCCTTTGGTCTATGGGATCAGGCATGGGGGCTTTTTTGCTTAAAGAGCTGAAGCATGGCCGATTTGTGATTGGCTACAATGGGGAGATAAACAATGGAAAAGGAGGGGGAAGGGAGGATACAAGAGGCAGGGCGTGGGACTTTTTTGGTATTGCAGTAATTTTTCTTTTACTAAGTACTTCAGAGACAGGGCGGCGGCTAGCTCCATTTTGCCATCACCATCATCGTATGAAACCAATGACTGGATAAGTATTACTTGCAGTATCTATCTGTTATGCATACTCTATTATCATAAGTCTGCTACATATATATTCCAAGTTCCATTATTTATTGGAAGGATAGGTGTGGGTTTCCCATTGTATGGATTTGTAGGTTTATTTAGTGGATGCTTATTTATATTTGTTTCAATTTGCAATACTGTATTCCTTGTTCATTTGGTGTCCAGCTGCGTGATAGTAATTTCTAATGGGTTATTGTTCTGGGATAACTCTGCCAGAATTCAGTGATTTGTTGTTTTGTATGTTATTAGGGGCATTAGGATTTCCAGTAATTTTGCTTTGGCTGTTTGTGGACTGCTGTGCCTTATTAGTTTATGTGCTCAGTATAGCGCATGACTGACTGTCCAATTTTAGTATCATCCATGGCTGCAGCCAAAATCATAATAAGCAACCCATATAAACACCGTAAACAAACACAGGGCCTCCCTATACAAGCATGTGCCCTCACCATACACACAGTAGGAACTCACTATACATAGTGAAATCACACGTAGGACCTCGGTATAACACACGAAGTCACGCTAATGATGTAGCTATCTGTTATGATCATGGGTGATTTCTGCCATAAATTATCATATTTTAATATTAACTGATTGACATACCAAAGAAGGACCACTAGGGGCAGTGTGTAGGCTGTTTGCCCTTATGTGGCACTGGCTAGCATTAAGCCAGCCTACTTTAGAGAGGTATTTTCCTATTGGTAGAGAGGGTTTGTCTACTGGTGACTCCCACTGGGAATAAAAGGGGGACTTCCACAAAGGTTTAAGGCTCTAGGCTCTTTGGCCTGATACCTGAGACTGACCAGACCATGTGAAGTTTTCTGCAGCCCCCAGCTTGGGGCGTAGTAAGCATGCTTTTAGTTCATTGCTGTATTGTTTAAGTATTGTTGTTTAGCTTAATGTACTGTGAAGTATTGTTGTTTAGTTTAATGTACTGTGCCATGACTGTGTGTATATGTTAGTTCTCTGAAGAAAAAGAAGAAGAAAGAAAAACTTTCCAGGACTAATGTTTGGGAAATGTCTGGCTTCGAGGCCTACAGCATCCAGCTCCAGTGACTGTCCATGCCATGAATTACAGGTGCTATATGGGTTGTTGTGTCTAATACTTTATTAAGCTCCACCACACATCCTCACATAAATACAATATAGTTGGTTTTGTATGTGCCTATTATAGGCAAAGGTTTTGTAACTGGTAAGGCACGCGCTCAGTGGTGTACCTTTGCTGAATTATTAGTTGATAAAGCACTCATATTGTTGGTGGGAGGAATGTATTTTGTTTCCAAAAATGGGGAGATCGTTTCATAGATGATTTATGACATAAGTCAAAGGGTGGATTGTTATGATCATGGGTGATTTCTGCCATAAATTATCATATTTTAATATTAACTGATTGACATACCAAAGAAGGACCACTAGGGGCAGTGTGTAGGCTGTTTGCCCTTATGTGGCACTGGCTAGCATTAAGCCAGCCTACTTTAGAGAGGTCTTTTCCTATTGGTAGAGAGGGTTTGTCTACTGGTGACTCCCACTGGGAATAAAAGGGGGACTTCCACAAAGGTTTAAGGCTCTAGGCTCTTTGGCCTGATACCTGAGACTGACCAGACCATGTGAAGTTTTCTGCAGCCCCCAGCTTGGGGCGTAGTAAGCATGCTTTTAGTTCATTGCTGTATTGTTTAAGTATTGTTGTTTAGCTTAATGTACTGTGAAGTATTGTTGTTTAGTTTAATGTACTGTGCCATGACTGTGTGTATATGTTAGTTTTTCTGTAGTTACTGTAAAGCAAATGATATAAACTGTGAATATAGATTGCCAAGTAAATTGTCATTCATATTGCACCGGTTTCTGTGTGTTTTCTTATATATATTCGACCATATTACCCACAAGATATAAATGTTATTGTTGCAACTTAGGGCTTTAATTATTGCATATTAGTTCAATAATTAATGATGGATTTAATGCCCAAAACGAAACACTATCATACACCCTGAAATCACGAAATTCCTCTCTATAACACACTGAAATCACTAATGTAGTATAACACTAAGAGAAATAAAAAATATATATATAATAAACATAAAAGTAAAATAAAAACTTGCTATAACACGCCGTAATCACACAATAGAAACACACAGAAACCTACCCATAGCACACGGAGACCCCACAAGGACCTAGCCATAGCACACAGAGACAACACAAAGGGAATGTAATCACACATAGGAACTTGATATAACAGACTGAATCACTGGACATTAGTCACTATAACTCTATAGTGTGCCGAATGAGAAAAGCACCATACGTGCATTGCTGAGTAACACCTTTTAGTGGATTCTCAAGCAGCTTCACATGCTGGCCTTTTATGGGGGTTATGATTTACAGGGTTATTCAAAGAGCTGTGTGTTTTAAATAATGTTGGAGTAACCCCAAGGGCAAAGCAATAAGTTGGTGAACAAATTAATTTGTATACTGTATTTAAGTTCACTATTCTAATTGTTGCAATTTTAAAGTGACACAGCAGCAATGTACAATCTTTTGTTTTGAGCACTTGCTACAGTTGAGTAAATAATTATTTAGAACGGTAACTTTGTCTTTATTGAGGGAGAGGAGAGACTTATTTCAGGAATAGAGGAAACATGAGCAGTAACTCACTCATATTTCACACTTGTACCATCATCATAATAAAGCCTGCGAGTGGATAAGTATTAAGTGTATTTATTCGGGGAATTTTAAGCTATGTTGATAATATACTATATGTGTGTGTGTGTAATCTATTGGGTTAAATACGCGCTAATTTATCCGTTCTAGTGATTTGCATTGTTAGCTAGAATATGCTCGTTGATATTTGCTTCACTTTGTAATACTTGATCAAACCTTATTATTTGTATAGTCTGTATGATCTTATAAACATACTGTAGGTAGTCAGTGACCGCATGGCTGGCAGCCATCTTAAACCTCAAAAAGTCACATGTGCTTCTGCCCAGGGCCGCCATCAGGGCATTACGCCCATTACTGCCGTAAGGGGCCCGGGCCCGGTGGGGGCCCGGGCCGCCGGGTCCTGGGGGGAGGATCCCGGGCCCCCGACGGCAGCGGCGTCGCCCTTTAACAGCTCCGGTATCGGACTCGATGAGTCCGAATCCGGAGCTGTGTCCCTGCTGCTGCTGCAGGAGCCGGAGGAGACTGAGACACTGTGTCTCCTCCGGCTCCTGGCAGCTTCACTTCCTGGCTGGGCGGGGCCAAGCAGCGTGTGAGGGGCCTCCCAAGCACGTTGCTTTGGCTCCGCCCCTCCACTCAGTGAAGCTGCGCGCCGGAGCTGGAGGGGCCGGGAAGATCAGAAGAAAAGAAGATTAAAGAAAAGGTGAAGAAAAGAAGAGCTGAAGAGCAGAAGAAAAGAAGATAGAAGACAGCGAGTGGTGAGCCAGGGCCCAGACCCTAAGACCCAGGGCCCAGACCCAGACCCCAGGCCCCTAGATCCAAACCCAGGGCCCAGACCCAGACCCCAGGCCCCTAGATCCAAACCCAGGGCCCAGACCCCAAGGCCCAGACCCCTAGGCCCAGACCTCTAGGCTCAGACCCAGGGCCCAGACCCAGGACCCAGACCCCAAGGCCCAGACCCCAAGGCCCAGACCCAGGACCCAGACCCCTAGGCCCAGACCTCTAGGCTCAGACCCAGGGCCCAGACCCCAAGGCCCAGACCCAGACCCCTAGGCCCAGACCCAGGACCCAGACCCCAAGGCCCAGACCCAGGACCCAGACCCCTAGGCCCAGACCCAGGGCCCAGACCCCAAGGCCCAGACCCAGGGCCCAGACCCCAAGCCCAGGACCCAGACCCCAAGACCCAGGGCCCAGACCCAAGGCCCAGACCCAGGACCCAGACCCCTAGGCCCAGACCCAGGGCCCAGACCCCAAGGCCAGACCCCAAGGCCCAGACCCAGACCCCAAGGCCCAGACCCCTAGGCCCAAACCCAGGGCCAGACCCCAAGGCCCAGGACTCAGACCCTAGGCCCAGACCCTTAGGCCCAGACCCAGGGCCAGACCCCAAGGCCCAGACCCCTAGGCACAAACCCAGGGCCCAGACCTCTAGGCTCAGACCCAGGGCCCAGACCCCTAGGCCCAGACCCCAAGGCCCAGGACCAGACCCTTAGGCCCAGACCCAGGGCCAGACCCCCTAGGCCCAAACCCAGGCCCAGACCCCCTAGACCCAAACCCAGGGCCCAGACCCCAGGGCCCAGACCCCTAAGCCCAAACCCAGGGCCCAGACCCCAAGGCCCAGGACCCAGACCCCTAGGCCCAGACCTCTAGGCCCAGACCCTAGGGCCCAGGGTCCAGACCCCCTAGGCCCAGGGCCAAGACCCAGGGCCCAGACCCAGGGCAAATGCCCAGACCCCAAGACCCAAACCCAGGGCCCGGACCCAGGGCCCAGACCCTATGGCCCAGACCCAGGGCCCAGACCCCTAGGCCCAAACCCATGGCCCAGGACCCAGACCCCAAGGCCCAGACCCCCTAGACCCAAACCCAGGGCCCAGACCTCTAGGCTCAGACCCAGGGCCCAGACCAGGACCCAGACCCCTAGGCCCAGACCCCAAGGCCCAGGACCCAGACCCTAGGGCCCAGACCCAGGGCCCAGACCCCTAAGCCCAAACCCAGGGCCCAGACCCAAGGCCCAGGACCCAGACCCAAGGCCCAGACCCAGGCCCAGACACTAGGGCCCAGACCCTGGGCCCAGACCCCCTAGGCCCAAACCCAGGGCCCAGACCCAGGGCCAGACCCCAAGGCCCAGACCCAGGGCCCAGACCCCTAAGCCCAGACCCAAGGCCCAAACCCAGGGCCCAGGGCCCAGACCCAGGCCCAGACCCAAGGCCCAGACCCAGGGCCCAGACACTAGGGCCCAGACCCTGGGCCCAGACCCAAACCCAGGGCCCAGACCCCTAGGCCCAGACCCTGGGCCCAGACCCCCTAGGCCCAGACCCTGGGCCCAGACCCCCTAGGCCCAAACCCAGGGCCCAGACCCTAAGGCCCAGACCCAAGGCCCAAACCCAGGGCCCAGACCCTAAGGCCCAGACCCAAGGCCCAAACCCAGGGCCCAGACCCTAAGGCCAGACCCTGGGCCCAGACCCCCTAGGCCCAGACCCTAAGGCCCAGACCCCCTAGGCCCAAACCCAGGGCCCAGACCCTAAGGCCCAGACCCAGGGCCCAGACCCTAGGGCCCAGACCCTAAGACCCAGGGCCCAGACCCCTAGGCCCAAACCCAGGGCCCAGACCCCTAGGCCAAACCCAGGGCCCAGGGCCCAGACCCCAAGGCCCAGACCCCAAGGTCCAAATACAGACCCAGGGCCCAGACCCTAGGGTCCAGACCCCATACCCAGGGCCCAGACCCCAAGGCCCAGAGCCAGGGCCCAGACCCCAGACCCTAGGGCCCAGACCCCAAGGCCCAGACGCAGGGCCCAGACCCCAAGGCCCAGGGACCAGACCAGGGCCCAGGCTAGACCCCAGGGACCAGACCTCAGGGCCCAGACACTAGGGCCCAGACCCTGGGCCCAGACCCAAACCCAGGGCCCAGACCCCTAGGCCCAGACCCTGGGCCCAGACCCCCTAGGCCCAGACCCTGGGCCCAGACCCCCTAGGCCCAAACCCAGGGCCCAGACCCTAAGGCCCAGACCCAAGGCCCAAACCCAGGGCCCAGACCCTAAGGCCCAGACCCAAGGCCTAAACCCAGGGCCCAGACCCTAAGGCCAGACCCTGGGCCCAGACCCCTAGGCCCAGACCCTAAGGCCCAGACCCCTAGGCCCAAACCCAGGGCCCAGACCCTAAGGCCCAGACCCAGGGCCCAGACCCCTAGGCCCAGACCCTAAGACCCAGGGCCCAGACCCCTAGGCCCAAACCCAGGCCCAGACCCCTAGGCCAAACCCAGGGCCAGACCCCAAGGCCCAGACCCCAAGGTCCAAATACAGACCCAGGGCCCAGACCCTAGGGTCCAGACCCCATACCCAGGGCCCAGACCCCAAGGCCCAGAGCCAGGGCCCAGACCCCAGACCCTAGGGCCCAGACCCCAAGGCCCAGACGCAGGGCCCAGACCCCAAGGCCCAGGGACCAGACCAGGGCCAGGCTAGACCCCAGGGACCAGACCTCAGGGCCCAGACCTCAGGGACCAGACCTCAGGGACCAGACCCCAAGGCCCAGTCCCAGGGACCAGACCAGGGCCCAGGCCCAGACCCCAGACCCAAGGCCATCATACACAGCCCGTTTCTGTGAGATTTATTGCTGTGGATTCTGTGATATGTTCATACACACCGCTCATTACTGTGAGTTTTATTGCTGTGGATACTGTGATAAGCTAATACACACTGCACATTACTGGGAGTTTTATTGCTGTGGTGCTATGTTATGTCCTTTTTTTTTTGAAGGGGGAGAAAAGCTGTTAGAGGTTGAGGGGGGGGCCCTGGGGGGCCCCATCGTGAGGTTTAGTAAGGGGCCCCATCATTTCTGATGGCTGCCCTGCTTCTGCCAATGAGGAAGTGCTGCAGCAGTAACTGTACAATCTGTTTAAGCTTACATTTGCGCAACTAAATTAATCCAGATTGTTTCTGCCAGATTTATGAATATATAACAATTACTAACCAAATACACATCTAAATGTGTCTGTTATAATTTCTGAAGAGGCTTATCAACTAAACAGTGATTCTGTATGTTAGCAAATGCTGTGTCATTAGGTTAGTTCGGTTGGTTTAACTTCGGGTCTATAGATTAATATACTAAGCAAGAATCAATTTCATTGTGGACGGAGGTTAAAGACTTTCACATGTGCAGCTTGGTTCTATTGATAAGGGATTCCAGGGCTGAGGACTCATAAAATGGAGGACAATGCAGCCACTTATGTACAGAACATCTTTGCTCTTTCTCAACTCAAAATGGAGACGGCGTTATTTACATTTCGCAAAAGGGACACACACATACAGAGGGGGAAGATGCACAAACAATGGAGTCACTCTCAGATGCGAACAATGGATCAGATAACAGTGAGCTGGTGACCTTAGTTTCTGGTGGGTGGGGAGGGGCTGATGGAAGCATGTGAAAACAAAAGGAATTCATTCTTACAGGGGGTGTACACTATACAAAGACTGGATCGTAATACAGAGGTTACGCTATACAGAGGGAATACAATACTCTACATGATACACAGAGCAAGGGAATGTAAGGAAAATACATACAAATAAACATTGGGACGGCCGTTTCTTTGCAGAGGCAATAAGTAGGGAAGATGTTTCTGTTAGCTACCATTCAATCAGGTGGTGATTTTGGTAAGGGTAGCTGGCGAGGGGACAGAGTTACCTATCCTTGATCTAGAGGCAGCCTTCAGGCCGTACCGCTGTGTCCAGGGGTTTTTCTTTTAATGGGGTGTAAATTCGATGGGTAATTTTACATCTATCTGTTTACCCATTGGGGTGGGCAATATCCCGTGCTCCCTTTTTAAAGGCTTCCTACTTTTTTGCATTGCTTAGTGGAGAAGAGAGCGGGGAGGAGACGTATAGTACATTACTTGGACGATTTCATGGTAGCAGGTTCCAAAGGGACTGGAGAATGAGGTAGGATCGGGGGGGGGTAACGATATAAGTTTAGTTGATCGGGGAGAATTGTAGGTGGTTTGGGGGAATGGCCAAACATTAAGATCAAATGGTCTAGTGTAATTTCAAATGGTGAGCAGGCAAATAGCCCAGGAGTGGATTCAATGGATGGGTGCAAAGCTTGGTGTCTCTGGAATTTTTTATTTTCCAATCGTCGGAGCAATACCACTGTGGGGGATAGAATTAAAAATAAATAAATAAATAAATATTAAAAAATAAAAATAAATAAAAAATAAAAAATAAAAATAAATAAATTTATAAAAAAATAAAAAAATTATAAAAAAATTAAAATAATAAAAAAAAAAAACATCACTCACCCCCTTTTTTTTTTTTGGGTCTGATATTCAAGGTGTGGTGCAAGTGCTGATTAACATGTCTGCATCATCACCGCAGGTTGTAGCCTATGTCAGGTATTTGGTGTTGATATGTTTGAAAAGCAATATTAATTTCACGGCAAATCACATACCGGGGGTAAGGAAGGTGGTGGCGGATACATTGTCCAGTTTCAGGTGGGATGTGTTCCGACATTTGGCACCGGGAGGAGGAAAGAAAGAAAAAATAAATAAATAATAATAATAATAATAAATAAAAAATAAATAAAAAAATTAATAATCATAAAAAAAATTAACAGGGTGATGGGGAGCAGTTAGAGGGCATCAATGATTTGGTGAGGAGATTGTTGTTGCAGAAGACATGGGCACCGTAGAGCAAGCAGTGAAAGGGATGGATCGAGGTTTAAAGGGACAGAGGAGGTAGGGCAGAATGTTGTTTTCAAATAGCTACTGAAGTTCGGCGTTAAGTCAATAAAGGACAGCTTGGGACTATTTAGTGGTATTTCATACTTTGCTCGGTTAAAGGAAGAGGAGGACTGGGCTAAACAATTCGTGGTGAGGAAGATCTTGACAGCAGAGTACAAGTAGGAGATAAGATGGAGCTGATAACAATCTTTGTAGGGCAGCATTTGTTTTAGTTTTACAGCTGCCCTAAGGATTGAGAAAACAATTGCTCTAGGTGCCCATGGTGGGGAAGTATGACCAGTGGTATGTATGAGGGGATACTTGGAGGCGACTCCTTCAAACGGTCGCATGTTCTGGGGGCACAAGGGTGGTACTAACTTGTCCGGGTATCAATTCAAAATGGTTCCGCAGCAGGCCACAGAGGGGCTTGGTTGAAAGGGGAGTTACATTTGCCCCCATTCTTTCAGGATAGGAGCTGCTGGTACTGAGGCAGAATTGGGTTACCTAAAGGATCGAATTAAAAAGATGGGGAGATGGAAATGGGAAGTGTATAGGAGATATGTGAGGTCATTAAAGAAATGAAGGGAAAACTTATGGGGAACAATTGTTTTGTTTTAATAATAATAATTTGTTTCCTTGTTTCTTTTGGTTTCTTTTCAGTTCGGGTACACTGTGTGTGCATTACAGTTAATAGTTTACATTTTGGTTATTTGCAGGACGTGCAATGAAAGTGCGGATCCTGGGACACTCCTATGTGCACTGGATGGAGAGTCATGCTGCTGGCACCAAGAGAGGAGCAACCCCGGGGTGCACCGTAATTGAAGTAGGGATTAGATGGATAGGGAAGCAAGGTAGGGGGTGGGGCAGTTATTGGGAATAGCAAAGACATCCAGGAGAAAGAGGGGTAAGCCAGATATTATGGTACTACATTTAGGGGACAGCTAGAGAAGAGATAGGTATTGTGAGTGGTGAAATAGCGGCCTGGCACGTGGGGATGCAATGGTAGGGGGAGGGTCTGCAGGGTACGGGGTGAGTGTGGTTTCGTACGGCCAAGCTCAGGTGCCTTCCTGGTTTGCAGATCATCTCGGCCTGCTATTTGCGATATAAAGAGACCCCTGAGTAGACGCGTGGTCACGCTACTTAGCTACGTGGGGCCGCTATTTCTGGGCAATATGTGTGGTGCATTGCATTTGCCGATGTTATCTGGCAATGGTTTTGGAGCACCCCGAAATAGGAGCAAGAAGTGAGGAGTTCATTGAAGGAGTGATAAGGCTGGGAACACACGCTTCATTGAAGGCGCGATAAGGAGCCTTTTGTGGGGTAAGAGGAAAGGTCACGGCTTTTTATTGGTGGCAGTAAAAAGAGCGTCCTCGTTTTTGGTGGCGGTGAAATAGGCGGCCTTGCACATGGAGGGTGATAGTGGGGGGAGGGTCTGCAGGATATGGGGTGAGTTGTGGTTTCATACGGCCAGGCTCAGGTGCCTTCCTGGTTTGCAGATCCTCTCTGCCTGCTATCTGCCATAAAAATACACTGAGCAGACGTGTGGTCATCCTGCTTAGCCACGTGGGGCGCTATTTCTGGGCAATGCTTGTGGTGCATTGCAGTTGCCAGTGTTATCTGGCTGCCAGTGTTATCTGGTGTAGCGTATTTGGCATACGAGGATCGATAATAATAATTCTGCCTTAGAGGCAAAGAATTTGGCCTTAAGTAATAAAAGACGTGACCTTTTCAAAATGCCAATACTTGGTTGTGTTTTCATTTACGGGAAAAGGGAGGGGGGTTAGTTGGTATTAAGAAGGTAACTTACATGGGAGAAGTTGTAAGAAGAGAATAGGGGTATAATTCTTAATATTATTAATGATAATTAAACAATAATTTTAGAGGGTGTGTTTAGGGCAGAGTTAATGGTAAGGGTTGGGTGGCGACTGGCGAGTAACTTTTAAGGCATGGCTAGTAGCTTGGGACCTGAAATTTTGAGCCCTGCTCTACACAGAAACAGAACAAGAGATGATAGAACAGGAATACAGACACAATAGGAGACCCTGCACTGGGGGTGGAAGATCCTTAAGTGGACTCCTGAATCTATACAGATTACAGGGTAGGGGGTGGACACCAGAATAGGACAGGAGTATGCAAGAATGTCCAGCAACAAACAGAACCCTGAATAACAAGGAAGTCCTTATAACTGGCCCCTTACACAAAGTAAAACGATGATGCTGGGCAAATACACAGAGTCGGAAACAGGACTGGTACATAGACTGGGTGTCACGTCTTCGGCGCCGGGACCTGGGCACCCGGCGGCGTTGCTAGCTGGCCGGGTGCCAGGTATTCCAGCTGGCAGATCAGCGTCTCAGGGGGCGAGGCCTAGCGTGGTCACGCGGGGCCGCCGGGTTTAAAAGCAGGGCGCGAGTATCTGCTTGTCGCCCTGACGTTTGGTTATTCCCACATCGCCTGTTCAACGAGTGTAGTCTCAGTCTGTTTAATTGCCAAACATATCTGCTTGCACGAGGACCCTGAGTGTGTATCGAGCCCGGACTGTTTTTGACTATTCTCTCGCTCTTGCCCTTTATTGTTGTTTGTTACTCTGCTCATGATAAGTGGATTACTGATCTTTGCTGCATGGTCCCCGATTGAGGGTCTGCCCTGCAGCTTGCAGAATCTATCGGTCTTTCCTATCAACTGTCTGGTAATAATCTTATGCACAAAGTATAACGCAAGTTCTCTGATTGTGGGTCTGCCCTGCAGGTTGCTGAATCTCTCAAACTCTCATGTCAACCGCCGTGTACTGAGCATATGTACAAAGTCTATTTTAAGGTCTCTGATTGTCGGTCTGCCCTGCAGGTTGCTGTATCTATCAAACCCGCATGGCAATCGTCTGACAATAAGCATATAGACATTTCATTCTGTATAACCTCGCATTGCAGGGGGGCGTGGTTTGGAGCCCACATGAGATGGCAGTCTAACTTCGGAGCTCCCGCTGACCCGCTGACATAAGCACCCAGAACTGCGTTATTTTTGGACATGGTCCGCACCAAAGCAAGGGGAACGTTTGCCACACCACTTAAGGTACCTGAAGGTACTCAGAAAGGCACCCTAGACACTTTTTTATCGTCCCTGGCGCCTGCCTCCCCGCTCCCGCCGATCCCCAAAATGGCGGCCGCATCCACTCAGGCAGGAAATGGCTCGGATGAGACACCTGGCCTACAACGAGTGGAGGCGCTGATTTCATCGCTCCCTACCCGGGCGGATATTGACCGCCTGATCACATCTGTTCAGGATACATTCAAGGCGGAACTGGCCGTTGTTCGCACTGAGTTTACCGAGGTCGGCTCACGGGTCACCAGGGTGGAGCGCCGCTTGGAAAAAGTCTCTGCCTCGGGGGAAGCGGGGCAACTTCCAGATTTTCACTGCAGACTGGATGATCTGGAGAATAGGTCGCGCCGACAGAATAACAGGATCAGAGGGGTGAGTGAGGAGGTGACTGACATCCCTTCGTATTTACTGGGTCTATTTAATTCCATTCTGGAGACGGATAAGGTCACGCGCCTTCATATTGACAGGGCCCACCGCGTGTTTAGGCCGCGGGCCCCAGACACCCCCCCCCGGGATATCATTTGCCACATAACGGATTTTTTATTGAAAGAAGAAGTGCTGAATACGGCCAGAAATGCCTCCCCATGGCGCTACTTAGATATGGATGTGGGATTATATCAAGATCTCTCGGCCTTCACTCTCGCTGCTAGGAGAGCCCTGCGCCCAGTGACGTCGTCCCTCAGAGAAGCGGGGATCCCGTACCGATGGGGTCACCCATTTGCTTTGGTGGTTCGCAGAGGTCCAATCCTCCATGCTATCAATTATTACTCAGATGTACCCGATTTCCTGACAGCACTAGACATGCCTCCACTGGACATCGAGGATTGGGAGAAGCCTGCGCTGGCGAGAGGAGCCGTACATCGTGCAAGCCTTCGCCAAAATCGACATCGGCCTCAAAACACCCAGTCACGACAAGCAAGTGACCCAGAGATGGATACCCCTGCTCCGCAATAAATTTCACTTCATGACACTTTTTGGGACTCTCAGGTTTTTTATTTTTTTATTTTTTATTTTTATTATTTACTATTCCCTGGGACCCTACTGAACTTCCTGCATTATCGTTCCTTCATACAGGGACTGATACCGTTGCAGATTATCCGGTGGGACTCCAGTTTGTTGGCGACAACTCCCTGCCAGGGATTTGGTAGCGCAGAGCCTGGGACGCGAGGTTCGGAAGTCTTGGAGTGTCCCGGATGAACTCTCAATCTTGCACCCCCGGGTCTTGTTGCTGAGTCTCCTTTGTGTGACTAATGGATTTGGTTACTAAAAACGGTTTGGTTACAATTAGACTAGGAACAGCTTTGGAAGAGGGGGAGAATGTTGTTTCATATGCCATATTAGGGTGGGGAAAGGAGGGACATGTTTTTCTATGTCGCTACCTGATGATCGCCTTGGAGGGGTGGGGGGAGGGAGGGGGACGGGTGGCAGGAAAAAGAGAAAGGGAAGAAAAGGGGGGGAAAAAAAAGGGGAGAAAAAGAAAAGAAAAGGGGATAAACATAACGAGTGAAAGGAAAAAAAAAAGGGGGGGAAACTAGGTTATATGACTGTTTAGCTGCATCTTCTTGTGGATTACTGAACTATGTTATAATTACCTGATGCACCAATTTAATATGTTGATTACTAGACATACCGTCCCTGATGTACTCGCTGTCACGGAATGGCCCAGCACCCTCAGCCAGGGGCGGTGCACGGACATTAGCTCTGGCCAGGGACAGTTAGGTGCGGTGGCACGCACGGAGTTTGAACGTACTTTTTATTAGATGTGGTTATGTGTGGTGTGATACAGTGTTCCCCGTTGGTTTATTGCGTAATGTATTTTCCCTTTGTCTGCCTTGCCCGCCGCCATTTTCCGATCATCTTGTGGCGCAGGTCAGAATTCTCGATTCGGAAAATGGCCGATTCGGACCATCCGGTTCGGATCGTAAAATGGCCGATTCGGACCATCCGGTCCGAATCGGCGACTCCCCAAAGTGTAATGGCCAATGGGTCCGGGGAGGGCGGGCAAGGAGTCCCATTGTATTGTAATTTTGTGTAAAGTTAATAAATGCCTGAGCTGTGCATAATAAAGCCAGATTTAGCAGTGCATCCAGCCTCGTCTGATGTGTTATCTCTCCGCCGTATTTTCTATTCTGAGAATCCCTCGAGGCCTCAGGGTGCGGTGTTCCAGACGATCCAAACCGAATCGAGCGCTCTGTGCCTGCATCGAGCATCAGGGCAGAGGCGCAGCGTGTGAGATTCGGTTCCCAGACTACCTGCCGGAGATCCGAACCGAAGGACGCGGCCGTGTACCGCGCTTCGGTATTGCGGTAAGATCCGCATTCTCCGCTGACCCCGCCAGATCCGAAACCCCGATCCGACTCTCCATCCAACCCCGATCCGACCCTCCATCCATCCCCGATCCGAAAAGGCCGCCGCCCAGGATACGAAGAGTCACCCGCCCCAGGATCGGAAACGTTTCCCGCATAAGAACCGAAACGTTTCCCCATAAGATCCGAACATTCTCCCGCGGCTGCCAGAGCCGATCTCCACCGACGTCCCACACCCGCAAGGTCAGTGAACCAGTTGCTCGGGACGCTGAGTGCCGTGTGGCTCAGTGGTCGGACTGGTTCTAGGCAGGGGTCCCCTCTACCGCCCGCTAACCCTTCCTCAGGGTCACGCCAGGCCGCACGAGACGCCGGGTGCGCGTCACTCGGTAGTCGGGCCAGCGGTAAGCGACGGGCCCACGCAGATAGAGCACACCCGCAGGCGGAACAACATCCCATTCCGTCATACTGGTGGCAGCGGTGGGATAGCTCTCTGCAGGCCCTAGGGGGACCCTCATCATGACCGGGTATAGTGCCTACAAGCGGGACGTCCTGCGTGGCATGCTGGAGAACCGGGGCGGTGCCCCGGGCTCCAAGAGCCGGGAGACCATGATGGAGGAATTGAAGAGGATGGATCAGGAGGCGGCGTTCGCAGCGTTGCCTGCTGACGTAGCGCCGGCTACCGTCCCCAGAGCCCGAAGACAGCGACTTTTGCCGGAAGATGCGGGAGCGGATCTCCATGATGGGTCCGGCCCCATCGGAAGCGGAGCTGAGGAATCTGGGTCGGGAACTCGGCCAGGAAGAGGAGCGGGAGAGGGAGCGGGTGCACGAACTACGGCTGGCTGAAGTGCGAAGCCGGCGGAGTAGCCGTTCCCCGTCAGATCGTTACCCCGGGCGGAAAGTGCCGTTTCAGGCGTTCAAGGAGTTCCGGGAAGCCGAGGAGGAAATTGAAAGTTACCTCCAAGACTTTGAGCGCCTGTGCCGGGTGCATGAAGTGCACCGTGCCGACTGGGTGAGGATCTTGGCGAGTAAGCTGACCGGTCGGGCCGCCGAGGCCTATCGCACGGTGCCGGACGAAGAGGCCACCAGCTACTCGCACGTCAAGCAGGCGCTGCTGAGCAGATTTGCCGTGACCCCCGAAGCTAGCCGGATGAAGTTCCGGAATTCCCGCCGGCCCAGCGGGGCCACTCACGTGGAGTGGGCCCACCGGTTGCAGAGGGACTTGCGCACCTGGCTCTCGGGAAGCCAAGCGGAGACGGTGACAGAGATCACCCAACTGCTGCTGCTCGAGCAGTTTTTCGAGCACACCCCTCCGCTATCCGGGAGTGGGTGCGCGACAAGAACCCCATACAGTGCAACAAGCGGCCACCTGGGCCGACGAATATACGGACACCCGGAAGCTGTCGGGGGGAGAGCGGACCGTGGCCAGCCGCCCAGCTCTACCCGCCCCACCACCTCCACCACCCCCACCACCAGCGGTCTGGGCGCCGGTAGCACGGGCCCCCAGCCGGCCCACCAACATGGCTAACGTCCGATGCTACGGGTGCAACCAGGAGGGGCACTACAAGCAATATTGCCCCAACCGACCGGAGTTGACCCGGCCGGCCGGCAGGGCATCGCCGGCGGCCCATTGCTGCGACGCCGGAGCTCCGTGGCCGGAGGCCCCGGAGGAATGGGAGCAGTTGCATGAGGCCGACCCCGTGCAAGCCGCCGCAGACGACAACCGCCGTCACCACCGCCAGGCGGTGTGGATAAACGGGCGGGCCGCTGAGGGGCTGCGGGACTCCGGGGCTACCATTACCCTGGTCCGGCCTCACTTGGTTCCGCCGAGCGACCGCCTGCAAAGCACTGTTGCAGTACGGGTGGCGGGAGGAAAAGTGCTCCGGCTCGAGACGGCCCGGGTGCACCTGGACTGGGGGAACGGGGAGAAGGAGGTGAGGGTGGGGTTGTTGAGGCAACTGCCGGCCGAGGTGCTCCTGGGCAACGACCTGGGACAGCTCATTTCCGCTTACTCCACAGATGCAGCTACCCCGGTAACCACTAGGCAACAGAGCCGACGTCACGACAGGGGCGCTCCGAATGGGACCCAGGTGAGATCTCCACCAAAACCGTCCCGACCACCAAAACCCCCCAAACCCCCCCGACCCCCCAACCCTTACCGACCTCCCAGGCCTGCCCGACATCCCAAACCCCCAGGATCCCCCCGGCCTCCCAGACCGCCAACACCTCTCATACCTCGACGGGACCCGACCCTTCCCCTCCCACCTGTCCTCCCTTCCCCGTGGAGTACCCCGGAGACGCTTCGCCACCAGACCCAGACCGACCCCACATTACAGGGCTACCGGGACCGAGCTGGTCAGGGCCTGGACGGCCAGGGAAAAGACAAGGTAGAGTGGGAGGATGGGTTGCTGTACCGGTACACCGTGAGGGAGGGGGCCAAGAAGAAGCAGGTCCCGCAGAAGCAGTTGGTGGTGCCTCAGGGCCCCAGGCAGGAGCTTCTGCGCTTGGCCCATGACATCCCCCTTTCAGGTCACTTAGGCCAGACGAAAACCCGGCACAGGCTGGCGCGCGCGTTTTTCTGGCCCCGCCTTAGCGAAGACACCCGCGACTATTGCCGCACCTGCCCAGTTTGCCAGAAAACTGGGAAGGCCGGGGATCACCCGAAGGCACCCTTGCGGCCCATGCCCATTATTCAGGAGCCCTTTAGCCGGGTGGCGGTTGACATCGTAGGGCCGTTGCCACGGCCCAGTGCCACCGGTAAGAGGTACATTCTTACCGTAGTGGATTATGCCACCCGGTACCCCGAGGCTGTGGCCTTGGCCAACATCCAGGCGGACACCGTAGCGGACGCGCTCCTCAGGGTGTTCACGAGGGTAGGGTTTCCCCGAGAAATCCTATCCGATCAGGGTACCCAGTTTACCGCTGAGCTCACCCAACAGCTCTGGCGTCTCTGTGGTGTTAGGGCGCTGCACAGCGCCCCGTATCACCCCCAGACAAATGGGCTGTGCGAGCGGTTCAATGGGACCCTGAAGCAGCTCATCCGGGCCTTTGTGCACGAGAACAGGGATTGGGAGAAGTATCTTCCCCACCTGCTGTTCGCCTACCGGGAGGTTCCTCAGGAATCCACCGGTTACTCCCCCTTTGAGCTGCTGTATGGGCGCCAGGTGCGAGGACCCCTGGATCTGGTTAGGGCTCAGTGGGAGGGGGCACCGGAGGAGGATGGGGTTCCTGTGGTGGAGTACGTCCTGAAGCTCCGGGAGCGCTTGGCGGAACTCGCGGGGTTCGTACAGGAGAACATGGAGACGGCCCAAGCTCAGCAGAAGGCGTGGTACGATCGCGCTGCGTGCAGTCGCTCGTTCTGCGTGGGGCAGAAGGTTCTGGTGTTAAAACCACAGCGGCAGAACAAGCTGCAGGCGGCCTGGCAAGGTCCCTACAAGGTGGTAACCCAGTTGGGGGATACCACCTATGTGGTTGTTAGCTGCGCAGACACCAGAATCCAGCGGACGTTCCACGTCAATATGCTGAAGGCCTTCCATGAGCGGCCGGAGACGGTGGACGCCATATGCGCGCCGGCTGCCGAGGAGATGGAACCGTTTCCGCTGGAAGAACTTCCGGGGGTAGCCAAGCAGCCTTCCGGGGTGGATCAGGTGCAGTTGGGGGAGGAGTTAGGACCCGAGAAACAGGCGCAGGCGCGGCAGCTGCTTCTCGCCTACCCGGGGGTGTTCTCGGCTCTCCCGGGATATACGGACCAGGCTGTCCATCAGGTGGACACGCCCGGCCAGAGACCCCTCCGGCAGCCCGCATACCGGCTCCCGGAAGCGGTCCGCGAGTCCATGCGGGCCGAGATCCGGGAGATGTTGGAGCTGGGGGTCATTGAGCCGTCGGCCAGCCCATGGGCGTCGCCCGTGGTCCTGGTGCCCAAGAAGGACGGTACCACCAGGTTCTGCGTCGACTATCGGCGGATAAACGATTGTACCATTACGGACGCTTATCCGATGCCCCGAGTCGACGAGTTGCTAGACCAGATCTCCGGGGGTCATTTTCTGACCACGGTGGATCTGTGCAAGGGGTATTGGCAGATTCCCCTTGCCGAGGAGGCGACCCCGAAGTCGGCCTTCATCACCCCGTTCGGCTTGTACCAGTTTCGAGTCATGCCGTTCGGGATGAAGAACGCCCCTGCTACCTTCCAGCGGTTAATCGATCGCCTCCTCGATGGCCTCCAGGGATTCGCTTGCGCATACCTGGATGATATAGCCATCTATAGCCAGACCTGGGAGGAACATCTGGATCATGTAGGGACTGTCCTGGGCCGGATTAGGGACGCCAACCTGACCCTGAAGCCGGAGAAATGTAAGGTGGGGATGGCTGAAGTGCAGTATCTGGGCCATCGGGTGGGGTGCGGGATACAGCGGCCGGAGCCCGCTAAGATAGAGGCTATCCTGGACTGGCCCACCCCTGTGACTAAAACTCAGGTTCTCGCCTTCCTGGGCACCGCGGGGTACTATAGGAAATTTGTACCCCATTACAGTGACCTGGCCAAACCCCTGACGGATCTGACAAAGAAGTCCCTGCCCCGCCAAGTCCTGTGGTCCCCGGAGTGCGAACAGGCCTTTCGGCAATTGAAAGCCGCCCTGACCCAAGCTCCCCTGCTGGCAGCTCCCAACTATAATAAACGTTTTGTTGTTCACACAGACGCGTCCATGTTCGGACTGGGAGCTGTCCTGAGTCAAGTGGGGGACGACGGGGGGATCATCCGGTGGCGTTCATTAGCCGGAAGCTGTTGCCACGAGAGGTGGGGTATGCTGCAGTGGAGAAGGAGTGCCTGGCCTTGGTCTGGGCCCTACGGAAACTCCAACCCTATGTCTACGGTCGGTCCTTCACCGTGATGACCGACCATAACCCCTTGGTATGGCTCAACCGGGTGGCGGGGAGAACGGCCGCCTGTTGCGGTGGAGCCTGGCTCTTCAACCCTTCAACTTTACAATCCAATATCGGCCCGGGTCGCAGAACGGTAACGCAGATGGGTTATCGCGACAGTCGGCCCGGGAACCAGGGGATTGGGGAGCCCCGACTTCCTCGGTACGACCCGGTGGGGTCCAACCGAGTGCGTCGGACCTTGGGGAGGGGGAGGAGTGTCACGGAATGGCCCAGCACCCTCAGCCAGGGGCGGTGCACGGACATTAGTTCTGGCCAGGGACAGTTAGGTGCGGTGGCACGCACGGAGTTTGAACGTACTTTTTATTAGATGTGGTTATGTGTGGTGTGATACAGTGTTCCCCGTTGGTTTATTGCGTAATGTATTTTCCCTTTGTCTGCCTTGCCCGCCGCCATTTTCCGATCATCTTGTGGCGCAGGTCAGAATTCTCGATTCGGAAAATGGCCGATTCGGACCATCCGGTTCGGATCGTAAAATGGCCGATTCGGACCATCCGGTCCGAATCGGCGACTCCCCAAAGTGTAATGGCCAATGGGTCCGGGGAGGGCGGGCAAGGAGTCCCATTGTATTGTAATTTTGTGTAAAGTTAATAAATGCCTGAGCTGTGCATAATAAAGCCAGATTTAGCAGTGCATCCAGCCTCGTCTGATGTGTTATCTCTCCGCCGTATTTTCTATTCTGAGAATCCCTCGAGGCCTCAGGGTGCGGTGTTCCAGACGATCCAAACCGAATCGAGCGCTCTGTGCCTGCATCGAGCATCAGGGCAGAGGCGCAGCGTGTGAGATTCGGTTCCCAGACTACCTGCCGGAGATCCGAACCGAAGGACGCGGCCGTGTACCGCGCTTCGGTATTGCGGTAAGATCCGCATTCTCCGCTGACCCCGCCAGATCCGAAACCCCGATCCGACTCTCCATCCAACCCCGATCCGACCCTCCATCCATCCCCGATCCGAAAAGGCCGCGCCCGGATACGAAGAGTCACCCGCCCCAGGATCGGAAACGTTTCCCGCATAAGAACCGAAACGTTTCCCCATAAGATCCGAACATTCTCCCGCGGCTGCCAGAGCCGATCTCCACCGACGTCCCACACCCGCAAGGTCAGTGAACCAGTTGCTCGGGACGCTGAGTGCCGTGTGGCTCAGTGGTCGGACTGGTTCTAGGCAGGGGTCCCCTCCACCGCCCGCTAACCCTTCCTCAGGGTCACGCCAGGCCGCACGAGACGCCGGGTGCGCGTCACTCGGTAGTCGGGCCAGCGGTAAGCGACGGGCCCACGCAGATAGAGCACACCCGCAGGCGGAACAACATCCCATTCCGTCATACTCGCCATCTTGGCTACCTATATATGACTGTAGCTCAGACACTGGATGCCCGTTGCCCGTACCCTTCTGCCCCCGAGTCACCCTGGATATGATGCTGAGAATCCCTGGTTCTGGATTATGTCTCTCAAACTGTTTTACATTTGTTTTCCCTGTGAAACATAATCCCTGAGTAGCTCTCCCCCTCCTTGCTGTTTTTTTTTTTTTTTTATTGTTTTGATTGCTCCCTGTCAAAATGGTCGACTTTTTTCGACTCCATTTCCCCTTGTTTTGAGTGCATATATATTGCTTCTTTTCATTCCATGTGATTGGATTTTATTGTCCATAGCTATGCGGTTAGTGGTGGTTTTACTTTAATGTTTTGGTTAGCTGACTCTTGTCTTGTGTGAGGTACTCTTTCCTCTTCACTTCCCCGCCGAGGACTGACACAAATTCTCTCCGGAGGACAGTTAGGTCTGTGACTTGTTGCAGTCTACTGTCTTCTCTCCGGCCTTGTGTCTTACCTTTTTGTTCTGTCCCTTCTCCTCCTCCTCTTTTCCCTTTTCTCTCTTTCGTTCCTTGAAACCTTTGATCTTATCGCTCTCTTATTTCCACCTTCCTCCCCCCCCTTAAAATTTTTTTTTTTTTTTTTTCCTTCTCCTCCCTTTTTTTTTCTCTCCTTGTAATACCTTCCTCCTAATTTAATAACTGCTACTCAGCTCACAACTTCATACCTAAAATGTATTCACAGACACCCTTAAAATTACTTTCTTACAATGTGCATGGCTTGAATACACCTGAAAAACGTCGTAAATTGATGGAAGAATTGCATACTTTACGAGCATCTGTTGCGTTTCTCCAGGAGACCCATTTCAGGGCCCCTTCTCTTGGTGGTGCCAGATTCCCCATTGGTTACTTCAGCAACTACTCCTCTGGGAAAGCTAGAGGTGTGGCTATTTTATTCTCTAAACATGTCCCTTTTGTACTTGAGACACTTCAAACTGACCCGGAAGGCCGATACCTTTTTGTCAAGGGCACCATCGCGGATACGAAATATACATTCGCATCTATTTATCTTCCTAATAAGGCTCAACATAAGGCTCTCGCTACGATTCTCCGTCATCTCTCGACCTTTGTCTCTGGCTGCCTGGTCCTGGCAGGAGACTTCAATGTCCCTCTCGACCCTCACTTGGATACTTCTAAAGGATCTACTTCCATCCCATCAAGTGCGATACGACATGTTCATTGATCCCTCTCGAAAATGCAATTGGGGGGTGCGTGTCTGGACGCCGAGGAGAGAGGTCACCATTTTCATGAGCTCCGTCAGTGCCGTCTGAAACCAAGGATTTGGGGCCATTCTGACGTACATCCCTGGCACCCTCTCCTCGATCTGCTGACGGACAGTCTGGGGTTCCTGCTTGCTCGGTTTGGAGGCGGCGGCGGCGATCCGGTGAGCGGTTCTGGGTCTTCCCACTCTGTGGTGTGCTGCCGACGGCGGCCATCTTGCGGCCCACACGATACCCCCGCAGCTCCGTCCTCGACAATACAGGCTGACGTCTGCACACATGGGGAAGAAGTCCGTGAAGAATGTGGAGGCGGGAGGCTCCGGCCTCACAGATATCCGACAGTCGTTGGGTCTGAGCTCCGGTGGAGGGACGCGGAGCCGGGGCACAGAGATACTCACCTGTCCTGAACCCTCAGATGTTACTTCCCGGCCTGCGTCTTCGTGCTCGGGGGAGAGCGGAGTGCTGCCGCTGGACTCGGCGCCGCTGCTGACGGAGACTACCCTGCGCACGGTCATGGAGGAATTCCGTGGTCTTTGGCGCCAGGATCTTCAGGAGGTTCGTTCTGCCGTGGTGACGCTCCAGTCCCGTATTGACGACGTGGATGCCCGTACCCTAAAGGTGGAGGGGGTGCAGGTAGCGATGGATGCCCAGGTTGCGGATCTCCGACAGCAGGTTACTTACCTAAACGCCGCAGTGTTGGCCCTGGAATCTAGGCACCGACGGAGAAATCTGCGACTTCGGGGGGTTCCTGAGAATATAGCCGAGGAGGGGCTTTTCCAGTATGCGGTTGGCTTGGTGGCCCGAATCCTGCAGACCCCTACCGATGTCACAGGGTCACCTGTTTTGTCGGTCATGCGCCTTCGGAAGGTGGCTGCAGCACCGGCGTTGGCCTCCCGAGACGTCCTTCTGGTGCTCCGAGATGTGGCCTCTCATTCCCGTATCCTACAGGCTGTCAGCCCTGCTTTCCGGGTAAATCACGATGCTGATACAATCACCATCTTCCGAGATCTGCCTTTTATAATGCTGGCAGCCCGTAGACGCTATAGGGAGGTCACCGCCTTGTTGCGCTTGCACGATGTCCGCTACCGCTGGGGATCTTCGGGCTCTCTCCTTGTATCTTCTAAAGGTGGGTCCCTCACAGCGACGACCCTTGATGAAGCGCGAGCTCTGGTGTCTCGCCTGGTGCATACAGGTGCTCTGCCAGCCTCACAGGATCAGTTGCGGGACCCAGGCTGACTGATGTACTTTTCCCCCAAACCGTCTGTTACCCTTGCAATGTCTGAGGCTGATGTTTTTTCCCCCACCTTCTCTGAGAAATGACCCCCTCCATGATGACATCCCTCCTGCTATTTGATGAGACCCTTTATCACCGTTGCTGTGTTTTTTCACCCCCACTGTTATTCACCCCTTAACATGCAGAGTTTTTCCTTTTTTCGATGAGACCCCCCCCCCCCCATTTTTTCCTGTGTTGTGGACTCTCAAATTATTTTTTTTTATTTTTTTTTTCAGCAACTTTGTGTGAGATCCCCCCCCCATCATTCTGGGATACCGTTATTATCTGAGGACTTTTGCTTTATTTTGATGCAACTTGAGGACGTGTTTTGATGTTTGTGATTAGATGTGATTCTTGTACATGTCTGATCTGTGTTCCCACCCTTTTAATTTTTGTTTCCCCTCTTTATGTACTCCTGAACGATTTTATGGTCCTGCTTGCCGATTCTGTGGGTTTAATGTTGTTCATCTGTTGGAGCACTGGGACTCCCCACCCCCCCCTTTTTTTTTTTTTTTTTTTTTTGGGTGTGGGACATTTGGAGGCAGCCTGGGAGAGCCGCTAGGGTGGCTACCTAGGCTCTGTACACCTTTTGGCCCCAGGTCTCCTGGCCACGCGGCCCCTTCCATGGCCCTCGGTTCCCTTTAGGTTGCTGGGGCGAGCCAGGAATGCCACGATATGTTTGGCAGTCCCTCACTACCCCCTTTTTTTTTTTTTTTTTTTTGGTTTTGTTTGTTTCCCTGGTGCCCCATCAGCGAACTCCATCACTCTCTTTTGTTTTTGCAGGATGACGAGTTTCTACACCCCCCCCCATTCTTTTTCGATTTTCTGTAGTTTCCTATGTGAACCCCCCCCTTATGTTTTCTGTGCTTGCTTTGTGAGTATCTCATTTGGCCCTGTGAGGCCATCTGACTGGTCGGTTTGTGACCTTTTGTTTATTGCAAAATAAAAATTTTGAAAAATGAAAAAAGAAAAAAAAAAAAAATGCAATTGGTTGATTCCTGGCGGGCCCATGGTGGTTCGGCCCGGGAATACACACACTACTCATATGCATCCTCGTCATATTCCAGATTGGATTACATTTTTCTTCAACAACATTGCTTTGATATTTCCTCTAAAGCTTGGATAGGTACGCGGACCTGGTCGGACCATGCTCCGGTTATGCTGGAAATTACATCTCCTTTGTTCCGCCCCAAAGAACGTTAGTGGAGACTGAATGTCTCTTTATTAACAGACCAGATGTTTTGTCAAGACATAGACACGATGTTGCAAAATTACTTTATGGAGAACTTGTCTACGGAGGTACCGATACCAACGATTTGGGAGGCCCATAAGGCCGTTATACGGGGTACTTTTATCAGCAAATAAATAAAAAATTACGCTCTCATGAACTCTCTGCATTGCTAACCGACATCAGATCATTGGAATTGGAACACTCTCATACTCCGACGGACCTTATATCGCAACAATTGGCCACGCTTCGACACCAACTTGAGCTCCTCCTGAACGACAAAATTAGGATGCTTGCGACTAAAACTAAATGTTTTTTCGCACTCCGGGAAAACCAACCGGGGAAACTTTTGGCCCGCATTTTGCGAAAACAAAGGGAGACAAACTATGTATCTAAGATCTACCCCTCAAGATCTCCCCCTACCACTAATCACCTCCACATACAACAAGCCTTCCGAGATTACTTTAATTCGCTGTATAATTTACCCCCACCCCAAGATATGATAACGTATAACTCTAACTTGTCCTCTTACCTTACTGCAAATACCAAAATCCGCCTCACTTCCACGGAGGCATCGGCTCTCGGATCCCCAATCACACTTGTTGAACTAAATGCGGCGCTGAAGTCCACTAAACCGGGTCGTAGCCCTGGTCCGGATGGACTCCCCATCGAATATTACAAGCAATTCCGGTCTTCCCTCTTACCCCATCTCTTGTCTACATTATCTTCATTAAGCGAGGGGGCCTCCTTTCACCCTAACACGACTGCTGCCACCATCACTGTTATTCCTAAACCGAACAAGGATCATACTTAATGTTCTAACTACAGGCCTATCTCCCTGTTAAACAGTGATATCAAACTCCTAGCTAGAGTGTTGGCAGACAGGTTATCCCTTCTGATGCCGCAACTCGTTCACTCAGATCAAGTAGGATTTATACCTGGCAGAGAAGCACGAGACGCAACAACGCGGGTTTTCTCAGCTATCCGACTAGCACAGGTTCGTCAAACTCCTATGCTACTCCTATCCATGGATGCTGATAAAGCATTTGACAGAGTATCCTGGCGCTTTCTCTTCTCCACTTTGGAACATCTGGGAGTAGGGGAAGGATTTTTGAAATGGGTTACGGCCTTATATGATACACCGACGGCTAGGGTCAGGGTTAACGGTGCTCTCTCTGATTCATTTAATATCCGTAACGGTACGAGGCAGGGTTGCCCATTATCGCCCCTTCTTTTTGCCCTGTTTTTGGAGCCATTGTTGACATCTGTTAGGGCCAATGCGAATATCACAGGCATTGAAGGACAGCATCATACTCACAAACTGTCAGCTTACGCCGATGACCTCATGTTTATGGTCACGGAACCCTCTGTAACCATCCCGGAAATCTCTACTGAACTAACCCGATTTGGGTCCCTTTCTGGATTTCATGTTAATACTGACAAATCGGAAATCTTAAATATTACGCTTACTAGTCTACAATGCACTCAGATTCGAGATATCACACCATATCGCTGGTGCGATGGGAAACTGAAATATCTGGGAGTCTGGCTCGCGACCACACCCGACCGATTGTATACGGAAAATTTCGGAACTTTATTTACTACCTCTTTCAGATGACCTGCGGTTTTGGAAGACGAAAATGCTCTCCTGGATAGGCCGCATTAATGTACTCAAAATGAATGTCCTGCCCCGCTTACTGTTTCTCTTCCAGGCTCTCCCTATCTTATTGCCTGCAGCCTTTTTCCGCTCTTTACGATCCTTGTTCACTCGCTTTATCTGGCCCACTAGGAGCTCTCGATTACAATATAGGACCCTAGCATTATCTAAACAATCTGGAGGCTTAGCACTACCTGATATGAAGTGGTATTATTACGCTTCTCATTTGACGCGCATAGTGGATTGGATGTCTTATGACTCCGGCCAACGTTGGCAAGACTTGGAAACTGCCCTCTCTGGTATCCCCTTATGGGCGGTCCCTTGGATTCAGAAGCCCTTACTCCGACATAGAGTAGTATCAGACACTTCGGTTTCGGCCACTCTAGCAATATGGCACTCAATACGCAGTAAATTTGCTCTTTCGTCGGCTCCTTCACCACTTCTCCCACTAATTCATAATCCTGACTTTTCAGGAGAGATTAGCAAATCATTGCGGGAAAAATTTGCCGACGAACCCCGCTTCCAAGTGCGTCACGTACTAAGGGACGGACAATTTGTAGACGTAACTACTCTAGACCCTTCAATGCCTTGTTCATTCTTGGACACATTTCATTATCATAGACTACGATTGTACCTTCGTCGCTTACCCGGAAACTCGGGTCTGATGCTCCCCTGACCCCATTTGAAAAATTTTGTGCGATGGGCCTACAATTGGATCATAGCATCTCAGCGTTGTATAAAATCATACAAAAAGCAGACGATTATATCCCCACATATATGGGTAGATGGGAAAGAGAGCTGGACATGCCCATATCCACGGAACTATGGACTAAAACATTACAACTGACCCATAAAGGATGGGGGATTTTCTGTGGAAGCGCTAATTTATAGATTTATAGGTTCCTGGCGACATTTTTAGATCTTACACTCTAGTACGAGCACCTGTAGGGCCTAATATCAGGCTAGGGTTTATACGATTTATAGTACACCACTGCGCCACCAGGACCATCTACTGTTTGACCCATAAAGGAACTCGAATTTCAGCATTGGTGGAAAATTCCTTTAAAATTATATCTTTTTGGTATCGATCCCCCCTCCTCATGGCACGGATCTCAGACAATGGTGACCCGTCTTGTTGGCGAGATTGCTCGCAAATTGGTTCCTATTTACATATATGGTGGACCTGCCCACGGATCCGAATCTATTGGACGTTGATTTCTACCTTATTGACAAAGCTCACAGATCATACTCCTCAATTTAGCCCGGAGGTTTATCTCCTATTACAGGTTGAAGGATCGATAAGTGGCCTGAAACGTTCTATGTTGTTGAGAGTGCTGCTGTGTGCCAGGGCATTGGTTCTGTGACATTGGCGTTCACCCACGCTGCCTTCAATCTCGGAACTGGTTACGAAAGTCCAAGAGCTACGGCTTGCTGAAGAGACCCTAATTTTTTCTGACAAAACCAGACAAGCTTTTTATGATACATGGTATTACTGGGATACTACCCTGGCAACTGCGGACTTCCGTGCCTTCACTGGGGAGTGGGGCGCCGCGCTGACGCTGTTGGATGGGTCTCCTGGAGCGCCATAAGCACTGCTCCCTCGTGCTCTCTATTAACACTAAGACAACCCCAACATTCTATGACTTGCCTTAATATCCCTCCATTGTGAGTAGACTGTGTATAGCCCATAACATCTTCATCCCACCCCCTTTTTTTTCCCCCCCTCTTCTTTTATTCTTCTTCTCTCTCTCTCCTGTGCACTCTCAACATATCTCTTCTCCCCCCTTTCCTTTTCTACACTGTCTTCCGTCTTTCACCCTTCGCTATCACTTGACTCTTTTCTATTCATCTTTAAATTGTATTGAAACAGTACTACTACACGTATATTGATTATAGACAACCCGCTGGTACTGCTCACTGAATGAGACCTTTGAACGCACTCTTTCCATGATAACTCAGATGATAATGTTTAGAAGTACCTCACTTTATGCACACATCTGGAAAACGTATTTTTTATGTAAAGATAACACCGGTCTCACTGATGTACTATTTTATGCTTGAACAATACTGTGATCACTCTGTTATACATGTTTTTTGGATGTTCATTCTTTAAATAAAAATCTTTTGTTTAAAAAAAAAAAAACTTGCATTGCAGGCGTGCCCTGCAACTTGCTGAATTATCTGTACGTGCTTTATATGTTGTTGAGCACAAGCATAAGAGAGTCCCCTTTGGTACCAACGCAGAACGTAGCATTGACTACGAGTTGTCTGAATCTATTTCTATTTCTGTCTCTCTATACTTTCCTGATCTGTGTATAGTTATCTGGTTTTTACTCTGCAGACATTTGATCACAAAATCACTTGCTGCTGAGCGGCATCTAGGTTTATACCTCACCTCCCTGACTGGGAGTGTTGGGTGTGGCAGTGGTGACTGCTATCTAGTCAGATACCAGGTGAATCTGTCCAAAAGGAGCCAAACAACGCTGAACCCAGGTGAGCACCATAGCGCCCGTTACACTGGGTCAGCAACAAGAGTGGTTCTCAGACAGGCCGGGTCAGTAACAGGAGATCAGAAATACAGGTTCCAGGGAGCAGTCAAGAAGCATAAGCAAAAGTCATACACAGGTTATAATATACACGGCACAGGGAGCAGACAACAGAATAATCCAGAAACATAAGCCAAAAGTCATACACAAGTTAGTATAATACACGGCAGGGTACAGGGAGTAGACAAGAGAGGAGACAATCCAGAAACAAAAGCCAAAGTCATACACAGGCTCTCAGAATCAAACCACAAATGCAGGTACTCAGTAGGGGGGACCTATCCTGGCCCAAAGATCAGAGGTACTGCTGGCCAGTGGTGGAAGTACCAGGGTTGCAGTGGTTGCACTTGCGACCAGGCCCAGGCATTCTGCCACTGGAGGGGGGCCCAGGCAACAGCAGTCGACTCTTCAATTCGCCCGCAGATTCTGGCAATCAGCGCCGGAATCTGGGAACAGCACCGCCAGCTGTTCTTCTTCCTACGAGCGGCCGCCGGCATGCAGCTTGGCCGCTCGCCTGGGATGAGAACCACTTAACCAGTGCACGAGATTGTGGAGTTCACGGTTGCGCTGGTCAGGTGGTTCCCGGCGAGCGGCCAAGCTGCATGCTGGTGGCCGCTCGTAGGGAGAAGAACGGCCACAGACAGAGGAGGTGAGGGCTGGGGGCAAATATATCCATGTGAGCTGGGTGCAATATATCCATGTGAGCTGAGGGCAATATATATATCCATGTGAGCTGGCGCAAATATATCCATGTAAGCTGGGGGCAAATATATCCATGTGAGCTGAGGGCAATATATATATCCATGTGAGCTGAGGGCAATATATATATCCATGTGAGCTGGGGGCACAATATATACAGTTGTGTTCAAAATTATTCAACCCCCACTGAAATTGAGTGTTTTGGCCAGTTCGACATTGATTTTGATCATTCAGTCATCTTGCTTACAATTAAATCAAAGAGGCACGTGTAGGTCAGACAAATATAACATAACATTTATAATGAAATAACCACAAATGTCTTTTCTGTGCTCACATCATTATCAGTTTTATTCAACCCCCAAGTGACATTCAATCTTAGTACTTAGTACAACATCCTTTTACAGTTATAACAGCTTTTAAACGTGAAGCATAGCTTGACACAAGTGTCTTGCAGCGATCTACGGGTATCTTCACCCATTCGTCATGGGCAAAAGCCTCCAGTTCAGTCACATTCTTAGGCTTGCGCACTGCAACTGCTTTCTTTAAGTCCCACCAGAGGTTCTCAATCGGATTTAAGTCAGGTGACTGCGATGACCACTCCAAAATGTTCCAGCCTTTAATCTGCAACCATGCTCTAGTGGACTTGGAGGTATGCTTGGGATCATTGTCCTGTTGAAAGGTCCAACGTCTCCCAAGCCTCAGGTTTGTGACGGACTGCATCACATTGTCATCCAATATCTCCTGGTACTGAAGAGAATTCATGGTACCTTGCACACGCTGAAGCTTCCCTGTACCTGCAGAAGCAAAACAGCCCCAAAGCATGGTTGACCCCCCGCCATGCTTCACAGTAGGCAAGGTGTTCTTTTCTTCATAGGCCTTGTTCTTCCTCCTCCAAACATAGCGTTGATCCATGGGCCCAAACAGTTCTAATTTTGTTTCATCAGTCCACAGAACACTATCCCAAAACTTCTGTGGTTTGTCCACATGACTTTTGGCATACTGCAGTCGACTCTTCTTATTCTTTGGAGACAGCAAGGGGGTGCGCCTGGGAGTTCTGGCATGGAGGCCTTCATTACGCAGTGTGCGCCGTATTGTCTGAGCTGAAACTTCAGTACCCACATCTGACAAATCTTTTCTCAGTTCCTCAGCAGTCACACGGGGATTTTTCTCCACTCTACGCTTCAGGTAGCGCACAGCAGTCGAAGTCAGCATCTTCTTTCTGCCACGACCAGGTAGCATTTCAACAGTGCCCTTTGCCTTGAATTTGCAAATGATGCTTCCTATGGTCTCTCTTGGTATGTTTAACTTTTTTGCAATCTTCTTATAGCCATTGCCCTTCCTGTGAAGAGTAATCACCTCTTCTCTTGTCTTCCTGGACCATTCTCTTGACTTCACCATGTTTGTAACCACACCAGTAAACGTCTAGAAGGAGCTGAGTATCACAGTCATTTTAAAGCTGCCTAATTGGTGCTTATTATGCTTTATTGCTGCTCCGTGACATCCACAGGTGTTTTCAATACCTGAATGAAAACACTTAAATGAACCTCTGTTCTTCAGAGTGGTAGTCTTTAAGGGGTTGAATAATTGTGTCAATGAAGAATTCACAAAAGAAACATTTACTACTGTATTACAAAACCAATTGATGTAATTTTAGTTGCATATGGTTCTTTAAAAAGTCCTTGTAGGATTTCATTCTGAATACAATTACAAATGTACACTAAATGGTACCGGCGATTTGAACATGTCTTCTGCAATTCTACACCACAATTTTGACTGTAATCGTACTGTTAATATTGTATGCTTGCACCTATCTATTAATATTTTGACTGTTTGTTTTTTTCTTGCTAAATGTATTTCCTGCTTGGTTTCAAGCCATGTGCCATATGCCTGCCCCTCCCCTCCCCCCCCAGGTCGTAAACAAATTTACTCTATACAGCTCACACGATGTGACTCTGCAAATTCTTTCTTCCACAGCCTGGCCACATACTCACATCACCCTCTGCTACAGTGCTCCCCCTGGACTCTGCTGTCCCTCCCTCCCTCCCCATCCACCCACCCATCCAGTGCTGGTCAGAAATTTGTAGCTTACTTTCCAGCTGCTTCCACTTTGCAAATCACCCTAATTAACCCAAGGTTCTAGCCCTTCCCATGATATGTTAATCTGTATATTTGTGTTTTGTTTTTAATAGTTTGCATTTTATTACTTTATATTTCTGTAACAACTGTAACCACTCAATTGTTCTCGATCCCAGGACATACTTGAAAACGAGAGAAATCTCAATGTATCCTTCCTGGTAAAATCCTTTTCAAATAAATAAATAAATAAATAAATTCCCTAAAACCCTTTACAGCATTGGGGGTTGAATAATTTTGAACACAACTGTATATCCATGTGAGCTGGGGCAAATATATCCATGTAACCTGGGGCAAATATATCCATGTGAGCTGGGGGCAAATATATCCATGTGAGCTGGGGCAATATATATCCACGAGAGCTGGGGGCAATATATATCCACGCGAGCTGGGGGCAATATATATCCACGCGAGCTGGGGGCAATATATACCCACGCGTGCTGGGGGCAATATATACCCACGCGAGCTGGGGCAATATATATCCACGCGAGCTGGGGCAGTACTATCTTTTTTATATTGCAGAAAAAAAAGTAAACATATAGATCGGGGGGGGGTGGTACCCTTCATGGATTCTTGCACTGGGGCCCTCAGGTTTCTAGTTACGTCACTGCTGCTAGCCATATACAGTATATAGGTCTCCGCAGGTCATGTGACCACAGGCCAAAACAGCCACAGAGACTCCAGGGGCCGAGAGCCTGAACAGATTAACCCTGAAACCCACAAGGGCTGACAATTATGCTCTCACCACCAGGGGGCATGGCAGAAACTGGTGGAAACATGACAGCCTCCCTTAGGCTATGCTGGGGGCCCTGTTTCTCTCCGTACTCTGGGACACTGGCTGATGCAGTGTGTGTATGCTTGAGGCTGATGACCCCCCCCTTTTTTTTAAACGGTGACATTTTATTTCTCTGAGACTTCCCCACATTTTTTGTGACATCTTTTGAGGACATTTTTGAGATGTGTACCGAGGATATTTTTGTCTTTTTTTTAAAAAGAAATTGTTTTATTTGATGATGCGATTACCTTTCATGTTTATTTCTTTTATTTTATGCTGTGTTGGTGTTTTTGGCATATTGCGGGGCGGACACTACTTTTTGTTATTTTTCTTGAGTCTCTTTCTGATCATGCAGGGCCTTGTACCTATTTGATGACTCCTGGAGGTTTTTCCTTCCCCCTCCCCTTTTTATGTGTGGGCCTAAGGGATGACACAGGTGAGCCTCCGGGGCAGACACCATGGCTCTGTGCGGCTAATGCATTTTAAAATAATAATACAAGACCCTGGAAAGGTTCACATTTTCCCCCTGCACTCAGGGCGGAACCTTAGTTCCCCGTGGTTGTTGCTTTAGGGACATTTTCTGTAACCGGACAGGAAGCACGTGGTACAGTACTAGAGATCTGCGACAGAAACATGGAGAATGTGACTGAAGGGACGTGGGGCGCTCTGCCTCACAGATTGAACGAAAAGATTCTGGAAACGCTCAGCGACATGCAGTTCACTCACATGACCCCGGTTCAGGTAGGGTTGATGTGTGGTCCGTTTGTTTATTTGGTGCTGCCGTAAATGGGAATCTGGAAACAACCTACAGTTTGTAAACGGTGATGGAAGAAAGGCTGAGCGTGAAAATGGAAGGGTGACTTCTGTAATTTATATAATAAGCTCTTGAATGTTTCACCAGAAGGAGCAAACAACTGGGCATGCCTTTCACATATGGGGACACACACACACACACACACACATCTCAACATTCAAAGAAATTTAGCAGGTGTTTATACCATAAGGACAAGTGAAAAGAGTTGTCTTGAAATCTCTTTGAACAAGAACCATGGTGCTTCAGGAATAATGTCTCCCACCCGGAGTCTGAAGTTGATTATGTACCCATTTGACCCAGTTGGGTGGCAGCGACCATTCGGCATCAACCAAGATTTTGTAAACAAGCTTATAATTGAAGCTCCCTCAATCTTTGCGCCCTCACCCTCCTTGGTACATGTTTCGTCCTTGACCACTCTGCCTGTTGAAGTGTGGACAAGGGTTGAAACGTGCTTTGGAGGGTGAGGGCACAAAGATCGAGGGAGCTTTGGTTTCACAACCAATCCCATGTGTAGAGGAGTTGACTTGGCAGAACAATGACTCTCTGCTGTCCATAAGCTTGGAAGATTGTGCAGTGTGACATGATTGTCAGGCTTCCATGTGGATTTATTTAACTCCGCTTTGGAAGGCTGTTACAGCCCGCGCGGCACAGCGCTCACCACATTGTACTATTTTAAACTCTTTATTTTGTTCTAACAAATGCAAACTTGGTACAATTTATTTTAGAGTTAAAATTGTAGAGTAACAGGGTTATTCATAGAGCGGTGAAAAGCAGGAGAATGACTGGAGAATGGAAAATTCTAGGTCAAAATAGCCAAACCAGAAAAATTCTCCTCTTCATCTCACTTTACAAATCGGCTATTTTGACCTAGAATTTTCCATTCTCCAGTCATTCTCCTTTTCACCTCTCTCTGAATAACCCTATATGTGTAAAGGTACTGTGGGTTCAACATTTGTAGAATCAACTTGCTTTAAGATTTAAACAGGTGAAATCACATAGAATAAAATGGTGTTGGACATGTAAAGTGTTCCATTTTAGCTGACTGTATATTGAGCTATAATGCTCATTTTGATGTGATGTTTTCTTTTTATTTCTAGTCTGCAACAATCCCACTTTTTATGAAAAACAAGGATATCGCAGCAGAGGCGGTGAGTGTGTGTGGTTTATATACTCTATAGTTTTGATAATTGAAGAATGGGAGAGTAGCTCATACAGAATTTGAGTTGCACAATTCCAAAAACGATGGAATAAACTCATGTAATTTTCAGCTAAATTAAGGTATTGCTTTTTTTTGTGGTGGTGGTGTTGTTTTTGTGTGTTTAAACACATTTCCTGGGCATTGTGCAAGAGGTAGCCCAGCGATAACCGCAGTGTTTATCTCTTGCAAAACTGTTATGTTTCATTGTCAAATCACTCGTAGACTTGTTTTAAATTTCATTACTTTCTCTCGCACTATTTCCACATACACATAAAAATCAGCACGGTACCATTTGGCAGGATGTTTATTGTGTCTTTGTTAGTTGCAGTCCTAAATCACAACTAACGATTATATTTTCATAATCGATTTTAGTTGGCAGATTATTTTTTTCTATTAGCTCAAGTCTGCTTTCTCCACAAACTAACACTGCTACAAATGCTCAGATAGATGTGATGTCAGCATGGAAATCAGGGTGAAAAGAGTGAACAACTTTCCATGCAACCTGACCTCTTCAATAAGATAAAGTGGTCATGGTGCGCAGGGAGTCCCTTTTCAAAATAAATTTCATAAACAAACTAAGGGCAGGGAGAGAGTGAGCTTGGGCAAAGGGACTGTACCTGAGTTTGGGAGTGAGTTTGCAGGACGGGATCAGGCCAAAGGGAGTGATGGCAGCTCCATGGAGGCAGGGAGGGTGGTGTGGCGGTGACACAGGACTTCACCTCCAAGTAACGATAAAACACTGGTGGCACAGCTCCTGCACCCAGTTGCAATACCCCACTATCCATGTGATAGTTCTGCTACTGTTGTAAACTAAATAAAAAACAAGCTGGTTATGTCTGACATTACCCTGAACTATCACGTGTTCTGCAATCGGCTCCGAAGTGTCGCCTGAGGTTAACCTTTAACTCAGTCTGATTCTAAAACGTGTGTGCTGTACGTAGACTGCTTTAATCGATAATGAAATAGTTGCCAATTATTCTCATTGTCGATTAGTTGTTTCAGCCCTAGTAGTGATGCAAGCTATGCAGTGAAAAACCGTGCAATCACATTGACCATTGCTTTGTGTTTTCCTCACAGATTACTGGAAGCGGTAAAACACTTGCGTTTCTAATCCCACTTTTAGAAATTCTTCTGAGAAGAGAAGAAAAGTTAAAGAAAGCTCAGGTATAGTATATTGTGGTATAATTCTTATCTCTGGAGAAAGCGAACAATAAGTGCAGTGCTCAATTGGCATAGATTACCTTTTCTATGCACTCAACAGTAGTCCTATATTCAGTCAATATTGATCGTATCACATCAAAAAGAGACGCAATAAAATTTATTTTTAGTATAATACTGTTTTATCAAGATTTCTATTTAGAAAAAGGTGCAAAAAAACTCCGAGCCACCCTGGCTCTATTATGAAAGTAGATGGACTCTTTACGGCTGTCCTCAATCCATCTACTTTCATAATAGAGCCAGGGTGGCTCTCTTTTTGAGTTTGTTTTGCACCTTTTTCTAGATAGAAATCTTGCTAAAACAGTGTTGCATTAAAATAAATGTTATTGTGTCTCTTTTCGATGTGATACGATCAATATTGACTGAATATAGGACTACTGCTGAGTGCATAGAAAAGATAATCTATACCAATTGAGCGTTGCACTTCTTGTTCTCTTTCTCCAGCATCTTTTAAGATTTTGTTCTGCGTGATGGTGTGCAGTTCTCCCATAGTGCTAGTGATCACATCTACATTTTTCACAATAGGTGGCGCTGGTGCAACATACATTTAATTCTTATCTCTGACTTTTTGATTTTGGTTAAATATTCGAAAATATTACAAATGGTGCTTTTTTTTTTTTTCCTTTTCTCTCTATGTAGATTGGAGCTATAATTATCACTCCAACCCGTGAGCTTGCTGTCCAGATTGATGAAGTGCTCTCTTGCTTCACCAAACATTTCCCCCAGTTCAGGTAAATCTGTGCACTCCTAGGTCTGTAAATTTGACATTGTTTTAAACGGTTTAGCAGTGTATATTTATCTAATCTGAGTAATCTGCTTTTTAGGTTCCTTGTGAAGTTTTATATAAAAAAAATGAATGCACTCCTTTTTCTTGTTTTTTAAAAGTTACGAATGTTGTTCTCTAGCTACTTTGTGTATAATTTTGTAATTAATGCATATAATTGCAGCAGCAATTCTTGACCTCTTTTGGAAATGCCAATTATCCAACTGAATGGCATGCATAATTCATATCACTGAAACCAGCTTAGAACATGTTTTTGGTTTTAAAATGCCTGCAGCATGAAATCCGTATTTGTTAACCAACATTGTCTTTTGCTAAATTGCACTATAGTTCTAAAAGTGTTACTTGTGACTTGGAGATAATTTTTATATAAATTTTAACCCCTTAGTCTTTTTAAAACTCCCATTTAGGCTAGCGTCAGACGAGCGCAGTCATCACGCCGTGTTGCTGCACAGTTTAACGTCCGTCGTAGCATTGATTTGTGATCAATAGAGACCAACACACAAAGTACGTGCGCACAGAAGTGCGCATGCACGATGCAGGTGGCAATGGACGTCATTTAGGCCTCGACGTAAAAGCGCTACGACAGATGCCCATAGTGCGCCGCGTCCGCATAGTGGCCTGTGTGCGTGATGACACGACGTCAGAAGCAGCTTGTTTGCGACGTCCATCACGTTGACGCTCAGGTTTTTTTTTCGTCTGGCTAACTATAATTAATTTTGTTTCCCATACTTCCCTTTTTTTTTTTTTTCTACATCCGTTAAAAAAAAAAAAAAACAGACCATGTGCTGTCTGCAGTATCTTCCGTCAGTACGTCCGTCCGTTAGTTATGCACGCATGCAGAGTGCTCTCACACTGCGTTAGTCTGACATTAGCCTTATTCCATTCCAGAGCTGTGCTCCCTTGGCGTTGGTGGGACGTGTCATGCTGTTAGCTTCCTATAAGCTGCAGCAGTCACATAACTGGCAGGACGCTCAAGTGAGATTCCAGCCAAAAAAAGTCTCAGTTGCATTGACACCGATTTTTAGATGCAGGAGAGTCTGAATAGTTCCGATTTCTGAGGAAGCTGAAATCAGAGATAATCCCTCGCCTGAGGGCAGTCGGGTCATTAATGATCACTAAATTACATTGAGTGGTCATGTTTCCTCGAGTATTTCTTAAAAATGGCTGCCTATCTCACAGAACAAGGGTAAGCCTGGCGATGCACTGAAAAGAGGCATCTGTTGATAAGCAGGCTTTATTAATTAATACGCAGTGAGGCTATAAGGCATGGAATCTTTTTCTTAAAGGGATGATAAATTTATTTTAGTTTTAGCGTCTTAACATTATTCTTACAATAGAATATCCATGTCTATAACCATTTATTTATTTTCATGTCATTGGTTATACTGTGATTACGTTTCACACAAGAAGCAATGGGGACATATTGGCAAGCTTGGCAAATTGATTTCTTGTTCTGCCTGTGACGAGAGTCACTTGGGGTACATGCACCGGGAGCTGCCGGCTTGATGTTCTATATTGTTTCCCTGCACTCTCCTATGCTGACGTCACCCTGTACCTACAATTATAGGTGTCTGTGTTTATGTATGAATACTTTTTTTTGATAATATCGTTATTGTCTATGCTTATGTTACTATGGCTAAAATGATTACTGTGTGGGTCACTGTAGCCTTTTCCATCTGTTAAAGGTTGGAGTGGTCTTTGATTGTCTGTCTTGTTTGCCAAACATTGCCCCATTATCGGATACTGTAAATCTGAATCCCCTATTTGTCCCCATAATCTACTATTTTTATGTTTTGTTGGAATGCTGCGCAATGTGTCTTGTTGTCCAGAGTTAATTCAATTATCTGTCATTTAATCTAAATATGTCTCAGACGCCAGGGAGGGTTTTCTGAGGACGCGCAGCACTATGCCAATGGAGGGAGTCCTGATGTAGCGCAGCAAGACACCAGGGTGTCATTATCCATTGGCCACTAGACCCCTGACTGCACTGTGTATATTTAGCTCATTAACGGCTTCAGTTAACAGTTCAGTCTGACTGTTCTTACCTCAAGATCTGCGCGTTGCCTCATTTCTGGGAAATGCTATCACCATGGTTTCAGTGTACCTATCCTTAAGCTTCAGCTAAGGGCTTCAGAAAGGCACAAAAGACTGCTGGTGGGAGAACGGGTGTCCGGCAAGGGAGCGGCATTAACAGATGTAACTCAGTCGGTGTACGGGGATCTGTTACAGTGCCTAACTTCCATGATGATTGGTCAGAACTTCATAGAATCTTATTACTTGTATGTAAGGAAATGCTTGATGCTAATCCACTGCTACAGACCTCAATACCTTAAACCTAAATGTTTCTAATACATTTCTTACTTGCCAAGTTATAAACTTGTTGCTATATTCTACTTTCATCCAGCCAGATTCTCCTGATTGGAGGCAGTAATCCTGTTGAAGATGTGCAGAAGTTCAAAGAGCAGGGGTATGGAAAACTCTCCCTTTCAAATGGAAACCTTTTCTCTCTGATTTATATTGTATGTGTGATTAGAATAAGGAGCTAAAAGACAATGTTCACAGGATTCGCCAAGATTATAGTTTTAAACTAATTATAGGGATGTATCGGTGCCGATACTGCCGTTTGCACTAGTACTCAGTACTCGTGCAAATGGCCCGATACACCCCCCCCCCCCGGTACCGGAAGCCAGCGCTGGGCCGGCTTGCCAGTATCCGCGGGGCTGGGGAAGCTGGCCGCGTGCATGAAAAGCACTTGGCCAGCGTTCCCCCTCCGACGGTCCGGTCGCACGGCTGTGATGCGTTAACGTGGCCACCAGGTGCCTCTGTGACGCTGCCCCTCGGCTGGAGGCAGCGTCACAGAGGCGGCCGCGTGATCGCACCTCAGCCGTGTGACCGGTCCTTCGGAGGGTGAGTATTGCGGCCGCCGGAGGAGACGCTGGCCGATTGCTTTTCATGCATGCGGCCAGCTTCCCCAGCGTTCGATATAGGTATGTGTGAGCTGGGGGCATATCCGTGTGAGCTGTGGGCATTATCCATGTGTGGCTGTGGGCATTATCCATGCCACATTATCCATTATCCAAAAGTGTTCACATGACATAAAAGTATCGGTACTCGTACTCGGTCTTAGAAAAGTGGCATCGGTGCATCCCTACTAAATTATATCAGGTGATCAATGGTAATTGTTCAACATCTCTGCCCAGTTTCCGCTGCAATGTTTGGTGAAGGTAGGAGCTTTTTTTTTTTCATTAAGGTGTTGATTGTAAACACATTCTACAACCCCTCTATAACCTCTTGATACAGTGTAGTTTCATTAAAGGATTTGAAGCCGAGTCCATTTTACACTTGTACCCCCAATGGATAACACAAGTTTTCTTACAATATTTTGTTTCTCCTGACATATCTGGCTGTGTAAGAAGCACTTTGCGCATGTAGATGCAGTGTTTTAGTTTTTCCCTAAAAAAAAAAAAAAGAGATTGGTTTCAGAGATGGGAAGGTACCATAAGTGATAGCATTACTAGAATCTAATAATTAATACTGACTGTTTATAAAATCTGGTTACAGAGGTTATGAGGGATAAAGGCTTTGAGTTTCCAATCCGATGGCTCCATTCTCTGATTTACTCCCTGCTTGTCTTTACTTTTTATATATAGAGGAAACATCATTGTGGCCACACCTGGTCGACTAGAAGACATGTTCCGAAGACAGGCAGATGGTCTGGATTTGGTTGGTTGTGTGAAAACCTTGGATGTTCTGATTTTGGATGAAGCAGACAGACTTCTAGATATGGGATTTGAAGCAAGGTGCTGTTTCCTTTCCGGATGTAAAATATACATTTTTTTTTTTTTTTCTTCCGGTTTGAAGTTTTTTCTTGGCCTGCTCTATGAACATATATAATTATTTTTCTTTCTTACAGTTTAAACACCATCCTTGGATACTTGCCCAAGCAGAGAAGAACTGGACTGTTTTCAGCCACACAAACTCAAGAGCTAGAGAATCTGGTGAGAGCCGGGCTACGGAATCCTGTCCGTATCAGTGTAAAGGAAAAAGGTGTCGCTGCAACAAACACTCAAAAGACTCCAACACGTCTCCAGAATTATTATTTGGTGAGAATATTCCCTGCCTCATATTATTATTCTTTATTTATATAGCACCAGCATATTCCGCAGCGCTGAAAAATAGGCACAATGTAGACAGGGTTACAATACATTGAGACTGAACAACATTTGATAAACCAGTACACGGGGAAACGAGGGCCCTATTCCCGTGGGAACTCACAATCTAGAAGGGTTGGGGGTGGAAACAGGAGGAGAGGACTGCAAGGTGTCCCCCTCCCTTTTCCACTTTAATCCCACCTCCGCTTTCATCTTTCTTTTTTTGTCTCTTCCCTTTCCTTATCGCCTCTCTTATCTCTCAGCCCCCTTTTATTTTTCTCCTCCCTACCCCCCCCCCTTCATTCACTAATTTTTGCCTCCCGTTTGGTCGCTTGTGGGTGATGCCTGGGTTGGGCGCGGCGGGTCGGCCGGTGGCGCTGGTGCCGGTAGACCTCCGAGTAGTGAGTTATAATGTGCGCGGACTCAACAAACCGGAGAAAAGGAGACGACTCCTCAGAGATTTGGCCGCACTTCGGTCGCTTTCATACAGGAAACTAATTTTTTTTTTTTTTGAAATTCAAAGTTTTTTTATTATGCAAAGAGACAGAGTAAAGTAAAACAACCCGCAAGGGTGGAATAGGAGAACAATAAGTAAAGTAAGGCCAATAACAAAATGGACTGGGTAGACATAAATATATTCCCAACAGTATGAATGAATATAAAAAGAGAAAAAAAAAAAATGCAACTCAGATACCAGTCCCTAGGACATTGCCACCTCCACGAGGATCGGACCAGTATTGAATCGACTATCGTGCGAATATATACCCGAACCCGAAGTCGGGGATCAAAGTTTACAGGGCGTGGGAAGCGAAATGAAGGGCACGGGGCCAGATCGAGAGTGCAGACAAGCTAGGTAGGCCGAAAGGAGAGAGAGAGAGCAGGACTGAAATACACTGAGCCAGCCTCGAGCATACATAGGGCCACAGGGTCAGGGCAGGATATATTAGGCCATTTTGCCAGGGCATGGTCAGTTATCAAGTCAGCTAATCTCACTCAGACTACGAGCGCAGCGACGCAGCGTACTCCTCCCAGTAATACCACTTCGTCGCGAAATCTGCCGACACTCCCCTGTCCGCCGCCTCCCGATGATCTATAGATCTCAGCACCTCCACTCTGCCAATCCACTCTCTAGTGGAGGGGATCCTGTCAGTACGCCATAAGACCGGTACGAGAGACCGAGCTGCGAGCAGCATGGACATTAACACCGAGCGCTTTAGAGTTTTGAGGGGGAGTGCAATATGAAACAAAAGGAAGCAGGCCGGAGAGAGTGACAGGTCCACACCCGTGACCCGTAGAATAGCGCCATGAACCGTGCGCCAGAATTCCAGAAGAGGGGGACATGCCCACCAGATATGGAGATACGTTCCTTCAGCATTATTGCATCTCCAGCATACCGATGAGGTCAGTGGAAATATCCGGTGGAGGAAGCTCGGTGTTCTATACCAAAAGGAGAGAACCTTATAGGATGTTTCCTGTACGCGGTTAGCTCCACAGCCCTTGTGAACCAGCGTAAACGTATTGGTCCATTGAGCCGAGTTACAAGTAAGCCCGAGCTCCTGATCCCATCTAGACATGAATGGTGGGTCCTCCGTGTCAGCTGCCATGATCAGGCCATAGATCTTCGAAACCCCTCGTGTCAAAGGAAGACCCAGATGGCAAAGTGTTTCAAACGGCAGTAGTGGGCGACTTAAACTGTACCCACAGTTGAGGCTCGTCAGATATGACTTAATTTGGGCAAAATTGAATCTTTCCAGTAGCGAGAGAGGGCCTACTGCGACCGATCGTGGGAAGAGGTCTAAACGACCATCTGGGGGGAGATCTAAGGCTCGAAGTCTACCAGAATCAGACAAACGGTCCCGCAAGGAAGGTAACACACCGCCCGATAAGCCCGGGTTGTGCATCAGGGGTAACAGCGGAGAGAGGGCCGAGGAAAAGCCAAACATCAACTTACTTGAATGCCAGAGTCGCAAGGTGTTCAAAACTGGGTCAGGGTCATGGCGTGTGTCAGTGAGACAGCTCGGGGGTAGCCACGGTAACGTCCATAAAGGACGAGGGGAAAGGGCACGTTCTACGTCAAGCCAACGTTTATCTAGCTTCTGCGTTGACCATTCAACCACCCTTGCCATGTGACTAGCGAGGTAGTATTTCCTCGGGTCCGGGAGTGCTAAACCACCGCGGGACTTAGGGAGACACAGCACCTTAAAGCTCACTCTCGGGCGGCCCTGGGTCCAGATAAAGCGTAGCAATTCCTTTCGGAGAGTGGTAAAAAATGAGACTGGGATCGAAATGGGTAGGGTATTGAAAAGGTACAATAGGCGTGGCAGCAAATTCATTTTAAGAACCGCAATTCTGCCAAACCAGGAAAGCATTTTGCCGTTTAAGTCCGCCACAAAAGTGCCAAGGATCGCCAAGAAATTCAGGTCAAAAATTTGCCTGGAAGAGGCTGCCAACCAAACTCCAAGATATTTCATTCGAACTGTACAGTATCGGAACGGATACTCCCTCCGGATCAAAGAAACAGAAGAGTGTCTTAAGGAGATATTTAAAAATTCCGATTTATCTTGATTTATTCGATATCCCGCAGCCACTCCATAGTCGTCCAGCGTCCGTGTGAGCGTTGGCAGAGAAGAGACGGGGTTCGTAACAAAGAACATCAAGTCATCTGCATAAGCAGCGACCTTGTGTTCAGAGGAGTGACCTTGAATACCGGTGATGCCGGCATTAAGACGGATTGATTCCAGTAAGGGCTCGAGAGAGATGGCGAACAGGAGAGGGGACAAGGGACAGCCCTGACGCGTCCCGTTTCGTATATCAAAGCTATGTGACAAAGCGCCATTGGCTCGCACCCTGGCCGTAGGGTTACAGTAAAGTGCCTCCGTCCAGCGCAGAAAGGAGTCACCCACCCCGACCCGCCACAGGACAGAAAACAAAAAGCCCCAGCGAACCCTATCAAAGGCCTTCTCTGCGTCCGTGGACAGCAAGAGAAGGCCCGTTCCTGAAGCCTTGGCCAGTCCGATGACACCCAACGCGCGTGTTGTTGCATCCCGAGCCTCACGGCCAGGAATAAAGCCTACTTGATCCGAATGGATCAAAGACGGTAGGAGGGGTGCCAGGCGGTTCGCCAGAATTTTTGATAGGATTTTAAGATCTGTGTTCAGGAGGGAAATGGGGCGATAGTTTCGTACATCTGATTCGTCTTTCCCCGGTTTGCGGATAACTGAAATGGTAGCAGAAAGTGTATGGGGGTGGAACAGCTCCCCCTCCTTCAGCCGGGAAAAGAGGGAAGCCAAATGAGGGAGTAATTCATCTGTGAAAGTTTGATAATATTCCGCCGGGAACCCGTCCGGGCCCGGACATTTCCCAAGTTTGAGGGCTGTGATGACTCCCTTAAGCTCCTCCGCGGAGATCGGCCCACCCAGGACCTCTGCATCGGCAGGGGGCAGAGTACGATTGAGAGTGCCATCTAGATATTCTTCGATCTCAGCTTGAGGTGGGGTTCGATCAGAGTCATCATCAATATGGTAGAGTCTCTCATAAAAACTCCGGAACTCCTCGAGGATCCTGTCCGGGCGCGACGTAAGCACCCCCTCGGTAAGCCTTATTCTTGCGATATGAGTCGCCTCCCGTTTCTTACGAAGGAGACGGGCCAGGTATTTACCCGGCTTGTTCTCCTTAAGTGCGAAGAAGCATCTAGCTCTCTGAGCCATAAAGCGAACATCTGCATTAAGTATATCATTAAGCGCTCTGCGTTTGGACACTAACAGGGCGTAGTCCGAAGTGAGGGCAGAGGAGTGGTGGGAGAGCTCAAGGTCTCTAATTTCTGCGAACAAGGCACGGAGTTTCTCCGATCTTTCCCTTTTAAGGGCGGTAGCCCTACTAATAAATATCCCCCTAAGGACCGCTTTGTGAGCCTCCCATATAGTGGCGAATGACACTTCGGTGTTTTCATTGTCCAAGAAGTAATTGCTTAGACACGTTGCGATTTCCTGACGCAAGGCAGGGTCTTGCAGCAGGGTGGTATTAAGGCGCCACTGACGCTCAGAGGGACGGGACAAGGGGGATGAAAAAGTTATCAGGAGTGGGCAGTGATCTGACCAGGTTTGGGCCTGTATGGCCGAATCCACCACATTAAGCACCGTGTGCTGTTGGACAAACAAGTAGTCCAGCCTCGAGTACGAGGAGTGCACGGGAGAATAGAATGTGTAATCTCTTTCGCCGGCATGAAAGGCCCGCCAAACATCCACCAATTGTAGACTATCAAGGGAGCGACGCATATGCCGAAGCACATTGAGTGGGGTCGAGGAGCGTCCAGCAGAGGTGTCAATCCGTGGGTCGAGGGGAACATTGAAGTCTCCGGCCACCACTAGGGTTCCTGATTTGAAGGCGTCAAGACGGCGAAGTATGGAGGCGAGCGCTCGGTGCTGATTAGAATTCGGAAGATAAATAGACGCAAACGTATAGACAGATTCGGCTATAGAGCATTTGACAAATAAGAATCGGCCATTTTCGTCTGAGAGGACCTCGCCTAAGGTCATGGGGACATCTCTTGCGAAAAGAATCGCCACGCCGCGGCTTTTACTTTGGCAATGGTCGCTGAAGTATCCCACTGGGAATGTCGGATCTCTGAGAATTGGGGAAACTCCCGACTTAAAGTGCGTTTCCTGGAGGAAAGCCACCGACGTTCGGAGCGCCCGGAGCTCTCTGAAGAGCCGTCTACGCTTTTCCGGCGTATTAAGTCCATTCACATTATACGTAAGAAAACGAAGGGACTTCGGGGAAAAACCTGACGCTGCAGCCATGTCTCACGAGCAGACAAGTGGATACACAGACAAACAAGACAATACAAACAAAACAAGACAAGGAGGGGGGAGGGAAAGCTACCTAGAGAAAGAAGTAGTCAAGAAGAGAGAGAATCCAGAAATAGAGAAAAGAAGAGGGACAGAAAGAATATGAGGAGTAATACGTCACCAAGAGAGGCTAGTTCGGCCCGGTCAGGGGCCAAATACCTTCTTGTGGAAGAGTCGACGTCCGATCCTCGTGGGCGTTGGGCCTAGTCTCCGGAGACCTGCGAGACCAGTAGTATAACAGGAAAAGCAAAACTCAACCAACAATGGCCTTATAATTAAACTATTTAAATTATTAGAAAAGAAACAAAAAAGAAGAGAAAAAAAAACCAGAAAACAACGAGCATATACAAGTCCCCTCCGACTGCGGAAAGTAAGCAGGTAAGCATGGGGAGAAAGAGAAAGGAAAAAGGGAAAAGGAAGAGAGAGAGAGAAAAAAAAAAAAAAAAAGGGGGGGAAAGGGAGGTAGGGAGGGAAGAGGAAGGATAAAAGGGAGGCTCAACCCCCCTCAGGAGATCTACGCATCAAACAACAGCGATGTCATTAAGTACAAGTAGGGTAAGTGCAATAATGGAGGACATAAGTCGCGTGCGGAACGCCGTACGGTGGTATCGGAAGTTTACCGGCCTATATGCATACAAAATGTGGGCAGGTCGCGTACAGACACAGCATGATAATGAAGGAGCTAGGTCAGCTAGGGGGACGACGCGAAGGCGAGTTTCAAACACTCGCCAAGCTTAAGCCTCCTCTATGAACGGAAAAAAGGTAGGTGTAAACTTGAGCCGTCCTATGCACCAGAACGCGATAGTGGTCCGACAGCGGAGTTCGTATTGAGGTACGTAATATGAGAGAGATGTGAGAGCTGAAGTGGAGGGCAAGTCACCATGAGTAGCGTAAGGCCATTGTCAGTGGCCATGCAAAACCGAGTCCCAAGCTTCCAACTCGGATCGGCAAGACCATCTCTGGAAGGCCCAAGAGAGCAGACAGGTGGTGGCTACACATAGTAGGCCGTGGCTAGCGTACTCGAGCACCCTTGGGGCAGGGTGACTCCCTGAAGCAAGCAAACCTCACAGTCCATCCGTGAGTGAGCCAAACCCCAAAAAAAAAAAAAAGGGGAAAAGGGGGGGGGGGAGGGGATGGGGTGAGATGCACATGCAGTCGGCCGAAACCAACTGCTACACAAGGTGTTAAGGTGTGTGCTACGTTGTGAGGACAGTCCATCGTACGTCAAATATCAGAATGGACGAGCACAAGGGAGAGAAAAACATAGCTACAGCAACAGGCCGGAGCTCAGGGAGCAGGGGAGCCAAACAGGCGATATGTCCCTGAGTCACCCATCTTCACGAAGTGGAGAACGTTGCGGTAATGGAGCCGGGGCAGGGTCATGGTTCTGCGAGTCCCGGCGACGTCTACGGGAACGGGATCGCCGTGGGCGAGGTAATTCTTGATCTCGGCGGGTCGCCGACTCCCAGTTTCGAACGGTCATATCCGGTAACTGCAAGGCCCGAAGAAAGGCCGGGACATCCGACGGATAGCAAATCGTGTGACGGATGCCATTCTGCAGGGCAACCAGGGCGAATGGAAACCCCCAATGGTAGGCCAGGTGGGCTTCTCGGAGTGCTTGGGTCACAGGTTGCAGGCATCGCCTCGCTGTCAGGGTGAAGGGGGACAAATCATGGAAGAGTTCAATGCGGTGCGTTTGAAAGTCCCAGAACCGGGATGATCGAGCCTGCTGCATAATGGCTTCTTTTACGGTGAAGTCAACGAGGTGGCATATAACGTCCCGGGGGGGGTGCTGTCGGCGGAGGCCGCGGGCGGAGGGCCCTGTGGACCCGGTCCATGAGAATGGGGGTGTCAGCCTCCCTACCCAGCACCTTGTTAAAGAGGTCTTCGAGGAGGGACGAGAGATTTTCGGGCCCGTCAGATTCAGGGAGGCCGCGGATCCTGATATTTTGTCTCCTACCTCGGTTGTCCAAGTCGTCTACTCGGCGCTGCAGTTCCGCGAGGGCTGCTGGCTGAGGATCTGGAGCAGGCAGGTGTCCAACTTCTTCCAAAGCACTCACCCGAGACGCCAGTGTGGAGACCTCAGATCGAATTTCCCTGACCTCTCCGCTGAAGCTTTCCCGGAGGTCAGCCACCATATCGGCGAGGTCCGCCTTAGTCGGGAGTGCGGAGATAAGCCGCTCCAGGCGGTGCGCGTCCTCCACATGATCCTGTGCACGAGGCGATATGGAAGGTCCGGCCGCCATCTTGGAATTCACCGCGGGAGAGGGTATCGCCGGGGAAGGGATGAGGAACTGGTCTAAAGCGCCAGGTGTCCGATCCGGGCGATGTGCGGGAGCTTTAGGGGTAGAATTCCTTCCCTTACCGCGCACCATGTCCTGCTACACTGCAGTTAGGCTGATAGAAGTCGGAGGGGACTCAGGAGCCCATTCAGCAAGCGGCCATCTTGGTTGAAGGTCAGGACACGCCCCCAGGAAACTAATTTCTGCTCTACCTGTCTGCCATCCCTCCGGGATCGCTGCTACCCCACGGAATTCTACGATCATAACCCAGAGTCTAGGGCTAAAGGGACGGCGATCCTGTTCGCTGGCACTGTACCTTTTGAACATCGTGACACCCGCACGATGGGAGATGGATGGGGTGTGTTTGTAAAGGGGGTAATAGCTGGGGCTACTTACACATTTGCGAATCTGATTCTCCCGAATACCAGCCAACACCTGTACCTGGCTAAAGCACTGAGAATCTTGGAAACTTTTACTGAAGGCACACTGATAATGGGAGGAGATTTTAACACACCACTGATCCCAGCTGCTGACTCCTCTAATGCACTTCATCGGACCCCTAAGAGAATCTTGCGCTGTATTCATCTCTCGCTTCAGGCACTACGTCTCGTGGATGTGTGGAGAGCACAATACCCGTTGGTGCGAGATTACACCTACTTTTCGTCGGTACATCACACATACACCAGGTTGGACTTTTTTTTCGTTCCACAATACGACCTGCCACTGGTCCAGTCATCGGACATTCAGGCTACGACGTGGTCGGATCACGCCCCTGTGGTGATCACCGTCACATCCCCACTGCAAAGGCCCCACGTCGGTAACTGGCAGCTGAATACCTCTCTCCTGTCAGACGAGCTGGTGAAGTCGGAGGTTGAAGATTCCATACGGTCTTTTTTTGCTGAGAACAGTGCACCTGAGGTCCCGCTCCCTACTGTGTGGGAGACACACAAAACGGTGTTACGAGGCAAATTGATATCGCTTGCCTCTGGGAAGAAGGCATACCAGAAGGAGGTTGCTGACATGCACGCAGCTATTCGGAATCTTGAAATTGAGCATCAGTCACCTGGGGATGCGAACACGTATGTTCGTCTTCTCCATCAACGCACACAACTGGCGAATGCTCTTAACCCCGGTATTCAGAGGGCTATACTCCAGACGCGTTGCTTTTTTGCAATCCACGAAGACAAGCCGGGGTGTATGCTGGCTCGCCTCTTGAAGCAGAGAAGGCGGCAAGTCTATGTCCCGTCGGTTCGCACAGCTAATGGCTCCCTGACTCTAGATCGGGATCCCCCTGCGTATCGCTCAGGAATTTAGAGCTTATTATTCGACCCTGTACCATTTCAGTTGAGGATGCAGGTCCACCCCCTGAACAACTCATAGCAGAGTATATAGCGACACGGATACCACACCGCCTCACAGCTGCTCAGCGTGCACCACTTAGCCTACCTATCACGGTAGCGGAGGTCTCCCACACCATTTAAAAGCCAGACAAACTGGTAAAGCCCCTGGTCCGGATGGCTTCCCGGCCCTTTTATTACAAACAGTTTGGGAAGCTTTTAAACCCCCCCCCCCCCCCCATATGGCAGGGACCTTCAATGCACTACTCTCTGCCACTACTTTTCACCCTCACTCCCTATCCGCCGCCATAGTGGTGCTGCCCAAGGAAGGGAAAGACCCTTAATTGTGCTCCAGTTTCCAACCTCTCTCCTTAATAACGACCTCAAAATCTTTGCCGTGATTCTTGCGACTCGTTTATGCCCGGCCCTGGTACGGAAGGATCAGGTGGGGTTCATTCCAGCTAGGGAGGCTAGAGACGGCACGATACAGACACTAAATGTGATCCATGCGGCACACCGCTCTGACACCCCTATGCTACTCCTGTCGACAGACGCCGAAAAGGCGTCTGACTGGGTCTCGTGGCCTTTCATGTTTGCGACGCTGCGGGCCATACACCCGCTGACTGAGTTCATTACGTGGATAGCCGCCAGGGGTCAAGTCCTGGGAAAAAAAGTGAGGGAACTCACCCAAGAATTCCACAACCCCCATTACCTGAGTATATATATTATATATTCACGAGTATAGCAGTATGGAGTGATACCTTTTTCTATTCGACTAATGTTCCATGTAAAAGACAAGCTTTCGAGAGTGTAACGCTCTTCTTCAAGTCTGGAAGCTTACGGATCAGTGAAAGGTATCACTATGTACTGCTATACTCGTGATTTTGTCAACTGGACTAACACAGCCTATTGAATATATATATACACCCAGGCACAGATCCTCCCAGTATTAAATATATACCCAGGCACAGATACCCCCCCTGTATTATATATATCCAGGCACATGACCCCCAGAATTATATACCCAGGCACAGGACCCCCCCCCCCCAATGATATACTGGACCCCCAAGAATAATATGCACAGGCACTGGACCTCCAGAATAATATGCACAGGCACAGAACCCCAAGAATAATATACCCAGGCACTGGACACCCAATATACACAGGACCCCCAATATACACCGGCACTGGACCATCAGAATTATATACCCAAGCACTGGACCCCCCCCCCAAGAATAATATGCACAGGCATTTGACCCCCAGAATAATATACACAGGACCCCCAATATACACAAGCACTGGACCCCAATATACACAGGCACCGGACCCCCAATATACACAGGCACTGGACCCTCGCGATTGTATATATATCCAGCCACCAGCACACTCATTCAGACCTTTAGATTCAGATGGGGACCCGCTTGCACCAGCGTGCTTCTGCTCCTCCACGCGGCCACCGGCTACTGAAGGCTGTGTTGAGATCTCGCCTGCAGGCAGTGTCACATCCTTCAGAGGACGGCGGCCGCGCGAGGCAGCACGCTGTGCGGCCAGCTAAACTGTGTTGGGCTCGGGCAGGGCTGGGACAAAAAATTGGCCCTGGACTTCATCCATGAGAGTGGCCCAATCCAGTTATGCAAACACGCAGGGTCGCATTAAGATCTCTATGGGCCGGAGCAAAAGATTTTGTTTAGATTTTTTGACATTTAATGAAAATATATATTTTTTATTATTATTTTATATTGTGTGCAATTTCGGTGCTTTGCGTTTCCCTGCATTTCAGCGCTCTTTGGATGATTCCATTTCGCCAAAAATACAGTGAATTCATTATTGAAAATTCATTGTGTTTTGCCGAAAATGGAGTCACTGAAACAGTTTGCCCCAATTCATATTAATAGCCCCTGCATTGCCCCAATTCAAATTATTAGCCCCCTATCACCCCAATTCATATTAATAGTCCAATTCATATTCTATCACCCCAGTTCATATTAATAGGCCAATTCATATTCTATCGCCCCAATTCATATTAATAGCCCCTGCATTGCCCCAATTCATATTAATAGCCCCTGCATTGCCCCAATTCATATTCTATCGCCCCAATTCATGTTAATAGCCCCTCCATCGCCCCAATTCATGTTTATAGCCCCTCCATCGCCCCAATTCATGTTTATAGCCCCTCCATCGCCCCAATTCATGTTAATAGCCCCTCCATTGCCCCAATTCATGTTAATAGCCCCTGCATTGCCCCAATTCATATTCTATCGCCCCAATTCATGTTAATAGCCCCTCCATCGCCCCAATTCATGTTAATAGCCCCTCCATCGCCCCAATTCATGTTAATAGCCCCTCCATCGCCCCAATTCATGTTAATAGCCCCTCCATCGCCCCAATTCATGTTAATAGCCCCTCCATCGCCCCAATTCATGTTAATAGCCCCTCCATCGCCCCAATTCATGTTAATAGCCCCTCCATTGCCCCAATTAATAATAGCCCCTGCATTGCCCCAATTCATGTTAATAGCCCCTCCATTGCCCCAATTCATGTTAATAGCCCCTGCATTGCCCCAATTCATATTCTATCGCCCCAATTCATGTTTATAGCCCCTCCATCGCCCCAATTCATGTTTATAGCCCCTCCATCGCCCCAATTCATGTTTATAGCCCCTCCATCGCCCCAATTCATGTTAATAGCCCCTCCATTGCCCCAATTCATAATAGCCCCTGCATTGCCCCAATTCATGTTAATAGCCCCTCCATTGCCCCAATTCATGTTAATAGCCCCTGCATTGCCCCAATTCATATTCTATCGCCCCAATTCATGTTTATAGCCCCTCCATTGCCCCAATTCATGTTTATAGCCCCTCCATTGCCCCAATTCATGTTATAGCCCCTCCATTGCCCCATTCATGTTAATAGCCCCTCCATTGTCCCAATTCATTTTAATAGTCACTCACACTAAACACTCACACACTGTTATACTGACAATACTGTGCACACACAGGCATATAAAATAAATCTTAATTTTATGCACTGAGCAAAGCATAGCACACACACACACACCCTGGGTGGACTAAGCAGATGACAGGAGGTGCATGATGCCAGGCAGACCTCCATGTGCTGGCTGCTTTACAGATTGGGCACAGAAAGTAACAGAGGCATAAGTCATTGCATGGACAGGCACAGGCAGGAGGTCTGGCTTAAGAGCCTGTCTCTCCACAAACCTTTTCAAGCTCATCCAGGGATCAGCCCAGCTCTTTCCTGCATGTCTCCCCTTCGACCATCCCCCCCTCCTCCTACCTGCCGTGAGGGTCAGAGGCTGAGCTGCCTGTCACAGCTGCAGAAAGGGAGGCTGAGGTGAGCATCTCACACAGCAGCCTGACTTCCCTCTCTCTCTGGATCCAATGTGTGTGGGGGGCAGCCAGCGAGGAGCAAGGTGGTCTGAAGCGCTGCGGGTGAGAGGAGTGGGGGGGGGAGAGGGGGAGACTGGTGCTGACAGTGTGAGTTGGGACAGGCTGCCTTACTTACCCATCTTCCCAGAGCTGCCTCCAGCCAGCCACTGCAGAGCCATGGTCGGGTTGGGCCATTCGTGCAGTGCACACACTGCCAGTCAGCCTGGAGTTGCCTCCTGCTCCCTCCTGCAATGCTTGGCGCCGGCGCGCTGAGTCACATGATACCAGCGTCAAGAGAAGGAGGAGTCAGGAGAGGAACAGACGAATAGCAGCTCCTGTGGGACGGCCGGCAAGCTGACTAAGCCTGGGGCTTGCATAGGTACATGCCTGGGCTCGGGCCACAGCGGGAACCTGCGTTCCTGCCGTGGGAAAAGTGCGGGAACGGCGTTCCCCCGCGTTCCCGCTGGACTCGAGCCCTGATAGCCGCCCTCTATAGTACGTCCAACGCTAAGGTGCGGGTCAATGGGATTTTCTCTGAACATTTCCAGATCCGAAATAGGACTCGCCAAGGCTGCTCCCTGTCCCCACTCTTCTTCGCTTTAACCCTGGAGCTATTCTTGGATTCCATCCGGAATAACGCCTCTATCCCGGGACTTCAGGGGCCGAACATCCGCCCATAAGGTATCGGCGTATGCCGACGACCTTCTTTTCTACGCCTCGGATCCCCTGAGGGCCCTACCAGAAATTGTTGAGTTTAGGGTTTATGGTGGGTTAGCCAACCTTAAACTAAACATGGACAAGTCGGAAATTTTGAACTTCAACGTCTCTGAGGCGTCGGCACGCAGGCTTTGCCGCACGCTCCCTTTTGTCTGGTGCGACGGGTGGATGAAATACTTGGGAATCTGGCTCACGAAACTTCTGCATGACCTCTTCAAAATAAATTTCATGCAATTGTGGGAAGCTATCTGCAGAGACTTGTTGAGCTGGAAGTCACTGAAGGTATCTTGGTTCGGGAAAAGACGTATTCTTAAAATGAATGTCCTACCACGTTTGCTATATCTCTTCCAGACCTTGCCCATCTCCGTACCGGCTGCATTTGTTTTGACCAGATGCGATCCTTTTGCTCTCCGTTTTGTGTGGGGCATGTCACGGGCACGAATCAATAGACGTATGCTGTCCCACCCTATCAGGCCACACACCTGGTTCGAGTGGTGGAGTGGTCCACTGGTGGTAGACGGGCATTGTGGCAGGACCTGGAATGGGACGCCACACCCCACGTTACCACGGTGCTATCTTGGATTGGACCAGGCAGATGCTCTCCCAGTACGTTGCAACACCCGTTTGTGGGCGCCACCATCAGAGTTTGCAAATCTGTTCTGCGCCACAGCCCTTTCTCCACGTACCCCTCCCCGATGCTCCCATTGACACACAGCCCGGATTTTCCGGTTGGGGTTCAATCTAGACTCAGGGAAAGATTGGGCGCGGTGACCACTCCTAGGGCCACCCATTTCCTCTCAGGTCAGAGCCTGCTCCCACCTTGGGACCGACCGATCCAGGTAGCTGACCCCACGCCATTGGACTGCAAGGTGAGAGTGATGGACTGGTTGGAAACAGGAGGAGAGGACTGCAAAATTAATCAGTGAATTCGGTGGTAGGCTTCCCTAAATGGGAAGGCCTTAAGAGAGCATTTGAAGGAAAGGGAACTAGGGGAGAGTCTGACAGTACGAGGGAGAGCGTTCCAGAGGATGGGGGGCTGCGCGTGAGAAATCTTGCAGTCTGTCATGGGAAGAGGTGATGCGGGGAGAAGCTAGGCGCAGCGTTTGTTTAGTAGTATATAAAAACAATGTATTGTTTCAACGGTTTTGAGATGATGTAACAAAATCTTAGCAATTCCGCTGCGAAACCTATACTTTGCTTATATTGCTAATGATAGTAAGGGATAATCTTCAAAAGCAACTGCAGTGCCCTTAGACTGAGTGTGCTTGATCAGATTTTGTTCTGGAGCAATGTGGAATAATTTTATTTTGCAAATGGGCACCAGAATGTGCCTCAAGTTGTTGTGTGGAAATTGTTGAAGCAAAAAGTAAATGTAGCAGTGCTTTTTGTCCAGCAGAGGGAGCAATCTGCCTGTCAAATAGGATTTGCCTACAGTGAACATATACAGAAAGTGACTTCCTTAAAACCATTGGGTCCGGTGAAGTGGTTTTATGTAAAATCGTTGGTTGTATTGCCCATATGCTAGGCTAGACAAATTAGTAGCAAAGGGGTGGGTAAAATGTTATGATTGTTATTTGACTTTATTTCTGTGAAGGTTGACATGATATTAAAAAAAATATATGTGTGGCTATTGATATTGGGTGCTCAGCTTTCCTTCCCATGATTTAGCAATGCTTGGCGTCTCCACAACTTAAACCAACTTAATTTTGATATAAAAATATGATCATGGTTTGCTTACTCAAACACTTATTAACCTCCCTGGCGGTTTTTCCGAGTGTTGTTCAGGGTTAATGTTCAATGCTGAAAGCGGTAACCCCCGAGCCACTCTCGGGCTGGATGCATACTGTACCTGCACTCCCTCGCTGACCTCCGATATCGCAGTCTCCTCCAGCCGATCGCAGCGTCCTGGTTCCCTTCTCGCGAGAAGGAAATCAGAAAGCATGACGTTGCAATCGTCCGGAGTGTGACTGCGGGAGGGAGCGCAGGGACAGGTATGTATGCAACCCGAGTGTTGCTCAGGGTTACCGCTTTCAGAATTGAAAGTTAACCCCGAGCCACACTCGGGATACCGCTAGGGGGATTAAAAAATTGTAATGATTCTGTCATACAAAATATGCCAGAATCGTAACGCCAGGGAGATTATTGTTAATGGAAGATCCTGGGTGTACGGTGTGGTTTGCATACTTGAGTAATTTGTTGAAAATTTATTTGTGTGAATTCTATGTTTGAGCAGATATGCAAAGCGCATGAAAAACTTAACTTTCTAGTGAGTTTCCTACGTCAGAGAAAACAGGAAAAGCACCTTGTGTTCTTCAGGTATGTGTTTCTTTAGGGGTTAGAGAACTGTGTGGTTCTCTCCCTATTCCCACTCATTGTTCTTGTCCTGTTTGTGCAGCACGTGTGCCTGTGTGGAGTATTATGGGAAAGCTGTAGAAGCATTGGTGAAAAATGTAAAGGTGATGTCCATTCATGGAAAAATGAAACATAAACGCAATAGAATTTTTGCTGAGTTTCGGAAGTTGGACAGGTACTCCGACCTTTTAAATCTGTGTTCTATGTCAATACAGATTATCTTTATAGTATGTATGATTTCTATCAAAGTTCTTTATTTTGCTTTCCCTTTTCTTGTAGTGGTATATTGATATGTACAGATGTGATGGCTCGGGGTATTGATATCCCTGAAGTAAACTGGGTCTTGCAGTATGACCCACCAAGCAGTGCGACGTAAGTCATCCTCCAAACGATCATTGGTGTGTGGTAGCTTGGCTAAATAAACACAAGGTTTAATCTGTTTTTGTATTTGAAGTCTGTAAAACATGTTGTATTCTGTCTTCTGACATTTACATATAGGACAATAATTAAGACCTTGAAATTGGATTTCTGAAGAAATCCTAAATTGATATATCAAAAGCGAAAGAAAATATACCAACCCCTTATTGCGTGGTGTAATATATCCCAAACCACAATCGGGCCTGACCCATAAACAGGAACAAACAAAACATTTGAAATGAGGAGTCATAAGGCCCCTATCTCCCCACAAGAGGTAGGGATGATCCAGGAATAATGCAGAACATAGGGTAAATACAATTAAGGTGTTAATATTATTTTAATTCAACAAAAAGATCACGCAGACTTAAGACTAGACAGTGAAAAGAGAGGAGGTCACACGAAGTCATGCAAATTAAAGTACATAGAAATTGTCATAGGTCCTACAACCCAATGTGCATAATAATAATGATCTAATACCTAAGACAGAATGACTACAAATCAAGGACCATTACAGCAATTCTAACATCAAAAAATAGATCCCCTAATACACCATAAAAACCTATAAATTGACCCGCTAGACCTTAATATTATATTCAATCTACCAGTATCTTAGCTTGAAAGCATAGCACCAATGGTGATGGCAATATATTGCATTAACTTAAGCACTGATTGTTTAAGGTCCTGATCAACAAAGGTGTATAGTTACTCCCAAGCAGCCTCCAGGTCTAACTGCACCTCTGCAGACTACAATGTGTCTCTACCATAAAGAAACCACTAAAGAGCGCAACAATTATCAGGCCTAACGTTGCTAAAAGTGCATCAAATGTACATTTACCTCAGCAGAACACTGCTCAAAAAGCATCAAAATATACATTTACCTTGGCAGAACGCAGACCATTATTTCATACCTCCCAAATAATCCTTGTCAGCTGTGGCAGTAATGTGTGATCTTATTTCTTTTTTTGTGCTTCAAAAGTCCTTAAAATGTTCAGTGTTCTCTGCATTCCACAACTATGCTACTGTAACCATTTCTGATAAACTTGAAGACGTTGGTGTTTGACCCTTTAGAAGCATATAGATGTTATGCTAGTTTGCTGTCATGGTAGCTTTTATTTTTTGCTGTTGGTGGAAGAGGAAAAATTTGGGAAATAATTCTAATGGTCTGTCTTTGACTCCAAACATCCTTTACCTGTAGTGCCTTTGTTCATCGTTGTGGACGTACAGCCCGGATTGGTCATCATGGCAGCGCTCTTGTGTTTTTGCTTCCCATGGAAGAATCATATGTTGAATTTCTTTCCATTAACCAAAAGGTAATGTTTCCTATAAATTTCACTGTTCCTTCATTTTAAAATGTAAATAATTATCATTAGTATCCAAAATATTGCGTGTGTGTGTGATATTTTTGAGAAAGGATTTTACCAGGAAGGATACATTGAGATTTCTCTCGTTTTCAAGTATGTCCTAGGTGGCAAGTATGTACCGTTGTGTGTCTTGCCCAAGGACACTTACTGGAGAGGTGCTCTTGCCGGGATTTGGACCGGTGTCTCCACAGTCACAGAGCAGTGATGTTACCTCTACTCCACCCAGTAATAAGAGCACATTCAGAACTCTAAACTATCAAGAGAACTGAAACATTGATCTATCAAGGCCTTACAGTAATGAGAAAAGAAGACTTCGGAGTTCATTCCTCTCAGTACTTTTATGCATTGCCTGGAGAGCACTGCAGCCAGAGTTTGTGTGTGTGGGTGTGTCCCAGAAAGCTATTGATTAAAGACTTGCAATCAGTTTCCCTTTATAACAAGAATATAAATATCCATTTTCTAGCCATCATGAAGTATTGAGCAGAGCAGCTGTCTTCACATACATCAGCCCATTTTATTCATGTCATATTTACTTGCCATGGGCAAAGAGATCTGTCAGCCTTTGAATTGTGTAGTTTTATCACTCTCATTCTTAATTCCAATAGCCCTGTACATTTTGTGCCGCATACTTTATTAAGTTGCTTGGGGATAATTCATCATGTTTACAGGCTTTTATTTTCCAAAGTGTCCAATGCAGGAGATGACAGAGCTGACTTTTACTCAGGACCATCTACCCAAACTTAAATCCCTGGCAGCGTCAGACCGAGCCTTGTTTGAAAAGGGGATGAGAGCCTTTGTATCGTTTGTACAGGCTTATGCCAAACACGAGTGCAACGTAATCTTCAGGGTGAAAGGTACAAGCTGTCGGTTAATAAGATAATGATACTTGTAGACCGTGAAATGTGTATGTATACATCATGTTCAATCAATAGAGACTTTTTATTGTAATTTATTATAATTTGTGTGATCTGTATTTCAACAGCACTTAAAAACATGCTAGTCATATGACAATTACTTAATGTCCCTGATGTAATGAACATCCCCCAGTGGAAAACCACTAGGTGGCGAAGGGGTTAAGTGCCACCATAGCCATTAACATAAGCCAAAGAAAACCTTGATATGCCTAATGAATACATTAAACCATAAATACTTTACGGGATAGTACCACCCCCTGAAAATATTAAAACTTGTCATGTTCATGGTATTTCAGAATTTAACTGTAGTTTACTTGATATTAACTTGAGTATAACATACTTCCCTAATGCCTGCAAGACAAAACTCCCAAGTGTATTCTGTCTGCATATTAATCCTTTTGTGGTCCAGCCACCTTATTAAGTGGATGGCACAGTGGGCTCATGAAGTCAGCAAATGTGAGATGCCTAGCTGCCATTTTTCCTTCCTGCAGCTGGTCTCCCTTGACATCTAAAATTCACTTGTGCTCAGATTTTCAACAGAACACTGTTACGGTCACTGGTGTCCTGTTGGAAGCCATTAGTATTGACTTTAATTGTATGATGGCAAGAATCTCAAAATTGGTGGGGCCCCAGCTTGGAAAACCCAAATTCTAAATTGCAGCAGAACTCAAGCGGTTAACTTCCTTTAGGAGGACTATTTGACTAATATGTGTCCTGTATGGAAGTACCCTAAATGTCAAATGCTATAAAGGCCTATTTATTAAACAGAGTTAATGTGCAATGTGGCTTTTATGCTGTCAGTCTTCTCATTTCACTTGCTGTCTCTGCTTCAGGTCCGTGGAATTGGCCAACTATCCACTAGGTATTTTTTGCCCCTTGACGGTCAGGAGTTCTGTTATTCCTAAAGTTGTGAAGACCTTTTAGATCTTCTCGCTAATGTTTTCATGGTGGTCATTTTATTTCAGACTTGGATTTTGCCTCCCTTGCTCGTGGCTTTGGTCTGCTGAGGATGCCCCGGATGCCAGAACTACGAGGAAAAGATTTCTCAGACTTTGAACCCACCATCATCAACACAGACTTTATCGCTTACAAAGATAAGAATCGTGAGAAACAAAGGCAGAAGATGCTGCGGGAAAAGAAAGAGGCAGTGGGCAAGACCAAAAAGAACTATACAAAGAATAAATCCTGGTCTAAACAGAAAGCAAGGAAGGAAAAGAAGAAGAAAGTTGCAATGAAAAGGAAAAATGAAGAGGTAAATATTCAGATGTTTCATATTCTACCCTTTTTGTGTAGAAGAAATGTTCTCTCAATATAATCAAGAAATCTAATGTATAGTGCTGTGCTTTTTCAGTAATCTAGTATATAGCATATTAAATTACACCATCCAGGGTCTCTATTTCGGTTGGAGTTGTTAAATACATTTTCTCCCATTGCAACTGATAATGGTACATTTTTGCTTCCTAGACTTTGCATAGGAAGCAATAATTGTAGAGAGCATCGAGGAATGAGTTATGCCCAATTCATAAATTTTCCTATTAACATGATGGAAAGTTTTTAAATTCTAATAATGACTCGGAGGCGAGTATTTGCATTTCTCCCTTTATTGCAATCACAGCAGCAAAGGGTTAACTTTGAAAAAATGTAACACGCAGAAAAAAACCAACAACCCCTCCCCAGCCTGGGGAGGCCCTCCCATAGTCCAGGTCCCGCCCCAATCCCATGTTCAAGTCAGCACTCTGGGATCTTCCACTTCCTCTTCCGAGCCTGCGACAAGGCAACAAAGCCAACTAGCACGGACCAGCTTCAACAACTAACGGAAACGGATCCGAAGATATCAGGCATATCCAGCAGATGTAAATCCATTTAGGACGCTGAAAAACAGTAAGGGACACGGAATGGAAGTTAGAGGCGGAGCCGTAACAGGGTGTATACACCAACATGGCACGTCCAGAAACAGACACCCATTCAAACAGACACACTGACAGCAGCGCTAAACGTGTGAATAAAAGACACTACTCATGAACAGTGTGAAGTTTTAATAACATTCGTGAATGTAAACCTCATATGCGGGTGTGTGTAGGACAGGACAGGAACGGGGAGGGAAGGGTGGGAAATACTCGCCTCCGAGTCATTATTAGAATTTTTAAACTTTCCGCCATGTTAATAGGAAAATTTATGAAGTCTAAGTCATGTACTCGGAGGCTCCTATTTGCAAGTTTAACGCCGTCCTAAGACAGCATCTGACATTGCCGCAATAGGTTTAAAATAGAATGTGCGGAAAGTGGATTCCCTAGACCAATCGGCCGCTCGCATTATATCCTCAATGCGACAGCCCACCGACACTGCCCTGGAGGCCACAGCACTACGTACGGAATGAGCCCCAAAGCAGGTGACGTCAACTCCTGCCAACTCCATAAGCCAGCGTGCAAGAGTAGCAGAAACCACCGGTCGGTGGGGAGGACAAAAAGATAAAAACAGGGGCGAGTCTGGTAGGGAACGGAAGGGGGCAGTACGGGACTCGTAGGTCCGTAGGCATCGTACTGGACACAAAAGGGGTTCGGCAGGAAAAGCGGGAAAAAGGACAAAAGTCAGTGAAGTCTTTGTGCGTCGTGAAATAGGAAAACGTATGCCTTCGGGTACAAAAGATCGAGCCCCAATATCCAGAGCGCGAACATCACTGACGCGCTTACAAGCGACTAAACAGAACAGCATGATCAATTTGGCGGAAAGAGCCCTGAGGGATAAGAGGTCATTATCTTGCCAGGAGCACAAGAGGGACAGAACTAGATTAACATCCCAAGTGGATGTGTAGCGGGGAGCGGGTGGTCTAGTAAGACGCATGCCGCGTAAAAGACGACAAACCAACGGGTGGTTCCCAATAGGAACCCCCGAAAGGCCTGCATGGCCAGCCGACAAGGCCGAACGGGTTACGTTGACCGTCCGGTAGGCCTTCCCCTCATCGAACTGGACGGTGAGAAAGTCTAGGACCACGTTCAGAGGGGCCGTAAAGGGATCCCAACCGCTCCCCGTACACCAAGCAGTCCATTTGTCCCAGGCTACGCGGTAAGAAGATCGGGTTCCGGGAGCCCAGGATTGGAGGAGGAGGAGGTCTGCAGTGCGGTCCGAAACGCCTGTGGGTCCGTGGGGTTGCCAGAGATCAACCATGCCAATAGCTACAGTCTGTCCGCCAGGATCAACGGGTGTGACTGGTCTGACGGATCCAGGAGGAGGGTCCGGGATAGCGGGAGTAATCGCGCAGCGTCCATCGCCATGCTGAGCAGGGTGGGGAACCATGACTGCGACGTCCAATACGGGGTGATGAGGACCATCTGAACCTGATGGCGTCGAACATGAAGGAGACAGTGGGCAATCATGGAAAACGGGGGAAAACCGTACGGACGGGCAGCCGACCACGTTTGCAGGAAGGCGTCTGTCGCCAGGGCTTCCGGATCTGGGCGCCAACTGAAGAACACCGGGAGGTGGGTGTTGAGGCGGGAGCGAAGAGGTCTATGTCGAACGGACCCCAGGTGTCGGAAAGCGTGGAGAAAACGGATGGATGAAGCCGCCAGTCTCCGGAGTCCGAGAGGTGTCTCGAGTTCCAATCTGCCACTTGATTCAGGAGGCCGGGGAGGAACTGGGCCTGCGGAAGCAGAACTCCCAAAACCTCTGGGCAAGGAATGTCAGCCTCGGTGACCGTGGGCCTCCGAGTCCGTTGACGTACCGTACTGCGGACACGTTGTCCATTCTTAGAAGAACGCTGTCCGGCTGACGTTGCTTCGTGAAGCACTGGAGGGCGAACAGACCGGCCAGGAGTTCTAAAGCATTGATGTGGTAATCTGCTTCTTCTCGTGACCAGCGACCGCCCGTCTCTTCTGAGCCGCAGTGGGCACCCCAACCGGTCTTGCTGGCGTCCGAGTCCACTACCATGGAGGGAGGTGGCGAACGGATCGGCTTCCCGTTCCAGCGAACAATGTTGAGGAGCCACCATCGGAGATCTACCACCGCGTCCGGAGTGAGGCTGATGCTGTCTGTGTAATCCAGACCGGACCGGAGAGAACGGGCCTTCAAGAACTGGAGGGCCCTGTAGTGAAGCGGACCCGAGGGAATAGCTAGTTTTGCCGCTGCCAGGAGTCCGACCATACGGGCCAGAGAGCGTAGGGAGCAAAAGCCCACTCGCAGGAGAGATTGAATCTCCTTTTTTATGGAAACTACTTTGGGGTTTGGCAGGCGTAAAGACATTTGAGCTGAATCCACTAGGAATCCCAGGAACTCCAGGTGGCGCAAGGGAACTAGGATAGATTTTTCCTCCTTTATTAGGAACCCTAGATCCTGGAGGAGGGTTATCGTCCAGGAGAGATGTAGTAATAGGGACCCGCGGGAGGGGGACATCAAAAGTATGTCGTCTAGGTAGATGATAAACTGCACCCCCCGGGCGCGTAGGTGGTGTACCACCGGTTTCAGCAGTTTGGTGAAACACCACGGGGCAGATGACAGGCCAAAGGGTAGGCATGTAAACCGCCAGGTGTGAGGGCGCCACGCGAACTTGAGGAAGTTGCGATGCGCCTGGTCGATCGGGACCGAAAGGTAGGCGTCCTTTAGATCGAGCTTGACCATCCAATCGTTTTGGGATAGAGAATCCTTGAGGGTGTGGATGCCCTCCATCTTGAAGTGGTGGTAGACCACCCACTCGTTCAAGGACCGGAGGTTGATAACGGGACGCCTGCCGCCCCCTTTTTTCGCTACGAAAAAAAGGGTGCTGAGGAACCCAGGTGGAGCGGGGGACGCGAGCTCTATAGCGCCTTTCTCGTGGAGCACGTGTATTTCCTCTTGAACCAGATTCATCTGGTCTTGCGCAAAACGAAGGGGTAATGGGAGGGAGTCTTGTACAGGAGGGGATACGAACTCTAGGAGGAGCCCCGAGACTACCTGAAGGACCCAGGGGTCCGATGATATGCGTCGCCAAGCGCAGGAAAAAAGACGGAGGCGGCCCCCCACCTGCACTTGGGACCAAGGAATAATTTGGTAAGGACATACCTGCTCCTCGTCGGTAGTAGGAGCAACCTCTGCCGCCACGGTAACCTCTGCCACGCCAGGGACCGGCTCTCGTGTACGGGACCGGACCAGCGGAACCGGTGTTGCTAGAGGAGGTGTTTGCAGCAGCGGGGCCTTGAGCGTTGCGGGAGGTGTTATAGCCCGCTCGGCCGGCAGCGTGACCCCTATAGCTGCCGGCTCTACCAAAAACTCGCTTCTTGTTCGCGAAGATGCGTTTCATGGTTGACTCAGACTTGTCAATGGACTGGAAAGCCTGGCTGTATTCGCCTATATCTTTTAAGAAAGGTTTGCCAAAGAGCATGCCCTGGGCCTTTATGCCCAAATCAGTGGTGGCCAGGTCAACCAGACCGGAGTCAACTTTTAATAAAATACTTTTCCTGCGTTCAGCAGAGATAGCGGCGTTGGCGTTCCCCAAGAGGCAAAACGCACGCTGCAGCCACTCGCCCACTTGTTTGGGGTCCAAGAAGAGATCTTGGGTCTTGGCCTCCTCCACCAACTCAAATATGCGGACCATAGGGCCTGCAACGTCTAGCACTTTGTCCTGGCAACTTTTCAGGACACTGTCAATGCCTTTTTTGGCTGACGAACCGCGCCTGCCGGTGTACTTTTGGAAACTCTTGTCCACTACGGGGGTCAGGCACGTTTTACCCGTGGTGGTGGGTCTAGGGCATTCCGCCCGTAGTCTCGCACGGTCCACTTTCTCGAGTGGCCGGCGCATATGGGCATCAACCCATTGCTCGACATGCGCAGCGGGACACCAGGCTGTGGACCTAGGATGTTTTGAGGTCCTCTGGCTCGAACAGTGGGTTGCCCTGTGGGTCAAGGATGACCGAGCTTTTGGAGCGGACAGCTCTGGCGGGAACCACTGCGGCCATGAGGGCGTGATCCTCTGGAGCGTGGATCTGCAGGACCTCGTCCTCATCAGTCATCGGATCCTCGTATTCATCCGTGTCCGAATACTCGGTCAGCGCAGGTGTCGCCTGGCGTTGTCTTTTGGAGGTGACCGCTCGAGGGGCCCCGCGGTCGAGGGCTCTCTTACGAGGGACCAACTGGGTACTGGGACCTGGCAGTGAGGTGAGGCTGCCATCCCCGCGGCTGCTTGTTGCAGCGTGCGCGTCCTTAGACGGCACATAATCGTCCCCCAGGGGATCAGGCGCCGTCTCCATTAGAGGGGCCTTGCGCAGAACTACGTCTGGAGCCTTGAGACCAGGTAGGGGAAGGCTGTCGATCAGGGGTAGCAGGTACCTGCACTTGCAGAATCGCTGACAGTGATCTCTCCCATGTGTCAGACAGTGAGGAGACAGCAGAACGGACAGCTGTGGACATGGAGGCCTGGATGGAAGCTTCCAGCCGTTGGAGACGCATCTCCGTTCTTGAAATCCGTTTGAGATTTTTTATCCACAGAGCGTGTGCGCACAGAGCTGGATTCTGAGACATTGTCAGACCGAGTGGGGCTGGATGCACTTATTTTTGAGAGAGACCTGATGCTTGGAGTCGGAGGAGAGCTGCAACTCGTGTGGAGCTCGTGAGGGCAGTGAATGCGCGCAGGAAATTCCCCAAGATGGCGGCCGGGAATCGAGCGAGATTCGGCTGTGTGAAGGGGCGGAGTCCAGGTCGCGCGCGAGTGTGGAGCCTAGCGGGCGGCTGGGGGAACTCGGACAATCGGAGCTGGGTCTGAGCGAGCGGTGACAGGCAGCGCGAGAGACAACAACTGTTAAAGTAAAGCAAAGAGCACCCCCGACGGCGGGTAACGGCCCGCCGCCAGAGGGGATGAAAGAAATGATCCTCGTCCGCGGCTATGACCGGGAGCAGGGATCCAGAACACTAAAGGTTAAATAGTAAGGTTGAAATAAAATAAAACGTTGTAGAATGGAAACAAGGGACAGATAAGCTTTTCAGCGCGAGCGCCGGTATACTTATCTGGTCCACGATGTTGCCGCTGCGAGAGCAGCAGAGTGCTGACTTGAACATGGGATTGGGGCGGGACCTGGACTATGGGAGGGCCTCTCCAGGCTGGGGAGGGGTTGTTGGGTTTTTTTCTGCATGTTACATTTTTTCAAAGTTAACCCTTTGCTGCTGTGATTGCAATAAAGGGAGAAATGCAAATAGGAGCCTCCGAGTACATGACTTAGAATTACACTTATTCATGTTTGAGCCCTCCCTAGTCTTCATTAACCCTTTCACTGCTGAGGACGTGTAGGGAACGTCCTCATTGACTCCTAAGGAAAGAGATGGGTGGAGATAAGGGTTCCTTTGAACCCCAATATCTCCAGCTAGCAGAGTCATGTTTGGTATCATTAGAAAGGCCAGAGCATGGCCTTTCCAATAATACACAAACATGACCATGTTTAACGTACAGAAAGAAAACAACAACAATAATACACAAACAAAAATGTGTTGTTTTTTTTTTTAAACCCCAAAATGGCTCCGCAGCGAAGGGGTTAAAGGCATATTCTAGAGTCAAAAGTACATGTAGTAGTTGTCTGTATGCCTCTGCCAGCATGCATTTGACGACTGTGTCGAATGGAGAGTCCATTTAAAAGGGTTATTCAAAGAGCGCCGAACTTGCCCCCGAAGGGCACCGACCAGTGAATTTCACCGTACAGTACAATTTTGTGGCAGTTCTTCTATGCAGAAAGCTGGCAATTTGCCAAATACTGGCTAATTGACAGCAAAATACAGTGCAGATCGCCGGAATTCGGCGATCCTTGGCTGCAGCAAAATTGTCCCATAGGGAAGTAATGGTTAATCTATTTGCAGAACGCCGACCTGCACCGACGTGTCAGTGACATGCGCTGATTTTCGGTGATTCAATGCGACAGGTTTAAACAGGGGAACCCCATAGGATTCAATGTAAAAAATAATAATTATAGTTTCTAACTTTTTATTCAACCATTTATTGTTTTCATTTCCAGCAAACCATCTGTTTATTTATTGTTTGAATTTTTTATTTAAAGGTGTTTTCTTCTTCTGTAACCCTTTTTTTGAAAAAAATATTTAATAGGTCCTTTCTTATTTCCACACATTGTCATGTATTTTTATTGTTTTAAACACCTTTTAAAGAATAGCAGAGTTTGGTTGGGGGGGGTTTCTGCAGTTTGGCGGTGGTCTTCAGCAACTCCACGTTCTACGCACTTCAGGGACCCTGTGGTGAATAGTAAATTCACCAAAGGGTCGGCAAACTGGAATTGCTGAAGTGTGCCGAACGAGAATGCACTGAAATGTCTGTGCTTTCTGAATAACACTTTACGAGTTTCTAATCCCTTGCTAAGGCTAAAACCTATGCTTTCCAAGGTTATTCACAACATTCTTGAGCAAAACTTTACTTATTATTTACTTTATTATCGTTGTCACTTCATGTAATAGGGCATTTTCTTGCAAGAATCTAAGATGATGAAATCCTAGTGGAATATAGAGATAACAATGCTGAGCTATCATGCAGAACTGAAGTGTATCTGGACACTTTGGGTTTGGGTCAAAACCAGGTTCCCGTCAGCCAACTTCCCTACGCGGCCAACTTCCCCTACGCGGGCAACTTCCCTGACGGGCAACTTCCCCTACGCGGCCAACTTCCCCGACGGCCAACGTCCCTACATCCAAAATCCCAGCGGCTAACACTAACCCTACTCCCTAGCCCTAGCCCTAACCTTGGCTGTGTAGGGAACTTGGTATGTCCGGCACTTGCTCTGTCTGGAAGTTGGCCGTCGGGATGTTGACATTAGGGAACCTGGCTGTGGGGATTTTGTCCGGCACCTGGACACTTTCTGTTTATAGTAAACACAGGCCAGTACAGTAGTCCTGACCTCTGGGTTAGTCAGTCTAGTTTAGTGCCTTTAAGTCCCTGTAACCAGCTTTTTGATGTTCCTTATCTGATTCATGATAAAGGGCATGAAAACCGATTTTGGTACTTTCACACTGTAAATGTTACATGTTTGCACACCCTTATGATGTGGGCTTTGCACTCCTACTATAATATCTTGGCTCATGTGTCTGTTGCTTGCTGTACTTTACAGGGGTCAGATATTGATGACGAAGATGTGGATGAGCTACTCCGTGACACCAGGTTATTGAAACGACTGAAAAAGGGTAAAATCACTAACGAAGAGTTTGAGAAGCAGTTGACTGCCTCTAAAAAAATGCAAGATGTGGAAGATGGATCTGAATCTGACTGAACTTCATTGGAACCCTTAATGTTTCTTTTATACGCAATGAGCTTCCTTTGGAATATGGACCATATTGGACTTTAATAATGACTGAAGTCACAGAAGCTTTGACATTAAGAAAAACATCTGTCTGTGCTTAATATAAAAATTGTGTTAAAGATCTTTTTATTAAATTTAGTTTTATTTCTCACAATGCTATTTTATTTTATGCCATGACAATCACTATCAAGATATGTTAGTAGCAGGTGTTACCTTCAGGTTTTACCCAAATGTAACCTTTTATAACAAATCAAAAGGAACTATTACATTTTTAACTCTGGCGCTTCTGCCGCGGTTTGGATTTTTCATTTGTGAAACAGCAGTGTCAGAACTGTGTGATTTTTAAGGCAGGCCTCGGAGGCTTCATATTTTCAATCCTTTATTGCACCCACAGCAGCAAAGAACAGTGATAAAAAGAACCAGAAAAAACAATCGCCCAACGTGGGATACCCTCCCAGTCTGTAAACCCTGCCCCTAATTCTATAAATGGTCTGGGCTGGAGCAGTCACACCCTCTTTCTTTGCTGCTCCTGCATTAGACCAAATGAGTATAATTTTCTCTCCTCTAATTGCCTGATTTCGAGTGTTATTTACTGTGCATTGTGTTTTCATTGCTGTTTTTCGGCATTGTTTCGGACGGGTGCTGACTATCCCCGGCTACAACCTCGGGGGTCAGATTACCCGACCCGCGGGGGAAAACTCAGCTGGTTCTAGCGGACCTTCCTTAGTTTCCCGCCGCATGTTTGCTCATAAGTGTCCCCTTGTGGCTGATTGAGGGATTTGTTCCCCGCAGGTTATGGTTTTGGGCGCGCTTTCGGCTCCCCTTATCTCCTCTGCGGCGCCATTCTCGCGGCCACCCGAGCTCTCGCTCGAGATCTCGGTGGCCATCTTGGGGGGGTCCACATGTCCGCACGTGGTTTTCCCGGGCTCACTCGAGGCTTCTGACTCTGAACAGATTAGCACTACAAACGACATCATGTCTCTTACCAACCAGACAGGGGTAGCGGTTCATCTCAGCCTGGTGAATCGGATTCTGCAGCAAGCTCACACCGCTCTGATGTGCCCAATACATTTGCCTCCCCCTCCCCTCCCAGGAAACGGTCTAAAATGGCGGCACGCTTTGCGGCCATGGTGGCTGCACTCCAGGCCTCCATTTCCCGGTACCTGTCATCAGCCGTTTCCTCATTCTGTGTCCTTTCAGAGGACTATGAATGAAGTGGTTGCTTCTGTTAAGACCTTCCCTGCCCCTAGTGCGGAAGCTGCTCCCCCTCTAGACCCTGCAGTACCTTCTAGTTCGGCCCTGAGTGGCTCTAAGAAATGTGCAAAAACTAAGCACATTGTCGGGGGTGCCAGCCCCTCTGAGGAACATCAATCTGCCTGTTGAGAATAGCGAGGTGACCTCGCATAAGGGAACCCATAGCCGCGGGGCTTTGGTGGTTGCAGTTCCTAAGGATAGGCCTCAACCTAAGGGTTCTGGCCGACTCCCCAAGCAGACTGACTCGGAGGGTGAGGAACCCGAGCAAGGGGAGGATGATGGAGTCATAGATCTGTATGCTCCACATGTTGTAGGCCTGATGGCCGAGGAGAATGTACCCCCACCACCATTGTTATCCAATAAAGAGGTGGTGTGCGACCCTCAGGGTTGCCCGGTGTTTTCCCCAGCGGGGGTCTTACATCCATGATCTACTGCGTGGTCCCCTATGCCGCATGTGGAGTTATGGGTGGATGCCCATTTGCGACTGCCTATGGACAAGGAGACACGGGTCAAAATGAGGGCTGAATGTCCCCATCCTACCACCGCAGGCAAGACTTGTCTCACTCCAGTGGTGGACGAGGATTTTGTTAGGTGACCACCCCTTAGGCTAGGGTCAGACGAACGCATTTTTCACGTGCGTTTAGCTGCAGGAAATTACGGCCGTGCTAGCAGCAAATGACTTCCAATGCCGGGGAACATACGACGAACGGCCGCACGAAAGTTCGTCCGTGCAACGCAAGTGGCCAACGAACGCATTTTTTCGAGAACGTCAAACCGCTACTACTGACGTACAGAGTGCGCTGCGGCCGCATAGCGGTGTGTGTGTGTGTGTGTGTGTGTGTGATTAGGAGACGTCAGACGCTGCTAATGTCCAGCCTACATAACGTCCAGACACAAAAAGTGTTTTATTGATGATCCGTACAAAATCACGGACGACAATGCGCATCGTATGACCGCTATCGCGTATTCCGTGAAAAAATACGTCCATTCGTTCGAACGCACTTTTTCACGGACAACGCGAAGAATGCGTTCGTCTGACCCTAGCCTTATTGGTCATAAACTTAAAGGTATTGATATGGCCTTAAGAGTCTGCGAGGACCAGGTTCTCGATGTTAATTTACCTCCTCGATATGGTGGAGGATGCCCGCTTGCATGATACACCCTTAGACCTGGAGGATGTCACAGGTTGGATTCAACACTCGTGTTTGTTGGGTGGTGCTAATGCGGCACTGGCCGCGGAACGACGCAAGTCGATGATTTTGAGGATGGATCCTCAGCTTACGGCCATGGCCAATAGAGACAAAGGTGCCAAAGCTCAGGGTATGCTTTTTGGTGACGGCTTCATTAAGAGCATGGACACCTACACAAACGCTTTTACCGCCTTGGATAAGGTGGAAACTGCCATTCAAAAAGTGTTCCACAAGAAGGTTTTCGACCGGGCTAGCAGAGGAAGGGGCCGCTCTGCCGGCTGCGCCTGCTCCGTGGGCATTACCAGAGGCTCCTTCCGGGCCTCCACTGCCACGGATTCAGGTTCCACAACCTACTGACCTTCTACCTATAGCTTGGAAAAAAGATGAGACAGAGGAGATATTATTATAGAAACCTTTTAAATACGTAAAGGGAATCCACAAGGTAGAGGAAGGGAGTATATTTAAAAGGAAACAAAGTAGCTAACAGGAGGACATAGTCTTAGATTAGAGGGGCAAATGTTTAAAAGTGACATCAGGAAGCATTTTACGGAGAGGGTGGTGGATACATGGATCAGCCTTCCAGTAGAAGTGGTAGAGGCCAAAACAGTGATTGAATTTAAGCAGGCATGGGATAGGCATAAGGCTATCCTAAACAAAAGATAAATCCAGGTAAATTATCCATGTAATTGGGCAGACTAGATGGGCTGACATGTTCTTATCTGCCAACATTTTCTATGTTACCCGAGCTCAGGCCTGGAGAGGCCGTGGATTCCGGGGTGGCCGATTTGTTCTTTCCGTACCCGACGTCCGAATGGTAAGACTTCCATGTATTGTTCCACACTCGTCAGTGCAGGTGGGGGGCTGCATCCGTGCTTTTCTCACGCAATGGGAGGTTATTACCGTGGACCCTTGGGTCCTGAATACTGTCAAGGGATTTGAGATACAGTTCGAGTCTTCTCCTCCTCATGGGTCTATACCCCCCCCCCTGTCTTTCTGTGGACCAGGAACTCTTGGTAGAGGCAGAAGTCACGGCTCTGGCGTTGAAAGGGGCTATAGAAGAAGTCGTTTGGGACTCCCCCAAATTTGTGAGCAATCTGTTCCTTGTGGCCAAGAAAAGGAGTGGGATGCGTCCTGTTGTAAATCTCAGGAATCTCAATGTGTGGGTGACATATCGCCATTTCCAAATGGAAGGCTTTCACACTCTCAGGGATACGCTATACAAGAACGATTGGCTTGTCAAGCTAGATTTGAAAGACTTGTACCTCTCCGTCCCCACGGCGCCAGCGTCCAAAGATTTCCTATGCTTCCCTTGTCGTGATCGCATTTGACGCTTTGCTTGTCTGGCGTTCGGCTTGTCATCCGCCCCGTGGTGTTTCACGAAACTCATGAAACCGGTTGTGGAATCGCTTCGAATGAGAGGCGTACGCCTCGTTATTTATTTGGACGATGTTCTGTTGATGTCGGGTTCCGCCGAAACTCTTCTCCATTTATCATGGACGATCTCGCTCCTGCAGGATCTGGGTTTCCTGATAAACGAGGAAAAGTCTCTGATGGTGCCCACTCGGTGTTTAGAATTTCTAGGTTTCCGGCTAGATTCACACGACATGTCACTCAGTGTCCCTGTTCCCAAGGTTCGTGCCATTCACAAAGCGGTTCGTTCTCTTCTGCGGGACCCCCTCACCCACGCTGAGGGAGCTAGCGAGGGTGATTGGTATCCTGGCGGCGACTCGTTTGGCGATTCTTCCTGCCCTGCTTCATTTCAGGGCCCTCCGGAGATTGAAGGCCCGTTCTCTCCGCTCGGTGGCGGATTACTCCCACAGGGTTCCCCTCTCCGACGATGCGCGGAGAGATCTGGAGTGGTGGTTGACAGATTGGTCTCGTTGGAACGCTCGTCCAGTGAACCCTCCTTTGCCCACGTTGACCATAGAATCCGATGCGAGCCGTTCGGGTTGGGGGGGCAGTGCGACGCGGCGGAGACAGGAGGTGGTTGGTCGACCCAGGAACAGTGTCTCCACATAATTGCTCTGGAACGTCTAGCGGCGTTCTTCGCCCTGAAATGCTTTTCCAGGGGGACCGATCACCGCTGTGTCCTCAAGTACATCAATGCCCTGGGGGGGACCTCGCTCGATGGCTCTGACGTTAGTGGCCATCGATCTGTGGTATTTTTGCCTTCCTCGAGGCCTGTTTGTGGTAGCCCAGTATCTTCCAGGTCTCGCCAATACAGTGGTGGACTGGAATTCACGCCACCTGACGGAATCGGGGGACTGGCATCTGCGGCCGTCTGTGTTCACCGCCATCAACGAGTTGTGGGGTCCTCTCGAGATGGATCTGTTTGCTTCCAGACTGAATCGTCAGTTGACGAATTTTTACAGTTAGCTCCCGGAAGCGGAGGGCTCGGACGCCTTCGTCCAAACTTGGCCAGAGGGTCGTCTATATGCCTTCCCTCCGTTCCAGCTGTTGTTGCGTGTTTTGAGGCATCTCTGCGACACCGGAACGGAGTTGGTGTTGGTGACACCATTCTGGCGGTCCCAGCCGTGGTTCCCCCTTCTGTTGGAGTACTCGCTGGCTCCGCCCAGGTTGATTCCGCACTCGTCCTCCCTGTTGTTGGGGCCGTACGGCCTTCCTCATCCATTGTTGAAGGTGGAGCGGTTGTCCCTCGTGGTCTGGTTGGTTTCCGGTTCTCCTGGCAGGCCACAGGCATTTCGGCACGGACTGAGGAATTGTTGCAACACGCTTGAGCCCCAGGTACAACAGGGGCCTACTGATCTGCCTGGTCCGCTTGGCACAATTGGTGTTTGCAGCAGGGTGAGGATTCCACTTCTGCCCCTCTAGGGTTGGTTCTGGATTTCCTGTCCTCTGTTTGATTCGGGGTTGGCGTTTCGTACCATCAATGTATACCGTTCGTTGTCTGCGGGTCACCGGGGTTTTGATGGTTCCCCGTTGGGTCGACACCCTTTGGTTTGTCGTCTCCTTAAAGGGGTGCGTTTGTCTCGGCCCCCAGCTCCGCGGTATTTATCTACATGGGATGTTTCTGTGGTGCTCACTTTTGTTCGTTCTTGGCCTGTTAATTCCCCTCTGTCCTTGAGTCAATTGTCCGCTAAGTTGTTGGTTTTGCTTTGTCTGATCTTGTGTCAGCGATGTTAGGGCGCTGGACTTTGGGGTGCGATCTTTTCTCCCGTAGGGTGTTTGTTTTGACGTTTTGCGACGGACCAAGACCTCGGTCCGTACCATGTATTTTTTCTGGCTTTTCCATCGGTTCCGGAGTTGTGTCCTGTTCTTTGTCTTAAGGAATACGAGTCTCGTACTCTGGCTTTTCGTTTGCTTCCTGTGTCCCCATTGTTTGTGTCCTTTTGTGCTCTGCACAAGCCTGTTAGTTCGCCTACTCTGGCGAGATGGGCTCGTTGGTTGTTTGATCTGGCTGGCGTGGACATCTCACGCTTTGGTGCGTACTGTATTCGTAGTGCGGCGGCTTCAAATGCTTTCCTGGTGGGTTGCCACCTGGAGGACATTATGAAGTCAGCGGATTGGTCCAGGAAGTCTACTTTTCGTATATTTTATTTTAAACCGGTCTCTCATTGGTCACAGGCACTGATGCGTTGAACGTGCAAATATGAAGCCTCCGAGGCCTGCCTTAAAATTCTCAAATTTTCCTACTTCCGATGACGGAAAGTTTGGATTTTAATAAGGACTCGGAGGCGAGTATTTTCCACCTCACCTGCCCGGGGGGGGGGGGGGTTCTAGACCGGCTGTACGGTTGCTGTAGTTGGGGGCAGCGTATGATTTCATTTGCTTTTCTCCTTTTACTTGGGGTTGGGTACCGGTGGTTTCGGTGTCTGTTTTTCCTAATATTTGGCTTTGTGTTATGTGTTTTCTTACAGCCACTTGATTTCCTATGGCATGGATCTCCGCGTGGACTGGAAGTGCGTCCTGGGCTTGGTTCCTGTTTGTTCCTGGGCCTCCTTTCGTTAGGAGAGAGTGTGTGACTGCTCCAGCCCAGACCATTTATAGAATTGGGGATGGGGTTTACAGACTGGGAGGGTACCCCACGTTGGGGGATTGTTTTTTCTGGTTCTTTTTATCACTGTTCTTTGCTGCTGTGGGTGCAATAAAGAAAGGGATTGCAAATACTCGCCTCCGAGTCCTTATTAAAATCCAAACTTTCCGTCATCGGAAGTAGGAAAATTTGGGAATTTATGCTGGTGTTTACAGCATCGCCAAACACTGACGCTTTCTGTATAGGCCCCGTTAACTAGGGGAATATGATAGTTGTCTTCATATCTAGAGAGGCATCTCAACGTTCAATCATTGAACAAGGCAGATGTTTCTAGTGTTGCTTGGAGCTTTTCTGATAAATGGCTTCACAATGGTCTGCTCTAATTTTAAAACAGAAGATCGGAGGCTCCTTTTTGTATTCTCTTTCTTTTATTTCTCATAGCAGCAAAGAACAGTTTAAATGAAAATTCTTAGAACATAGCCCTCATAACTAGGGACACACCCCCTTGATGTCCTCCAGCCCATCCCCTCTCCAGTCCATCTAAGTCTGTAGTGATTGGTTTGGTAAAACTAGATCTAAAGCAGTGTTTCTCAAGTAGTGGGTCGCGAGCAGGGGCAGACTGGTTCGTGGGGCAAGTGCTCCCAGGCCCCTCTAATGCCTGGGACCAGCTGATGCATTTTACCTGCAGCAGCGGGTCCCAGGCAGCACGGCTATCTCTGAATGTTTCCACGCACCACCTGGGGCCCGCTGCATCAGGTAAGACACTCTGTAATGGCAAGGTGGGGGGGGGGGGTGAATCTAATGGGAAGGTGTGGGGTGGGACTCAGTGACTGGCAGCAGCTCTACTCCCAACACCATGAGCCACTGTGCACAATGCACATCTCCGTGAAGCAAAAGGCTGTTGGGTAAGGGGGGGCTCCCTATGTATATTTGATTGTGTTTTTCTCTTTGTCCTTTTGTTAATCTGTCCTTTTATCTATTTATGCAGCCTTCTTTCTGAGTATCTGTTATTCTGTCTGTCCATCTACAGTGGGGCAAAAAAGTATTTAGTCAGCCACCAATTGTGCAGGTTCTCCCACTTAAAAAGATGAGAGAGGCCTGTAATTGTCATCATAGGTACACTTCAACTTAGAGACAAAATGAGAAAAAAAAAATCCAGAAAATCACATTGTCTGATTTTTTTTAAAGAATTTATTTGCAAATTATGGTGGAAAATAAGTATTTGGTCAATATCAAAAGTCCATCTCAATACTTTGTTATATATCCTTTGTTGGCAATGACAGAGGTCAAACGTTTTCTGTAAGTCTTCACAAGGTTTTCACACACTGTTGCTGGTATTTTTTCCCATTCCTCCATGCAGATCTCCCCTAGAGCAGTGATGTTTTGGGGCTGTCGCTGGGCAACACGGACCTTCAACTCCCTCCAAAGGTTTTCTCTGGGGTTGAGATCTGGAGACTGGCTAGGCCACTCCAGGACCTTGATATGCTTCTTACGAAGCCACTCCTTCGTTGCCCGGGCGGTGTGTTTGGGATCATTGTCCTGCTGAACGACCCAGCCACGTTTCATCTTCAATGCCTTTGCTGATGGAAGGAGGTTTTCAGTCAAAATCTCACGATACATGGCCCCATTCATTCTTCCCTTTACACGGATCAGTCGTCCTGGTCCCTTTGCAGAAAAACAGCCCCAAAGCATGAGGTTTCCGCCACCATGCTTCACAGTAGGTATGGTGTTCTTTGGATGCAACTCAGCATTCTCTCTCCTCCAAACACGACGAGTTGAGTTTTGACCAAAAAGTTCTACTTTGGTTTCATCGGACCATATGACATTCTCCCAATCCTCTTCTGGATCATCCAAATGCTCTCTAGCAAACTTCAGACGGGCCCGGACATGTACTGGCTTAAGCAGGGGGACACGTCTGGCACTGCAGCATTTGAGTCCCTGGCGGCGTAGTGTGTTACTGATGGTAGCCTTTGTAACTTTGGTCCCAGCTCTCTGCAGGTTATTCACTAGGTCCCCCCGTGTGGTTCTGGGATTTTTGCTCACCGTTCTTGTGATCATTTTGACCCCACGGGGTGAGATCTTGTGTGGAGCCCCAGATCGATGGAGATTATCCGTGGTCTTGTATGTCTTCCATTTTCTAATGATTGCTCCCACAGTTGATTTCTTCACACCAAGCTGCTTGCCTATTGCAGATTCAGTCTTCCCAGCCTGGTGCAGGTCTACAATTTTGTTTCTGGTGTCCTTCGACAGCTCTTTGGTCTTGACCATAGTGGAGTTTGGAGTGTGTCTGTTTGAGGTTGTGGACAGGTGTCTTTTATACTGATAACAAGTTCAAACAGGTGCCATTCATACAGGTAACGAGTGGAGGACAGAGGAGCCTCTTAAAGAAGACGTTACAGGTCTGTGAGAGCCAGAAATCTTGCCTGTTTGTACTGTACCGTAGGTGACCAAATACTTATTTTCCACCATAATTTGGAAATAAATTCTTTAAAAATCAGACAATGTGATTTTCTGGATTTTTTTTTTCTCGTTTTGTCTCTCCTAGTTGAAGTGTACCTATGATGACAATTACAGGCCTCTCTCATCTTTTTAAGTGGGAGAACCTGCAAAATTGGTGGCTGACTAAATACTTTTTTGCCCCACTGTATATCTGTGTGTCCTTCTGTGTATTTTTCCATCTGTCCTTGTATCTATGACTTCATCACCCCTGACTTTGAGACAATTATTAACCGCAAGAAGCATCCCCAGTTTTCCCATAAGGTCTAATCAATTTCATATGTTTGAATTACAGTTTATTTTATTGAGTTTTATTGAGAGCTCAACAGCATTTTTGTTTTCACTAGTGCAGTAATCACAGCACTAATCCTTTTTGGAAAGAATCCCCGTTTGTTTACAAAACTTGTTTAAAAAGTGCATACATTGTAGACTATTGCACACATTGTTTTGTAGAATAAATTATGTTGCAGAAATTCATTTATTTTTGGGTCTTATTATTTCTGATCTTAATGACCAAGGACAATTGTGTGTTCTGAGGGACCACAGGTCTAAAGGATACATATCTGTTGGTACCCATGAGTTTGAAATCTCACAAATTTCCTGTGTTTTCAGTGGCAAGGTCAGGTGTGGGGGTTCACATGCTTCCCGTTCGGTCTTTCATCTTCTCCGGGGTGGTTCACGAAGCTGATGAAACCAGTGATAGGGGCCAATGAAGTCTGCTTGATTTGTATATTTTGACTACATCCTTCTGCTGTCCAGAAGCCTGCTGCTGCATCATATGCAGTTGATGATTTCCCTTCTATGGGGTCTGGGGTTTCTTATCATGTGGCCGGACAGTTGGATGAAGTGTAACTCCAGACTGGTGGTGGATCCGACTCTTACGATAGAGTCAAATTCCAGCCGTCTTGGTTGGGGAGCCATTTGCTTTGAGAGGTTTTCTTCTGTGTGACTGCAGTTGCATTAACGAATTTCAGAGGTTTTCTTCTGCTTTGTGACTGTGTGTGGTTGCACTCTGTACACCTGCTGTGCTCATTATGAGGGATTCCCACCATCGCTGTGCTGAGTTCCTCCAGGGTTTGTACACCTGCTGTGCTCATTATGAGGGGTTCCCACCATCCCTTTGCTGTGCTGAGTTCCTCCTGGGTCTGTACTTCGGCTGTGTACATTATGAAGGCTTCCCACCATTCCTGTGCTGAGTTCCTCCTGGGTCTGTACACCCGCTGTGCTCATAATGAGGGGTTCCCACAACGCTCGAACGAACAATGCTCAATTCGTACTCCTGTTCAAATCGAACCTGCGGAGCCTACTGGTGACTTCCATTTCAAATATTAAGATGAAATTAAATTACCTTTTTTTAACGAATAATTGTAATTATTATGATAATAAAATATTAACGAACATTCTTATTTCATCCGATTCTGAATCTCCCATCGAGTACCAGTCTCCCACTCCCATATTAAAAAATTTAATTTTCCCAACCCTCCCTCAGCAGCAGAAGAAAACCTCTGATTGGTCAGTCACTTTTCCGTTGTAACGAAATTAGGATTTGGAGCTGAAATTGGTTAATGGAATTTCGTATTTCGGATACATTCGGAAGCATAGCCATTCGGATGCTTCCGAATCTACGAATTTTAGGAAATTCGTACGAATTTCGATTCGTAACGAAACGAATCGCACATGTCTACCAGTGGTGTATTTAGGTTTTGTGCTGCCCTAGGCCTGACTAAACTTGTGCACCCCCCAATTTAAATTTGAGGCACCCCTTCCTGTCAAGGGCACACCTCTTCCTGGTTAATCCCCACTCTTCATCTTAAAGCTCCGCCTTTTCCTCTCTTTATATTAAAAGTGGATACCAAGTGCCTACTTGTATATTTTGTATACCATTTCAAATGTATCTATTGAGATAAAGAAAATTATGAAATGTTTAAATTCAAGCATTTTTACAAAGAACCACCACGCATGTCAAGTATACTGGATCACAGCCGCTCTAATTGGTTGAACAATAAAATCCACAGAAACTTGCACTGCATATGAGCGTATCACAGAGCTGCACAGCAATAAAACCCACAGAAATGTGCAGTGTGTATGAGCATATCACAGAACTGCACAGCAATAAAACTCACAGTAATGTGCAGTGTGTATGAGCGTATCCCAGAGCTCCAGGGCAATAAAACTCACAGTAATATGCAGTGTGTATCACAGAATCCACAGCAATAAAACTCCCAGCAATGCAATGTGTGGTGTGTATGAGTGCATCAGAATTCACAGCAATAAAACTCACGCTGACACACACCGCACATTGCATTGCTGGGAGTTTTATTGCTGTGGATTCTGATACGCTGACACACACCACACATTGCATTGCTGTATCAGAATCCACAGCAATAAAACTCCCAGCAATGCAATGTGCAGTGTGTATGAATGCATCAGAATCCACTGCAATAAAACTCCCAGCAAACCGAGTTTATATGCGCACACAGCAATTATGCTGTGGAGCCATCTTGTCAGCAGTGGGGTGCCACTGCCAGAGGGTGCACTGTAGCTTTGATTCCCTTCCCGGTGGGTGTTCAGTCCAGAATAGAGTCTGTGTTAACGAAAGGGCGGGCAGCTGCGCGCGTGCGTTTCACGTAGTTCAGCCAGTCATGTGGTACTGAGACTCAGAGAAATGGCAGTGAAATGCCCTGATGTTCGGTGGTTTCAATCAGCAGGTTTATTCAGGCGAACCCCATAGGTTTCAATGTTAAAAATATTCCCGTTTTTATGCAATATCTAATAAATCATTTATTATTTTAACCTGCAGTAAAAAGTCTTTATTGATTTTTTTTTAGTACCTTTTAGTAATTTTTCAGATTTTTTTGGGCAAAATTTCCCCCCCCTTTTTTTTTAATAGCAGTTTTTCTTTTTTCTGTAACAGAACTTTTTATTATCAAACATAGGATCTTATATGTAAATTCCAGACATTTTCGTTCAGTAGTTCTTTTGAAAACAGCAGGCCACGGGTTTGCGGTGGCAGCATTCAGCGGCCGACTCCATGCACTTTGGGGACCCTGCAGTGAATGGTGAATTCACTGCAGGGAGGGGAAATTTTATTCTCCTAAGTGCAGGGAACTACAGAACACCAAAAAGTTGGCGTTATTTCGGTGCTCTGTGAGTAACCCATTTAGTGGTGAGGTTTTTTGCTGCCCCCTGGAAAGTGAAAGCCTAGGCCTTGCCTACCCAGGACATACTTGAAAATTAGTGAAATCTCAATGTATCCTTCCTGGTAAAATACTTTTCAAAAGTAAAAAAAAAAAAAAAAAAATTTAGGGGTGGGGCCACCCAGTGCGGGCCGCCGCCCCCTGGAAAGTGCTAGTCGGCCTAGGCCAAAATACACCACTGATGTCTACCACACGTTTTATTTGAAATCCATCTCATTGTGCAGATTTTTTGGTGTGTTCAACCTGTAGATAGGAGCCTCCAATCATAATGATGAAAAGTTTGGATTTTAATAAGGAATCAGAGGAGAGTATTTTTCCCACCATGGTTGTGTGGTTTTTACTTCGGTTTAGTGCTATTTAGGATTTTTTTTTTCTTCAATCTTTATTTTCAGGCTTTATATATATACAGACACCAGAAACAATATCACATATATGCAGGGGTCAAGTCCTAAAAAAAGTGTTGGAACTCCTCAAGATATCCGTCCCCAATTAGCAATTATTATTTCGCACTTCGCACAAACACACACTCAAATCTGATATATTTATGTGTATATATGGCATTTAGCAAAAATATATGATAAATCCTATATTTACTGTGATTTAACAAGGAAACATATGACTGAACACCTGGATACAAGCTTTATAGTTTGTGGGACCAATGGGAACTCCGTTCCCTTTGAATAAATAGTGCAGAAACTCGGTTCCCACTGGACTTGATCCCTGCGTATATGCAAATATATATGCAGTTTTTCCTTAAAATCTGGTTTAACATAGTATGCAAGTGAAAAGCTTACAAACCCCTAATTAAATACACAAATATATCATTAACATATTTTCTCCAACCAAACGAAAACAAAAAACCACACTGCCGTGGCTCACAAACCGTAACATTGGGATGATAACATATCATAGTATCAGCCCAACATATTCCTCCCAGGGTCCCCACACCTTATCATAAATATGTTGAGTTTGATTTATTTTAGCTGTAAGCTCTTCCATTAAACGAGTGTCCTCAACCTTAACACAGATCTCCATTACAGAGGGGATTTTATCACTTAACCAGTTAGTTGCCAGAGCCCTTCTCATAGCTGATGTTAATTTCACAAACAACTTATTTTCCTCGTACGTAAGTATTGACAGGGGTCTGGACAAAAGGAGAGCCCAGGTATCTGCTATTTCAGATTTTAACGAGTGTGTTTGCATGAGTGTGCATGTGGGAACTTATTCAGGTTTCATTGTCTCCTCTGGAGTACTGATGTTTGCTCTTCCTTTTGAGGGTCTTGAAGTCTTCAAGTTAGTTTCTGTTTAGATTTACAGTTCCTTTCGATTTTTGGTTCTTGCCCTTCGATCCCATTGGATGCATGGGCTGTCCAACGCTTTAAAAAATAATTTGCAACTTTATGCTACACCCTTAGGCTGGGGTCAGACCAGCGCACTTTTAACGTGCGTTCTGGCGCACTTAATCACGGCTGCACTAGCAGCAAATGACGGGCAATGACAGCCAAGATACGAAGTACGGTCGCACGAAAGTCCAGCCGCGCAACGCAAGTGGAAAATGAACGCATTTTCTCGAGAACGCAGAACCGCTAGTACGGACGTACAGAGTGCGCTGCGCCCGCTAGCGGTGTGTGTGTGTGATTTGGAGACGTCAGACCCTGCTCGTGTCCGGCCAACATAACGTCCAGACGCAAAAAGTTTCCTGGTTTGGATTTGTAAAACATCACGCACGAAAATGCGCATCGTATGACCGTTTTCGCATATTCCGTGAAAAAATACATCAATGCGTTCGGACGCACTTTTTTACGTTCGCGTGTAAAAATGCTTTCGTTTGACCCTAGCCTTATATGGAATTGAGGGGGGGGGGGTAGAGGACATTTATTTATAAAGTATTTTACCAGGAAGGATACATTGAGATTTCTCTCGTTTTCAAGTATGTCCTGGGTTCAAGAACATTGAATTGTTACAGAAATACAAAGTAATAAAATGCAAGATGTTAAAAAAAAACCAGCACATATATACTGATTAACAGAAAATAAATATATTCACTATGCTACATGTTTACAGGTGCATTCCGTATTGAGGTATGTTAATGGGAAGATTTGATGGCGTTTGGGAGGTTATTCCATATTTGCGGCGCTCTGTAGGGAAATGAGGAGCGAGACACTCAGGGTTATCCAAAGAGATTCGAAAAGTCACTGCACGTTCGGTGACTTTTCGTTCTCTTCAATTCGGTTTGTTTTGCCGATCCCATTTCGGTGACCCTGCGGTGTATTCAGCAAACACCACAGGGTCCCCGAATTGCAGGGAAAAGCTGCCGCAAACCCGACGAAAACTAACCGAATGCACGCTGAAAACAAGCAAAAACATCTGGATTAACCTTCGAAGAAGCCGAACAGGAGCCGAATCACACAGAGCCGAAGCAGCTGTGACGTAGAGGAGGCAGTGAATAAATTAGCAAAACCATTTGTATGAATCTGGGAAAATGAAACGCTGTTTGCAAAGAAACTACTGAGCGAAAATGTCTGAAATTTTCACAGGAGGTCCAGGGAATGATAATAAAAAGGGCGGTTACAAAAAAAATAAGTAAACTGGAAAAAAAAAAAAAAAAAAAAAAAAAAAAAAAAAAAATCGGACTTTTAACCCTTTCGCTGCTGAGGCTTTTCCCGCCCCTGTGCGGAGGTCATTTTTACCTGTTTTGCGCATCATGTTTAAACGTGTTTTGAAGGCTTATTTTAGTATATGACCCAGACATATTATATATCGTTCTTTCCGTCAGACTCGGTAGATTCATAATATGTCATTATTATATGTATACGTTATGTCATGTCTGTATATTATAACAAAAAATGCAATAAAATATGTATTTTCAATAATTTACAACGTGTAAAGTGTTTTTTTCCACATTTTAACATGCGAGCAATTGCGGTTATATTTTGTATGGGGTGCGCTTGTTAAAAAAATTAGAGATGGGGTCTCGTTACATTTTTTTTTGGGGAAAATGACACTATTTTTAACAAACGCACCGCATACAAAAATCGTTAGTGCAGCATCATTGTTCACATTATAATTGAAATGGGAACAATATTGCTGCATTAACAAACCAAAAAAAAAAAAAAAAAAGTGTTTATTTTTTTTTATTTTTCTTTTTACAAAATTTTTAACTTTCATGTTTGGTATCGTTGGAACGGCCATGCTCTGGCCGATCCAACCATACCAAAATTTAACCCCTAGCTGCCACGGATCGGGAGATAGGGAGTTCCAATGAACTCCCTATCTCCACCGTTGGTGGCAGTCAAGGGTTAAATCCAGGACTGGCGTCATCGTGCTACGCACAATGATGCCAGTCCTCAGGGGGAGTTCCCGGAGGCTTGGCCGACATCCAAGATGTCGGCCAGCTCCGGGAAAGGATCGCGAACCGGCGCTTTTCAGCGCCGATTCGCGATCCAGCTCCCCAGGGGTTAATGCCAGGCATCATTTGGAAGGGCAGGCTGTGCCCTTCCAAATGATGCCTGGGTTAACCCCCGCAGAGCTGCCGATCGGGAGGGAGAGAGGTCCGAAGGACCTCCCCCCCCTCCCTTTCAGGCGCCTCCTCCGCACATGCGGGGGGGGGGGGCGCGCCTGAATTAGGTGTCATCGCGCCCCCACGATGACACCCAATTCTGGCGGCTGCTGTTCCGGATGCCGGGCTGACATCCAGGATGTCAGCCCGCACCGGAGGGGCCAGCGATCTGCCGGAACCCGGCCGAACGCTGACCCCAATGGGAGGACGCGCTCAGCGCGTCCTCAGCACACCAGCGGGAATGCTGAGGACGCGCTGAGCGCGTCCTCAGCAGCGAAGTGGTTAAAAAAAAAACCAGAAAAATGCTTAAAGTATCCTAAAAAATATATAAATAAAGAGACTTTTTGCTGCAGAATTTTATAATGAACGGTTTATTAGATATTGAATTAAAACGGGAATATTTTTAACATTGAAGTCTATGGGATTCTCCTGAATAAATTTGCCGAATTAAACCACCGAATAGCAGGGCATTAGGGGAACCTGTCACTGCTGGTTTGTGTTCTCTGAATAGCCGAAGCAGTGCTTTTTCATGGGGATTTCACTGCCCTCGAACAGGCACCGAGTGTGCAGGCAATTCGTCAGGATTTGGCGAATTGCCTGCTCTCTGGATAGCCGAATGGTCAGGAAAGGTAACCGAACACTGATTTCAGCATTCGGTTACCTTTCTCAAGCAATTCGGATCTCTTTGGATAACCCTGACTGTCTTTTTGTATTGTGGTATTGCAAGAAAGGTTCTGGTCCTGGATCGGAGGTTATAGGATGAGGGAACTGCTAGGGGAAGCAGTCTATTCAGGTAGGGTGGTAGCTTCCCAGAAAAGCTCTTATACACCAGGTTGGAAAGGTGAAGGGTACGTGTAGATTCCAGCGACAGCGAGTTTAGCTCTTTTAACATGTCACAATGGTGAGTCATGTAGTTACATTGTAGCAAAGTGGCAGAATGAGTTATACAATGTGGTAAGTTTATGAAGGTGTGTTTGCGGGGCAGCTGCATACACTACATCTCCGTAATCAATAGCCGGCATAAGCATTTGTTGTACAATCTGCTTTCTTACCGCGGGGCTCAGGCAGGATTTGTTTCTGTACAGGGCACCTAGTTTGGGTTAGAGTTTAGATGAGAGTTTTTCGATGTGGGGGCCAAAGGATAGATTTGGGTCTAACCACATACCTAGATATGAGAACATCAGGAGGGTGTCCCTACTTAGGTAAGTATGTTCTAAGAATTCGGTTTCTTTTTTTAAACTGTTCTTATATATTTATTTATTTCACACACAAACCCTTAAAGCAGAAGCAAAGAAACACTACATAAATGCAGTTTTATAAATTAAAACATTTTCAAACTATTTTATTTAAAATTATAAATACAATTTGATAAGCTCGTCGCTGATGGCAGAGGGAGTCAGGACCCCAAGGTCAGTGAAGAGCAATGTTATTAAAGATGGTGATGTATAATCGATCCAAGGGTGCTCCTCCGCAAGGTCCTTATTCTGCTCTTGTGTGTCGGCTTTGTACTGAAACAAAAAAACAGGATATTTATAAATTTACTTGTGAGAAGTGTGTAAAGAGAGAGGAAATGTATTACTCATTATTTCAGTCAAAGAGTTTAAACATAAAGCAAAGACATCAAACGGAAGTATAGAACTAGGAAAGGTTTCCAAAATGCTCCTTTTTTATAGCTTGGCTATATTAAACAGTGGAGATAATTTTTGGACCCTTTACTACCCCCCCCCCCCCCCGACGGTTATCCCGAGTGTGTCACGGGGTTAAATTTCACTGCAGAAAGCGGTAACCGGAGCCAAACTCTGGCTGTATACTTACCTGTTCCTGCACTCCCCTGCTGATCCTCACAGTCTCCTCCGGCGATCGCGACCTTATACTTCCTGGTTTCCTTCTCGCGAGGAGGGAACCAGGAAGTATGAAGTCGCAATCGCTGGAGGAGACTGTGGGGACATCGAGGAAGCGGTAGTGTATCCAGCGGCATCCCGAATGTTGCTCAGGGTTACCGCTTCCAGCATAGGAATTTAACCCCGAGCTACACTCGGGATACCGCTAGGAAGAAAAAAAAAAAAAAAAGCGCTTTTTGACCAGCAACTTTGAAGAAGAAAAAAAAAACAGACCGCCAGGGAGGTTAAAGAAACACTAATTTATAGTTTATGTAAGTGGAAGATTGTAATGTATAACTAAACAAAACCACTTTATAAAACAAATGCTGCGGTTTTTTTCTTTGAAATAATTGCATGTAGAAAAGGGAAAAAACAAATATATTTTTTAATCTCCCTACCATTTTGTTGGTTTTTCCTATGAGACAACATTTACAAAAAGTTGTTCTTAAATACTTTGGATAAGGTTAGCCACAGTAGTAAACAATAAATTAGTTGGAGGAAGAAATGTTTAGATAAGGCTGCAGGGAGTGTATTGAGATATCCAGGCTACTAGAGATAACCTTTGAAGGAGATAAAACAGGGATCTTAAAAGTCTTCTAATCTATCCCCACACAATAACAATACAACGATTTGAGTCAGTGATCCACCTATAGACTCCATGATATGGTCATTTCCACAGACTGAAGAGCAAGTGATGTAACGATACTGTGGGGGCAGAAAGAGAAAAACAAATCACATGTAAGATATCCGCAACATGAGCACAAGAAGGTATTTTCCTTTTTTGGTGGTAGTGGCTCTTTTAAAAGGAACACGCTGAGAAGTAGAGTGGACAGAGGCTGCTGTCAGCCTCTGCCCAATTATTTAGGTCTATTTTACTCACCATTTGTCCCTTTGAGCACGTAGCTATTCCTCTTCAGCTCAGGGACTCCTAAACACGGAAGTCCTTGAGCAACTTGTGCTAATTGCGTAGTGTAGGACCGCAAATTGTGCAACACAACTGCACGTGCATATGTAAAGTTTGCAAGTTCGGTAGCGCCTGCACAGAACAATGGATCATAGCTGCGCTCATGCACAGAGCTGATCCACAAGGCCCTCTCAGACTGATTGCTAACATTAAGAACCGGTATCAAGGTAATTCAAATTCCCTGACTGCTGTTGACTCTGGGTGGGGTGGTGGAAACTCCTCCACATCACCCAGCTGTTTAACCAGCTCAGCTGGGGGGGGGGGGGGTCATGGAATTGACGTAGCGCTCCACGCTTCAAACCCCAAGAGACTTTATGTTCATTTATATTGCGTGGTGGGAGTTTAAATGTACTTTTATTACTGTATGTGAATTTAGAGATGTTTTGAAGTTGCAGGCCTGAGGTTATTTTCATTGTCCTCGTGTGCAGAATGTGTGATTTGTGATTATGTAGGAATGCATTGTCTAGTCTTTGTGATTTGGTTTGAATCAAAGCAGTGTAATCTGGATTATGCAAATACTCCCACATCTGTCTGTCTGGCCCTTGTGTACCTGTTATCATAATCCCTTGTTTTGACTTCTTTAGAAATGTTACATAATATTTAATTTAACCATCTACCTAAATCTAATTAGATTACACCAAAACCTCCCTTAGAAGATGTTGTGACTTTGTGTATGTAAATGACATGTGTGACTGTATAAATGTGTCTCTGATTATAGCAACTCTACAGCGTCGCCTTATTTCTGGGGGTGCTAAGGACTGGAGGAAGGCATGGGAGTCTAGCTGGGTTAGAACACGGGGGGGGGGGGTCCTGCGAGGAAGCGGCATTGGCAGAGGTGACCCTGTTGGGGTACAGAGATCTGTCACAGGGGGGGGGGGCACTACTCTCATCCTGGCCACTTCAAAAATACAAGGTGGTCAGGATGTGTAGAGTGTTCCTTTAAAATAACTGCTTAGCTAATTTAACCATAAAGGGAAACAGAAACAATTGTATTTAAGTAGACAAGCTAGACCATTTCACTGACTAGCACTTTCTGATGAAGAATATATATAAATTTATATGAAAAACGTAGGATAAGCTATTCGTGTTGTAGACAGAATTTTGTTTTGAGACCAGTAAAAGTGAATTTGGGCATGTTTCATGTATTTTTTTTACACTAGCGTTTCCCAACCCTGATCCTCAAGTACCTCTAGCAAGACAGGTTTGCCAGATATCTGATGCACAGCACACGTGATACGTCTGCAGTTCCTCAAAGTAATCCTTTAAATTTAGCCAGTTAAGTGAGGACATGTATGGAACAAAATGGATTTATCCTTTACAGAAACATTCTAGACTCTAGATGGTGTCCTTTGTGTTGCATGATATCAAATGAGGACTGCTTTATTAGCATAGAGGCAGAACGTATGCTTATATAAAACATGATGAATGTTAAAAATTGGCAGATATCCTGATTGTGGGTATTTATAGTAATGAACCTCTACAGCTCCCAAAAAGTCTTGTTGTTTCAATAGTATGTTCCTGCAATGCAATTAATGTAGTACAGGGGATACAATTTATTAGGGCAAACCTAGATGTAGATATAAGCCCTGCTACTTAGGGAACGTACATTCTTAAAAAGGAAGGAGAGACAAAAAGGTAGCTCATTATAGTGCTCGTACGGCAATAGGTGAACTGGATTTGAGAATGGGTAGAGCACATGCTTAGGTTTTATGGAAATATTTAAATCTGTGAAAGGTAGGTGACAGTCTGATAAATGGGAGGAGAGTTCCCCAGTGTGGGTGCAGCATAGGAGAAATCCTGAATGGGAGGAGATCAGTGGTAGTGTCTGGCTGGGGGAATAGTTGGAAAGGAGCTGAAAGATGTAAGTGGGTGCAGAGTTGGAGAAGGTTTTTTAAGTGGTAGGAAGCTGAACAGAGATTGGCATAGAGCGGAGGCAATGCGGAGTGACTGAGGAGGAGTCGTCGTGCCAAGGCATTTGGTATGGATTGGAGTGGGGACAGTTTGCGGTAAGAAAGGTGGATAAGCGTTTGTAAACAAGTCATTCAAGTTTAGATGTGGAAGTAAGAAGAGAAATGGGATACAGGACAAGGTTAATTTAAGACGGGATTGAGGAGTGCAAGCTTGAACTGGGTTGGGTATGTCCTGGTGGAGAGCGAGAGAAAGATACAGTTAGGTCCATATAGATTTGGAAACCGGCACAATTTTCATATTTTTGGCTCTGTATGCTACCAGAATAAAATTAAAACAAAACAACCTAAATGAAGTACAGACTTTCAGCTTTAATTCAAGGGCTTGAACATAGATAAAGTACAAATTTTAGGAACTGCAACCATTTTTAGGGGCTCAAATGTAATATGACAACTTTATATAAAATCATAAATAAAAATGAAAATTTTTAATATTTTGTTGAGAATCCTTTACTCGCAAGGACTGCCTGAAGACAGGAACCCATAGACATTACCAAAGACGTTGTTTCCTCCTTTCTGATGCTTTGCCAAGCTCTAACTGCAGCTGTCTTCAGTTGTTCTTTGTGGGTCTTTCGGTCTTCAGCAAATGAAATGCATGCTCAATTGGGTTGAGATCAGGTGATTGCTATTGCAGAATATTCCACTTTTCCTTAAACTCCTGGGTTGCTTTTGCAGTGTGTTTTGGGTCATTATCCATCTGTACTGTGAAGTGCCGTCCAACCAACTTTGCTACATTTGGCTGAATCTGGGCTGAGAGTATAGCTCTAACCACTGCTTAATTCATACAGCTGCTTCTGTCACATCAATAATACCAATGACCCAGTGCCACTGGAAGCCATGCATGCCATGTTTTACAGATGACGTTGTGTGCTTTGAATCATGAACTGTTCCAAGCCTTCTCCACACTTTTTTCTTCCCATCATTCTGGTACAGATTAATCGTAGTTTCATCCATCCAAAGAATGCTTTTTTAGAACTGGTCTGGCTTTTTAAGATGTTTTTTTGCAAAGTCTAATCTGACTTTTCTATTCAGGTAAATGAATGATTTGCACCTTGTGGTGAACACTCTGTATTTACTCTCATGAAGTCTTCTTTTGATTGTAGACTTTGACAATGATACAACCACCTCCTGGAGAGTGTCCTGCACTTGTCTGGATGTTGTGAATGGGTTTTTCTTTACCATAGAGAGGATCCTGTGAACATCCACCACTGTTGTCTTCCGTGGACGGCCAGACCTTTTTATGTTGCTGAGCTCAACAGTGCGTTCCGCTTTCCTCAGAATGTACCAAACTGTTGATTTGGCCTCTCCTAATGTTGCGGCTATCTCTCTGGTGGATTTGTTTTGTTTTTGAAGCCTTACAATGGCCTGTTTCACTTGCATGGACAGCTCATTTGAACGCATGACGTAGGTTCACAGCAATAGGTTCCAAATGCATATACCACACTTAGAATCAACTCGAACTTTTACCTGCTTAACTGATGAAGAAATAACGAAGGAGTAGCCCACACCTGTTGATTCAATTGTCCAATTAATTTTGATCCTTTGAAAAAAAAGGGGGGTTGGCTACTCTTAAGAGCTGTAATTCCTAACCCTTCCTCTAATTTGGATGTACAGACCCTCAAATTAAACCTGAGATTGTGCAATTTCAGAACCATATCTATTATAGGGCTGCAACTAATGATTATTTCCATAAATCGATTAGTTGGCCGATTCATTGGATAAAAAGATTTTTTTTAAAAATTGTTTACTTAAAAAGGAACATTATGTAAAAAAAAATTCAACCCCTGCCCCCTCCTTTTTTTTTTATAAGAAATTTGCGCAGTGTACATAACTTTCGTACGTACATAAGCACCTTGCATACTTATCGCACACAAGTTACACAAGCACCTGGTCAGACTGATGGATTGATGCTGGGTGCAGAGTTTAGGCTGGGGTCAGACGAGCGCAGTGTTAACGTCCGTGTTGCCGCACATAAGTACGTCCGTGATAGCATACAATTGTGTTAAATGGAGCCCCACACACGAAGTACGTCCGCACAGAAGTGCGGGGGCTGACGGACGCTGCAAACGGACGCAGGTTAGGCAAGAACGTAATACTGCTAGAACGGACGTGCAGAGTGCGCCACGTCCACAACGTCCGCATAGCTTTGTGTGTGAGTGATGGAGCATGGTCAGACGGACTGCATTTATACGTCCAGCATTTTTGACGGACAGAATGTTTTTTCATTGTATTTTATTTTCCCCTCCTACATCCGTCAAAAAATAACTTCAGTGAAAAAACGGACTGTGTGACCACTACTGCGTCATCCGTACTGACGATGTCCGTACTGCACGGACGTACAGTCCGTAGAAATCACGCTCGTCTGACCCCAGCCTTAAGCCCATATCTGCTTTCTCCCCAAGCGAATGGTGCTACCAGCACTCAGACATGAGGATATCGACACGAACGCAGGGTGAGAACAGAGGGCTGTCCACGCAGACTGACCACTTTATCTTATTAAAGTGGTCAGGGTGCGCAGAGCGTCCCTTTTACAATAATATCATGAACAAAATGAGGGACAGGAGGGTCTAGAGGTGGAAGGGAGTGAGTTTGGGCAAGAGACTTGACCGAAGGATGATAGGGAGTGGGTAAAATACCGGATCTGAGTGGGAGTTTGTAGGAAGGGACCGGACCAAAGGAAGAGAATGGCCGCTCCAGACAAAATAGGGGGGTGGCAGGCAGGTTGGGGTGATGGCACAGGACTCCAGCTTAAAGTAAGAATAAAACACCAGCGGCACAGCACCCATACCCAGTGGCAGTATTTCTGACATAACCATAGAACTAAAATCATACGAAGTAAAGTAGCAGCAAGTTTTCTCCAATCAGCTCCGAAGCAGAGTCTGAGGTGAATACTGTTTAAAACAATAAATAAAGTCAGACTGCGTTAAATTAAATTTTTTTTATTTTGTACGAACGGTCACAGACCGACCAGCATAAAATGGTCTTGCAGGACCTAAAGGAAAAACAGACTTAAATAACGACGTGGGGGGGGGGGGGGGGGGTCTTAAGGGAAAACTGTAAGATACACAGAATCGGGGGGGGGGGTGAGGCACCAATAAAATCAATATATCTCAGCAGGTGGGGGAAAATAAAATATATCACATATTACGGCTTAATGAAGTCATAAGTTCAGCAAATAAGGAAAAAGAGTCCTCAGAAAATGTCTCAAAATTCAAAATGAAAATAGGGGGGGGGGATAGAAAAGAGTCCTCAGAAAACAGAGCTGAATAAAGGGGAAATAAAGTCAAAACGTGGGGGGGGGGGGGCGCTGTCGACGGGCGATCAGAAAAAGGAACGTAAATTACAAAAGAAACGACTTCACAAGAGTCCATTCAGTCTGCGTCCCGGAATGTTACCTCTCGTAATACAGGCAGTGCAAGGGCCCCGCCATTCACGTGAATGGCGCATCGGGAAGGACACGCATCACGGTGTGCTCTCTGTCTCCAGGGCTCTCCCAGAGCCGTACAAACCAACCACCGGGACCCAGGCCAACACATCCACCCCCTCGACTTCTAGGCCCCCATGTCCCGTTGCTACCAGCACAGACGCGACCGCCACCTCCACAGGGTCCCCCCGCAGGCATGTCTCACAACGTCTCCTCGTGAGTCAGGGATCTCCTCGGTCATCTGGCATCTCGAGCCCGACTCAGAAGCCAGCCGCTCCGGATCAGCTCCGCGCAGTACGTTCTCCCCGATATCCTCATGTGCCAAGCGCCCGACAAACATCCCGGGCCGCTCCTCTCCACCCTCCGGGTCAACAGTCACCAGGCCAGCTGTCTGTGTGGTCAGAAGCTGATGCCAAGAGCCACACAGAAGCGGTTCTCCCTCCTCCTCAGGCGTCCACAGCAAGCACTGCCTCCATTCTGCTCACCGGGGGGGGGGCACTCCCGTTCCGGCCATGCCGTACACTCCTTTGTCCCTTCCATCAAGGGGATCCCGGGCGCAGCCTGAAGATAGGGGCCCTCTATCCGCACTGCTCGCAGCCAGCAAGTACACGCCAGAGGGGGGAAGCTGGAGACCCGACAGGCAATTCAGGGGAGGCTGCAAAATGGCCGACAGCTGACTAGGCCTTAAACAAAATCCCGAAGATTCTCAGCTGTGCACCGGGGGGGGGGGGGGGACAGAAACAGGCCCCGGTGCAATCCACGTAGTAGCCAGCAGCACGGGAACTCCAATAGTGGGTTTTCTAGATGGAGACTCCAGTAAAAATCGCTGGTTTCAGAAAAGTCCTGCGGAGCTCCACCAAAGCACGTCTGCTTCCATGCGGTGCCGGCTACGCCCCCCCCCCCTCTCAATCTGACTTTTAAACAGTGTGTGCTGTACACAAAATTGATTAAAAAGCGATAGCCGATTAATTGATAATGAAAATAGTGTTCAACTATTCTCATTAAAATCGATTATAGCTTGAATGTGCTTTGGTAAATACCCGAAAAAACTAAAATTGTGCCTGTGTCCAAATATATATTGACCTAACTGTATGTGACTGCAAACAGGGTGGAGTAGATAGAATTCGTTAAGGAGGAACAGGATCAAGAGCACATTTAGGGATACGCAATGACAGGAGAGCAGCCATTGCAGGTGTAAAGTTGCCTAGTGTGGCATGTGGAAAGGGAACAGAAGGATAGATGGATTTATGATGCTGGGAAGAGGTATCCTGTGAACAGCAAGGTCATTTGCTTTGAGAGAAAAGTGGAGAAGAGATGGAGGTGCTGGGATGGAGGTGGTTTTGTGTGGAATGCAGATTAGAGGAGGAGGAGGGGGACATTACACAACCAACAGCATGGGCAGTGGATACTTCCTGAATTGGAGAACGCAAAAGGCACAGCTGCTCTGATTGGTCATATATATTGATCCCTTGCTGTGTGTAAAGTCCCTACATTGAAGGTATTCATTCAACGGATTGAAAATTAACTACCTTGATTAGACAAAGGATTTTACATTTCTTAAAATTCTACATTTTGCAGGACAGACCCTTCCCTGTGCTCCCCCTCAGTATAAAGGAATAGTTAGCCAATTAGGATTTGGGAATATTACAGTTAATGTTGACAATGCACGCTCACTGTGTGGGCAAGGCTGAAATAAAAACATCTGGGTCTGTTCAAAAGACTCACGCACCTTAAACTTGTCTGGCACATCTCTTTGGTTGAGGGGGAAAAGTCGGACAAATTTGAAGCTTTCAGCAACTACATAAAAAGGTTTATTTTGAGCCTTGGCACATACAGCCATCTGGTTAGTACCAATCTGAAAAAAAAGGAAAGCAACCAATAAATGTTTAAGTTTAACTGTTTCACTACCAAAAAATCTCATTAAAGACTTAACATAGGGTTGTTTAGGTAGAAATTTTGCATTGTAATACAAGAAAATACCAAAAATAAGCAGGATACACTTTTCCATACAGTTTTAATGCAAGATTAGTGTGCGTAGCGAGAAATAAAATACTTTGAGGTCTCACTCCTGTCACAATGAACTACTGTAAAGAAGTTATAAAAAGCAGGCCCCACCCACCCATGTAACAAAAAGTTCAACAAACTTTACTGCTGCATTACAACAGCCAGGGAGAGGGCAGAATACAGGGAGAGCTCTGGGGTCACTCACTGCTGTACAGGGATAGGATTCAGGCGGTTGCAAGGACTGAAAATCCATGTTCAAATACAAAGTGTTCCTGTAATTTCCATACAAAGGCATTATGCCCCATACAGATATTATTTTTATTGGCATTTTTGGAAGTTGCACTGCTAATCTAATTAGGATCACTACAAATCCCCATAAGCTGGAGAACACCATTTTTATCATATTTGCTGTATTTGGCAGTAAGGCCATTTGTGCCCGTATGCTGGTAATGCAGACCCCATGTGAAAAAAATTAACAAATACCATGAAATTTAAAAATGAGCAAATTTAAATTATTTTAACCATCTCAGAATAAAAAGATCTTTGCAAAATTGAATACATTTAACTATGTATAGCATGAAAAGAAATGTTATTTTTTCCCTTCAATCAAAACCACTCGGTAGTGACAGGGGTTAGAGTAAATATTTTATTATAATGCCCCTTCATGACCCGCCATCTTTCATACGGATTCTTTTTGGATCTCCAGAATTAAATTGTTAAATATTCTGTTGCTTTTCTATACCAGTTATTACCTTATTAATGATACCGCCGCTTTCCACTACCCCCTCCGCACCCACGATTACGAGGTCAACTTTCTCCATGATATATCTGTAAAGTAGAAATATGACAATTAAACCTCTGGCCTTTCTGCATTCCGGTTAAAGTATTGCTCAACATGTCAGCACTCACCCCATCGCTGAATCTAGGATCTCAGTCACTGGTACCTTCATTTTCCTCAAAGCTTCTGCCATATTTTTTCTTTTGAAAGAACAAACACAAATAATATGATTGTATAAATGCAGTGATATTCCTACATATCATAAAACAATTCAAGCAAGTAAGTTACGGAGTGAAATTTTATGATGTAACATGCTCTACGTATTTGTTCCAATGCACAGTATGTTTGGTTTGAAGTCCTAAAGCAGGAAACAGCAACCTTGGCCCTCCTGGTGATTCAAAACTACATCTCCCATGATGCTCAGGTACTCATTAGATTGAGTGAGCATCATGGAAAATGGAATTCAAAACCATCTGGAGGGCCGAGGTTGCTGCAAGAAAGGAAAATTATTCTCAAAGACAGTTGGCGCAACAAGTGAACATGTTCTTTGTAGTAAAAGATTCACTTTTAGGCTTGTGGCTGAAAACTAAACACTTACCCAGCAAGGTCTGGCTGCGATTGAGTTACATAGACTCTGAAACGCTTGTCTTTTGCAGCCTCTTCCAGCACTTTCAAGACCACCCTGGAGTAAGCATGTGTTAAAATTTTCTGTAACAAGACAGCAGGTAAGAGGTAGCAGCTACTCTGTGATACATACATTATTTTTGTGTGTTTTGTCCTAGGAGACACCAGAGCAGCGTTTCCCAAACCTGTCCTCAGGACCCACTAACAGGCCAAAATTTACAGATTACCTTGTGGAAATGCAGACTGAATCCTGCAATCAATCACCTGTGCTGTGCTTCAGATATCTGGCAAAGCTGGCCTGTCTGCAGGTCATGAGGACAGGTTTGGGAAACACTGCACTAGAGGCTCTATTCACCTACACTTTTTATTCTAAACAATGGCCAACTTACAGTGAATTCACAATCAAAGGGAATTTCTGAAGTTTATGCCAAAGTTGTTCAGCATTATTTTTTACCGTTAGCACCATTGTTTCATTAAACGTTCCATGCAGAAATGTAACTATAATTTTATGACACAAACACTGAGGGTACTTACAGCTCCATCCTTTATAAATGGGCAGCACAGCTTCGTGATCTTGCTTCTAGACAGCGAGATCCTTTTTAGGAACAGTTCCCCTCTCTCACTCATCATTTTTTTGCATTTCTCGTAGTCCTGAGGATGATAACAATATAAATGTCACAATTCCATCTAATTTACATCCATCCCGTGGTGAAATAAATACACACAATAAAGTACATATAAATTTAACTAGCATGAGGACAGAGGAATTGGAAAAATTAACGGGACTGAATTAAAATCTGAATGGTCTTACACGATGGGAAATTCCACAATTGAGAAACACGGCCAAATTTTTTTTATTTATTATTATATTTTTGTTATACTATATTTCCCCATAGTCAATCTAAAAAAGGAGTTAAATTCTTGTAGAATATATCATTATTTCAAAATGGAGTACACCTATCCAACAGTCCCAATTACATCGTTGAGCAGAAAACAACTGGAATTCATCTGAGAGGACGCATTGGCAATTCACAGGTCTTCCCTTTGGGCTCTTGTTGGCACCATGGCGCTTCTAAGAGCTGATGAGCCTCATGGGGCTTTCCTTCAGAGCAGGGGCATTTGCCTCATCGTTTATTATGACAACATTTTACTGATGCCGCAAGACATAGGAGGTTCTATCTCGTCACCGTGCTTTTTCATGAGAAGATGATTCAGGGCAAGATCAGAAAATCTCACCAGCAAATGTCCTTTAGGCAGAACAACGAACGATATATACGTGCCCACTTCCCTTCTAGGGGGTAAGTTTCTACAGGAACAGGGTCAATCATACAATCGTACGGGGTCATCTTTGTTTAATACATCATCCTTTTGTTCACATATCTTGTACAGCACTGTGGAACATATTGGCACGATATAAATAAAGCATGATTTCTATTTACGCAGCAGACGTACCGAGTGCTCCAACTCTGAAGTGAGCGTGATGAAACGGAGAAAGAGCTCACCACCGGAGGAAACCGAGACAGAGGAATCCACTTTAGAAAGGGTTTTTATTGCACCTTCCAAGCTTCCAATAAGGCCTTGCATTGTTCCACCTGTGAAACAATAGTTTGTGTGAAGCATGGACTTGGTAAATATCTATAAATAAAGGAAATATCTCAACGGTGTTTGTAGTTATTTACATTTTCACAAGGGACAAAAAAAAAATATAAAATATTTGGATTGCCATGCATAATACAGCGTGTCATTCATTAAGTGCCAAGTAAGAGCTGACAAGACAAATCATCTGTAATCGCAAGTTGTTTGTGTCAGCTAGATTAATCACACAATGAAACAAAACAGTTTCTGACTGCAAGACCAATGAAGATGTGGCATTTTCTGCATCTACGGGACTTTTTTTATGGCTGGATATTCTCTAACAGAAAATAGTACATATATAAAATATATGACGCACATGAAAGTAGCCGAAAAAAATATTTTTGGACTCACATTTTTTTTTTTACATTTCAGTTATTTTTTAATTCTTTTATTGACCAGATATATTTTAGAGTCACATTTAATTTTGTAACCAGGATATTATTCAATCTATAGAACAAAGTAATCAAACAGAAATCATGTGCACTTTGTTCCATGTATGTAGAGCCCCTAAATTCAATATAATCTGTCAGACTTCTTCCGAAGTCATATTGGAGTCAATGTTTAAGGCTGTCCTTTGTATTCAGAACTTTATTTGTAAGTTAAGGTTAACTTGGCAAAATAAAACCAATAGTATGTTTAATGTTTTCTGTTTGTAAGGTTTTTTTGTTAGATATTATAAATGACATGGAGAGAGTACTAACATGTGCCATGATAAAATAAAGAAAAGAAAAAAAGCATATAAATTTTTTATCATTATTGTATTGTATGGATCAGGAAAAAAATAAAATTCCCATTAACCTCTCCACTACCAATTAGTGCTCAGAAAAAAAACAGGAACCAGTGTTTGTTTTTTTGTTTTAATTAATTATACAGCAAGACATATTTTGGAATATTCTCAGTGTATTTCTTAATGAAATAACCTATTTGGCAGACATATGTTGCCATCTGTTGGCCAAAAAGAGTTACTACAGTTCAGAGCTCCACGTTGGACCAGCTGGGGAGATATCAGGTTGAGACATTCCCCTGATGGTGTTAAAAAGTGTAGGTAAAACTTTAGGGTACCTTATACAGTGATACAGCATAGCTCCAGGTCATGTTAAAATAAAAACAATAATCCCCTTAGAGGTCCCAATATATCAGGTATCCTCAAGGGGTAAGGTGACTAGTGTAATGAGAACAAGTTTTCCATAAAAATTAACCTTTATTAGGATATGTTACAGCGCTAAGAAACTGGTTAGCGCTTTATAAAAACTTGTAACTGTAAACACTTAGTTATACCAATGCCTTAGAACAAGTGTGCATTCATTCTTTCCATGGAATATACTGTACATTGGTCAATAGGGAGATTACAAATTATATCTCTATTATGGGGTTCTCATCTGTTTGGAGACCAGTAAATATCAGTGTGGTCTCCAAAACGGATGAGAATCCAAATATAGATATGTAATTGAGATAGTGATACCTCTGAAATATTATGTAATCTCACTATTGACCAATGTACATTATATTCCATGGAAAGAATGAATGCACGCTTGTTCTAAGGCATTGGAAACATACAGGGTTATTCAGAGAGCGTGAAAAGCAGGAGAATGACTGGAAAATGAAAAATTCTAGGTCAAAATAGCAGATTTGGAAAGTGAGATGAAAGGGAGAATTTTTCTGGTTTGGCTATTTTGACCTAGAATTTTCCATTCTCCAGTCATTCTCCTGCTTTTCACGCTCTCTGAATAACCCTGTAAGTGTTTGCCCTTTTAACATATCTTGATAAAGGTTAATTTTTATGGAAAACTTGTTCTCACTGCACTAGTGACCTTACCCCTCGAGGAGACCTGATATTTTGGAAACTCTCCAGGGGATTATTGTTTGTTTTTCTTCTACAATTAATTTTGGGCTTCCCGCCCCCTTTTGGTGACTCTTACCCTATCAGGTTAACGGGAGGCTTCTACCTGTTACCAACGCTTTCCAGGGCATGTTAACATGATCTCGGGCTGCTGGGTCTACTACTGCTGATTGTATATACAAGATCATGATAGTTAACAGGTTAAGCAAAAAGAATAAAAAATTAAATTACACTTTGAGGGTTATTCAAACTTTGTCATACACCTGTGAAAATATCCAGTTTTGTAACAGTGACAAATGCTGGTATTTCACAAAAGAAAGATCCAAGCCGCAGTAGGAGAAGCTTCACAGGGAATATACTACTGCTGTTTGGATTTTAGGGACTTCCGGGTTCAGGAGTTCCTGAGCTGAAGAGGGGAATCTGCGTGAAGCGAGGAACAGAAAAGGTGAGTAAAATCCTCAAAAAGGAAAACAATCTGTCAGCCTCCTCTGCCCAATTACTTAAATCAGTAACAATAAAAAAAAAAAAAAAAAATTATTTTCAATAGAGTACACCTTTAAAGTACAGTAACCAGGCGCTACAGCTTGTGTCTCTGATGGAGTAGAACGAGTGAAAATTAAGCACAGCGCTCAAGATAAGCTGTAGGGCTCAAGCGCTGTGCTTACCCCTTCCCGTCGCAGGACACTCTATGCCATCTGTGCAGCGGGTGGGCCTTGAAGACGCAGGGTGTACAGGTACACCCTCCTGTCTTCAATGGGCTGTCTCGGCCCCTCCATGCAGCCGGGGCGCGCCACACATCATTGGATGCAGAGACTGCCTGAACTCAGGCTGTCCCCCTGCAGTCAATGACACGTACCGTACATCAGCTGCGTGGGAGGGCCAAATTAGAGACCCGTGTCAGCGAGGCACACCTGTATGCCTCGCCATCGTTAACCCCAGCCCGACTGGCAATGCCGCTCGTCGTGAAAGGGTTAATATCCTTGTTGTGATCTGGTCAATAGTATATGGTGTTGGTAAGTTTACAACAGCTCTGGTTACGTTTACACCAGGATTGGAATACAGCCCTGGATATCTATCGGTTACTCATCGTTTAGAGACAAGGGTGCAAATAGCGGGATATATTCCAACCCTGGTGCAAACTTAACCAGAGCTGTTGTGAACGTAACAACCCCCATACTAGACTATAATGACTCTGGGGAGTGTACAACAAATCTGGCCAGATTTACACCAGGTTTTTCATGGTCATATATTTATTTGGTTGTCATGCCTATGCCTAAAGCCACTCCTCTTTAATCTTGTTTTATAACACCAGGGTTCGAATGCAGTGTAACATGTTTACCTACCAGTATCCCTCTTCAAGAACTCCAGTAATGTCCGGATGGCTGCCACAGCAGTAGCAACATTTGCATCTTCACTCAGCTGAGATTTAAAGTACGCAAGGACTTCTAATAGGAAAGATATTATCGGTGCGTTAGGAAAATACCAGCACCAAACAATAACCCCCCCCCCCCGAAAAACAAATAAACAATACAAAAGGTATCAGTTTTACTTCATTAGTAAACGTAACTTAGTAACAAGTGCATGTCAAGTGTGCTCACACTGGGCACTATTCCCTGGTGTGAGCTAAAACGGGAAAATCTACGCCTGCAGGTTTCCTCTTAGCCTCCCCGTTTTAACACCATATTCCGGGGCAAGCGCTGATTCAGCAGCCTGCCCCCAAATGCAGCGCTAACTTTCTGGATACGACGGCGCCAACTCTTGCGACAGATTGATTCGCACAGGGAGACCGGGGACTATTTGTCCCAGTCTCACTCTGCTCCCGCCGCCCAATAACAGCGGATCGGGCCACCGGTCGCACCATGGGTTGAGAGGTGAGTTTCAGATGTGTGGGGGGGGGGGGGGTGTTCAGCTGGAGATAACGGATTCTGCAGAAGCAGTGTCCGTTAGCACCAGCTTAGAGCTGTGGCTAAATTTTTCATTACCAGAGCGATGCGGTAATTAACGTTAGGAGGTATTCCTAAATCCTAACGGTAATTACTGATTGCGCTCCCTATACTTAACATGGGGAGCACAAAGTACAGTAAGCTTGCGGTAGAGAAAGCAATCCCTGATGCACTAATGGATCTTTTTATCCCATTAGCTTTCAGCAATGGAATATGTGGGGCATGCATTACAGTCACTTAACCTAGCGCTAACGCTCACGTATCTATGCAAAATGACACAGCATGGAAGATATATGGACGGCTTCACACCGTGTGTAAATCAATTTACAATAGTGTCGCTGGAGGCAGGTAAAATACATTGGGTTTGTTCGCTAAACTGGGCAATGTGTGGGAACTGACAGTTATGTACAATGGGCAAGACAAAACCATCCTAAAATTACAATGTTTGAGAGGAATAGGGAAAGAGGGCCCTGCTCATGAGATCAGCGTCATAGCGTGGGTTGTCAGCGCCCGGGGCAAGGCAAGAATTTTGCGCCCCCCCAACCTACACGGTAACACACCCTGATTCCCTTCTACCAGTAGAGTATTGACCCCCTTACCATACAAGCACATGTATTGTATATTAACAAAATACTAATAAAAAAAGAAAAACACACAAGCCCCCCCACACTACACCACTGCTACCAGTCACCCTGTCCCAGTATAACCTTGCATAGTTCCACACTCACACTATACCAGGTCTCTCCATCTCTCCATGTACCCCAGTCACTCGCTCTTCCAGTAACCCCACTTTCTCCCAGTACCCCCAGTCATGCTCTCCCAGTCCCCCACTCTTTCTCTCTGTATACCCCAGTCACTCTCTCCCCCCCAGTACCCCCAGTCACGCTCTCCCCGTACCCCCAGCCATGCTCTCCCAGTACCCCCAGTCACTCTTTCTCTCCCAGTACCCCCAGTCGCTCTTTCTCTCCCAGTACCCCCAGTCGCTCTTTCTCTCCCAGTACCCCCAGTCGCTCTTTCTCTCCCAGTATACCCCCAGGGGTGTGGGAATTGTATCGCCCGATGCCCGGGACATGAAGATCCGGGCGCTGGGCGAGTAGTTTTTTTTGAGATGCAGTCCGGCGGGCTAGAAGCCCGCCTGACTGCGGACTAATTCCAGGGACGCCCCCGATACCGGCATTGACCCGGCTTGCCGGCATCCGAGGGGCTTGGGCGGCTATTCGAATGCTCTATCGGCATTCGGACAGCTGCCCCTGGAGCTCTCCGGCATACTTACCTTCCCGAGCGGCGCCGGGAAAGTTTCCGTGCTTCCGCACGTTGAAGGACCCAGCCGCGATCACGTGGGAGTCCCACGTGATTGCGGCTGGGGGTCCTTCAACGAGCGCAGGCGCGAAGACTTTGTTGGCGCCGCTCGGGAAGGCAAGTATGCCGGAGAGCTCCAGGGGCGGCTGTCCAACTGCCGATAGAGCATTCGAGCAGCCGCCCCATGTCTGGTCTGGGGTCTGAGCTGGGGGCAATATCCATGAGAGCTTGGGGGCAGTATTCCATGAGCTGGGGCATATATCCATGAGCTGGGGCATATATCCATGAGCTGGGGGCAGCATCCATGAGCTGGGGGCAGCATCCATGAGCTGGGGGCAGCATCCATGAGCTAGAGGCAATATCCATATATCTCGGGGGGATATATACATGTGAGCTGGGGGCATTTTTATGAGGTCTGTTCTTATTGGAAAGTGGTCACATGACATAAAATAAAAGTATCGGTACTCGTACTTAAAAAAAGTGGTATCGGTGCATCCCTAATATATACATACACACAACAAAATAGTGTTTAAATAGAGGTCTTTATTCATCACATGTATCTGACGCTGTTATGAATAAAGACCTCTATTTAAAACACTATTTTGTTGAAATTATCAGGACAAGTTGATCGTCCTGAGGGACAAGTAGATTGGACTACTACTTAGTCCGTTGGACAAGTAGATTTTTTTTAAATTTCCACACCCCTGACCCCACTCTTTCTCTTCCAGTACACCCCAGTCACTCCCTCTCCCCCAGTACCCCCAGTCACTCTTGCTCTCTAAGTACCCCCACTTTCTCCAAGAACCCCCTATCACTCTCCCAGTATTCCCAGTCATTCTCTCCCTGAACCTGCAGCCACCCTCTCCCCGTACCCCTCACTGTGTGTTGGTCACTCTGCTCTGGTGTCACATAGTGTCGCCTACCTGCGTGGAGTTGCTGGTGGCCCGGGGGGGGGGGGGAGCTGTCCAGGGGGCTTAATAGAGACCGGATTTTAAATGTGCTGCAAGGCAGGCATTTCCCTCCCTCCTTCCTGTTCAGCGGCTGCACTGCCAGCGGCAGTGGGCTGACACAGGGCTTCAAGGTGGGCTGTCAAGCATGGAACAGGGTGTTCCATCGGATATGCTGCGCTGCTTCACGTGACTCATGTCAGCATTAAGGAGGAATCGGGACAGAATTTTTTGTCCTGTCATACCTTTCAGACACTGAGTGCCAAGTCACCGCCGGTGGCTGCCAATGCAAGGGCCTCTCACAGATACCAGTGTCTGTGAGCAGATACCTTGCGGATCCCTGCTGGAAAATATTAGTGGTTCAAATTTCTTTTAAAATTTTGCGCTGATAAGAAAATTGCACCCAGGACGGCCGCCCCCAAGGCCCCCTCATGCTACACCACTGCATGAGATCACCATTTAACAGGTGCAGGTAACACACATAGGTGAGACTATAGAATAGTGAAGACACATGTGAACAGCAAATATTAAAGCAAAAAAACATCCCCCAAAGTAGAAATTTCGCTCTCAATGTGAAGTGATCCTGTTAGAGCTCCATAACTCCCAGTATAGGGAATTCAATGCAATGGGAGCTCCTGCTGCTTGTTCTAAATTCCACAGGGCCTGGGTAACGATGCCTTGTCCCCACATGAAACGAATAACCTCACCTTCTTCGTTCATGGCTCTATGCAGCACCGGGGACCCCGCACTATAAGGAAAAGTGTATCGTCAGGCCTGGTCTTACGTCATCCGGCAGTGACAGGGTTAATGGAAGCATGGGCGCTCTGCGCTGACCATCTCCAGAGCGAAAAACACTAGAGGGAAAAGTGGAAGTGGTTTTGCTCCGTGACTCCGCGCGGGGCGGGGAAAATCAACCTCGAATGCAAAAATCAACCGACGGATGTGGAGCAGCGTACTTTTAGAACGGCGACACGGAAAATAAAGGGTAGCGTGTGTCTCTTGCGTATAGCGCTTTAGGACGCACACCGGCTCTGATGTCATCGGAAAGCGACGCGTGAATTATTTTTCTACAGCAAATAGGTTATTATGGCTGGTGGTGAGTAATAAATGTCTGTGTTACCCTGACAATGCCTGAGATACTTTAAACAAGTAGAGGGACAGAAGCCTAAACAATGATTTACCTTGTTATATATAATCACTCTCACTCACCCACACCAAGGGGAGTGCACTCCGTTACACTGATTAAATTGTACGAGGTTCGAAATTGTGTAAAGGCTTTCAATGTTTAATTTAAACATCTTTCAAAATTTTAATATATATTTAATATTTTTACAGATTTTCCACAACCTAATTCACACACACATATATAATATATATATAATTAGTGGCAAACCTTTGAGATAACACCTTAGCTCTCCACATGTTTTGTTGGAACTACATTGCCCAGGAGTCTCCGCCAAATGAAAGCGCTGCTCGTCTTGGAAGATTAGCAGGGTTATTCAGAGAGCGGTGAAAACCCAAATTCAAAATAGCCAATTTGGAAATTGCGATAAATGGGAGAATTTTTCTGGTTTGGCTATTTTGCCCTAGAATTTTCGCTTCTCCTGTCATTCTCCTGGTTTTCACCTCTCTCTGAATAACCCTGATAGTTCCAAAATATCTGGAGGGTCACGATTGCTGACCCCTGCTTTAATTCATCTGTTTGCAGCATGTTACAGATCTTATTAAAGTGAGTCGGCAAGTACATTCTTCATGCAGTCTGGCAAAGTCATTTGTCGTGGTTATTTTGTACAGTGTTATTAAACCTTTTATCTACAGGCGTAGGGCATCATTTCCTTGATCATGTATTGTGTGATGAATCACCACCCACTGAGTGAGCTTCGTGTGTTTGTATTGGCCCATCCTCAGGCTAGATCACAACTTGGACACAAAGCATAGCGCTCTAGCGTAGTGCTTAATTTTAACCCCTATTCCATCCGAGACGCAAGCTCGTCACGGATGTAGCGCCAGGTTGTTCTACATTAACTTCTATGTTTTGTATGGGTACTGTTAATGTGCCCCTAGCAGATGGAGAGTGACCTGTTCCAACCAACTCATTCTTCATCTGCTCCTGACGTTATTCAGGTTTGAATAACATCTTTCCAACCTAGGGGCGTACTGACAACTAATAGGTCCCCTGTGCAATATGAGATCATGGTGCCCCTTGTACAAGCCTGCAGAAAGCCACACCCATACAAAACCCCACCCATACAACTCAACACCATCATATATACATTGTTGCATTAAAGAATTTATTTCTTCACACAAGTTTCAAAATAATTATTTTACTGACTTAAGAAAATCCATTCAGGCCCACCAGTGGATTGGGGAATCAATTGTGCCTCCTCCAGACTTACAGATGGCTGCCACAGCAGAGCAGTGGCCATCACCCACTCATTGCAGCGAAGGCTGCGCCACAGCAGCACAGAAGGACCCTGTAGCAAATGTGGGAAACTTCCGATCACGTTTCAGGTTTATAAGATACTGTACATTAATTACAGAGCTCCACAGTAATAGAACTTGCAGTAATGTGAGGTGTGTATGAGCATATCTCAGAGCTCCACAGCAATAAAACTCAAACTATTATATTTAATTATTTATTAAAGTATATATCAAATACAGTATATTACAATTTCAATATATTTAATATAATTATATTAAAATCTATTTAAATAAAATTTGAAATAATAAATGAGTTAGTACAGCGGCGTTATTAACTTTATAAGGGGGGGAAACAATGTGCCACTGCTTTTAGATAAAAAAAGGATTTTTTTTATTTAACTGTATTTTTTAATTTGTAAACAATACATTGTCATGTTGGGCATCATTGATAAGGCTGGACTCTGCCTTTTTCAATGATGCCTGAACTGTCCTCGTAGGAAACACCAATCCGGAGACACAGGGGTCAAAAAACTCCCAGTTTAATGTTTAGGTTTTGTGCTGCTGAGGTGTTTGTACCAATGATGCTTGGATGCACATTTCAGAATAAGTGCGATGCTGGTTTATTAAAATACAGTAGAGCTGCTGAATGACCGTTGCACACAGAGGGGCAAACTACCAACTGACTACAGACAGTGCAACGGTCACCAGACAATTTGGACATTGGCATGATTGGTTAGAATATACATATGCAAATATTACATCTCCCTTTTTAAAATCCTAAATAAAATAATAAAAATATATGCAAATGTTTGAAAATCTCTAAACTAAAATGTTAAAATATAACTAATAATCTACTACTGCATGAGTGGTGAACCGTAACAGAGCTAAAAAGGTGAGGATAATGATTACAGGATTTGTGATTGACACAGGAGAATGCAGGGATTTTAACCCTATTGAAATTATGCAAATTCAAGTCCAGCTGGAGAGGAATCCAGATGGGCTTCAGTTTCTACCCATGGAAATAAAACATAACTTTTACTAGAAATATAAAATTGACATAGAAAAATGGTGAGAACACACAATGATCACGATCATATTGGACAAACAACTATAACAATTCAGGATAAGCATGGTGCGTTTTTTTTTTTAAAATACAATAGAGTTGTTGAATAACCATTGCTCATAGTGAGGCTAACTACCAACTGACAACAGACAGTGCAAAGGTCACCAGACAATTTGGACACTAGCTTGATTTGTTAGTATATACATATATTCCAGTGTTAAATGCCATTACATGAGATGTAATATTTACCTGCAGGGGAATCACAATTTGTGACGTCTTCATGCATGCAAGATGACTTCCATGGCACAGGGGCAGTCCCACAGAGAGGCTGGCACCCTTGCTCGTAGCAAGATCTACACCGAGCAGGGACACAAGAAGACTTGCGTGGAGTGTCCTCCGTGCTGGGGAGGGAATCACTATGACGCTCCATACACATCTCTGCAGTGGCAGCAAGACAGACTGATGGGGGCCCCAATCTGGGCCCCTCCCCTATCCATGCCCTTGGGCAGTGCCCTAATGTCCAAGTCAGTCCAGCCCTGTTTTAACCCTTTTTTATTATTATTATTATTATTATTATTTATTTATAAAGCGCCAGCATATTCCGCAGCGCTGTACAATAAGCACAGTACAGACAGGGTTACAATACATTGAACAACATTTGACAAACAGTACAGGAGGAGATGAGGGCCCTATTCCCGTAGGAACTCACAATCTAGGAGGGTTGGGGTTGGAAACAGGAGGAGAGGACTGTAAGGTGAGAGTGATTGATGGTTGTGTCAGTGAGTTGGGTGGTAGGCTTCCCTAAATAGGAATGTTTTCAGGGAGCGTTTGAAGGAAGAGAAGTTAGGGGAAAGTCTGACAGCACGAGGGAGAGCGTTCCAGAGAGTGGGGGCTGCGCGTGAGAAATCCTGCAGTCTATCATGGGAAGAGGTGATGCGGGGAGAAGCTAGGCGCAGGTCACTGTTTGACCTTAGGGAGCGGGCTGGGGTGTATTTGGTGATTAGTGAGGACAGGTAGTGGGGCGCTGAGTTAGTGAGGGTTTTGTAGGTAAGGATAAGGATTTTGAACTTAATTCTGCAGTGGATGGGGAGCCAGTGAAGGGACTCGCAGAGGGGAGCGGCAGAGACAGAGCGGCGGGTGAGGTGAATTAGCCTGGCGGAGGCGTTCAGGATGGATTGTAGGGGGGAGAGGCGGGACAGAGGGAGGCCAGATAAGAGATTATTGCAATAGTCGAGTCGGGAGATTACCAGGGCGTGTATGAGTTGTTTTGTGGTGACAGCGGTAAGAAATGGCCGAATTCTGGAAATATTACGCAGTTGGTATCGGCAGGAGGAGGAAAGAGACTTGATGTGGGGGATGAAGGAAAGAGCAGAGTCCAGTGTAACTCCAAGACAGCGAACTTGGTTTGATGGGGAGATGGTGATACCCTCCACCGTGATAGAGAAGTCAGGAGGTGGGGAGGCATTAGAGGGAGGAATAAGTAGGAGCTCAGTCTTTGACATGTTGATCTTTAGGTGGTGGGAGGCCATCCAGGAGGAGATGCCAGATAAACAGTCACTGACTTTTGAAAGGACAGGGGGAGAGAGATCAGGGGTAGAGAGGTAGATCTGAGTGTCATCAGCGTAGAGGTGGTAATTAAAGCCAAAGCTGTTGATGATTTTGCCCAGGGAGGAGGTGTAGATGGAAAAGAGCAGAGGACCAAGGACAGAGCCTTGAGGTACACCAACAGATAGAGGCAATGAAGAGGAGGAGTTACCAGCAAAGGACACACAGAAGGACCTGTTGGATAAATAGGAGTCAACCCAAGCAAGTGCAGTGTCACCGAGACCCAGAGAGTTGAGGGTCTGTAGAAGGAGGGGGTGGTCAACAGTGTCAAAAGCAGCCGAGAGGTCAAGCAGGATGAGAATAGAATAGTGGCCGTGTTTTTTAGCAGTTAGGAGGTCGTTGGTGACTTTGGTGAGGGCAGTTTCAGTTGAGTGTAGCGGACGTAAGCCAGATTGCAGGGGGTCAAGTAGGGAATTGGAGGACAGGAAGAGGGAGAGGCGGTTGAAGACTAGTTTTTCTAAGAGCTTTGATGTGAAGGGAAGCAGGGATACAGGGCGGTAGTTGGATGGAGAGTTGGTGTCTAGGGATGGTTTCTTTAGTAAAGGGGTAACTAGCGCGTGTTTGAAGGCGGATGGAAAGGAGCCAGTGGAGAGAGATAGGTTGCAGGGGTGAGGGAGGAGGAGAGGGGAGGAATTAGATGTGAGGGAATGGGGTCGAGCGGGCACGTGGTGAGATGTGAGGAGGACAATAAGGAATTGACTTCCTCCTCAGTGGTTGGGAGGAAGCGGCAGAGGGTGGCAGAGGGGACCTGTGGGAGTGGAGGTGGCAGATAACTATCTTGTGTTGGGATGTTGCTTCTGATAGTTAGAGTTTTACTGAGGAAGTAGTCTGCCAGGTCTTGAGCGCTGAAGGCAGCTGAGGGGGAGGTGCAGGTGGGTGGAGGAGGGTGTTGAAGGTGGACCAGAGCCGTTTAGGGTTGGAGGACAGCGTAGATATAAGAGATGAGAAGAAGGATTGTGTGGCCAAGTGGAGGGCAGAGGTGTATGACCGGAGAATAAACTTGAAGTGAACAAAATCAGCTTCAGAGCGGGATTTCCTCCAGGCACGCTCTGCAGTGCGGGAGCATCTTTGCAGGTAGCGAGTTTGGAGGGTGTGCCAGGGCTGAAGCTGGCGGCGTGGGGCCTTGCAGAGTCGAAGAGGAGCAAGAGTGTCTAGAGCAGAGATAAGAGTAGTGTTGTAGTGATTAGTGGCAGCATCAGGGCAGGTGAAGGATGAGGTATGAGGGAGGTGGTGAAGTAGGTTGGAGAATTGATGGGGGTCCACAGCATGTAGATTTCTGCGAGTGTGTGTGCGGGGTGGGGGAGCAGGGTGTTTAGGAAGTCCAGATAGGTTGAAAGAGAGAAGGTGGTGGTCAGAGATGGGGAAAGGGCGACAGTTGAACTCAGAAATGGAGCAGAGGTTGGAAAAGACCAGGTCAATAACGTGACCATCGCGGTGGGTAGGGAGGAGGGAGGATTGTGTGAGTCCAAGGGAGGACGTGAGTGAAAGAAGTTTGGAGGCAGCAGGAGCGGAAGGATCGTCAATGGGAATGTTGAAGTCCCCGAGAATTAGGCATGGAAGATTAGAAGACAAGAAGTGAGAAAGCCAGGTAGCAAAGTGGTCAAAGAACTGGGAGGTTGGTCCCGGTGGGCGGTAGATGACTGCCACCCTGAGAGCCAGAGGAGAGAACAGGCGGATGCAGTGTGTCTCGAAGGTGGTTGCACTTTAGCAGAATCTCTGAACACATTAATTTAAGTCCACCTAAAAATCACATATTCACCTCCGTTTCCTTGGTTCAGAAAGTGTCACAATCCACCTGTTACATCCTCAGCCCCTGCTTCCTGGGATGTCTGGGCAAGGTTCAGTGCCAAGGGCTCGTCGAGTGCCAGCACCATGTAATGGCCGAGCCGCGTCCGAGGGGGCGGGGCCTGGCGTGGTCATGAGGAGCCGCCGGGTTTAAAACAGGGCACGAGAAGTTGCCTCACCGCCCTGACTTGGAGTTCTGTTCCTGCATCGCATCCTATCTGTTACCGACCCAGCTTGTCTACGATTCCTGCTCCTGACTTTGACCCGGCTTGTCTCTGACCAATCTATGTTATATGCTATAGCGGTGACTAGTGTTGTGCGCTGTAGGTTTAACCCCATGCACGCTGTTTGGGGTTTTTCTCATTTCGTGGGGAGATTCCCCTCTCGCCCTGGTTTTCGGACTGCAGCCTTAATGGGGGTTTGCTCCACGTCTAAGGGGTCTGAATTACGATCTGATACGCTTGTACCATCTACGAATACGAAAGACTTTTGGTTATCAGCTTGCGTTCAGCCTGCTTGTTTTGCTAAAATTACCCAGGCTAGTACCATCCCTAAACCTGTGTGTGTATCTACAGACCCTGGTAACCACAAGTTACAAAGTACCCGATCAAGGTGGTCTGAAAACGTAAAATCTGTTAGTGTGTTGACTGCCCTGCAGTCTGATCAATTCAATGCCTGTCTTGCCGAATATCTCCGTACTAACGTTTCTGTCTTGCAATCTGATGTATTGTTTTGTGCTCTAAGTTGTCTGTTGGTCTTGAAACCTTTGGAGCTTAGTAGCAGTTCCCTTGTCTTGTCATACTCATTGGCTTTGGAGTATAAGTCTGAAAGTACTGTTTTTTTCGCTAACATCAAACTGATAAATCCAGCCAAAAGAATCTCAACCTCGTTACTCTTGTGTGAGCGCAACTGCGCCCGTTACACCACCGCTTCCTCACTACGTGGGTAGAGGAACGCTGGGAACAAATACCCAGTGTTTCTCTGTGTATTCCTCCACTTCCCCTCACTCGTACGGGCATCTTCATGGAGTACTATGGACTCCACGAGCAGATAACACTACCTGCGGCTCGAAAGTATTATGACTTGAGCTGCTGGCAAAAAAGATGGCCCGCAAACGGAAAATGACTGACGCAAACATTTTCCATTTGCTTCTTACCTTTAACCTCAAAGTTGTGATCTAGCCCCATGTTTCCTCAGGATTAGGCCAGGAACCTTCAAGCCGAAATGCAGTTTTTACCCAATGAGCTGACAGCTGCAAAGATTTCAGGCAATGCTTTGGTGGGAGAGCTATCGGGAAAAAAAGTGTGATTGAGTAGTTTTTCATTTTTTTTTCTTCTTCTACCTTTTCAGATGATGAAGTGAACCTGCTGGTAATTGTGGTTGATGTAAACCCTATCTGGTGGGGGAAGCAGACGCTCATTCAATCTGAGGTAAGTAATAATGTCCTCTCATAGGGCTTGAAACATTTATAGGAAACCTAGGAGCTAGTAAGAAAACTGGGACCCAACAATACATTTTTAGGAGCCGGCCAAGTTTTTATACGTAGATCAGTAGTCAAAAATGTAAGAGGCAGAGATAAACTTTTCGGAGTATCTGGTCATATGGCCCCTGGATTTGTCAAACATAACACATCTTATGCTCCTGACATCAACCTAATGTCATTGATTCTCCACAATTTAATTGATGTAGCTGTCGCTTATTCAACAGGTCACATTACCAAAATGTATCGACGCAGTACTTGTAATGGGAAATTCTCATCTGTTTATGGGACGGAACAACAAGTTGGCTGTAATTGCAAGTCACGTGCAGGAAAGGTAAGATAGATGTGGCACAAGCAAATAACCAGCACTTGTCTTTAGTCAGGGATAACTGAACTGACATCTTAACAGATTTGTATAAAATAACACGAGAGATACACATGTTGACCGCTTTTTCATAAAACAAATTCCTGGCTTTCAGTCCATTTTAGTCAAACAAAGTTCCCAATGTAAAACAGAGAAACCTCCAGATACACTGTTTTCTTCAGTAGGACATGGTGCTTTTGTTTGTTACCTTTATTTGATGTTCTGTATTCTGTTAGAAATTAGGCAAGACTATCCTGAGCAGCAACATATTGAGCTCTCCATTTGCCTCTGGAGACGCAGAGAATTGCACCAACTGCCTTCGCAAAAAGCGGTCTGACAATCTACACTAGGAACGCTTTATTTTCTTTTTTTTGTAAATCTTGTGTTTCTTTATCTAATTACCCTGATGCATGAAAATGAGGGAACAACTGAAGGGAGTTTGGTAGACTGACATATATCAGTTTGCAAGCAGGTATTGTGAGATTGGGTTGAAACCCCCCACTTTCAATTTTTAGTCTTAAAATAACTTTGCTTTGTTTTCAAATGGTGATCGCTAAATCCTTTTAGTGAATAAGAAAATGTTATTTTTATTTTAACTTTTAAATTGGACATACATACATCTATATATTTTTAGGTCTTAAGGTAAAAAGGTAGAGAGACAATCTCTCGAAATCAAAAGCTGTGGCTTCCAGTCTCAGTGCCTAAATTAAATGCTTTATATCCTAATCTTCTAGTCGACTATTATTCCCTGGGAAACTATGGAAATGTGGAGACCTTTCTGCAGAAACTTCCATTCTGGAGTCCAATGCAACTGGTAGCAAGGATGGGAAATATGAATTATTATCTGCCGCCAATGATATGATTGTGGAGGATATCAAAGATCTCATGACCAAAAGTAAGAAATAATGTGACTAGACGCTGGGTGACTGCAGGTCAGGACCATATGATGCAGCTTAGCATGCTCGTGTTAGACAGCTCTCTAAGACGGTGGTTCTCAAACCTGTCCTCAGGACCTGCTGACAGGCCACGTTTGACAGATATCTGAAGTACAGCACAGGTGATATGATTTGCTGCTCAGTGATTGCAGGATTCAGTCTGCATTTACCCAGGGTCCTCCTCTTTGTCCTGTTAATGGGTCATGAGGACAGATTTGGGAAACACTGCACTAACATCTTGAATTCCTTATTGTGTGCTTGCTGTAATATTCTAAAGATAAAATAAAAGTAGTGTGTTTTGAAGTTTCATTCTTTTAGACCAGGGATCTCAACCTCCGGCCCCCCCAGAATTGTATTGTCAACAATTCCCAGAATTCTTTGAATGTAATCAATGACGAGAGAATCATGGGAGTTGTAGTTCAGAAACATCTGGGGGGGCAGAATTTGAAATAGTATTATACGGTTATGAAAATGTAGAACTTCCACAAAGATTATTTGTGGTTAGGCTTGACCTTTCAGTTTGTTTCAGGATAGATTAATCTCTGCTAAAATCCTTCAGAAGTTTTTTTTTTTTTGTAAGCTTTTATAAAGTCTGACATAAAATAACTGCAGTGTACTTAGGTATTTTCTCCTACAAAGAGGCACTGCTTTTTGTTCTGCAGCCTTTAGAATTCTGTTCATATGTCAGTATTACCTTTTGGGCTGGAACTGTTACAAGTCTGGCCACTGCTGCAACTGTAACCTCCTTCTTGCTGGCTTTAAGAGCTCCCAGATTCTCCCTCTGCAGTCTGTAATGAATGCCGGTGCCAGGCTCCTCCACCTCACATCCAGCACATCTCACACCTTGCCCCTTTGTCAAACTCTACACTGGCTTCCTGTTTTCTTAGAATTAAATTTAAAATAATGGTACTCACGTACAAAGCTCTCTATAACTGCGCCCCTGCCTTTATCTCCTCTCTTATTAGCAAATAGTAGGTATAGTCCATCTCGTTCACTTCGTTTGCCAATGATCTGAAATCATTTCCTCATACCCACACCCCCAAAGCTTGCCTTCAAGACATCTCCTGAGCTACCCTCTGTCTATGGAACTCCCTACCTCGCAACCTTCGACTCTCTCCGTTCCTCCAGTGTTTCAAAACAACTCTATAAATGCATTACTTCAGAGAAGCTTATCTCCAATTGCACCTTTCCCATTAATTCTCATTCTCTGCAATTTACCCTCACTTCTGTTTGTCACTCCACTCCTTTTAGATGGAAAACATTTGAGCAGGATCCTCCTTTCCTGAAGTTCTCCATGTGTCAAACTTTTTTTTGTTTGTTTTTTTTCCTATCTGTTGTACTACATTGCAGAATATGTTGGCACTTTATACTTAACTACAGATGTACTATAGCGGCAGATTCACAATCCTGGTGGTTAGGCAGCCATGAAGTTATAACGGCGCATGTTGTATTTCTGTCTTTGCGCCTTCCTAACATCAGCCAAACTGTAATGGTGTCCATATTTTTTGCTATTTCATGCTTATTTTTTTATTTGCAGCTGGTGAAGTAAAAGGACAACAGACTGATACATTGCTGGCAGGATCACTGGCAAAAGCACTGTGTTGTATCCTTTATAAATATTTATATAAAGCCTCCAGTTTCTTACTATTTGGGATTGAATTTCATCAGATACAGCCCCTTTGCTAGTTTGTCTACTATTCTGCATGAAATGTGAATGTGCAGAAGTACCTTTCATTTCCTACTAGGTAAATTGCCCTATTGCTTAATAGGACCATGTTGCACAAGCTACAGGTTTGACTGTGTCCCTTTTATATAATGAATACAGCTGCCAGGTTTATATTTCTCACGTATTGCTCCTCCCCTTTCTGCTGGTTCATTCATTGGCTTCCTTTTAAATTTTTTAAGGATACGATTTTAAAATACTGACACTCACATTCAAAACTCTCAACACTGTCAGCAGTCTTTTGCTCCATCTGGAACGATTATTTTATCTGGATTTATGCGGTCCAGCACATGTATTGACGTACCTGACGATTTGAACGGCACAATATACCGGTGGTTCGGGCCTTTCCAAGGCCTCCATCGCGGTGGATAACTTCCCTGTCGAGTTGTCTTACTGTTTCCTTGCCAAAATGCTTGGTCATGTGTCAACAACCCAAGCTCATTTATATGTACTTGGAAAATGTACTGCCAAAGTTTTCTTTTCTGTATGCTTGACTTTATTTGAATAATAAAACTTTTAAAACACAAAAAAAACCAAAAAAAAAACTCTCAACACAATCCCTTCTTACATGTTTTCATACTCCACAAGCACGTCCCTTCTAGATCACTGCAGTCAGCAGGTGACCTCCGCCTGTCCTGTTTCCACACGCACCCACAACTCTCTCCTTCAAGACTTCTCAATGGCTGCTCCGGGGATGTGGGATGACGTACCTCGCCCTATCAGACTCCTCCCTATTCTTCGGGCCCTAATGAAATCCCTTTAAACCCAACCTTCCGATTAGCATACCACATTACTGATGCCAATCTATCCCTCTCCTTGTCTACAACCACCTCATAATAGAGGCCCCTTCCTTGTACCCACCATTTCTGAAACACTAGTGCTAGTGATTCTGACGGTCATTAAAACTCCTTGTCTTCCTCTTCCCCAACTCCCCTATACTGTAAGCTCATTCGAGCAGGGCCCTCTACACCTCTTGTTTCTGTTGCTGTGTTTGTTTTAATTTTGTCTTCTTCTCATCTCATTGTAAAATGCAGCAGAAACTGTTGGCTCTTGTAAAAAAAAAAAAAAAGTGCTATATACAGTAGATGATGGTAATAATAATGTCTTATTACTGTACGATCCTTAAGCAAATCTTTCTATATATGTAAACTTTGTTTCAGTTGGCACGGTCCAGCGTGGTTTCCACTTCCCGTAGTCCTCTTTTAGTTTAGTATAGTTTGTTTCTACAACACGTAACTGCAAATGTGTTCTTTTTACTTGTAATTATTTTCTTTTTCCTTGATCATTAATCTATTCAGATATTAACAAGATAAATAAAGAAGGTAAAGGTACGTAATGTGCCCGTCTCTTGCTCTTACTATAGTGATGTAAGGATAATGGCATTTTTAGATGTTTTGTCTGTTACAGATTGCTCATTCAAATTGTTCTTGATGATGTACGATACCTCTTAGATTTGTCTAGATTTCAGCAAAATAAGACCGGTAAAGGCTGGAATATCAGGACTATATATATATATACATTCGCTAGGCCGTGTTAGTCCAGATGCCAAAATCACGAGTATAGCAGTACGTAGTGATACCTTTTTTTGTTGGACTAACGTTACATTTAAAAGACAAGCATTCTAGAGTATAACCTCTCTTCCTCAGGTCTGGAAGCTTACTGATCAGTTCCTAGAATTGAACATTAAGGCTAAGGTCAGACGAAAGCAGTTTTAACGTGCGTTTAGGCTAGGGTCAGACTAACGCATTTTTCACGTTGTCCGTGAAAATGTGCGTTCGAAGAATGGACGTATTTTTTCACGGAATACGCGATAGCGGTCATACTATGCGCAGTTTCATCCTTGATTTTGTACGGATCATCAATAAAACACTTCTTGCATCTGGACGTTATGTTGGCCGGACATTAGCAGCGTCTGATGTCTCCAATTCACGCACACACGCCTCTAGCGGACGCAGCGCACTCTGTACGTCAGTACTAGTGGTTTAACGTTCTCGAAAAAATGCGTTCATTTTCCACTTGCGTTGCGCGGCCGGACTTTTGTGCGACCGTACTTCGTATATTGGCCGTCATTGCCCGGCATCTGCTGCTAGTGCGGCCGTGATTAAGTGCGCCAGAACGCGCGTTTGCGCTGCCTCAGTCTGACCCTAGCCTTAGCCGCACGAAATCACGGCCGTGCTAGCAGCAAATGACGTCCAATGCCGGGGAACATACGACGAACGGCCGCACGAAAGTTTGTCCGCGCAACGCAAGTGGCAAACGAACGCATTTTTTCGAGAACGTCAAACCGCTACTACTGACGTACAGAGTGCGCTGCGTCCGCATAGCGGCGTGTGTGTGTGATTAGGAGACGTCAGACGCTGCACACGTCCGGCCAACATAACGTCCAGACGCAAAAAGGGTTTTATTGATGATCCGTACAAAATCACGGACGAAAATGCGCATCGTATGACCGCTATCGCGTATTCTGTGAAAAAATACGTCCATTCGTTCGAACGCACTTTTTCACGGACAACGTGAAAAATGCGTTCGTCTGACCCTAGCCTAAGACATAAAGGGTCACATGGGTGGGGGGGTTTACATGTCGTAAAAAGTGAGAGTCAAATGGTATGTTCAAAATGGGAAAATAAACACTTGAGCGATCTTGGGCCCATAATAAAACAACAGAGATAAGATCATACAATTTAAAAAAAAGAAAAAAAACACAAAACGGTGAAGGCTGAAAGAGACATATAAAAAAAGAGAAACCAAGAAGTAACAAAACATAAGCCATCAAGAACCACCAGGAAAATACATATTGTACCCCGGTGGGACATCACTTCAATCTAACAGGCCACTCATCCAAAACCTCAAAATTAAAATCCTCAAAGGACATTTTAAAGACTACCGTGAACGCAAGACATATGAAGTGAAATTTATCACATATTTTAACACTATAAAAGACGGACTCCATGTGGATTCTGGCTTTTTAACCCACTATCATAACATTCAAAATTCTGGCTGATGTTTTGTTTCTTCTTGGTTTCTCTTTTTTTATTTTATTTTGTTAATTTTTTTTTATATTCAAAGATTTTATTTTAGAAAATCGTCAGCATAACATTAGACTGTAAAATAATAAATGGCCTTGCAGGACCGAACAATAAGGCATTTCAAGACTATGGGAGCAAAAATGGCCGTGCAGGGCCAAAACACATCGTCAAGGAAACATCAAGTGACAACCATAACTCAGTGTGAGGAAAATAATAAACAGGCGAAGAATCTGTTAGAGGCATCTAGGAAAGTAACGAAGGGGGAGGGGAAAAAATAAAACAAGGAGGGTTGGTAATGGCCAGAAATGTGCAGTCCCAGGCACATCCCGGAGGTCTAGAGGACCGCGGGAGGACAAGGAAAAAAAATGGCACTAGGCCCGGGTACTGGGGAGGGGCAAAACGGGCGCCAGGCCACTATGGCACACCCCGAGAAGACCCATAAACGGCAAAAAAAAAAAAAGGGAAACTCGTCTAAATAGTCTCTAAGTAGCAAAGTCGGCCAACTTCCAACAAGGTAGGTCGGGTAGCCAGAGGCAGGGACGCGCCGGTTCGCCCAGATCTCTCAGTCCTTCATGGGTAGAGGCACAGCTGAGAGAACAAAGGAGAAAAAGGGCCAGGACAAATTCCAAACTCGCCCCAACCAAGTCTCAGACTACTTAGGAAGAATAAGAACTAAGAATAAAAAACCAAAGTAATCGAAACAATGTAAATAATCAAGAGAGTCCTCAGAGATGTTGCAGTAAAAACAGGGGGGTGGGGTGGAGGGTGTTCAAAAATGTCTTCAAAAGATATCAGGAATACAAAAAAGGTCTCCAGAGAGGTGTCTCAGAATATCAGGGGGTGGGGTGCATAATAATAATAAAAAAAATAATAAAAAAAAGAACTTCCCCAACTGGGGATCAACAATAAAGGAGCCATTAGGGGAGTCCCGAGGACGACAAAAAGAAAAGATGTGGAGGGGTCTCATCAGCCGGCATCCCTGAATGGCGGCACCCGGAATCCAGGCAGAGCATTACAATGGAGGCTTGAACATTCAGTCCAACCAGGCCCGTCGCCGAGGAGCAATATATACATCTCCTACAGCGCACCGCGGTGCCGGCACCGCACCTTCCCAGTAGAGGGCTGATCAGACTCGCACAGCACCACCGGTGCAGAGACCCCGGGGGAAGAGACAACAACCATCTCACGGACTGCTGTTCCAGCAGAGAGCATAACGTCTCCGAAGGGACCCCGGGCGGCACTCGGGCACAGATGTTCTGCAAATTGCACAGCGTGTGGACCTCTGTCTCCAATGCGGCATGTCTCACCACCTGCATTGTCCAGATGGCCATCTACAGCGTTGGCAGGTAAGGCCTCCTCAGGAGCACTCCCGCAGTGATCCTCCGCTCCCCTGCAAGCCCGCAGCACAGCCATCAGGCGTCTCCAGAGTCCTCTTGTGAGTGGACCAGCATCGTCCTCCTCCAATATCGCCAGGCAGACATCTAGGCCCGATATCACTGCCATCTTGTCTTCGTGAAGGGAGGGGGAGCTTCCCGCCGCCAGCTCTCAGCCGCCGCCATGCAGACCACCAGAGCAGCTGGGAGAAGGGGGCCCTCCATCTCCGCAGCACACACCAGATGCCCACCTAGGCAGGGAGCGTTTCAAGGGGATGAAGCAGCAGTGGGGTCAGGCTCTGTCTGAGACCAGGAAGTAGGCCTCAAAATGGCCGACGACAGATCTCTCAGGGCGAGGGCCAGAGGCAAAGAAACTGCATCTCTGCTCCGGAGGGGGGGTGCAATACGGGCTCCGGAGCACACTCTTCCGGTAGTCAGCCGCTTAGGGACTGCAAGACAGGCAAATCTGCATTAAATGTCTTTTAGAAACCCCTAATAGTGAGCGGAGCTTCACCAAATTGTGTCTGCTCCCTTCCACAGCCAGCCACGCCCCCCCCCCATCAATTAATTATTTTTTTAGATGTCTCTTTCAGCCTTCACTGTTTTGTGTTTCTGTTTTTTTCTTTTTCCTTTTCTTTCAAGTTGTGAGATCTTATCTCTGTTGTTCTATTATGGGCCCAAGAACGCTCAAGTGTTTATTTTCCCATTTTGAACATACCATTTGACTCTCACTTGTTATGACATCTAAACCCCCCCCACCCACCCATGTGACCCTTAATGTTCAATTCTAAGAACTGATCAGTAAGCTTCCAGACCTGAGGAAGGGGGAAATCCTCTCGAAAGCTTGTCTTTTAGGCTGGCGGCACACTAGCAAACATTTTTCATCCGTCTGACCGTACTGTTTGCCGTCCGTCATAGCTTTTATAAAGGAGTCAATTAAACACACCACACGTAGCCCCTGCGCACTTGTTCACGGACGGGCAAAGAATAAAGTAGGGATGCACCGATACCACTTTTTTAAGACCGAGTACGAGTACAGATACTTTTGTTCAAGTACTCACCGATACCAATTACCGATACTTTTATTTTATGTCATGTGACGCTTTCCAATAAGAACAGACCTCATATAAAAATGCCCCCAGGTCTCATGGATATTGCCCCAGCTCATGGATATCCTGACCCCAGCTCATGGATATGCCCCCCTGCTCATGGATATGCCCCCCTGCTCATGGATATCCTGACCCCAGCTCATGGATATGCCCCCCTGCTCATGGATATGCCCCCCTGCTCATGGATATCCTGACCCCAGCTCATGGATAATTGCCCCCCCTGCTCATGGATATGCCCCCCCTGCTCATGGATATGCCCCCCTTGCTCATGGATATGCCCCCCTTGCTCATGGATATGCCCCCCTTGCTCATGGATATGCCCCCCTGCTCATGGATATGCCCCCCTTGCTCATGGATATGCCCCCCTTGCTCATGGATATGCCCCCCTTGCTCATGGATATGCCCCCCTGCTCATGGATATGCCCCCCTTGCTCATGAATATGCCCCCCTGCTCATGGATATGCCCCCCTGCTCATAGATCCCCCCGCACGCTCCGCTCATACTTACCTTCCTTCAGCGCCGCCGGGAAAGTCTTCGCGCGCGCTCCTTGGAAGGACCCCAGCCCTGACCACGTGGGACCATGTGATCGCGGCTGGGGTCCTTCCAACGAGCGCGCGCGCGGAAACTTTCCCGGCGTCGCTGAAGGAAGGTAAGTATGACCGGAGAGCAGCTGCAGGGCTTGTCCGAATGCTCTATCTGCATTCGGACAGGCCCTGCAGCTGCTCACTTTGTTTAATACTTACCGTCCTTCAGCGACGCCGGGAAAGTTTCCGCGCGCGCGCTCGTTGGAAGGACCCCAGCCGCAATCACATGGTCCCACGTGGTCGCGGCTGGGGTTCCTTCCAAGGAGCAGGAGCGCGCGCGCGAAGACTGTACCGGCGGCGCTGAAGGAAGGTAAGTATTAAACAAAGTGAGGAGAGCAGCTGCAGGGCCTGTCTGAATGCAGATAGAGCATTCGGACAGCCGCCGCAGCCCCTCGGATACCGGCAAGCCGGCTCAATGCCGGCTTCCGGTATCGGAAAAAAATATCGGGGGTACTGCACGAGTACCAAGTACTCCTGCAGTACCCGGTATCGGCACCGATATCGATACTAGTATCGGTATCGGTGCAACCCTAGAATAAAGCCACGGACGCAAAAATAACATTGACGTGAAAAAGCTAAACAGACGCAGAAACATTGCTGCCATGTATTTTCCTAGGGTGTGGAGACATCAGACATTACAGACGCACTTTATGCAGTACTCACTATCTCCCGTGAAAAAGTGCGTCCGTAATGGACGCAGCACAGTATGCTAGTGTGCCGGCTGCCTGAAATATAACGTTAGTCCAATAAAAAAAGGTATCACTACGTGCTGCTATACTCGTGATTTTTATAATATATATATATATATATATATATGTGTGTGTAAACCGAAAACCTTAGAGTAGTATTTTACTGAACAGTTTTAGAAATATTGCAAGCAGCTCAAATCCTTAAAAATACATTTCTCTCATAAAGACAATTGGAAAAAGAAAAAACAACTTTTCTTAAATGGATACTACCTACCTGTGGCATTCTGTGTACAGCTGTGTTATTCTTTTTGTGCATCTTCATGTTGATTTGACATTGATCACCGTTTCTGGTAGTCTTCATCCTGTTTAATCTTTGTATTTACTCTTCCTATGTTTCTTGCATTAAAGCAATTTTTTTCTTTCAACAGCTGGACAAGAGGTGAAATCTCGGATATTGGTGAGTGCATAGTGTATTCTGGTTGCAAGTCACGATGAGATTTATTTATGTAGTCTATGTTTTAACCATATTGTTTAGAACTTCTTCACTACAAAGGTAATTTCCAAAAAAATAAACGCTTTCCAGTGAACCAGTAGTTTTCTGGAAAATCACTTTTAATTGACCACACAGTATGAAATATTTGGGAATATTCTCAATGTATTTCTTAGTGTAATAACCTATTTGGCAAGCAGATGTCGCCTTCTGCAGTACTGGTCTGTGCGCATGATCAGCTGAGGGAGAGTAATTGAGACACATACCCAGGTGGTTTTAAAAAGTGATAGCACCACGGGCATTGTGCCTAAGGTGCTATAACATTAGTGGCATTTTCTATATACGATTAGGTGAAGGCGATGAAGCGGTATCTCTTACTGTAATCTAGACGGATCTCTATAACACCCAATGTGTTCTTAGGACCCTTAACACCAAATATACAATAAAAAAGAAAAATAGAAGTGTAGACCTCCACGATAGAGACCAGGAGTTATGATATACCATAAAAATTAAATGGTGTTTGAGTAATAGTACCTCTGTTTGTTAATCTCTTTGGGTTTAGTGAATACAAAAAAAATTTAATTCATAAATATTAATATATATAAACAAACACAATAAAAGGAAATAATAATCAGTAAAAAAAGTTTTTTATGTCCATTGATTATTATTTCCTTTTTTTGCGTTTATTTATACTATTATTTATTTGTTTTTTATGTAATACATTTTTTTTGTTGGACACTTATTGGAAGTCCGAAAATTCATTGGAAGGCTGTTTTTGGGGAGTTGTGCCTACCAAACAACCTCTGGGTGCAATTTCAGAGCAAGGTTTGGCTCTAAATCATTGGAGTGTATCATCATATTCTGATCATGTATTTGATAGTATATGTGTGTTTATTATTGCAGAAGCCACTTGCAAATCACAGCAATTCGATGAATTGCATCCCAGAGCTCCTGTGCCACATTCCCCATATGCAGCAAGGAATTCTGGGTAGGATATGCAAATGACATCTGTCTCACTTTTTCGCATCCTGGGTCTGTTATTACACAGAACCCTAAAATCCATGCCATGCCACACAGTGGCTTTCTAGCAAAGAAACTGAAACCTGGCTAACTCCCTCTGACACGGCCTCCGTTGCTGCTCTCTCACATGGCGGTCTACACTTGAGCCATACCCCCAGACCGGGTGAGAGAAATGGTGGCGGGGTCGGAATCCTGCTCTCTCCCACCTGCACCTACCAGCATCTCCCTCCACCTCCATCCCTCTCCTTCTCCTCCTTCGAGACACACTGCATCCGCCTGTTCTCTCCTCTGGCTCTCAGGGTGGCAGTCATCTACCGCCCACCGGGACCAACCTCCCAGTTCTTTGACCACTTTGCTACCTGGCTTTCTCACTTCCTGTCTTCTAATCTTCCATGCCTAATTCTCGGCGACTTCAACATTCCCATTGACGATCCTTCCGCCCCTGCTGCCTCCAAACTTCTTTCACTCACATCCTCCCTTGGACTCACACAATCCTCCCTCCTCCCTACCCACCGCGATGTCACGCTATTGACCTTGTCTTCTCCAACCTCTGCTCCATTTCTGAGTTCAACTGTCGCCCTTTCCCCATCTCTGACCACCACCTTCTCTCTTTCAACCTATCTGGACTTCCTAAACACCCTGCTCCCCCACCCCGCACACACACTCGCAGAAATCTACATGCTGTGGACCCCCATCAATTCTCCAACCTACTTCACCACCTCCCTCATACCTCATCCTTCACCTGCCCTGATGCTGCCACTAATCACTACAACACTACTCTTATCTCTGCTCTAGACACTCTTGCTCCTCTTCGACTCTGTAAGGCCCCACGCCGCCAGCTTCAGCCCTGGCACACCCTCCAGACACGCTACCTGCAAAGATGCTCCCGCACTGCAGAGCGTGCCTGGAGGAAATCCCGCTCTGAAGCTGATTTTGTTCACTTCAAGTTTATTCTCCGGTCATACACCTCTGCCCTCCACTTGGCCAAACAATCCTTCTTCTCATCTCTTATATCTACGCTGTCCTCCAACCCTAAACGGCTCTGGTCCATCTTCAACACCCTCCTCTACCCACCTGCACCTCCCCCCACAGCTGCCTTCAGCGCTCAAGACCTGGCAGACTACTTCCTCAGTAAAACTCTAAATATCAGACGCAACATCCCAACACAAGATAGTTATCTGCCACCTCCACTCCCACAGGTCCCCTCTACCACCCTCTGCCGCTTCCTCCCAGCCACTGAGGAGGAAGTCAATTCCTTATTGTCCTCCTCACATCTCACCACTGCCCGCTCGACCCCATTCCCTCACATCTAATTCCTCCCCTCTCCTCCTCCCTCACCCCTGCTCTCACACACATCTTCAACCTATCTCTCTCCACTGGCTCCTTTCCATCCGCCTTCAAACACGCGCTAGTTACCCCTTTACTAAAGAAACCATCCCTAGATCCCAACTCTCCATCCAACTACCGCCCTGTATCCCTGCTTCCCTTCACATCAAAGCTCTTAGAAAAACTAGTCTTCAACCGCCTCTCCCTCTTCCTGTCCTCCAATTCCCTACTTGACCCCCTGCAATCTGGCTTCCGTCCCCTACACTCAACTGAAACTGCCCTCACCAAAGTCACCAACGACCTCCTAACTGCTAAAAAACACGGCCACTATTCTATTCTCATCCTGCTTGACCTCTCGGCTGCTTTTGACACTGTTGACCACCCCCTCCTTCTACAGACCCTCAACTCTCTGGGTCTCGGTGACACTGCACTCGCTTGGGTCGAATCCTATTTATCCAACAGGTCCTTCTGTGTGTCCTTTGCTGGTAACTCCTCCTCCTCATTGCCTCTATCTGTTGGTGTACCTCAAGGCTCTGTCCTTGGTCCTCTGCTCTTTTCCATCTACACCTCCTCCCTGGGCAAAATCATCAACAGCTTTGGCTTCAATTACCACCTCTACGCTGATGACACTCAGATCTACCTCTCTACCCCTGATCTCTCTCCCCCTGTCCTTTCAAAAGTCAGTGACTGTTTATCTGGCATCTCCTCCTGGATGGCCTCCCACCACCTAAAGATCAACATGTCGAAGACTGAACTCCTACTTATTCCTCCCTCCAATGCCTCCCCACCTCCTGACTTCTCTATCACGGTGGAGGGTATCACCATTTCCCCATCAAACCAAGTTCGCTGTCTTGGAGTTACACTTGACTCTGCTCTTTCCTTCATCCCCCACATCAAGTCTCTTTCCTCCTCCTGCCGATACCAACTGCGTAATATTTCCAGAATTCGGCCATTTCTTACCGCTGTCGCCACAAAACAACTCATACACGCCCTGGTAATCTCCCGACTCGACTATTGCAATAATCTCTTATCTGGCCTCCCTCTGTCCCGCCTCTCCCCCCTACAATCCATCCTGAACGCCTCCGCCAGACTAATTCACCTCACCCGCCGCTCTGTCTCTGCCGTTCCCCTCTGCGAGTCCCTTCACTGGCTCCCCATCCACTGCAGAATTAAGTTCAAAATCCTTATCCTTACCTACAAAACCCTCACTAACTCAGCTCCCCACTACCTGTCCTCACTAATCACCAAATACACCCCAGCCCGCTCCCTAAGGTCAAACAGGGACCTGCGCCTAGCTTCTCACCGCATCACCTCTTCCCATGATAGACTGCAGGATTTCTCACGCGCAGCCCCCACTCTCTGGAACGCTCTCCCTCGTACTGTCAGACTTTCCCCTAACTTCTCTTCCTTCAAACGCTCCCTTAAAACGTTCCTATTTAGGGAAGCCTACCACCCAACTCACTGACACAACCATCAATCACTCTCACCTTACAGTCCTCTTCTCCTGTTTCCAACCCCAACCCTCCCAGATTGTGAGTTCCTACGGGAATAGGGCCTCATCTCCTCCTGTACTGTTTGTCAAATGTTGTTCAATGTATTGTAACCCTGTCTATACTGTGCTTATTGTACAGCGCTGCGGAATATGCTGGCGCTTTATAAATAAAGAATAATAATAATAAATAATAATAAAAGATAAGGTTATGCAACTGGTCAAAGCCACTCCTAGGACAGCGCTGTTTCGGGTTTGTTGGACCATCATCAGCTAGGAGCTAGGCATGATGACCGGTTGCAGTGGATGTTGGGACCCGTAGGGCAAGTCAGTATCTACAACAGCTGTGGTGTGTGTATATATATATATATATACGGAGTTACACTATTCTTCAAACACCATTTTATTTTTGTGGTATATCATACGTCCTGGTCTCTATCATGGAGCGCTACACCTCTATTTGTTTCCTTTTTTAACATTAGTGGCATGTTCTGGAGTCCAAATGCAAATGAAAGTTATTTGCAACAAACACATATCTTTTGTAGTAATAATAATACAGCATAGCCCCATGTTGTGTTAATTTGATCTCAGGCTGCTCTGTTAATGCTTATCGTGTATACACAATCACGGTAGTGAAGGGATTAAACCCCAATACCATCATGTTTGTCTATGTCTATGATCCATTCTGTATGAATTCCAATAACCTCCTAAAGCATTAACAAAATGCTTGTGCTTCCTGCCACAGCCCCAAATAGTTAATGGCAGTCGGGTACTTAGCATTTCTTCACGGCTTATCAAGAAAATACAGTGATTGTGGAGTGCTGGTTTGCTGAACATTATTGTGCCTGCCTTCTAGACATTTGTGGTAAATATTAGGTTCCACAATACTCAAAAAATCTTGTATATGTGTGAAAACAGAATGCAGAAAACACTCAGTAGCTACATTTGATGGATACTAGTGCAGAATAAGATATATGAAAATATATCCCAAAACACATGGGTTTCCTTTATTTGTTAATCCTGTGTCCTGATGCAGGAAAGCATTGGTAGGGGGCTAATCTGTGCAAAAATGAGACAGACCAAATATCTCCTACCATATTTCAGCACACACAATACCTGTGTCCTGAAGGGGTTGATGAAATGTTTCTGATAATACAAACCACATGATCAACTGGCCAATTGATGCCAACAGACGTAAAGTCTGACACAGAATGCATGATCTTATTTCTAACTTGTTATTTCATTACAGGTAATCAAAGCAGCAGAAGACAGTGCTTTGCAATATATGAACTTTATGAACGTGATCTTTGCAGCTCAGAAACAGGTATTTGTCTTTTTTGGATTACTTCGTTGACTACTGTTTAACCAAGGCAGAGCTCTTCTAGACATGCTGTCTTGAGTCTGAAACATATACACTATATTGCCAAAAGTATTCGCTCACCCATCCAAATAATCAGAATCAGGTGTTCCAATCACTTCCATGGCCACAGGTGTATAAAATCAAGCACCTAGGCATGCAGACTGTTTTTACAAACATTTGTGAAAGAATGGGTCGCTCTCAGGAGCTCAGTGAATTCCAGCGTGGAACTGTGATAGGATGCCACCTGTGCAACAAATCCAGTCGTGAAATTTCCTCGCTCCTAAATATTCCACAGTCAACTGTAAGCTGTATTATAAGAACGTGGAAGTGTTTGGGAACGACAGCAACTCAGCCACGAAGTGGTAGGCTACGTAAACTGACGGAGCGGGGTCAGCGGATGCTGAGGCGCATAGTGCGACGAGGTCAGCAACTTTCTGCAGAGTCAATCGCTACAGACCTCCAAACTTCATGTGGCCTTCAGATTAGCTCAAGAACAGTGCGCAGAGAGCTTCATGGAATGGGTTTCCATGGCCGAGCAGCTGCATCCAAGCCATACATCACCAAGTGCAATGCAAAGCGTCGGATGCAGTGGTGTAAAGCACGCCGCCACTGGACTTTAGAGCAGTGGAGACGCGTTCTCTGGAGTGACGAATCTTGCTTCTCCATCTGGCAATCTGATGGACAAGTCTGGGTTTGGCGGTTGCCAGGAGAAGGGTACTTGTCTGACTGCATTGTGTCAAGTGTAAAGTTTGGTGGAGGGGGGATTATGGTGTGGGGTTGTTTTTCAGGAGCTGGGCTTGGCCCCTTAGTTCCAGTGAAAGGAACTCTGAATTTCTGGTTTCAGCATACCAAGACATTTTGGACAATTCCATGCTCCCAACTTTGTGGGAACAGTTTGGAGCTGGCCCCTTCCTCTTCCAACATAACTGTACACCAGTGCACAAAGCAAGGTCCATAAAGACATGGATGACAGAGTCTGGTGTGGATGAACTTGACTGGCCTGCACAGAGTCCTGACCTCAACCTGATAGAACACCTTTGGGATGAATTAGAGCGGAGAATGAGAGCCAGGCCTTCTCGCCCAACATCAGTGTGTGACCTCACAAATGTGCTTCTGGAAGAATGGTCAAAAATTCCCATAAACACACTCCTAAATCTTGTGGACAGCCTTCCCAGAAGAGTTGAAGCTGTTATAGCTGCAAAGTGTGGACCGACGTCATATTGAACCCTATGGATTAGGAATGCGATGTCACGTAAATTTCTATGCAAGTCAAGGCAGGTGAGCAAATACTTTTGGCAATATAGTGTATGATTATTAACGCAGAAATCCACAACAGGTCCACATGCTTCCATAAAGTCTAAGATTCCTGGCTTCCTATGTAACCAGTTTCCTGATCCATCATCTGTCAGATTCTGAGACGAGTAAGCTCTTTCAGAATGTTTTCCTTTGTTGCTCCTCAGGAACCACATTTTGCCTTGTATCCTTTTTTTTATTCACCCATAAGGTCATTCCCGTTGTTATTCTTGGTATGATCCTAGGAGATGATCTAATTTCTATAGAAATTTTCTGCATGGGCTCGTTTTGAAGGATGGTCACAGTCCCACTCTCTGTTTTTATTATATATTAAAAAATATATATATATATTATATATATATATATATTATTATATAATGTAGAAAACACAAAAAAACACTTTTATTTAACTATCGACCAAATTCACTGTTGATGTTCCAGGCACGCTGTACACTTTCATCTGGAATATATCCATTTTAGAAGCCAAATCTTTTGCAAAGCCAATATTTCTGATGCAGATTGAAGGTGTTTAAGCTATCTCTTTTAATGCCAATTGAAACCAGAAATGTTTTTTCCCCCTCAGAACATTATTATTGATGCTTGCGTTTTGGATACAGACTCTGGACTCCTGCAGCAGGTAACTGAGCCATCACTCTATGAACTGTGTACAAGACTGTCTGTAATATTATGATTATTCACCTGCAGGACTTCTTCAGTATTGCTGAATATCTGTACTAATTGCTGGATATGTGAATACTAACAATTGAAGGAGATGATAAAAGGTATTCATTTATTTGTGCACACAGGCGTGTGATATCACTGGAGGAATTTATCTGAAAATACCCCAAGTCAACTCTCTGCTGCAGTACCTGTTGGTAAGATGTCCTTTCATGTGCTGGCGTCATGTGTCCATCATGTGCTACGGGACATTGACTGAGGTTTTCATTTTTGTTGTCTGTATTTTCAATCGCATTTCTCTGTGTGGAAATATCTGCTTTAAGTGTTTCAGTGCTAACAGGGACTTCCAAAAAATAGCGAACCACAGCTCGTCTTTCAAAGCTTTAAATAGGCTCTGTCACCAGACTTGGTCTGTGCTGTGCACATCATGTATCCGTTTTTAAAACTATCTTTTCATTTTGTTGCTCATTAGTAAAATGGAAAATAAAAATTGAAAGGCTATCATACTAATTCAGGCACATTGGACTCAGAGCATCATCTGTGAGTTCATACTTTCACTTTCTGTTTGCTGCAAAGGGGAATGCTGGGACCACTGTCAATATGAAAAACATAGTATATGTTTGGCTGCTGGTATAACATGCTCTAAAGTAGTGTTCCCCACTACTGTAGAATTCTATTGAACTGTGCTTTAGTGGGTTTTAGAAACGGCCAAGGGAATAAATCTAATACAGTAATACATCCTCATAAGTAGAATGGGGGGTATTATTATTCTGTATTTATAAAGCGCCAGCATATTCCGTATCCCTTTAATATTGAATAGATTTCTTTTGGAGGTACAGTGAAAGAGTATAGGAAGCTGTCCGAATTAAAACTTAGCTTTGACTGTATCAGGGTAATTCAAAGAGATCCGAATTGCTTGAGAAAGGTAACCGAACGCTGAAAATCAGCGTTCGGTTACCTTTCTTGGCCATTCGGCTATCCAGAGAGCAGGTAATTCGCCAAATCCTGGCGAATTGCCTGCACATACGGTGCCTGTTCGAGGGCAGTGAAATCCCCATGAAAAAGCACTGCTTGATTTGTCTTTTACCTTTTAGTTTGACACAGTTTGCATTAAATCATCGTTGAATCTTTCATAGTGGGTTTTCCTGCCGGATCCTGATCAGAGGACACAGCTTAATCTCCCACCGCCTGTCCATGTGGATTACCGAGCTGCATGCTTCTGTCATCGAAACCTGATCGAGATCGGCTATGTATGTTCAGTCTGTTTATCCAGTAAGTATTGGGAAGGTGGAATTATTTATACTGAGCTGGTGTTAGAGAAGCAAGAAATCTATGAGATCTTTTCATATTAGAGGACACCCACAACAGCTGGTCAGCCACCACTTCATACAGATGTTAAAATTCAGCACTCCACATTGTGATCATGAGATGCGTGTCTCTGCAGTCAGGGAGCCTACTCCCTATAGGCCTTACATGAGTTACTGCAAAAGTTGGGCGTGCTAAAAGGGAACTTAAAAAAAAAACCCTAAATTGCCATTCATACAAACAAAGAGGGGACTTGAAGGAAGCTAAGGAAGGTGTGTGAGCATTAATTGATCAGTGAGTTAAAAGGATTTAAGATTTGCCTTAAATTAATGGTCTCTGCTTTGACTTCCATACTCTATGTAAAATGTTGTTAAAGGGTGCATAGGAAATTGAGATTAGATTGAGAAAAGATATAGTATATCTTGTATACAGTTGCAAAAAAAAAGTAGGTGAACCCTTTGGGATTACGTGGAGTTTTGCATGAATTGGTCATAAAATGTGCTCTGAACTTCATTTAAGTCACAACATTTTGAAAAACACAGTCTGCTTAAAATAATACAACACAAACATTATATGTTTTCATGTGTTTGTTGAACATAACATGTAAACATTCACAGTGCAGGGTGGAAAAAGTATGTGAACCCCTAGCCTAATGACTTCTCCAAGAGCTAATTGGAGCCAGGAGTGAGCCAACCTTGAGTCCAATCAGTGTGATATTATTGGATGTGTTGCTGAAAGCTGTCCAGCCCTTTAAAAACACACACCAGTTTTGGGTTTACTGGTTTCAAGAAGCACTGCCTGATGTGAACCATGCCTCGCAGAAAAGAGCTCTCAGAAGACCTACGATCAAGAATTGTTGACTTGCATGAAGCTGGAAAGGGTTACAAAAGTATCTCCAAAAGCCTTGATGTTCATGTGTCCACTGTTAGACAGACTGTCTACAAATGGAGAAAGTTCAGCACTGTTGCTACTCTCTCTAGGCGTGGTCGTCCTGTAAAGATGATTGCAAGAGCACAGCGCAGAATGCTTAATGAGGTAAAGAAGAATCCTAGAGTGTCAGCTAAAGACTTACAGAAATCTCTGGCACATGCTAACATTTTTGTAGACACATCTACAATAAGGAAAACCTTAAACAAGAATGGAGTACATGGGAGGACACCACGGAGGAAGCCATTGCTGTCCAAAAAGAATATTGCAGCACATTTGCAGTTTGCAAAAGAGCACCTGGATGTTCCACAGCACTACTGGCAAAATATTCTGTGGACAGATGAAACCAAAATTGAGTTGTTTGGAAAAAACACACAATACTATGTATGGAGAAAAAAAGGCACAGCACACCAACATCAAAACCTCATCCCCACTGTAAAACATGGCGGAGGGAGAATCATTGTTTGGGTCTGCTTTGCTGCCTCAGGGCCTGGACAGATTGTTTTCATTGATGGAAAAATGAATTCCAGAGTTTATCAAGACATTTTGCAGTAAAACGTAAGACCATCTGTCCGCCAACTGAAGCTCCGCAGAGGATGGGTGATGCAACAGGACAATGACCCAAAGCAAGTAATTCAACAAAAGAATGGTTTCAACAAAACAAAATACGCCTTCTGGAGTGGCCCAGTCAGAGTCTTGACCTCAACCCGATTGAAATGCTGTGGTATGACCTTAAGAGAGCGATTCACACCAGACATCCCAAGAATATTGCTACACTGAAACAGTTTTGTGAAGAGGAGTGGTCCAAAATTACTCCAGATCGTTGTGCAGGTCTGATCTGCAACTACAGGAAATGTAGAATAGATAGGGGAATAGAAGGAGGGCAGCGGCCCCCTACCTCTGCACATTTTGGTGACAGAGTGAGGAACCCGGAGCAGCCTGCAGGAAACCGCCAGCACCCAGCCCAGACGCCACAGAGAGCAGGCAGCAGCCTGCATGCGCCGAAACAAGCCCAGAGTAGGTCGCGTGGGGGCTTCTGGGAGTGGCAGTGTGGGTCAGCATTGCCCCCCGCTGCGGCAACGTCCCCATGACTGACAAGGACAGTCACATGACTGTCCTGTGTCAATCAATCCAGCCTCCCATGGGGGTGTTTTTTTTAAAAAAGTGAATGACTTGAGAGCAATGGAGCTTTCCTATTGGCTCAAGCCATTCACTTGATCTCAGTGCCTCTCCACTAAAGAGCGTTGATTCGGGAGGTAGGCAGACTTCAGTCTGAATCACATTGCCAGCTTGAGCTACGCAATTAGCGTAGAGTTCAGCTGCGCAAACTGTGTTGGCTACGCTGGCTCAGTGCTGCCGCTGCTGTCTGTGTGATGAATCACACACACAGCAGCCGGCAAACTGAAAGAAAAAAAAAAGAAAAGCGGAGTACAGAGAAGGGCGGTGAGGGAGCGTGGAGCAGGTGAGTTAAGCTTTTTTTAAAATGTTATTTTACATATTTAATATTATAGCTATCTGGTTGAGACCTGACCCCACTGACTTCATGGAATGGCAGGTGAAGCCCTGCCTCCCCTGACTGCACGTCCCTGCATTCTAGCTTTTTCATATATACTGCTCCTGGTGATGTTTGAGTCTCTGTGAGAATTGTGGGGAACAATTTTAAGGATTGTTATGTTTTTTATATATTTTTTTTTTATCAATTTTACTTTTAATTAGACTTACAAGTTTTGTCTTTCTTTGCAGTATTTTGTAACTTCAGTCCTATCTGCACCACATGCGAGTAAGTATTTCCTTTGCATCATTCTTGCCATATGTTCTTCCTATACATGAAATACGTGAGCTCTTTATAAGTGCTTTATTGTGTTGGTTGATTTGGTACAGTAAGACACGATTTTCACTCTACCATGAAGATTCACAGCCCCAATTAAATTGTATGTGCCCTCTTACAAACCAAATGCTGGATCCAGTATGTAGATTCCTATCTGCTATTTAACAAAATCTCCTGTGACGCTCTGCTAGAATCCTTATAACCCAGGGGTCAGCAACCTTGACCCTCCAAATGTTTTGAAACTATATCTCCTTTGCTGCTCAGCCACTTATTAAGTTGACAGAGACTCATGGGAAATGTAGTTCCAAAATATCTGGAGGGCCAAGGTTGTTGATTTCAGCTTTAACCCTATTTAAGGCCACGTGGGTTAAGGTACGTGGACTGGAGTTCACTGAGCATTGTGAGAATCAAAGTTAATCTGTAAGGAAGCTGATATCCCCTTGTTTTGATACCTCATTAAGGTGTAGTGTTGCATTAGTGTTTCTTCAGAACATTTTTAAGGATGAAAGCATTCTGTACATGCGTTACCAATGGCATAATTCTTTCCTTCTGTTTACAGGACTGCTTTTAAGATCTCTCTGCCGCCTGTTATGAAAGCAAAGAAAAAGAAATTGAAACCCATGTTTTAGACGTTATCATGAATACCACTGTCCACGGAGCTGTTGAGATGAAGTCATTTTGCCCACTTTTCCTGTCTAAAATAAGTTGCAAATGTGTAGCGTCAAGCGCATGAACTCTCATAGAGACATGTAACCTGAAGTTACACCTGTTAACGTGGCAAACTACCTAACATGTATGAAAACACAGAGTCATCATTATGTCACTAGCTCTTAAGTTACAGGATCCGAGTTTCTGTTGAAATACTACTTTTAGTGATACCACTGGTTCGGATTAAAATTGTATATCACTTAAAATAAGTAACCAGAAATTCTTTAGCAACTGGGGATTATAGCCTAAAATATATTGATATTTTTATTGGAACATTTTATGGTTGTATATGCTGTTTTATATTTTCTGTTAATGGTTAAATGAGTATTGTTGAAACATAATGGGGATATATCTGAATATTATTTTTTTATATCATATTGTAGTATAAGTTGTATGTACTTTTGCTGAAATCCGTTGTTCCCAGGCGCACAGCTTGGCTTGTCATTGTGCTGCTAGTATTGCCCATGGAGTAACAATTTGTCAAGGTCACAAAAATATTTTATGTTTATGTACTCTCTACCAAAACACACAATGTTACTTTCAGTCCTGATCAACATGTGATACAAAGTTGAAATTTGATCATAACTCAAGGGTATCATTGGATCAATATTCCTGCACATTATACATTTTTGTTTATATATATGTATATATCCAAAAAGCCTCTCGTTTTAATTAATAAACTTTGGAATCCAGATGTGATTTATGGCTTTACTCATAAGGCAATCAGAAAAAAACAACAGCTTATTTTTAATGTGTATGACAACTAATTTTCTTCATCTTTTGGAAAAATCACTGAAGGTACAGCCAATGGCAATACAACAGCTTGAACCCTAACAGGAAGTGCCCAGGTATACTGTTTTGGAATCCTTTTAATGCGCAATGCTTACTGTTCCTCCTTGAGTAAATCCCTGTCAATGTTTTGCTCCTCTACACGTGATGCATGCTGCAGCGGAAGTGACAGCTCTGAGCAGATAACTGTCCTACAGCAGGACAGCCATCCTATCACTTTGTCCACATCATTGACGGTCAATCAGTGCACCAACGTCTCTGAGGCTAGGGTCAGATGAGCGCATTTTGTACTGACTGTGCGTCCGTGCAGTACGGACATACTTTCTGACTGACGACAAGGTAGTGGCCACACAGTCCGTTTTTTTCACTGACGTATTTTGTGACTGATGTAGCAGGGAAAATAAATTAAAATGCAAAACCATTGTGTATAAATGCAGTCCGTCTGACCACGCTCCATCACTCACACACAAAGCTATGCGGACGTTGTGGACGTGGCGCACTCCGTACATCCGTTCTAGCAGTATTACGTTCTTGCCTAACCTGCGTCCGTTTGCAGCGTCTGTCAGCCTCCGCACTTCTGTGCGGACATACTTCGTGTGTGGGGCTCCATTTAACACAATTGTATGCTATCACGGACGTACTTATGTGCGGGCAACACGGACGTTAACACTGCGTTCGTCTGACCCCAGCCTGAGGGCCAATTGCACACCGCTGTGAGAAGACCCCCAGTTAGCGTCGACTGAGGAGGGCAAAACATTGTGCACAGAAATGGATTAGTGTGAGTGCAAATAGCTCCTTAAGGGATGAGATATTGCATTGATCCTTAAGACCAATATGATATCCAGCACCTGTTGGGATATCGCGGCAAAATGCAACTGGGCAATACAGGTGCACTTTAATACATTAAAGGCAGTATTACACAGCTGGTGCTAACTTAACCAGAGCTGTTGTAAACTTACCAGCCATTATAGTCTATGGAGTTGCTAACTTCTGGTTAAGCTCTGGTGTACAGCTCTGGTTAAGTTAGCACCAGCTTTGCAATACTGCCCTAAATCTTTTCAATATGTAAAATCCTATATATAAAAAGGCAAAGTAAACATTCTGGATAGGTCCATAGATTAATTAAATGTTTTCTTTTTGTTGCATATAAAAATACACAAAACAGCAAATGTTTTTTTTTCTCACTGATTTTACTATGATTAAAAATATATGATCCCATCTGCGCTAGTCTTGTTTTCGCCAGCGCAGGCTCACTGCCCTTCACTTAGGTTTGTAAGAGGCACGTAATAATATTCTGGTGATGCTTTCTGATCGTAGAGCCGAAGAAGCTCTTCCACCTCTGGCCAAGTTTTGCACTGTTTGTCCAACCTGAGTCTTGTCCTTTGGCATGGTGGGGGTGAATGATATATCTGTCATCTGAAGGGATAGAAAAAAAACAATTTATTATGATTGTGGGATAGTTAAAGAGCTCTATAAATACTAGGTAATCGTAATAATAAAGGTAGGTCACCCCTTGTCTGGAAGACTCTAAAAAACAGAATTTTTGGAGCTCTGCTGGATTTTAGTAATTTTGGATAAGGTGCACTCAGGCAGCCTGTCACTCGGAAACCAAAACTCCCAAGTGCTGCAGCAGAGTGTGACACCTGCACGGAGCCTCTATGCAGCCCCAGTGTGTGAGACATACTGATTGGAGTCTCGCTGACTGTCGGTGTACACTCTGGGAGCTGTAGCAGAAAGATTGTGGCTCTCCCGCCACAGTTTCCATTCTCAAAGACCATGGGTAGCCCTAGTGAGAGCCATGATGCCTGGTGTCACGTTGACTCCTGGCACCATGTCAGTGAAGGCTGCAGAGAGCCCTCAGTACACGCTGGTGGCTGCAGCAGGAGGGGGATTGCAGCTGTTCTGCTGCAATCGCACCCCTCTCTGACATCAGATTCTTATGGATTACAAATCATATAGCAGAGGATATCAGTATTAGTGTGGGATGTCCTGGCGTCCAGGAGTTAGACACAGACCAGAGAGCGGTACCTGTGGGCTGAGGCATTTGGATGTCTGAACATTAAACCAGACTCCACGGTTTAGAGTGAAGTGGTAAACCTACACCAATAGTTAAAATGAGGGATTCACATGTGTTTTTTTTTTTTCTTTTTCCTGCTGCCTGAACAGCAATAGTGAGAGCAGCCCATTTCATTAGGTTGTGCACCCATGGAGCGTTTATTACATAACTATGCTTGGATAATTTTGTATAGAACTGTTATTTTTAGTTAGGAATAACTAAAGTCTATGCAGTGATGCAGTCAATGTTCATGCTGTTTATTATGAAACCGATAAAGAACATCCAAAATATCAATGTAGGAGGTCAAAGATGAACCCCCCCCCCATCATTAGGGTGTGCCTGGGCACAATAGGCACACCCTATGTGCACGCCTGTGCTTAAGTCATTTATCCACACCTTTCGGCACTAGCTAAAATATCGGTATTCTTTTTTTTTTTTTAAATTCAAAATTTTTCTTTATTGTAGACAAAGAAAAAACAGAAAATACATATTTGGTCAAACGACCATAAACAGAGAAATACAGGAACAGAGTATATATGGAAAACATAGACATAAGGAGAAAACATTACAGTAAGCATTCACTTTCTTGAAGCAGAGTAAATAATTCCTAACCAATTCTCAAATCTCACAATGGTCGGTGGTCCGTCAGGACCTTGTAGGGTACCATAGTAAATTGTTCAAAATAATAAAATTGTGAGAGGGAGGAGTGCGTCTCGCCCATGTCTATGGCAAGAGAATCAGTGGCGTCGTAACGTGGGGGCGGGGGGTGCGGCCCGCACCAGGTGACACCCGCCTTTAGGGTGACACCGTCACCCTAAGGGCGGGTGTCTCACCCACCGCCCGCCACCGCCGCCACCGCCGCGGATTCGCTCCGTGCGAGCGTCCGAAGCATGCAGCTTCGGCGCTCGCCTGGAGGAAATACGTCACCAGCCAATCGCGGCTGGTCACGTGGCTCCCCCAGACGAGCGCCCAAGCTGCGCGCCGGACGCTCAGAAGGAGCGAAAAACGCGGCGGAGAGGTGCTGCCTGGGCCGCTATCCGGACCAGGACCAGGAGGTGAGCTGGGGCAAATCCATGAGCTGCTGGGGCAAATCCATGGGGGCCTGGGGCAAATCCATAAACTGCTGGGGCATATCCATGAGAAGCTGGGGCAAATCCATGAGAGGAGCTGGGGCATATCCATGAGCTGCTGGGGCAAATCCATGAGGAGCTGGGGCAAATCCATGAGCTGCTGGGGCAAATCCATGGGGGCCTGGGGCAAATCCATAAACTGCTGGGGCATATCCATGAGAAGCTGGGGCAAATCCATGAGAGGAGCTGGGGCATATCCATGAGGAGCTGGGGCAAATCCATGAGAGGAGCTGGGGCAAATCCATGAGGAGCTGGGGCAAATCCATGAGCTGCTGGGGCAAATCCATGAGGAGCTGGGGCAATCCATGAGCTGCTGGGGCAAATCCATGAGGAGCTGGGGCAAATCCATGAGCTGCTGGGGCAAATCCATGAGCTGCTGGGGCAAATCCATGAGGAGCTGGGGCAAATCCATGAGCTGCTGGGGCAAATCCATGGGGGCCTGGGGCAAATCCATAAACTGCTGGGGCATATCCATGAGAAGCTGGGGCAAATCCATGAGCTGCTGGGGCAAATCCATGAGGAGCTGGGGCAAATCCATGAGAGGAGCTGGGGCATATCCATGAGGAGCTGGGGCATATCCATGAGGAGCTGGGGCATATCCATGAGGAGCTGGGGCATATCCATGAGCTGCTGGGGCAAATCCATGAGGAGCTGGGGCAAATCCATGAGCTGCTGGGGCAAATCCATGAGGAGCTGGGGCAAATCCATGAGCTGCTGGGGCAAATCCATGAGGAGCTGGGGCAAATCCATGAGCTGCTGGGGCAAATCCATGAGCTGCTGGGGCAAATCCATGAGGAGCTGGGGCAAATCCATGAGCTGCTGGGGCAAATCCATGAGAGGAGCTGGGGCATATCCATGAGGAGCTGGGGCAAATCCATGAGAGGAGCTGGGGCAAATCCATGAGAGGAGCTGGGGCATATCCATGAGGAGCTGGGGCATATCCATGAGAGGAGCTGGGGCATATCCATGAGAGGAGCTGGGGCATATCCATGAGGAGCTGGGGCATATCCATGAGAGGAGCTGGGGCATATCCATGAGAGGAGCTGGGGCATATCCATGAGAGGAGCTGGGGCATATCCATGAGAGGAGCTGGGGCATATCCATGAGGAGCTGGGGCATATCCATGAGGAGCTGGGGCATATCCATGAGCTGCTGGGGCATATCCATGAGCTGCTGGGGCAGTATATCCATGAGCTGCTGGGGCATATCCATGAGCTGCTGGGGCAGTATATCCATGAGCTGCTGGGGCAGTATATCCATGAGCTGCTGGGGCAGTATATCCATGAGCTGCTGGGGCAGTATATCCATGAGCTGCTGGGGCAGTATATCCATGAGCTGGGGCAAAATCCATGAGAGCAGCTGGAGCATTATCAATGAGAGCAGCTGGGGCAGTATATACATGAGAGCAGCTGGGGCAATATCCATGAGAGGAGCTGGGGCATATCCATGTGTGCTGGGGGCAATATCCATGAGAGCTGGGGCAATATCCATGTGTGAGCTGGTCTGGGGCAATATATCCATGTGTGAGCTGGTCTGGGGCAATATATCCATGTGTGAGCTGGTCTGGGGCAATATATCCATGTGTGAGCTGGTCTGGGGCAATATATCCATATGTGAGCTGGGGCAATATATATATCCATGGGTGAGCTGCTGGGGGCAATATATATCCAGAGCTGCTGGGGCAATATATATCCATGTGTGCTTTCACTGCCTTCGAACGGGCAACGTACTTGCTGGCAGTTGGCAAAACGTTGTGTGAGCATATGAGAGAGCTCCACAGCAATAAACCTCACAGTAATGTGCGCTGTGTGTATGAGCATTCAGTGTTATATGGGAGTACTGATTTAGGAGTAAGAGTAGTTAAAAAAAAAATCTGAAAAACTCGGGGGGGGGGGGTGACACCATAAATTACCGCACCGGGTGACACCGACCCTAGTGACGCCACTGAAGAGAATCCATCCAAAGAGTGAGGTAAGTATCAGAGAAAGAGGTAAAGGACATAGGTAAAGTGAAGACAGAGAGAGTGGCAGCAAAGAAGGAGGAGGAAAAGAAGGGAGAGAAAGGGGGCGGGTCAGAGCATATGGGAGACATGTACATTACAACTAGAGACAGTCTAAAGGCCAGGAGTGGTGATAGTGTATCGTACAATGAGTGCAGGGTGAGGAGGTTACGCCGTCCGACCTCTCCCGGGCCCCGCCGCCAAGACGCGGCATATCCCCCCCAATGGAACCACTTCAGACCGAAGCCATCCATCTCTCCCCGGGACTCAGCATCAAGATGATCAATAGATCGAAAAGATTCAACTCGGCCGACCCATTCACCTGTGGAAGGGGCTCTGTGAGATCGCCAGAGAGCGGAAATGAGTGCGCGGGCCGCCAGGAGCATGTAGAGGAGCACCGATCGCTTGAGTGTTTTAAGAGGTAGGTCAATGTGGAATAGCAGGAAACACTCCGGTGTATGTGGTAGCTTGACATCGGTGACCTGGTGGATCGCGTCCTGAACTACACACCAAAAGTCTTTGATTCGGGGGCAAGACCACCATATGTGTGTGTGTCTTGGGCGCATCTCCAGCACTCTGACGGGGTCGATGGGTAGATACTATGAAGAAGGCTAGGAGTCTTGTACCAAAAAGAAAGCAATTTAAAGGACGTTTCTTGGATGCGAGTGGCGCTGCTACCCTTATGAACCAGGGTATACGTTTTCGACCACTGGTCTGGGGAGATCGAGAACCCAAGTTCCCTCTCCCATCTAGCTTCGAAAGATGGGGCCTCTGTGTCCGTAGACATGATCATCCCGTAAAGGGTGGAGATCCCCCTGGTCAAGGAGTGACCCGTATGACAAAGGCGTTCAAAAGGTAGTAAAGGTCGACTCAAACTGTAGCTACAGTTGAGACTCCTTAGGTATGACTTTAGCTGGTAAAAGTTAAATCGCTCCAAGTATGAAAGAGGGCCCCGTTGGATCGAGTGAGGGGATAGTTCCAAGTTGCCATCTGGAGGGAGGTCTATCGCCCGAAGCCTGTCCGAGTCCGTCATCCGGGCTCGCAGAGAGGGCAATATTCCGCTTAACAGCTCCAGGTTATGCGACAGCGGGAGTAGTGGGGAACGGGAAGAAGAAAGTCCAAGGGAGATTTTCCGTGTATGCCAGATGTGCAATGTTGCCGACATCGGGTCAGGGTCTGTTTTCTGGGCTGTCAGTCGGGAAGGGGGCAGCCAGGGTAATGTCCATAAGGGACGGTCAGTAAGTGCTCGTTCCAGGTCCAGCCACCTTTTTTCCAGGCCAATTCCGGACCACTCAACCACTCTTGCCATATGGCAGACGAGGTAGTACTTTCTAGGGTCAGGCAGGGCCAAGCCACCTCTTGCTTTGGGGCGACAAAGCACCGCAAATCCCACTCGCGGGCGACCTCTGGGCCAGACAAATTTTAACAATTCCGATCTGAGGGCTGTAAAGAACGACATTGGGATCGTGATCGGTAGGGCGTTGAAAAGGTAGAGCAGTCGGGCATCAGGTTCATTTTGAGGACTGCAATTCTACCAAACCATGACATCATCCCCCCAGTCCAGGCCGCCATGTCTGTGCGAAAGGAATGAAGGATGGCAAGGAAATTAAGATCGTGAAGTAATCTGGTCGAGGAAGCTAACCAGACGCCTAAGTATCTCATTCGGTCCGGACAATAGCGGAATGAGTAGGAACGTCTAAGATAGGAGATGGAGGAATGGCCCAGAGAAATGCCAAGAAATTCCGATTTAGCTCGGTTGATACAATATCCAGCTAGGGTGCCGTATTCCTCGAGCGCCTGTACGACCGTGGGAAGAGAAGTAGTTGGGTTAGTGAGAAGGAACGGGAGGTCGTCAGCGTACGCTGAGACCTTGTGCTCCGAGGCGTGTCCCTGAATGCCCGTGATAGAGGGATTGAGGCGGATCGATTCCAGCAGGGGTTCGAGCGATAGGGCAAATAGAAGGGGGGACAACGGGCAACCCTGACGTGTCCCGTTTTGATCATTGAATATCTCGGACAGGGCACCATTTGCCTTTACCCGAGCCATAGGATTAGCGTACAGGGCCTCCAACCAAGAAAGGAAAGAGACGCCCACTCCCAGTCGTGCCAGGACCGAAAACAGAAAGCGCCAACTCACCCGGTCGAAGGCCTTTTCCGCGTCGGTGGAAAGCAAGAGTAGTCCAGTATGCGTGCGTTTAGCCAGACCAATAGCGCTTAAGACTCGAGTCGTTGCGTCTCGCGCCTCTCGTCCAGGGATAAAACCCACTTGATCGGTATGAATGAGTGGAGGCAAGAGAGGTGCGAGGCGGGTAGCCATTATTTTCGCTAGTATCTTAAGGTCAGTATTCAGTAGGGAAATGGGGCGGTAGTTACGCACGTCCGTGTCATCTTTTCCAGATTTCTTGATGACCGAGATAGTGGCTGATAAAGTATGAGGATGAAATTTACCTCCATCTCTCAGGGAAGCAAAAAGGGATTCCATGTGAGGGGTCAAGACGTCTGAGTAGGACTTATAATATTCGGCCGGTAAGCCGTCAGGACCTGGGCATTTACCACCCTTAAGTCCAGTCACCACCCTCCGTATCTCTGCAGCCGAGATTGGGGCATCAAGAGAATCAGACGACTCCTGAGGAAGGGTGCGGATCAGCTTGCTCTCCAGATATCCATTAATGCTCGCCGAGGAGGGTATGTTGTTGTTGGATGTAACGTCCATACTATATAACTTTTCATAAAAACTGCGAAATTCGCTCAAGATCTGGTCGGGTCGTGTAACGATCTCCCCAGAGGGGAGTTTAAGTTTGGCTACATAAGTTGCTTCCCTTCTCCCGCGGAGGATCTTAGCTAACAATTTGCCCGGCTTGTTTTCTTTGAGAGCGAAAGAACATTTAGCTTTCTGGGCCGCGAAGCGGATGTCTTTGTCAAGGATATCATTCAGCGCCCTACGCTTGGCGAGCAGTAGGTCGTAGTCTGCAGGGAGTGCTGACGCGTGGTGGGCAAGTTCAAGGTACCTTATTTCTGCAAAGAGAGCCGCTAAAGCGCCCGACCTCTCTCGTTTAAGTGCCGTGGCTCTGCTAAGGAAGACACCTCTCACAACAGTCTTATGTGCTTCCCATATCGTAGGGAGGGAAACGCCCGAATCCGCCTTATCAGAGAAGTAATTGCGTAGGCCAGTGTCAACTTCTGTAAAGAAAGCGGGATCCTGTAACAGTGATGTGTTTAATCACCATTGTCGTTCCGAGGGGAGCGACAAAGGGGAGGAGAAAGTTGTCAAGAGAGGGCAGTGGTCGGACCACGTTTGGGCATGTATAACAGAGTCCTCGACACAGAGCACTGAGCGTTGTTGGACAAACAGGTAGTCGAGACGCGAGTATGTGGCGTGGACTGAGGAATAAAAGGTGTAGTCGCGTTCCCCTGCGTGGAAAGCCCTCCATACATCCACTAGCTGCAGGGTGTCTAGAGTGTGGCGGATATGGCGAGAGATACAGGGCGGAATGGAAGAGTGACCCGCAGAGGTATCTAGACGTGGGTCTAGTGGGACATTAAAATCGCCTGCCAATACCAGGGTTCCTACCGCAAAAGAAGTAAGGCGACGAAGGATCGCTGCTAGGCAGTGGTGTTGATTAGCGTTTGGGAGGTGGACCGATGCGAAGGTGTATTTAACATCCACTATTGTACAGTTTACAAACAAGAAACGGCCTCCGTCATCAGAGAGCACGCCATCGATGACCACAGGGGTGTCCCTAGAGAAAAGAATCGCCACTCCACAGCTTTTGCCCCCGGAGTAGTTGCTGTAGTAGCCCGTCGGGAAAGCTGGATCACTCAAAGACGGGTCAAAAGTGTGTTTCCTGGAGAAAGACCACCGACGCCCTCAGCGCCCGGACCTCCCAGAAGAGACGGCGGCGTTTTTCTGGGATGTTCAGGCCTTTCACATTATATGTGAGAAAGCGGAGGGGCTTTGGGGAAAAGCCTGGTGATGAAGACATATCTCTAGCGGTCAGACAAACAAACAAGGGGAAAAGGACGGAGGGAAGGGTGGGTAAGGGGTGGGGGAAGAGAAGAAGAAAGGAAGAAAGAAGGAAGAAAGTACAGAAAACAAAAGAAAGATAATAAGGAATGGTACGTCTCTGGGAGAGGCTAGTCTGTACCCTAGAGAGGTTGACTACCTTCCCGTGGGAAGAATGACGTCCGGTCCTTGTGGGTGCGAGGATCTAGGATCCTCAACCCGAGCGGCCAAGTAAAGTGTCGCCTGAATGATCAGCCAGTAAAGGCAACAGTGTTTAAATAACAAGAATTGAAGTCAGAACTAAATGTTGAGCACTAAGAAGTCCCCTCCGACTTCTAGATATGAGAAGTGCAGAAAAAACGGTATTAACAGTAATTAGCAGTAAAAAACAGGGGACTCTCCTAAAGAGAGACCCGTTTTATCCAAATTATAATTATATGTCCCCCTGTGGAACCCAAGGTCTAGGGAGTTCCCCTAATAGTGAGTTGAGAAAAAAAAGGGGGGGTTGTACCAACACGATCTAGAGGCGACCACCCTCCCTACGAAGCTTATATAACCCCCTCCACGAGAAGGAAATAAAACAGTGTCGCGGTCGGACGGTCTATACAAGCCTAAAAACAAGTCAATACATGTTAAACATCGTCCCCTCTGCAACTACCAAAGGCCCACACAGGTCTTCGAGGGCTCAGGAATCCAATGCTAAGTCGTGGCACTTAGTGGCGAGGTAGTGTCACCGTTGCTACAGCAGGGGCAGCGCTTTCGTAAGAGTCGAGATCCAAGAACACATCTCCCTCGTCTGTCCTTGCCCTATTTTGTGCTGTTTTCCCTCTCCTCCCCACCCACCCACCAATCCCTCCTTTCCTTGTCCAGGAAGTGGGGGCAAGTGCGCATCAGAAATATGTATCCAATGTGGGGGGTGGCGGCGGTGAGGGAGGGGTTTTGCCAGTGTCCAGAACAGGCGCGCTGTCACGGTCCACCCCGTGTACCTGTCTAGCAAACCTGGATCTAAGAACTTTGCCCTGGATTTCTTCATTCTTGGATTCCAGTCCAGGTTTTGCCCAAGCTAAGCACCATGTCCAGACTCCTGGAGATCCAGCCTGGATTTTCCTGTCTAGCCCTGGACTTCCAGCTGAGGCCTATCCATGTTTAAGCCTCCTTAAAAGGCAGAGAGACCCAGCCAACAGTGGGTCTGCATTATTGTTCTCCCTGACTGAGGTCACTTGGTTGTGTGCAAACCTGCTCTTCCTGTACCAACTTATCCTACGTATCCAGTTACCATCTGTCTACCTGTGGATTACAGTTGTTCTCACTGTCTGACCTTTTGATCAAGGTACCGCTGTCTAGAGACTTATCCTTGGTGGGCCCTGTCTGCAGTCTAGGACTGCATTACCCACAATCCACTGACTCTCCAAGAACTCTCCCTGGACTTTATTGCTATTTCTTTTGTTCATTTGCCTGCAGTTAAGGTCCATTTATGTTTTATTAAAGAATCTGCATTGCGTGATTCCTGTCTGGCCTCCCCTCTGTGTCGCCGCCTGCTGGGCTCATACCAGAACCACACACGCCTCGTGACAGAATGCAGACCCCTTCTTATTATGAGTCTGCGGTGATACAGGCGGTGGTGGCATCCATGAAAATGGCTGTGGAGAACTTCCTGCAGCAACTGGATTCTATGTTGCTTAAAGTGCTGCAAGGATTAAGGGGCACCTCACCTAAGGTGCGCTCTTCAACTTCGATGTCTGGCTGCAGGAGACCCTTGTCTGAGGAGGAACGATCCAGGAGGAGGTCTTTGGGACTGTGCTTCTATTGTAGTGCGGGCTCACATTTCATATCTGCATGCCCTGTGCGCCCACCCAAGCCATCCCCTGCACAGACCAGAGTCAATCCTGTTACTCCTGCTTCTCGGCTGGTTGCTCCTCCTGTGTCTGAGCATGCTAAAAGCAAAGAGACATTACTTGCTGAGTCCTTGCCAACAATGTCTAAGCGAACTCCAAGTGCCAAGGCTCGACAGCACCCTGTCTCTGCCAGCCCTCGCCAAGCTACTATCAAGCCTCGCCAGGTCACAGCCAAGTCATGCCCAGTCTCTAATCCTGCCAAGTCTCGCCAAGCTGCTGTCAAGCTTCTCCAGCCCACAGCCAAGCCTCGCCCAGTCTCTACTCCTGCTAGGCCTCGCCAGGCTACCACAGTTGGCAAGTCTCGCCATACTCCGGTACCCAGATCTAAGAGACCTGAATTTAGGGAGGGATTTAGGGAAACCTTCTCTGAAGTGGAGAGTACAGAGGAGGACTCCCTCTCTGATTACTTGGAGACCCCGCCATCTGAGCCTGCTGACGTTGAACCCATGGACATGGAACCTACCTTGCCCACAGATTCGGAGTCTTATATGTCCATGGAGGTTGCTTTGACACAGACTACGGAGGTCGCCGCCCTGCACGTCGCAGAATTTCCAGTGTTCGCTGCCCTGCATCCCGCAGGATCTCGAGAGGTCGTTGCCCTGCAACCCGCAGGATCTCCAGTGGTCGCTGCCCTGCATCCCGCAGGATCTCCAGTGGTCGCTGACCTGCATCCCGCAGGATCTCCAGTGGTCGCTGCCCTTCATCCCGCAGGTTCTCCAGTTGTCGCTGCCCTGCATCCCGCAGGTTCTCCACTTGTCGCTGCTCTGCATCCCGCAGGTTCTCCAGTTGTCGCTGCCCTGCATCCCGCAGGTTCTCCAGTTGTCGCTGCCCTGCATCCCGCAGGTTCTCCAGTTGTCGCTGCCCTGCATCCCGCAGATTCTCCAGTTGTCGCTACCCTGCATCCCGCAGGTTCCCCAGTTGTCGCTGCCCTGCATCCCGCAGGTTCTCCAGAACTCGCTGCCCTGCATCCCGCAGGTTATCCTGAGCTATCACCACCACGGGGTCGTCGACGCCACCGTAAGGCCAAGCCGCTCACTGCCCAGCATGAGCCGTGCAGTACCCAGGTCGCCGCAGAGCCGTGCAGTACCCAGGTCGCCGCAGAGCCGTGCAGTACCCAGGTCGCCGCAGAGCCGTGCTGTACCCAGGTCGCTCAAGTGCCGTGCTGTACCCAGGTCGCTCAAGTGCCGTGCAGTACCGAGGTCGCTCAAGTGCCGTGCAGTACCGAGGGCGCTGCCCCTCCGTGCCTAGCCAAGGGTAATGCCCCTCCGTGCCTCGCCAAGGTTGTCGCTGTTGAGCCGCACAGTCCCAAGGTTGTCACCAAGGGCGCTGCCCCATCGAGCCGCGCCGAGGGCGCTGCCCCACTGAGCTGTGCCAGGGGCGCTGCCCCGCCGAGCTGTGCCCATGACACCTTTGACACTGAGTCTGACAGGGCTGTGCTCCTTGCTGTCTTTGAGGACTACCAGAATCCAGGTAGTTGGACTGGCAAGAGGTGCCCAAGAGGACCTGCCCCTCCGGGCTACACCAGGACGCCCTCTGGCGTGTTAGTCCGGGAGGAGCACTTGGCAGTGCTCAGGCGCTGCTCCGAGCTCTGGAGATACTTTGACATCTCTTCTGAGGACTCTAGTTAGAGGAAGGTGCTCCGTCCCCTGCTCCAGCCTCGGTGCCCAGAGGGCACCCGTCAGGGGGGGGGGGGTACTGTCACGGTCCACCCCGTGTACCTGTCTAGCAAACCTGGATCTAAGAACTTTGCCCTGGATTTCTTCATTCTTGGATTCCAGTCCAGGTTTTTCCCAGGCTAAGCACCATGTCCAGGCTCCTGGAGATCCAGCTTGGGTTTTCCTGTCTAGCCCTGGACTTCCAGCTGAGGCCTATCCATGTTTAGGCCTCCTTAAAAGGCAGAGAGACCCAGCCAACAGTGGGTCTGCATTATTGTTCTCCCTGACTGAGGTCACTTGGTTGTGTGCAAACCTGCTCTTCCTGTACCAACTTATCCTACGTATCCAGTTACCATCTGTCTACCTGTGGATTACAGTTTTTCTCACCGTCTGACCTTTTGATCAAGGTACTGCTGTCTAGACTTATCCTTGGTGGGCCCTGTCTGCAGTCTAGGACTGCATTACCCACAATCCACTGACTGTCCAAGAACTCTCCCTGGACTTTATTGCTATTTCCTTTGTTCATTTGCCTGCAGTTAAGGTCCATTTATGTTTTATTAAAGAATCTGCATTGCGTGATTCCTGTCTGGCCTCCCCTCTGTGTCGCCGCCTGCTGGGCTCATACCAGAACCACACACGCCTCATGACACGCGCTCAGTCAGTCCATGTAGTGGATCTGTTTAAAGGATGAGAGCTTAGGAAAGGAGCTCCAAGTGCATCAGGAGCGTAGAGGGTTCATATAGTGGCCACTAGTATGGTACAGGGGCTGAGCATATGCAAGTGTCTCTCAGCAAAAGTGGTGAATTCACTCACAGTAGGGTCACAAAAATCGTTACCATGACCTCGGGGGGGGGGGGGGTCACCTCAATCTCCATCCTCCGGGTTGGGTCGGTTTCCATCTCCGTTGCGGGGTCGACGTTGGCGACCACATGATCGTCTGCGGGGTCCGTACGGGGCCAGTGGTGCCGAATGGTGACCTTCTAGTTCCCAGCTCCTAACGGGGGCACCGTCAGTCCCATCATGTCTGCAAACTGGGGGGCATCAGAAGGGAAGCAGATAGAGTGGCGTTCACATCTTTTGAAGCCGTTAGAGCGAAGGGGAATCCCCATCTGTACGGAATTCCAGCCTGGCGTAGTGCTTGAGTCACAGGCTGTAAGCAACGCCTCGCTGCAAGAGTAAAAGGTGTGAGATCCTGGTAGAATTCCAGGGAGCTGTCGTGGAATTTCCAGGTGCGGGACGCCCGAGACGCTATCATTATCTTCTCCTTCAAAGTATAGTCTGGCAGGCAGCATATTATGTCTCGGGGGGGCGCTGTCGGAGGCGGTTTCGGGCGCAAAGCCCTATGTGCGCGGTCCATTAAGAGCGGGGTATCAGGTTCCTGGCCCAGCACCATAATAAAGGCCTCCGTGAGGGTAGCGCGTAGGTCTTCAGGGCTGTCTGTCTCTAGCAACCCGCGTATTCGGATGTTGTGCCTTCGGCCACGATTGTCGAGGTCGTCAACGCGGCGCTGTAGTTCGCTGTAAGCCGCCAGGGGAAGCATGTGGGGAGGAGGATGATTTCCCCGATCTTCCAGGAGCCCCACGCAAGACGTTAAGGCCTCTACATCCGACCTCACCTCTTGTCGCTTCATGTCGCCAGCGAATCTCTCCCTTAGGTCAGCCACCAGATCCGCTAGGTCTGCCTTGGTGGGGAGAGCCGAGATAAGGCGCTCCAGTCCCCAAACAGCGTCCGAGGGATCAGCCGACAGGTGCAGAGTGGTAGGCCCATCCGCCATCTTTCCACGTGGCAGGGACGGGTTCGAAGCTGGGGTTGCAGAGATGAAAGCGTCCAGCGGTCCGGTTGCGCGGGTTGATCGGTGCGCTGGGGTCTTGGGGGTATTCGGGCGTGGTTTACCTTGCACCATGACCTGAAACGCCAATGAGCTGTGGGATATCGTCGGAGGGGACTAAGGAGCTCTGTATTCAAGCGGCCATCTTGGTCACGGGTCAGGACACACCCCAAATATCGGTATTCTGCTTAAAAATACATTTAACAACAAAGAAGACTTAATGTAAGAAAAAAAGGAAATAAAACGTAACCTTTATCAGTGTATATGAATAAAAACCGCAATAAATTAAGCAGAACAGATGACAAGGCAAAAGCCACAAATATTGTTAGGTTAAGTTCTATTTCCTTTTTCTCTTACATTAAGGCTTCTTTGTTGTTATTCGTATCGCAAGGGTTACCCCCTATACCTACGCCTAAGGCAATTACTGTCCCCTCTCCTTCGAGGGTGTTCAGCCCGCTTGCATAATTTTTAAAAATACATTTGAACGCAATTGCTAAACCCAAAATTTCCAATAGTGTATAGGTGTGATTTAAGAATTGCAGTCGAAGAAACCCCACTAAATTTCAGCAATTGGAATGCATTAAATTGAGCCCTGAGTTTGTTGAAGAGAAAGTGAAGATGTAAGGGGTTATTCAGAGAGAGCCGATCTGGCCCTGAAATTGCACCAAACGGAATTTCCCCTGTACAGTGCATTTTCGTGGCCGTTCGGCTATTTAGAAAGCAAATAAATAAATACAGTGCCTGTTCAACGGCAGTAAAATCCCCATAGAGAAGCAATGGTTAATCTATTCAGAGAACACGAACAACAGAGAAAAGTTGTCAATGACCTGATGTTCGGTGGTTTCATTCGGCAGGTTTAATCAGGCGAATCCGGTAGGTTTCAATGTTAAAAATATTCCCATTTTCATATAATATCTAATAAACCGTTTATTCTTTTAATCTGCAGCAAAAAGTTTTATTTTTTAGAATGTTTTAGGCATTTATCGGGATTTTTTCAGCAAACTTTTTTCCCTTTTTTTTCTTTTAATGCCGTTTTTTCTTTCTTTCTATAACAGACCTTTTTATTATTATTCATAGGACCTTATATGTTCACTCCAGACATTTTAGTTTTTTGGAAACAGGCAGGGTTATCCAAAGAGATCCGAATTGCTTGAGAAAGGTAACCGAACGCTGAAAATTAGCGTTCGGTTACCTTTCCTGGCCATTCGGCTATCCAGAGAGCAGGCAATTCGCCAAATCCTGGCGAATTGCCTGCACATACGGTGCCTGTTCGGTTCCAGTTCGAGGGCAGTGAAATCCCCATAGAGAAGCAATGCTTCGGCTATTCAGAGAACACAAACCAGCAGTGAAAGGTTCCCCTAATGCCCTGCCATTCGGTGGTTTAATTCGGCAAATTTATTCAGGAGAATCCCATAGGCTTCAATGTTAAAAATATTCCCGTTTTAATTCAATATCTAATAAACCGTTCATTATAAAATTCTGCAGCAAAAAGTCTCTTTATTCATTGATTTTTTAGGATACTTTAAGCATTTTTCAGATTTTTTTTTTTTTTTAAAAAAAGTCCAATTTTTTTTTATTTTTTTCAGTTTGATTATTTTTTCTGTAACAGCCCTCTTTATGATCACTCCCTGGACCTCCTGTGAAAATTTCAGACATTTTCGCTCAGTAGTTTCTTTGCAAACAGCGTTTCATTTTCCCAGATTCATACAAATGGTTTTGCTAATTTATTCACTGCCTCCTCTATGTCACAGCTGCTTCGGCTCTGTGTGATTCGGCTCCTGTTCGGCTCCTGTTCGGCTTTTTTGAAGGTTAATCCAGATGTTTTTGCTTGTTTTCAGCGTGCATTCGGTTAGTTTTCGTCAGGTTTTCGGCAGCTTTTCCCTGCAATTCGGGGACCCTGTGCTCTTTGCTGAATACACCGCAGGGTCACCGAAATGCAATCGGCAAAAGGAACCGAATTGAAGAGAACGAAAAGTCACCGAACGTGCGGTGACTTTTCGAATCTCTTTGGATAACCCTGAGGGTTTCAAATTTGACATTTTCAATCATTTTTTTTTTTTTTTAACCTTCGGCGTCTTGTCGGCTTTTTTCTGCAAGTGGTCGGTGCTGTGCTCGGCTGCTTGTCAGCTGCGTTTGGCGACTGTCCAGCGGGTTGACAGCAGGTTTGCGGCGGTTGTCTGGCTAGTTTACGGCGGCGGCCGATTCGCTGCACTTCAGGTACCTTGTGGTGAATTGTGAAATCACCGCAGGGGCAGCGAATCAGACTCATCGATGTGTAGTGAATCAGAGAGCACAGACATTTCAGTGCTCTCTGAATAGCCCTGTTAGTGATTCTACTGGGACAGAAACCCCCTTATACTGCAATATATGCTTGTAACACTGTTAGAGATTACGTACTTACTTTTATATCTTTTGAAGAATTCCAGGTGGATTCAGGATGAACTTTTACCCTGGTAGGTGAACTCTTGTAAATGGTGACTACAGATTGAGTTGCGAATGTCTGCAAACTGGTTTTAGTAGGTACAAGAGATGGGAAATGATTGGAGCCTAACCTCCTGTTCATGGTCAAGGCAAACCGCTTCTTCTCTTCATGTATTTCTCCTAATCTACTCTGTAGGTGACGGTCTAATCTCTTCAGAGACTGAAACAATAAAAGACACCAAGGTCAAAAGATTCATTTACACAACTATATAACGGTATCTACACACAAAAATGTATTAAACTATACAATTGAAAGTTATCCTTGGCACTCCAGATGTTTCAGAGCTACATGTCCCATGAAACTTTGTCACACATAAGGCTAGGTGAGCATCATGGTAGATGTAGTTTAGAAACATTTGGAGTTTCAAGATTCACCATGACTGAACTTTATAACGGTCAACACAAAACCCACGGTTCATGCAGGTTGTTTCATGGCTATAACCCTTCACTGCAGAGTCTGATACCAAAATAGTTTTGCCTGTAGTTTTCATAGTAGTGATATATATATATATATATATATATATATAAGATCGATCCAAAATTCCGGACGCACACGGAGACTTCTTATAAGGTATAAAATCTCATAACTCATATATATATATATATATATAAAGACACATACACATGGGTGTTTGTGCTTTTGGGTGCACCCCCTATTGCAACAGGCTGCACACGCCTATGATTCAGGGAATATTCACTAACTTCTGGTGTTTACTGTTGTTGCAACTTTGGTAAACTTTGGCTACCCAGAGAAGGAATACTCAACAACAGCAAAAGTTGCTTCAAAAGACCACAAACAAAGCTGTGCAAAAGTACCACTGATACAGTATTTTAATCATCATTAAAGTGAGTAATCTGTGGTTCTTCACAGTATATACTTTGGTGATTTCAGGACAGGGGCACACGAGACGTTTTCTTTAACGCACAAGAAAACGCTAACGCACCGGCGTCCACTCGACGCCCGCCTGCACCCCCTCAGCGCTGCAAAGCACGATCTCACAGCCCTGTCGACGCACATCCTAGCGCATCATCAGTCACCTAGGATGCATGTCGACGGGGCTGCGCGATTCTCCTGTGGTCAAGTGCGCATGCACACTGCATTTGACGCCCAACGTCACATCAATCCTAGCGCAACAGCCTTCGTGTTTTCAAGACGGATGTCTTCAGCGCGCGTTATGCGAAGCACGCGTTATGCGTGTGGTCTTCATGTTATGCGTAATTATATGCTGCGACGTGCGTTAGTGCGCACTAAAAAACATTTTGTGTGCACCTGGCCTTAAAGCGGTGCTCTGCGTTGAAATCCATAGAAAGAATGCTAGAAAGCTTTGACTTAAAGTATGGTAGAAACTATGTTTTCCTAGAAAACAACACTGAGAAATAGCCAAGCAACGTCAGGAAATCGATGGTGGAAAAAACAGAAAAGTATGACAAAGTATCAGGGTTATTCAAAGAGAGCAGATCTGGCCCCGAAAGGTAACTGAACACTGAAATTCAGCATACAGTTACCTTTCCTGGCCATTTGGTTATTCAGAGAGCAGGCAGTTCGCCAAATGTTGGCGAATTGCCTGCACATACGGTGGCTGTTTGGTGCCTGTTCGAGGGCAATGAAATTCCCCATAGAGAAGCAATGCTTTGTATTCAGAGAACAAAAACCAGCAGTGAAAAGTTGCCAAATTGCCCTGCTGTTCGGTGGTTTCATTCGACAGATTTATTCAGGCGAATCCATAGGCTTCAATGTTAAAAATATTCCCGTTTTAATTCAATATCTAATAAACCATTTATTATTATATTCTGCAGTAAAAGGTCTCTTTATTCATAGATTTTTCTAGGATCTGTTAGGCATTTTTTGGCAAACTTTTTCCCGTTTTTTTATCGTCTTTTCTTTTTACTGTAACAGCCCTTTTTTATTATCAGTCATTGGATCTTATTTGTTAATTCCAGGCATTTTTGCTCAGTAGTTTTTTTGCAAACAGCGTTTAAATCTTCCAACTTTCAAGCATACTGTTTTTTGTTTTTTTTTCACCTCCTTCGTCTGCGTGTCGGGTTTTTCCAGCGGCTGCTCTGCGCTGTGATAGGCAGCTAGTTGGGTTTCTACGGCGCGTTCGGCGGGGTTAATCCAGATGTTTTTGTGGGTTTCGGTGACTGTTCGTCGGGTTTGCGGCGGCTTTTCCCTGCACTATGACGGCCCTGTGGTGCTTGCTGAATACACCGCAGGGTCGCCGAAATAGGATCGCTGAATCACACCGAATTGAAGAGAACGAAAAGTCACCGAACGTGCGGTGACTTTTCGACTCTCTTTGAATAACCCTGTATATGGTGGCCGTTCCCTAAATAGTGATTTTACTGTAGTTTCACCATACTTGATCCATTGTAATTAATGAAAGAATGGTGGACTGGTTGGTGAATAATACTGTTTTTATTGTATATTTAGCTTACTGCCTTCTAGAAGTGCCAGCAATTAGTTTAAAAGTTATTTGATTTAGACGATCACAAATCATTGCAGGGCATTTAAAGAGTTTTTTTTATATTTTTTTTATTCATATATATTTTTGATGCATTAGCTCAGGGCTTGACAAAGCCAGGAGCCTGGTAGCCACTGGCTCCTAGAATTTTACTCCTTGCTCCTAAATTTCCAGTTTATTTTACACCAATCTAAAAGCAGTCTTTGGAGGCGTGGCTTGGCTGCCGAGGAATATGGCCGCCTGAGCCGTTAGCTCCACCACGGGTACACTGAAGACAAGCTTTTAACCGCTGCCCTGTGCCTCCACACCGCCTACGAGGGACCCCCAAGATGCCGGGACCTCGGAAATCTCTGCAACGGAACAGACTGCGGGATGGATCGGTGGCCGCGCTGTTCTCGGCCAAGAAGCAGACCCCTTCCCAAGATGGTGGCCGGACGTCTTCACGCCACTGCTTCGGAAGAAGAGATGTCGGAGGGGGTGCTGGCTGACGTTGACACTGCGGCAATACTCACACACATGCGGGAGATGTGGACCTTTCTGGTGGGGGAGATCGACCGCAGCACGAAGACAATGCAGGCGTACCTCTTGGCGCTGGGGACGCGTACAGCTGCCTTGGAAAGCAGGGTTGACGACATGGCAGACACACACAATGCAGTGGTGCACGACACGAACACCCTACAACGCAGAGTAGAGGACCTGGAGGTTCAAATGGAAGATTTGTCGAATCGCCCGCGCCGCAACAACCTCCGCATCCGGGGGCTCCCGGAGGGAGCTGGTGAGGGTTCACTTGCGGATCTGGTGCAGGACCTGCTGCGTCCTTTGGTTCTAGACCTCCCAGCTCACGCTTGGACACTGGACCGCGCGCACAGGGCCCTGTGAGCGAGGAGAGCAGACGATGAACGCCCGCGAGACGTGATAGTCCGCTTCCTCCACTACTCCACCAAAGAGCTTGTCCTTCGCAACAATAGAGGAACATCTATATCCTATGAGGGAACCCCTATCCTGCTGTTTCAAGACCTGACGCCGACCACCCTTCAACGCCGGAGGGCATGGAAACCTGTAGCAGACCTGCTTCGTTCTCAGGATGTGCGCTTTGCTTGGGGACACCCCCTGAAGATCTTGGCTTTCAAGGAAGGCCGCACTCACGTCCTGCAGCCCAAAACAGACCCCACGAGGTTCTTCCGGGCCCTGGGTATTACCCCGCCAGATGGATTCGAACTTCCAGAGCTGCGCCCCCCACCCCTGCCGCACTTCCTCAGGGAATGGAATGTCGTCGACAGTGGACAACGAGGCCGCACAGGACGCTCTCCTGATTGACGGCATAAGGTACTGCTCGCTTCCCCCCGTGGGCGACCTACCACCCAGGGTCCCACCTCCCCCTCTCCTACACCTTGGACCCACCTGATATCCTTCTTCTTGGCACGGGATGGGTGGTGGGACCTTAAAGATTAGATAGTAAGGGTGGCACACTTCGGGCCCTATTATTCACCTTGTACCCGAGGCGTATAGGGGGGTGTCTTGGACTCTCGTTGGGATGCCGAACTTTGGGATGCCCCCCTCACCTTTTTTTGCCTGGCAATTCGTGAGCCCAGGCTTTTTTGTTTTGGATTTACTATTCCCCAAAGGTTTTTTCATGTTAATGTTTTTTTATCTTTTTTTGTGTTTTTTTCTGTCCTGTTCTGTTTTGTCCACCAGGACCTCTATATGGGCACGGCCACAGATTATGGGAGCAGGAGGGAGCGCTGGGGAGGGCGGGGTTCCTGATGTTGAGCGTACTCTACGATTGGTCCGTATTCTCATCACCCGATGGCCCTTAAACATCCCTCAATGTCAAGGGGCTGAACACCCCTAACAAACGCCGCCTCCTGCTCCGCACCCTAAAATCCTCCCACACGGACATAGCATTCATACAGGAGACCCACATCAGCAGATTGGCTAAGATTAAGCTCCCGGACCATGTTTACACCCTGGCGACCTCAGCCCACTCGGCTGCCAAGCACAACGGCGTCGCCATTCTCCTTCGTAAGCCATGCCCATTTAACATCACTTCGGAGATACGTGACGAGGACAGTAGATACGTGCTGGCGTCGGGTTCTTTGCACTCCTCTACTTGCCATCTCCTTAACGTATACGCCCCTAACACGCAGTCTGACTGATTTTGGCTAAAGTTAGCGGACCTGGTGTCGACGCTCCCGCATGGACTGGTAAGGAGAGGGCGACGGGCCTCAGTGGGCAGGATAGATCTTTTTATACCTTCCTCAAGCGCACAGAGCTATTGGACGCGTGGAGGGTCCTCCACCCTGACGAAAGAGACTTCACCTTCTACTTGGCACCGCACCGCTCCTACTCACGCATAGATCTCTTCCTCTCTAACCAAACGGGTATGGCCAGAGCCCTACGGGCAGACATAAATAGCATAACATGGTCGGACCACGCAGACATCACCTTACACTTGAGTGAGTATCCCCCACGCCTCCGGACCGTGGACGTGGAGGCCGAATGCCTCCCTCCTCCACGACATGGAGGTGGTAGCGCAAGCGAAACTGTGTCTTGAACAATACTTTTCGGAGAACACTTCGGAGGAGGTCTCCCCGGTCTGGGCAGCCCACAAGGCTGTGCTGCGGGGCCATTTCATTAAGATAGCCACTTTCCGAAAGAAGCAAAAACTTAGCTTAGCCCTAGATCTTCAAACGCAACTGAGGCGCCTTGAGCAGCAGCATAAGGCAGACCCAACCCCCGATGGGCTAGCTGGTCTTAATGACATCAGGAGGTCCTTGAAACATTTATTTGTGGACGACGCGGCCAAATCATTAGTATGGTCGAGACGGACCTTTTACTAGAAGTCTAATAAACTGGACACACTCTTGGAACGGAGCCTCAGACCCAGGGGGACGCATAAGTCAGTATCCTCTATAAGAACACGGGAGGGCACAGTGGTGATGGCCACGGACGCTATTTCTGAGGTCTTCACTGTATACTATGAACAGCTTTACAACCACTCCCAGACCTCGGGGGCGACTGCCGGACACACCACTGACGTTATAGATGCATTCCTTGATTCTACTCCCCTGACCACCCTCACTTCGGACCAGTCAGCCACCTTAGACGACCCAATTACCGAGGCAGAGATTAGCAGAGCGCTTGCTGGACTGAATGGGATGAAGGCCCCCAGGCCGGACGGCTTTCATGGGGGTTACTATAAGATGTTTAAAAAGACCCTACTCCCACACATGGTCTCGCTCTTCAACGCCCTGCGTAGCGACGGACACTTACACCCAGACATGACCCTGGCTGACATAGACCTGATCCCGAAGGAGGGGAGGGATGTGTCGCGACCCGAGAACTTTCGCCCCATCTCCCTCCTCAACTTCGACATCAAAATACTGGCCAAAATTTTTGCAGAAAGACTTAACACCCTGATTGTAACGGTAGCTGTATCGCTTACCCAAGAGTAGCAGAGTTGGGATCCTTGAGGGCAGAAGTATCTGCTTGAATAATACAAAAGGTTTATAACTTACAGACTGTAACAAGGAGACACAAGGACTAACTGAATTGTCTCTAAGCTCTGAAGGTTTCGAGACCAACAGATTACCTATTACACACTCAGAAACACCATACGTGGAACGACAATCTGTGAAGTACTCAAGGTGCAGGGCAGTCGGAGATGCAGAAATAACATAAAACAGAAATAAACAATAGTTTGTTATCGTGGTCTTAGCAAAACCATAAACCTAAGTAGTAACCTGGATAAAGGGACCCCAAAGGGTTGCAAACGATACCCCTAAACGTGAAGGGTTAGAATCCAAAACAGCTAGTGATCAACCCAGAAACCAGCAGGGGGTTAAATCACTAAAACAAGTGATACAACGTAAAATGCACAATAGAGAGAGAGAAGTCAAAAGCCAAGCCGGGTCAATAAACAGGAACAGGAATCTCAAACAAAGCCGGGTCGTCAACAGTAGTCAAATAGATATAGAAGTAGCGGTGCGTGAATAACTCCACAACAGGGCAATGAGGCCATTCCTAGAGCCCTGTTTTAAAGCCTGTGGCTTCTGGTCACCACACCTGACCCCGCCCCCTCAGATGCCGATCTGCCGGCAGAAAGTGCTGGCATTTGACCAGCCAGCGGTCCCCCTTCTTGCCCAGACCCCCCAGGGGGCACGGCAGGGGCTGAGGATGTAACACTGATACCCTCACTGGTACACCCGGACCAGGTGGGGTTTATCCCTGGCCGCCAGCTGTATGAGAATACGCGCCGTGGGGCCGACCTGGTATGGTGGGCTGAACGGACTCGAATGCCTTCTCTGTTTCTTACCCTGGACACAGAGAAAGCCTTTGACAGGGTGGAGTGGCCCTTCCTCTTCCGACTGCTGGGACGACTGGGCCTGCCTGACACCTTCCTGAACATGATCAAAGGCCTATACCGGGACCCCAGAGCGCAAATTCGGGTGCAGGGCGCCTCCCGTACACCCTTCCCAGTCTTCAACGGTACGAGACAGGGATACCCGCTGTCCCCGATCCTGTTCGTCCTCACCCTAGAGCCACTCTTGGCACAAATTCGCCATTCACCACACATACGTGGGGTCTCTGTGGGCTCCCAAGAATTCACAGTCTCTGCTTATGCAGATGATATTCTGCTCTCCCTGACGGACCCCCTGCACTCCATGACACACCTACACGACCTCCTGACCTCATACGGCGCAATATCGGGATTCAAGGTGAATCTTACTAAGTCCCGTGCGATGCCGCTTCACTTACGGTGAAGGCCACGGTTGGGGCCATTGAATCAGACTTTCGCATTCCGATTGCGCAGAATGCACTTACATACCTGGGCGTCTCCCTGACCAGCTATCCGTCTCGCTTGTACTCCGCAAACTACCCGGCCGTAATGCGACAGATCCGGAAGGACCTAGACGACTGGATAGAGAAGCCGATCTCGTGGATCGGTCGGATCCATGCCGTCAAAATGAATATATTACCTAGAATCCTGTTCTTCTTCCAGGCACTGCCGGTAGCAATCTCTACAAGGGACCTGGCAGGGATACAGTCGGCAGCAGATGATTTTATCTGGCAGAATGGTAGACGCTGAGTGGCTAGGAAGATCCTTTACCGCCCCAAACCCAGGGGAGGCTTGGGACTCCCCAATTTTTATATGTATTATTGCGCGGCCCAATTGGCACAGGTGGTTGCCTGGCATGCCCCGGAAGGTCACAGACGCTGGGTTACACTGGAGACAGCGCTTGCTCGACCTGACAGTCCGCACATGTACATCTGGCTCCCGAAACCCTCTAGACCGCCGCTACCTGTCCTCTGCCCAGCGACGGCGAATTCCCTGCACATCTACGACCTTGCCTGCGCGAAGTTTTCGGTGGCGAATAACCCTTCCCCAATGTCTCTGCTATGGCGCAACTGGGCTTTCCCTCCGGGGATGAGCTGTCAACCGGACTTCAGCGCACTGGACGCTGCAGGACTTCGACCTATCCACGATGTGGTTACCGAGGGACGGCTGGTGACATTCGCTGATATTTCCACTAGAACCACGCTGCGACCGTTCGACTATTTTCGTTTTCTGCAACTACGTCACTACATTGACTCAGTGGCCCTGCCACAAATAGCTACCACCCCCCTGACCTGGTTCGAGCATCTATGTAGCACGGCTCAGGTCCCCAAGGGACTAATTTCGACCATCTACTATAATATATGTGCAGGCTCTAAGGAGTGGGGGGAGTTGGCATACTGTTCTCGCTGGGAGGCCGACTTGAAGGAGTCCTTAACGGGAGAGGAGTGGGAGGAGATATGTGAAGCCGCCACCAAGTCCCCGATGTGCGTCACACACCAGGAGCAATCCTTCAAAATGTTATTTCGATGGTACACAACACCGGTGCTTATGTGCGGCATGGGGAGGACGACCACAGACCTTTGATGGCGGAACTGTGGCCTGAAAGGCACATTTATACATTTGTGGTGGGACTGCCCGAAGGCGCGGGGCTACTGGGATGAAGTGGGCAAAATGCTCACATCCATAATCCGCCGTCCCGTGACGGTAGATCCCTGGGATTTGTTGCTGTCGCGACCGGTGCCGGGCTTCCCGAATGCCGAGCAGGCATTGCTCCGATGCATCCTCCATGGCCGCTCGCCGCTCCCTGGCCTCCCAGTGGCTGTCTGGGGAAACCCCATCAATGCGACTGGTGCGGGCTAAAGTTTCAGATGTCAGGCTCATGGAGGAGCTGACGGCGATCGTTCGCCAAACATTGCCTAAGTATGAGAAAATATGGTGTCTTTGGGACGATTTTGTGGAGGTTGTGCCTTGATTGAATGCTTGACTTTATGATTTTTTGATCTCTGCCTTGGCTGGAAACATACCCTGGTTTGGACAGTTTTTCTACATTTCTCGTTCAACAGAGCTGTCTCGAATCCCCCCTTTTTATTTTATTTTTTTCTCGTTTTTTATTTTACTCTTTTTGGGATTTACTGGTTCATATACGAGACTATCAGGGTTATCCAAAGAGATTCGAAAAGTCACCGCACGTTCGGTGACTTTTCGTTCTCTTCAATTCGGTTCCTTTTGCCGATCCCATTTCGGTGACCCTGCGGTGTATTCAGCAAGCACCACAGGGTCCCCGAATTGCAGGGAAAAGCTGCCGAAAACCTGACGAACACTAACCGAATGCACGCTGAAAACAAGCAAAAACATCTGGATTAACCTTTGAAGAAGCCGAACAGGAGCCAGACAGGAGCCGAACATGAGCCGAATCACACAGAGCCGAAGCAGCTGTGACATAGAGGAGGCAGTGAATAAATTAGAAAAACCATTTGTATGAATCTGGGAAAATGAAACGCTGTTTGCAAAGAAACTACTGAGCCAAAATGTCTGAAATTTTCACAGGAGGTCCAGGGAATGATAATAAAGAGGGCTGTTACAAAAAAAATAAGTAAACTGAAAAAAAAAAAAAAAAAAAAAAAAATCGGACTTTTAAAAAAATAATAAAAAATATCAGAAAAATGCTTAAAGTATCCTAAAAAATCTATAAATAAAAAGACTTTTTGCTGCAGAATTTTATAATGAACGGTTTATTAGATATTGAATTAAAACGGGAATATTTTTAACATTGAAGTCTATGGGATTCTCCTGAATTAACTTGCCGAATTAAACCACCGAATGGCAGGGCATTAGGGGAACCTTTCACTGCTGGTTTGTGTTCTCTGAATAGCCGAAGCAGTGCTTCTCTATGGGGATTTCACTGCCCTCGAACAGGCACCGAACAGGCAACGTATGTGCAGGCAATTCGCTAGGATTTGGTGAATTGCCTGCTCTCTGGATAGTCGAATGGCCAGGAAAGGTAACCGAACACTGATTTTCAGCATTCGGTTACCTTTCTCCAGCAACTCGGATCTCTTTGGATAACCCTGTATGTCTTTGGTACCACCCATCCGAGATCATTGAATGCTGTACCCATTTATATGAAAACTTCAAAATAAAGAATAAAAAAAAAAAAAAAAGCAGTCTTTGGCATCTAAAAAACATCAGGGGCCCTACGTATTACATTCTTCACACAAAAAAAACACGCGCAATGCGTGAAATTTTGTGCGAAGCGTTAAACGTCAACGCGTGTAAATCAACACTAGTATTACAATCCTCGTGCATTTTTTCATCCATCAAAAAATAACGCGCGTAAAACAGACGCGCACAAACGCGCGCGCAGTAACGTTGCGTGCAGAAACCAGTGTGCGGACAGTTTTTTTCACGCGATTCAGTCAATCGGAATTAAGAACAACAATTGTCTCACGTTAAGTTTTTGCGCCTGTCAAAGTCGATCTGCGCATATATGCTGCAACAATAAAAAAACCACACACAACTTCTCCATTTTATTGGTTTGGTATGTGTAGAATGTGTAACTATACTTTGCTGCGTATTTTTTTTGGCTGGTGTATTTGGGTTTGACCAGGTTGATAGAATTTGCCATTAACACCAGCTTTCAGGAGTTGCTAAAATTATGCGCGCAAAGGCTGTGCGTTAAAAAATGTGCATAGACTGTAATACCATCCGCAAACCAGCGCACAAACGCATTTGCGCTCACGATGTTAAGCATAGGACGCGCAAAGTACAGTATGCTCGTGCAGCGTTCGCGCAGGTTCACCCGCGGTAGACGTATACATTCGTTTGTTGTGCTGACATTGTAATACGACGTTCAGCGCAAAGGGTTTTGCCCCTCGCGTTAATGCGTTTTTGCGCGGGCGCAAACGTTTGCACGAAGAATGTAATAGGGCCCCTAATGTAAATATATCCACCCTGGTGTATGTATTTATATATGAGGTCTGCTGTGTGTGTTTGGGTCTGTGTCTGCAGTGGGTAAATAGGGTTTCCAATGAAAACAGAGCAAAGAAAATAACAAATAAAACAATATCACAACTTCACAAAGTACAGATGTTAACAAATATATATATATATATATATATATATCTCAGAGCGGCCAAACTGATATTCGAAGCAACGGTCTACACTTCTAGGCTCAAAAAAGTAGCCAAAAGACCACATGCACAAAAAATACCTAACAGCAAAAAGCACCAGGTAACAAAGTGATAAATAAATAGAAGCCGCTAAAATCATAATTTGGGTCAGAACAAACCAACTCCCAGATGCAGAGGCAAGATTCCAGGCGTTTCGGCGAGGATACGCCTTTATCAAGGTATACCTTGATAAAGGCGATTCCTCGTTGAGACGTTGGCTCCTAACTTTTGTAGCTGGCTCCTACAGACAAAGCAAATTTGTCAAGCCCTGCATTAGCTATTTAATGAATTTTAAAAATGGAATCATTTCCAACCTGAAGGTCGATTAATACAATAGACTAATAATAATTATAATATATGCCACTGACCTGTGTCAGACACCTTTGCTCCTGCAGAAACTTCTTGGTGACCGGTGGTGGGGCGCTCATTATATGAGAAAGGCAGCGAGCATAAAAGGGGTCGTGTTTATACAGAGCAGACAGGGACAGCTCTTCGGGCTCCATACTGAATCTGACCTCCTCTCATGGGATAACGTCTCCAGTGGTGGCTTTGTTTCGCCAGAGACTGAGGATGAATGATATGATTTTGGGGGTAATACGAAAGATCAGCTATTGTGATTCACACCACACAGTTGTCTCATTAGCCCTCAGAAATGACCAGTAAGACCTGGCTATTCCCTTAATAAAACTAGGCGTTTCTCTGGCCCATGGGAGGTAGAACGGTCATCTGAGTGTAGTGAAGCAGAGGATAGGATTAGTGGCGGACAACTCTAGATGATGCCTGGGACATTTCACAGGTGAACAGACAGCAGCGAAATTCCTGGCAGCCTCTTCCTGCATCACAGGTCTCAGACCACCTTGGAGTCAGCCAGTAAACATGATACTCAAACAGCTTCAAAGCATCACACAGGGTTGCTGAATAATGAACAGTTTTCCCACGGCTCAGCTGACGCCAATGCGTAAAGGTTGCCGGGATCAAATAAATCTGTTGTGAAATAAATCTGTTCTTTTAGATTGTAAGCTCCTTCAGGGTAGTGATTCCCAGCATAAAAACAGCAGTGAGGGTTAATGGAAAAAACAGCAAATAAACGTAAATACGTAGCTTGCTAGTGAAGACTCCTAAGAGATGGCTCCTCTTCATCCGTCAGTAATACATAAATAAGAATATAAGGAGTCTCACTGTAAGGCAAATGAAAAAAAACAAAGGGCAGAACTGCATATATAAATGATACAGAAACCCCTGCTTATATAACATGCTCACAGGATATTAATGCAATAAGGGCACATCAATCAATATACTCAGCCGCTGTAATCCGCCTGTAGACCTGTGGTGTAGCTGGAAACCGCTGGTGAATCAGCTTTCAGAATCACTGAACACCATATAGAATGCAGGATACAACAAAAAGGCTGGGCTAAATAAAAGTATTAAAATCAAATTTTATAGGACATAAACGCAGACGTGTTTCGTTACCTACAAGTAACTTTCTCAAGGCAAAAAGTCCATCTGTGATTCCCACTCCTATCAGGACCCCTAAAAGGCCAGGTTTGCCAGATATCTGATGCACAGCACATGTGCTAGGATTTGCTGCTCAGTGGTTGCAGGATTCAGTCTGTATTTCCTCAACGTAATCCTTAAAATCTGACTTGTTAAGGGTCCCTAAGGACAGGTTCAGAAAGCATTGCCTTGGAGGAACAGCATGCTCTAACCCTTCCGACTCTGTCCACCTATGTTCTGTCTTAAAGGAACACTCTAATCAAAAATCCCCCCCCCCGTTTTTTTACATTAAACTATCCCTATTCCCTCACTAACTAGGTAGGGATTTCCTTTTTTTTTTAACTGCAATACTTACCATAAAATCAACTGGTTTCCAACGGCGTCTTTTTTTTTTTTTTTATACTCACCACCCTCCTCTTCCGCTCCCGTCCTTGTTACTTTCACTTGGCTAATGGTTTACGTGAGAAGCGCGCATGCGCGCCTCTCACATAAGCCAGCCAATCGGCAGGTTTCCTCCCGGCACCATTTGCTGAGGATTAGTGTTGCGTGCAAGAGGATGCGCGCAACACTAATCCGAGCCGCAGGCTATGCTGGTGCCTCGCTGCCGCCAGCTACTGCGGCGAGTTGGAGACGTCATTACGCTGAAAGCGCGATGACGTCTCCATCTCGGCAATAGTCGGCAGAAGCGGGAAATATGAATCCCGATCTGCTGACAGCTGGGAGGGCGGAGTAAAGTCCTCCGCGTCTCTCAGCTGTTTTCAGCTTTTTCAGCTGATCTGCTGAGCGGAGGGAGGGGGGACAGGCAAGGGCATCATGAGGTGGTCATGTTGCCTAGAGTATCCCTTTAAGGAAGCCACACGTTTCTTGGCAAAACGCGTGTCGAGTAATATTTTTTATGTAAACTGACCTTTTGTGATACAGTTGGATACTTGGGGCGATGTCTGTATCCTCTCTACTCCACTGCTGTCTGTGGTTGAGTCTTATTTCTGGTATAATAGGCACTCGAATGCCAAGGATTAAGGATTAGCATCCCCTTGTGCAGTAGTCTTAATGATAGCCTAGTATCAGACTACAGACTTTAGATTCTGTATTTCTCCCCATATCAATGCATGTATTAGAGGGCTGTGGAAGGAATATCAAGTTTACGGTTACAGGATTGGGAAGTTTGAACCGTACTTGGTGTTGAGTCCAACATTGATATGATATTCCCCATAATAATAATGATATTATTTGTTTGGTGTTCTCAGCACCAAGCATTGGGGTATGTCAAAGAAAACTCCTTGTGTTATAGTTTTATCATGAAAAGACGACATATCTAATTTCACATTGTAAATGCACAATGATAATTATTAATGAAGTAGGAGAGAGGGATAATGTGTCCCTTCAGGGATACTGATACTCTTCTCTTTTGACAACAGCTTATAATTACAATAGGGCAGGGAGGCAGAAAACCTCTCCAAAGTCCACTCAAGGGAAAACTCTTGCTTCAACGCATCATCGATTTAATTTAATGAGCAATCCTGGCAGCCTGAGCAGAGGACATTACAGAGAGACTGTTATTTAGGATGTACGTATAAACATGTGATGTAATGTGCGTATTGACCCATTCAACGGGGATTAGTTTACACCACAAAATAAACATTTTTGTTTCAGAGAAGTAAGTCTAGTATAGGCGAAAGATGTCAGGAAAATTAGTGTCAGAAATTGCAATGCCTGGTAAGCTAGAGGATCTGAGTCACTGGGAGCGCTCCCATAATAGCAGACTCAAGACCTAGTGCTAGCAGAGGAAATAAAAATACATTTTTCTTAGCTCCGCTCAACGCGTTTCGCCATGAATGGTGTCATCAGGAGACTATCAGAGCATAGGGAGAGACAAAGATTTGGTAGCCTACCAACCTCTTGTTGCAAGTACCATTCATAAAGAGGTGAAGGTGGAGCAGATACGACACTTAATGTCAGTGCCCATTGTTTCAATATAATAATGCCAGGTGATGATAATACATTTTGTAAGCGTCTCCTAATCTGCAGCTGTCGTTAGCCAGTCCATTCAGAAAGCACAGAACAGTTTTGTGCGGATTAATTCCATTGATGGAGGAATAACTGTGATCCACTGCTGTAGGACTGATTTCCAGGATCTGCTAAGATCATGAGGATGCTTTTTGTTTTTGATATGGTGGGTTTGACAAGTCTCAATATTGCTGCCTCCAGGAAATTGCAAAGTGACACGGAGTGTATTGAGCAAAAGTTGAGTAACATTTTTCCAGGAGCAAGAAATATGTTCACAGTTCCAAAAACAATGATGGCATCAAACAAGGAAGCAGGGACGTGATCCGAGAACCAATCCTCTTGCGCTATCTCTGAACCAGAGCTATCTTAGCAGGCGCCACCCAAACATGAATCCCATATAGAGATGTGGGGCTCACAGGTACAGAAGGGTGGAGACATTATTTATAAAGTCTCCACTCTTTTAAACCTGTGAGTGAGCCCCTCATCTCTCTCTATACCAAAAAGAGTGATGGACATCTACTCCACCTTCCCGACACTTTGGACAGGTATTATCTGTCCCCTCAGCTGCATTAGATACTACCTCTTGGGCGAAACAAAGGCATGAAAAAGGATTTTGAACTGCATTTTCCCTGTATGAGGTAGCAGGCAGGAGGTATAGTGTACTGCAACTGAGAACAAGTTGTGTGCCTCCAGACCTGTGATGTTGCCTGTCCATCTCAGGAGTGCTGTGTCTATGGTTGGCTGAGCCATTACAGTTGTAGTAGCAGAGTACATGGCACTTTTGGAGTATGGTGAACGTGGGACGGCCCTAATCAGTTATTCTAGTGCAGAGGTCCAAGTACCCCTAACAGGCCAGGTTTTCCAGATATCTGAAGCACAGCACAGGTGATAAGATTTGCTGCTCAGTGATTGCAATATTCTGTCTGCATTTCCCCAATGTAATCCTTGACAAATGGCATGGTTTAAGAACAGGGTTGGGAACCACTGGTCTATTGGATTAGACCAGTCATAGGGTTGGAAATGTCACACCTTGAAGTATAGAGTACACAAAACTTGACAATTGGAAGTGTAGAAACCAGGGGAAGGCGACATGTGGCAATTTTTATTACTATACTATAGGGTTAGAACAGGAGGGGGAACAAAGGAGAAATACATTAACCGATTTGCAGCTCTCCCCCAATTTAACCCTTTTGGGCATTCTTAAAACTCTCCTGAATCCAGCACTGGGCTGCCTGTGAGCTCCTCCAGAGGAGACCTGCTGCTGGCTTCCTGCCAACGCACTGAAAGTTATTGGCAGGAGCTGGCTAGTGGCTACAGAAATGGATCTTGTTTCCTGAAACTATACAATGCTAGCTATGGCCTGGCGAAATGGCCACTAGCTAGGTGGATTGTGTTTCCTTCAATCCAAACTGTCTCTAGTGCCTGTCTCACACACTTTAATCAAATCAAATCAAATCAAATCAAAATAAGCTTTATTGGCAGGACCAAATACATTTTAGCATTGCCAAAGCATATGGGGAGGAGGGGGGGTAGTGGGACATATATATGGGGGGGAATGGGCAAGTCCATGGACATTATCAGGGGTAAGGGATAATGTCAAGGGGGATGGGGGCGAGTCCGTGTTGGGGATTTATAAGTCCAGGATCTCTCATGTTCCTCTCAGTCTGTGACATTCTGCGACGTATTGGGCAAATATTTTCACCGCCGGCTCCTCTTCTCCCAGTATGATGTGGAGTTTCCTCGTCTCTTCTATAGAGGTGAAGTACGGGATGAGAGCGGAGAGTCTCTGGAAGTGAGTTTCCCTCAGTGCTGAGTACTTGGGGCACTGTAGGAGGAAGTGGACCTCATCTTCCAGGGTCTCCTGGTCACAATGCTGGCACAGTCTATTCTCCCTGGGCTTGTAGGTCTGTCTATGCCGCCCTGATTCAATTTCCAGGCTGTGGGCGCTCAGTCTGTACCGGCTCAGGATCTGTCTGTCCTTGGGGTCTTGTAGTACCTCCAGGTATGGGGCCAGTTTGTATTACCTCTGTAAGGATTGGTAAATGGTGAGTTTCTTGGAGTTTGCTATATCATGTCTCCATTCTCTGATATAGTTTTCCCTGGAGTTGTTAATTAGGGCCTTTATTTGATATTTTGTCAGGTTGCCTTCATGGGGGCTTTGGATGATCAGGGTGGATATGAGTTGTTGCAGCCCACATGGTTTTGGATGGTCCTTGTTGGCCAGTAGGGCTTTATGGTGGTATGAGTTGAGGTTGCTGATGTTTAGATGGTCCCAGTATGATAGCGCCCTCTTCACTGCAAGAAGTAAGGGGAGTCTGCCCAGCTCGGCCCGGCAAGCATTGTTAGAGGTGCTCCGATGGACTTGGAGGAGGTGCTTGCAGAATTCCAGATGGAATATTTCTGTTGGGCTGGTGTCCCATTTGGGTTGGTCAGGGTAGGTGATGGGGCCCCATACTTCACTGCCATAAAGGAGGATTGGAGTGATGACGCTATCAAAGATTTTAAGCCAGACTCTTACAGGCGGTTTTAGTTTGTAGAGGTTTCTCCTGATGGCATAGAAGGTTCTACGCGCCTTGTCTCTTAGGGCCTCTATGGCTGGTTTGAAACTTCCCGATCGGTTTGTTTCTAGGCCGAGGTATGTGTAGCTGTTGGCTTCATCAAGAGTGCAGTCATTAAGTGTGAAAGAGGAACTCTTGGTTTTTGCGTTCTTCCTTTGGAAAACCATGACCTTTGTTTTCTTTTGGTTGATGGGTAGTGCCCATGCCGCACTGTATTTTTCCAGCACTTCCAGGCTGTCTTGTAGAACTCTCTCTGTTGGTGACAGTAATAGGAGGTCATCTGCATACAACAGGAACTTCACCTCGGTGTCATGTAGAGTTAGTCCTGGTGCTGAGGAGGATTCTAGAGCTTCAGCCAGTCCATTGATGTAGATGTTAAAGAGGGTTGGACTTAGGCTGCAGCCTTGTCTGACTCCACGAGCCTGCCGGAAATACTCTGTTCTCTTCCCATTCACCTTTATGCTGCAGAAGTTCTCATTATATGAGCTCTTGATGACGTCATATGTTTTCCCTCCTATTCCACTCTCCAGTAGTTTGAGGAAAAGGCCTGGGTGCCACACTGAGTCAAAGGCCTTCTTAAAGTCCACAAGTGCATCTGCAGTGTCGCTCCTGCTGTATTCTGACACATCTTTAACTTAAACATTATTTTCATTTATAGCTGGCCTACACTATACTTTAATAACCTTTTTATTCTAGATACTATTTTGTATTGAATTACACTATATCATTAAAATTCTTTTTTTTAATAACCCATCTCACACACACTAGACCCAAAATATTTAAGCAAAAAGGACCAACGTTGCTTCTGGGGCCCATCCAGGATTAGGGGTCTAGAAGTGGAAACTTAATTAGTAGCTCTGCCCCGTTCAATATATATGTAATTGTGATGTCCACACTGTGTGTGAATGCACACTATAAAATTGCACATCACTATAATCTTTGTATTTGTTCGTTTAGAATCTGGGTTATAACCCTCCCCCCAAGTCACTTTTTGACTTTGTCATTTTATATACAGAAAAGCTAACTTTAAAGTTTTAAACACAAAGAAATGGAAACCCATGACTGCATGTTTTTATTGACTTATTTGTCAAAAGAAAGCCAAAGCCTTTGTCAAGCAGGGGCTTAACAGTGTGTAACCAATAAAAGTGCAAGGCAACATGTGAAAGGAAGGGCCAGCACACACCATTGCCATAGAAACACAAGAGTGGGAATCAATTACTGAGAGCCAGGATATAAACAAAAACCCTACATGTGCAATACTTGACAGTTTGGAGAAAAGACAACCATACAGTGTCAGACATCCTGTTGATTAAAGCCTGATTACTTGTGTAGCGCTCACTCCCGGAGGAGCCGCTGAAAATGAACCACGGGTCAGTCTCCCCGCACTAGGGAATAAATATACTCCAACACCGTTGTGAGTTTTTATCATTTATATAGTTTACTAAAATCTTGAGCAGATGTTGAAACACTGTATTCACAAATATTATTACAATATTTTCGTATTACGGTAAAACGCGCAGCGGAAAAGAAACGAAACACGAGGCTTCGTATTTCGGAAAATAAAATATACGCGACCGAACATAAAAGAATGCAATTTCCCGATAGTTCAGAAAATGGGACAGGTAGCGAAAATCCCAAACATACAATCCCTTCGTATTACGGCAAATGCGCAGCGGAAAAGAGAAAAATGTATTCGGAACGTATCTTTGTTTTTAACCCCGTTCTGATAAAAGGAAAATGAGTCCTGTACAAGTTAAGTTCCAGAATGTAAGAAGCGTATCTGTGTGTGTGTGGTACCCGGGTACCGTTCAACTGGCCAGTGAATTTATTAAAGGAAGGTCTTCGACTAGTCAGTTGGGGCCCTGTAAACTTTAAAGAGAAACAGCAGAGCGTCCTTTAATCATACAACAGCCTTGGAGGCCTCACCCATCCGATGACTGCTTTAGGCTCCGCTGACCCAGGACGTCTCTCCACCCGATTTTGACTGGGGATACTAGCGGCCGGATCCGTTGTCTACCTTGATGCAGCTTGTCCAGCTCCCCGCCTGCTCTCCGTTTGATTCCGCCGATCTGCAGCTGTTGTCTGGGTACTGGCAAGTCTCCTTCTCCTCAGGCTGAGTGACCCAAATAGGAATTACAGGTCTCCCTCGGGCTTTGGCCTAGCTCCTCCCGCAGTCTCCTCAGTGCGTCTGCTCTTTCTCATCCCCTGGCGCGCTCTGGAACTTTCTCCACGAGGCAGAGGATGTAAGTGTCCAGTCCCCACCCACTTCCTGGCTTCTTGCAAAGCATGTCTGTTATTGTAGTCCCAATGTCCAGTATCTGATCGCGATAGTCTCCATCTTGTGGCCAAAAATAGGTACTGCACAACAAGACAATTTTTACCACAGCGCTACACTTGATTCACACTTACAGCACTATGGTAGCTCTGTGCTACCATTCCTTGTCTGTGCTCACATATCCTTATAGCTGTGATTTAAGGCAGGCGCTTTCATAACATCATCGCTGTCATCAATGGATTTATGCTCTCTGTTAACCCTTCACGATCCAGGTGAACAAAAGTCACACCTTAAACCATGTGGGGCTAAATTTTACCATGAACATTATACATCTACAAACACCTGGCATCCTCTATCATTACCTCTTCACATGCCAGATTGCAGGACTTTTCTCGTGCAGCGCCGACCCTATGGAACGCGCTTCATCGCAATACCAGACTGTCCCCAAATCTGGCTTCATTTAAACGCTCCCTAAAGACCCTTCTATTTAGGGAAGCCTACCACCCGACTCTGTAACAAGACATCCGACCGACCCAAAAACAGTCCTCACCTCTCCCTGCATAGTCTCATCACTGCAGTCAGGGCCGGCGCTAGTGTAAGGCAGCACAGGCGGCTGCCTTACTATTCTGGCTTTCTGCCAGTTGAGGGGCGGAAAAATCTGGACCACCCAGCGAGCGGAGGCCTTGCCAGAATCGGGCACAAGGTTTCCCATTTACTCGGCAGCGTGTGGGATCCCACTCCCACACGCTGCACCGGAAGTAAAGGCCCTGCGGGGTGGGGGGGTGCAGAGGAGGAGGAAGACGAGGCTGCCAGACCACAGCTCACATGGGAAGATGCTGGCCCCGCCCATCCACCCCCTTCCTCCTCACAGCAGCTAGCAGAGCCTCCCTCCCCTGCTTCTGTGCAGGAAGTGTCCAGCACGTGCAGGGTGGGGGGAGTGGAGAGAGACCAGCTGAGCTGCAACCATGGAGGCAGCCAGGGATTTGAATCCTAGGGTAAGTAGCAAGCAGGGGGTGTGAGTATGGGGGTGAGCATGGGGGAGGTGGGTGTGTAAGCATGGAGTGTGTGTCTGTGTGTGTGAGCATGGGTGAATGAGAGCATTGGGTGTGTGTGAGCATGGGGAGGTGTGTGAGCATGGGGAGGTGTGTGTGAGCATGGGGAGGTGGTGTGAGTATGGGGGGGTGTGTGTGTGCAGGGGTGATGTATGTGTGTGAGCAGGGGTGATGTATGTGTGTGTGAGCAGGGGTGATGTATGTGTGTGTGAGCAGGGGATGTATGTGTGTGTGAGCAGGGGTGATGTGTGAGCAGGGGTGATGTTTGTGTGTGTGAGCAGGGGTGATGTGTGAGCAGGGGTGATGTTTGTTTGTGTGAGCAGGGGTGATGTGTGTGAGCAGGAGTGATGTGTGAGCAGGGGTGATGTGTGAGCAGGGTGATGTGTGAGCAGGGGTGATGTGTGTGAGCAGGGGTGACGTGTGAGCAGGGGTGATGTGTGTGTGTGTGTGTGAGCAGGGGTGATGTGTGAGCAGGGGTGATGTGTGAGCAGGGATGTGTGTGAGCAGGGGTGATGTGTGTGAGCAGGGGTGATGTGTTGTGAGCAGGTGATGTGTGTGTGTGTGTGAGCAGGGGTGATGTGTGTGAGCAGGGTGATGTGTGGTGTGTGTGAGCAGGGGTGATGTTGTGTGAGCAGGGGTGATGTGTGTGAGCAGGGGTGATGTGCGCGTGTGAGCAGGGGTGATGTGTGCGTGTGAGCAGGGTGATGTGTGAGCAGGGGTGATGTGTGAGCAGGGGTGATGTGTGAGCAGGGGTGATGTGTGCGTGTGAGCAGGGGTGACGTGTGTGAGCAGGGTGATGTGTGTGAGCAGGGGTGATGTGTGTGAGCAGGGGTGATGTGTGTGAGCAGGGTGATGTGTGTGTGTGTGAGCAGGGGTGATGTGTGTGAGCAGGGGTGAATGTGTGAGCAGGTGATGATGTGTGTGAGCAGGTGATGTGTGCGTGTGAGCAGGGGTGATGTGTGCGTGTGAGCAGGGGTGATGTGTGAGCAGGGGTGATGTGTGTGTGTGTGTGAGCAGGGGTGATGTGTGTGTGTGTGTGTGTGTGAGCAGGGGTGATGTGTGAGCAGGGTGATGTGTGTGAGCAGGGTGATGTGTGTGAGCAGGGGTGATGTGTGTGAGCAGGGGTGATGTGTGCGTGTGAGCAGGGTGATGTGTGCGTGTGAGCAGGGTGATGTGTGCGTGTGAGCAGGGTGATGTGTAGCAGGGGTGATGTGTGTGTGTGAGCAGGGGTGATGTGTGTGAGCAGGTGATGTCTGATCAGGGGTGATGTGCGTGTGTGAGCAGGGGTGTGTGTGTGTGTGTGTGTGTGTGAGCTGGGGTGATGTGTGATCAGGGGTGATGTGCGCGTGTGAGCAGGGGTATGAAATGAATTAAAGGGGAGAATGAATTGAAGGGGTGGAGGAATTGAGGGGGAGAATGAATTGAGGGGGTGAAATTAATTGAGGGGAAGAATGATGTGAGCTGGGGGCAAATTTACCCATGTGTGTGAGCTCTGGGGGCAAATATATCCATGTGTGAGCTCTGGGGGCAAATATATCCATGTGTGAGCTCTGGGGGCAAATTTACCCATGTGTGAGCTCTGGGGCAAATATATCCATGTGTGAGCTCTGGGGGCAAATATACCCATATGTGAGCAGGGGGCAAATATACCCATATGTGAGCAGGGGGCAAATATACCCATGTGTGAGCTGGGACAAATATACCCATATGTGAGTTGGGGCAAATATACCCATATGTGAGTTGGGGCAAATATACCCATATGTGAGTTGGGGCAAATATATCCATATGTGAGCTGGGGGCAAATATACCCATGTGTGAGCTCTGGGATAAATATACCCATGTGTGAGCTGTGGTAAATATACCCATATGTGAGATGGGGGCAAATATACCCATATGTGAGCTGGGGGCAAATATACCCTTGTGAGCTGGGGCTATATATATATATATATATCCATGTGAGCTGGGGGCAATATATATACCCTTGTGAGCTGGGGGCAAATATATCCATGTGAGCTGGGGGCAATATATATATATATCTGGACATGTTCTGGTCTGAGGTCTCTGTGTGTATATATATATTTATCTGGACATGTTCTGGTCTGTATATATGTATCTGAGTGGGCATGATATTGTGAATACCTGAAAAAACGTATTGGTACTTGTACTCGGTCTTAAAGTGGTATCGGTGCGACACTAGAGTGTGTATATATGTATGTGTGCATATATAGAGATTATTATGGCACCTCTATCCTGATTGGCTTGACATGACACGGATGGGGGGGCACCAAAACGCACCTTCGCCAGACTAGACAAAAATGCTTGCACCGGCCCTGACTGCAGTCCCCCCCCCTCCTGTTTTTAATCCCCTCACTATCCATATTGTAAATTCACACGGGGATAGGGTCCTCATATATCTGGTGGCAGGAATACTGACCTGTCTCCTGTATGTATTGTAGAATTTTCCTGTCTTTACCCTTTACACCTTGTACAGCGCTGCGGAATGTGTTGGCGCTTAATAAATAATAATATCATCTGAATCTAAATGCACTTTAAATGGTATTTCATCATTTTGTAATAAGAACAGATCCAAATAAAACAAAGATTTAGTGAAGAGAATAATGGTCTCCAATTGTCCGTCCTTAACCCCTAAGATCCTGTCTTAGGCACACCTTGAGTTAACTCTCCTCCTGCGCAGGGAGAGAGAAAATCCTTTCAAAAAAAGGACACACGAGGCATGTAATTTTGTCTGGCAATTTCTCTCTGCCTTCCAACGTTTTTTGACGCATATTTATGCTTCTAACAAAAACGTTGTCTCTTTATTTCATTGGTTAACATTTCAAAACATAACATAGTTCATTGGCCAGTTTCAATACAGGTCTGGTGACACATTTCTAGACAGTCCCGTGGCCTCGGCATGTGATTTCTTGAGATATCAGCATTTCTTAAGACATCAGTACTTTTTTTAAGACATCAGCACTTTTTTATCACTTGAGAAAAACATTTGCAAACATCAGTATCCTTGTCATTCTAAAAGACATTTGCAAACATATTGAGAAGTGAACCTTAATCCTATAATACTGCTGATTATCAATTTATCTTAAAACTATTTCTTATATTTTAAACCTTAATTTATCTATTAATATTATAATTCATGGGGTGTTATTTAACTACTTATAGGGTCCTTCTTATAGGTTAGCAGATGGTGGTCTGAGGATTCCTTTTCCTTCATTTAGCTTTTAAAAATAAACAATTATTAAAAGAAAAAATTTTCACCTTTGATGGAACATCGAAACTGTCAATAGAAACTATTTTTTAGACTCTTTTTTGTAGTATATTTTTAAAACTTACTACAATAAACGAGAACTTAGGATCCATATTTCTTGAACTCGCAGAGCATCTTTGAGCTATTTTAACTCCTATTGGAGGTGTTTCTTGAGGAGTTTCTCCATGATGTTCATGAAGTCCAACCTGTTGTTTAAGAGGTTTTCTGGGAAGCTACCACCCTACCTGAACAGGCTGCTTCCCCCAGCAGTTCCCTCATCCTGTAACCTCCGATCCAGGACCGGCACCTTACTTGAAATACCACAATACAAAAAGAAAGTGGCTCGATCCTCATTTTCCTACAGAGCACCGCAGTTATGGAATAACCTCCCAGACGCCATCAAATCTTCCCCCAGTCTAAAGTCCCTTAAGAGCTCCCTATTAGCATACCTCAATAAGGAATGCACCTGTAAACCTGTAACCTAGTGACTATATTTCCTACATATTTATTTTCTGTTAATCTGTATATTTGTTTTGTGTTAAAATCTTGCATTTTACTACTTTGTATTTCTGTAACAATGTTCTTGAACCCAGGACGTACTTGAAAACGAGAGAAATCTCAATGTATCCTTCCTGGTAAAATCCTTTCTAAATAAATAAATAAATAAGTCGTTTATGTACAGTAAGTCTCAGGGTAGTCTGTGATTATATTGTATTCCCTATCCAGGCTTTTTAGTATGTAGAAAATGAGTTATGAGGTTTTCATTTCTAGTACGAATATTGGTTCTCCATACCATTTGGTGGTTTCTTCTTTACAAGCATAGTACCCTTGCGAGGTAGATGACTCCAAATCTGGTGTGAGAAATGATTCAGTGTTAGGCTGGGGTCAGACCAGCACACTTTTAACGTGCGTTCTGGCGCACATAATTACGGCCGCACTAGCAGCAGATGACGGGCAATGACGGCCAATATACGATGTACGGCCGCACAAAAGTCTGGCCGTGCAACGCAAGTGGAATTTGAACGCATTTTTCGTGTTCAATGCGTTCGGACGCACTTTTTCATGTTCGCGGGG